>CM060879.1:1243605-1950727 GCA_030737845.1 Acorus calamus | reverse complement strand
GTTCCTTAGTTGCTGATATGCCTCCTCGGAGACGGGCGCGTGGACGTGGTCACCCTTGGGCTTCGGAGGTTTTCGAACCTACCGGAGGCGAGGAGTCTACTTGAGAGTTCTCGGCTGTTGGGCCAGGACTTGCGCGGGATGCCTCCAGCGTGGGCGCGAGCTAACGCTGAGATGGAAGATCTTCTAGACACTCAGACTAGAGCACTGGAGGCATAGACTGGAGCGTTGGCTGAGCAGGCGCGAGAGATCCAGGAGCTGCGGGCGGCCCGCGTGGCGATCCCGTAGATACCCTTAGCGGTAGATCCACCAGTGGTGCCAGGGATACCCCTTGTACCGGTTGGATACCGTATCCTCCTCCGTTCTGTTTATCGGGGGTATACCATAGAGTTGCGTGCGGCACCAGTTTCAAGCGTTGAGGATGTGGTGTAGTATTCATTAAGGGGTGATGTCTTCTTCTAGCCTTCCTACTCAGGATAAGGGGCCTTGCAGGGTCAGCGTTGAGACCCGGGCTAGGGTACTCCGTGTTCCTTGTTTGGTTGTCGGGATATCCTATATCGGGACCTCATGAGGCCCTCCCGAGGTTCTTTTCCCAGTCAAGGAATACCTTTGAAGCATCAATTGATGATTGATTTTTCCTTCCTCACTTAGAAGGTGCGATGGCGGGTGGTGACGCATATGGTCGGGATTGAGTGCATCTTATTGCAGCTTGGTGGGCGATTGCTTATGGACTAGGGTTCCATAGCCATATCTGGAGTCGCTTCGATATATCATCGTGCATAGTAGCTACCCGGTAGAGGCAAGAGTCTTGTGGGGTGCTCCCTGGGACTATCCACGACGCTTGTTGGTGTGCCCATATAGCAGAGATAGTGGACATGGGAGGCTACCAGGTAGGGGCCACACCGGAAGAGTGCTACTGGGTGACGTCGAGAGCTTGGACTCCCCATGATGAATCTGCCCATTGAGTGCATGACGCTGGAGTTCCAACGGTTATAGTTGGGCGACCTGTAGGTGGCGGCATGTGAAGCACAGTTTGAGGTACTGTCGCGCCTTGCCCCCACATGGGTCGTAAATGAGGAGACGTGACGCTAAGCGTTCGTGATGGGGCTCAACCGCCATATCAGGTAGATGACGTCGCTTAGGTGTTGTCGGGAATCGACGACCTCCTATTGCGTGTCTTGCAGATTAAGTGCGGTCGAGCGGCTTGCCCAGCGTGTACGGGTCATCATGAGCGTCAGCCTTGCTCGAGGAGCAGATTTGGACTTAATCGTCCCAGGAATTATATTTGATCTCCCCATAGGGGTTGAAGATCAGGTACCTCTTGCCGTGAATTGATGATCTGTTTTGACCAGCTTTGGGAGCTAGTGTCTTTCTGTTGATCGATCTTCGCGCAAGGTACCCTAATTGGAGATCCGGGAGTTGGGCATTCTTTAGTTGGCCTTTCGTGACCGTTTCGGGCACTACGAATTTTAAGTACTGCCGTCGGGGTAGACGAATGCGCCAGATGCCTACAATGATCTCAAATGTGTTATTGAGCCTCCGTGGGCTGTTCTGTGATAGCCTTCGTTGAGAATGTTGGTTGGCATGCCCTCAGGCGAAGTTGTGGATCGTCGCGTTAGAATGCGTTCGTCCATCGAGATTCCTCAGTGGACGTGGGAGTGAGTTATCATGGGTTTCGTTGTGGGATCGCTAAAGTCACGTTCGGGTCACGATGCCGTCTGGGTGATCATTGACCGATTGACTAGGTCCGCACTTTCCTCCCTATCCAACTGACTGAGTCTCTGGACGCTTCGACGCGGGTTTAAGCCTTCGCGATTGTTCGTCTTCATGGCACTCCGGTCGGTGCTATTTTGGGCTGAGACGCGTGGGTTACTTCGAGGTTCTGGCGCAGCCTTTGGCAGGCTTTTCGCGCTAGCCTTCCTTTTAAGTACAGCGTTTCGATACCGATGGACAGCCAGGCAAGAGGACGATTTAGGCCTTGGAGGACATGCTATTTGCCTGCGTGCTCGACTTGGGGCAGTTGGATGAGGCACCACCCTTTGGGTAGGGGTCTGCCTATGAGACGACTACCATTCGAGCATCCAGATGAAATGGAAAAGGGGCTATGGTTATTCAATTGACCTCTCGGTGGCCGAGATGGTTCGTGCGTGCCTCTGCACCACCTAGAACCGTTGGAAGGGCTACGCAGGTCATTGTCGCCAGGAGCCTACCTTCGGGGTATGGTGACCATGTTGGCATGAGGTGTCCAGGTTTAAGGACATCCTCTGTTTTGACATTCGGGGTGAGCCGTGTCGGCCTTCCATCGGACCGGTTTTCGTCCTTGAGTGGATTGGGGGAGGTGGCTGTCATGAAGCCTTGCCCCCGTGGCTGACTCGTGCCTGTGACGTCATCCAATGTCTCATAGCTGAGACATTATGTCCACGATCATGCTCATGTCATTCCGTTCGAGCCGCTCATCCTCGAGCAGGATTTGTCGTTCGGGGAGCAGTTGAACGAGACCATGGACCAATGTGAGAAGAGGCTCCGTACCCAGACCGTTCCTTCGGTTAAAGTGCGTGGTAGCACCAGTTTGGTGTCCGGACCACTCGGGAGCCAAGGGACTCTATGGGCGACACTTCTATGTTCGGTCTTCCCTTTGGGTTTCCTTAAATTTTGAGGACTAAATTTCCTAAGGGGGGGAGAATGTTAGACCTGTGTCATTTAGAGTCCTAATTACGATCGGAGTCGGTAAAATTTTGATTTTTAGCTACCTGGTGGGGTTTGAGGACTCTGATTGAAGATATAACTGCATATTATGGGTCCTGATACTGTTTAGTACTGCCTATAAAATTTTCGTTTAATTCCGATAACGTTTTTGGAATTATGCAGTTTTGGATTGGTATTCGGATTTGATTTTGTTAAAATCCAAGATGATGAGGTAAAATCCGATATTATTATGAGATGTTAAGTTTGAAGATAGCTTCCATATAGAAGTGGAATTGGATCAACTGGATTCGTATATTAAAAGTTATGGGTATTTTTCCATGTATACCCCGAAGTTGAGAAAATCCAGGCTGCAGCCCTGTAAGATGTTTAGCCTAGATTTCGGAATAGCTCGAGGGTTATTTGATCTAGGTGTAAACATGAAAGTTGTAGATAATCGTCTTATCTTTCCAATGCCACTGGAATCGTGCAATTCGGAGCTGTATTGAGGAAGTTATGGCCATTTAAGTGAAGGCTGCGCAGAGTTTTTAGTCCGAGGACAGCTCGGTCTTTCACTTCCCTTTTGCCTATTTAAGAGCCCCTTGTGCACGAGCTTGGCTTCATTTTCCTCTCTTTTGCTGCTGGTCCAGCCCCTTTGAAGGGTGTATTGAGTGGAGGAAGTGAAGGTGATGGAGGAGAAGATCAAGAGAAGGTGAGTTGTTATTGTTATTGTTGTTGTTGTTGTTGTTGATCCCTTCTCTCTTCCCCCACCCTTTCTCTTTTTCCTTTCCCCTCTCTAAACCAGCCCCCCATGTGTTTGTTGATATGTCTAATGAAGAAGGGGAAGCAAGGGAAGCATAGAAGAGGTGGGAGTAGCAGCGGTGGTGATCGGGGTGGCCGAGGGTGCGCTTGTGAGCCCCTACGTTCCCCTTTCCTTCCCCCCTCTCATTTGGTGAGTTTTTCCCTCTTCTTGTGTTGGTTTTAGTGCATGTTTAGGTGCTTGGGAGGGCATGCATGGGTGGTAATTAAGTTTGGGTGCATGTGGGAGCTTGGGGGGAGTGTTTTGGAGGCAGGGCGCGCGGGTCTGCACGCGCGAGCGCGCGCGCGGGCGCGCGCGGGGGTGTATCGCGCGGGTGGAGCGCGCGGGTACGCGCGCGGGTCGTGCGCGCTGGTGCGGGCGCGCGGGAGCGCGCGGTAGTGTGCGCGGGGGGTCGCGCGAGGTGCGCGCGGGGTCGCGCGCGAGCGCGCGCGTGTCTGCGCGCGGAGGGCGCGCGTCTGGGCGCGCTGCGCGCGGGGCGCGCGGCGTGCGCGCGCAGGGGTGCCCGGGGCTGCGCCCGGGGCTCCCCGGGGTGCGTACGGTGCTGCCCGAGGCCGGTTTGGCCGTGCTGAGGGTCGGCACCCTCGAGTGGGTGTCCGGGGGGCTCGGGCACGCGTGCGTGCGTACGTGCTTGCGTGCGTTCGAGCCCATTTTCGTGGATGTCTAGCCTTAGGCATTCCTAATTGTTTCTATGTGCTTGTATGTGATTTTACTCACCCTTTTGATACCCCTTGACTTGCAGACCTCGTCGGTTGGGATGCGCGACGACCCGGGTATCGGTGAGTGGTTTGATTCCAACCCTTCCGGGAGCCCTCGAGGCACGTAGTCGTGCTTCGCGCTTCCATGGGGCTTTATTTGCACCCTAAATATGCTAGATATTATGCATGCTAGGTTGTATAGCTCGTATATTGTGTAGAACCCCTATTCTACCTTATACTTGCCTATGTATTGTATAGAATATGGCATGACTTAGGTAATTTTGATTGAATGACTACCCCTATTTATCAAGCATGTTTAATTTGGGTTAATAACGGGTGTATGCGTAATATTCCTCCGATTTAGGACTCGAGGGTGTGGTATAGTTGTTGCACCCATCTGTTGGGGCAAAACTATGACCAGCTCGAGAGAGGATGAGGCATTCCCTCTCCCTCGCCCTCCTTCTCTTCGCGAACCGAGTGAGTAGATGTAGTTCCTACTTGACTCGGGTTTGCTTGGAATTATTGGCATGCACCTGTTGTTGCGCAGATCGCGCTTAACCCTTCCCTTCTAGGTTGGTTTTATCCAACGTATAATAGGTTGTAATTTGTGTGTGTTTATCTGTTTGATGCCATGTATGCATGCTTAAGTAGGTCATCGTTGGGTAGTTAATTGCATATATATATATATATGCCGATATGACCATGATTCTTGTCTAATGTATTAGACAAGTGTATGACCTCTTGTGGGTTCATACCATGGTTTTGACACTTATAATTAATGTCTTCCCCGCATCTGAGTTATGCGCCCTGGAGGGAATTCATGAGAATTCATTGCGCCTATCGGTGTTTGATAACCGATGATGACGGATCCAAGAGGATCGTATCCGCGAGCGTAGATTGTTTTTCCCCTTCGTTGGATCCGTGTAGGAACTTCCCGGCGTTGGAAACGCTGTCCTGGCACCGGGCTCCCATTCGTGGGAGTATGTCAGGTAGAGGCTACCCGGGGAAAGGGCTACCGGTGGACCAAGGGCTTAGAACAATCGACCTCTTCCCCAAGATCCTATGTCACCCGTCGGGGTGAGGGTGAGGGTGTTGGCGTGAGTAGGGTGGGGTCGCGTTGATACTCGACCCGTCAGTTTGTATAGATGGTTTTCCCGTGGGGTTTGCGCTGCGAGCATGAGTTATCGTTTTTCCCCTTCGTTGGATCCGTGTAGGAACTTCTCGGCGTACCATTGCTGTCTTGGCACCGGGCTCCCATCTGTAGGTACCATCGCTGTGGTCGACAGTGTACTGATCGTGGGAGTATGTCAGGCAGAGGCTACCCGGGGAAAGGGCTACCGGTGGACCAAGGGCTTAGAAACGATCTAGTCTCTTCCCAAGAGATTGGGTCACCCCTTTTGGGGTGAAGGTGAGGGATTGGTACAGTTACTTCCGACAACCTAGGTCACCCTTCGGAGGTGAGGGTGTTGGTGTGAGTGTTGTGGGCTCGAGTTGATACTTGACCCACCAGCTTGAGTGATTGGCTTTCCATAGGGTTCGCGCTGCGAACAAGTAGTGTTTCCTCCCAATATCATCGTATACCGGGGTCCCGACGTAGAAGCTGCCCTGACAGAGGACTCCCACTTGTAGGTACTCCCGATGCGTTCGGCAGATGTACTGATCAGGGGAGTGTACCAGGTGAGGCTACACGAGGGGGACCACTGGACGATGTTGCAAGCCTGAATTATCGTTCTCCCGTTCGCCGGATCCGTGTGGATGCTTCCTAGGTACGAGCCGCCCTGGGTGGACCCCCACCTGTAGGTACCATCGATGCGTTCGACAGTGTACTGACCGTGGCCGGCTCCAGGTAGAGGCTGCCTGGGAGAGCGCTACCGGATGACGAACGTGTAGAATAGCAAGTTGCCCTTCGAGTCCCTAGACTCACCCCTGTGGGGGCTAGGGCGAGGGCAGGGTAGGGTCGCACTGCCGTGTGACCTTGTTAACCGTTGGGTTTCTACCCATGGTTTCCTTGATAGGTGATTGCCTTAGGATCGAATGTTGGTGTTGGTGTTTGGTTTCTGACCACTCACTGAGCTTGTAGCTCACCCCTCGCTTATGTTTTTCCCCAGTTGACGCTGAGTCGGATCCAAGAGAAGAGCTCCCCTGGCGCCATCCGAGTAGGAGACCTGCGTTCGCGTTAGATGTCTTGCGAGTCGGAGGCTATCAGCATTCCCTTTTTATTGTATGTATTATACTTGTGCTTGTGCACGGTATGTAGACTGTTGATGTCAGTTATTGTATATATTGGCTCTCAGAGGACAGATGATTGTGTACTCTAGTCTGTAATATGTCTTTGAATTACAGACTTAGTCATTTGAGCTTCCGCTTTTTGTATATATTTGATGTCAGTTACTTGTGTATTGCCTTTTCTATTGTGGAGTATTTATTTGACCTCGTGTATGGATTACTGATATCATTTATATATTTGCCACGTCTCGGGGACGGCCGCCCTGGGGCGTGACAGTCATAGTTGAGGTGATAATTTATGATGAGATCATGTTTAATATTTTAATTCATATTGCATGTAGAATATCACGTGAGGTTTATGTAAATTCTTTTAATAGAATTGTCATATTCTCTGTTGTGACAAATGTGTGGTGTATGATATTACGGTAGCCATTTGTCCTATGAATTTTGATATTGATATGCTTGATGGTGGATAACTTATGGTCCTTCCTTATTGTATATGTTTTATTGAGCCAAGTTATTATTTTTGGTAGCTCCAATAATAGTAATAAAATTCAATAAAATATCTTTAAGTGTTTTGTTTTGAATTGAATTTTTTTTTGTTATTGCATGGCGTTACTATAAAATTGTTCAGGCATGCACCCATGCATAAAAATAATGTGCATAAATTTTTGAACCAAGTGATTTGGCACATAAACGTTTTACTTTTATGAAACATATCGATGTTTTAATGAGTTATATAAAATGTCTTCATTAATAAATTGCAATCTTTATGGGGTCTTTAAAATAATGTGTTGCAATTTGACATATATTGAAATGTAGAGCAGCATGGGAAATTTTATATACGGAAATTCATTTCACCATTGCTCATATAATTATTATTATTTTATGACGTGAAAATGAAATTTGCATGATGGACTTTATTGATAGACGTGAGTAATAATAATGAGTCTGTTATTATACATGCTTTCCAAAATTAATCATTCGTTTTAAATACTGATCGATGTATCCATTATTATATTTTTGTTCTTTCCATTTTGATCATGTTATTTAATTAAATTATTATTTTGTGTCTGTGATAATGGTTTAATTTGTGATCATAGCTTGGTTTTTTATTAAATTCCAATGATGAGATGAAAGAACATGGATATATACAATGCAGTCAGATATTTGAGAAAGACTGTATCAATTTTTCAAGGGCAACAATATATGTTATATGAGGCTATTGGAATTCTCCTCTAATATTATACTATGATGATCATTTTCTGGAAATCTTCATATATAATGATATATTTCAAGCAAGCGCTCTACAAACAAAAGTAATATTATTTAAATATGGTATATACACAGTCCGATACAGGTATATGAATTCATTTTAGATTCAAATCAAATCATGTATTTGTAACCGTGTAGGTTATGTTCCTCTATCGGGCTTCTAATTCTTTTTGTGATGCAGTGATAAAACAAATTCATGCTTTATTGCCCGTTTGGATTTGTATTTGGACGGATTTCACATTTGAAAAGATAAACATTACCAAATACTGATCTAAACACGTTTTCAATGTTCATTTCAATCTCCTCTCATTTGTTTAGACCAAAAAACCAATAGATTGAAAAACTAATGAAACAACTTTTTTAAACTTATTAAAAATTAAGCTTGAAACACCATATTTTATGATTTTCTGTACTTCAATCACACATGATCTAAACATAACCATAATATAAAAAAATAAAGCTAATACATGTGAGTTAATTCTCTTTTTTTTGTCTTTTTTTTAGTGAGAAATATATGGATAGAGAAGGATGGATGGATAGAAAGATATCATGTAGAACATGTGTGAACATTTTATTCAAATTATATTATTCATTCATCCACACTGAATGGAGCCATGCATGACTCTTTTACAATGCCACTATAGTAAAGGTGCATGAGGGCAGCTCCTCTTTTCATCCATCCAGATCCCTTCATTCAAGAAATCCTGCATTCAATTAACATCACAAGATTAATTTTCATAGCAGGCTCACATGATAAATACAAACTCAAAAAACCAAAGAAAAGCAACCAAACATAGAAATGTAACATTTTAAACCCTTAGCCCTCTGTTTCGTGGAAGCTTACATGTGGAATACTGTGAAATAAGAGTGAATAAATCTAAAACGTAGGATTGCAAGGATGAGTATTACTATACTAGAATAGGTAAGAATATGCTTGTATTGATCTTTCCCCTCTAAATTTGTATTATTTTACCCAATCTATTCAGTATAATATGCAAACTTGTCAAAATCATTTGTTACTAGATTCAGATATCAAATCATTTTTCATAATTTACAATATCTACATCTTATTTATCTCTTCATAACTTATTCATAAACAAATCCGAATACCAATCCCAAACTGCATTAATGTTTTCCAATAAAGACAATAAACGAAACAGTACTAAACAAGACTTACCAGGAATAATATGCTTATATCTGTCTCCGAATCAGTCAGAGTTATAACCCCAGTAGCTATTATGAAGTTGAGCACTCACGATCGAAATGGGGATCCCGTCCTAAATGACACAGCCGCACATTTCCCCCCTTAGGTTTAGTCCGCGCGGCGTGGTCATAGAATTTACATGGACACAAGTTTGTTGGATGCAGTTGCAAGTGTCTCCCTGAGTCCCTGGGTGCTGCTCGCCGAGTGGTCGGACCCAAACTCCCGCTACCACGCACTCGGCCGTTAACGGGTCGAAGGAACAGGTCTGCCCGTACGTCGATATCGCCTCTTTTGCAGCTCACATCTGGCCCATGCCCGTCTCGATCAATGCGTAGGCCACGGCGAACGAATTAGCTTAATCATCTCCATCCTCTTCGCGGATAGCAGCTCGGAACAACTGTTGTATCGATGAGCTGAGGATCGTGTTGTATTTATAGTGTATTTTGTGTTGGAAAATTAATGACGTCAATAAAAAGGCAATGTAGTCAGCCAAATAAAGATTAAAAATTGAGGGGGCAAGTTCTGAAGACAGCCACCTCCATACCAGGCTCTTCTAATCCATATTCTCATTGGTCTGATAATAGCTCGACTCAACAAATGAATAGAATAATCTATTATCAGAGGATGCCCTTTATTTTCTAACCGGCACCTTTTAACAAGCCAACATGGTCGCTTTAATAAGGTACTCATATTTGTCGTTCACAATGAGTGCAACCCTTACGTGTTCTGTGTCAGAGGCTGAACCATCTCGTTGGCGATTGGTCATTCAATTTCAAATCTAACCATATTCTATTCTCCTGGTACTGGCATTGCTCCTATAAATCGTCGCCAACGTTTTTGGAATTATGCAGTTTTGATGTGGTATTGCGCCCGAGAGTTTTTTCAATTCATCTGGATGCTAAAAATCTGATTTTATGAGTGTTCACAGGAGATACTTCCAATACGGTGGAATTGCAACTCGTATATTAAAAGTTATGGGTATTTTTCCGAGTACTGCCCCGAAGTCGAGAAATCAGGCAGACAGCATGTCCTCTAAGATGTTTAGCCTAAAATCGATCCTGATCTAGGTGCATGAAAGCTGTAGATAATCTTCGTCGGGAATCGAAACCGAGCTGTACTTGAGGAAAGGTTTAAGTGAAGGCTCGCAGAGATTTTAAGTCCGAGGATGACTTGGTCATTTACTCGACCTTTGCTTATTTAACCCCCCAAATGTGCGCTCTCAGCCCTGAAATAGCTGTTGCAGCCGACCGAGAAAGTGCCATGAAGGAGCGAACGGAGTCCAAGAAGGTATGTTTGGATGGTGGTTGTTGGTTGTTGTTGTTGATTCTCCTTTCTCCATCTCTCTCAAGCTCCCGTCAATGCGTCCAGCCCTTTGTGGGGGACTCCCACCAAGTCAGTTGGATAGGAGGGAGAAGATGAAGGAGTGTTTGGACCTAGTTGTGCTTGAATCGAAGTCAAGTTGATCACCCAGGTGACGATCGTGTGTGACTTTAATGCGTTTCTCCACCGAAATCTCAAGACTCACTCCCACAATCCCCTGAGGATTTTGTCCTCCCCTTTTGGTTCCAGCGACGTCAGAAGGTGTGCTGTGAAGGAGATGGTGGCCTGATGGTGGGTGTGTGTGTGGTGTCATTGTGAGCCCAACACCTTCTCTCCGAAGGCTCCACATCTTTTGGTAATTCTCTACCCCTACGCTTGCTAGGCATGCAATAAGTAATTGATGCTGCACATTTTGAGTCAATGTAGGGGGTCTGGCTTTGTGTTGTAAGACAGATTTTCTGTCTACCTCCGACGTGCAGTATTTAGAGGCAATTCGAGACTTATGCTTCATTTCATACTCCCGGATCTCAAATCTATGTGTACTACATGCGCATATGAAGATTTGGTGCCGTTTGGTTATCAACTGTATTGAAAGACAATGTTCATGGCTCTGTCCAGATTTGCTGGTCAGAAACAGATCTGAAAATCAATTTATTTCGCAGGTATTTCAAGGGTTAAATCAGGATTTGATATCTTCACGACCCCTTATGGGGATCCTAACAATAATTCCTGGGACATGATTTATTTCAGCCCAATTTTTGGATCTGTATTCTATGCCTCGGAGACCAAGTTTGGGGCTGACGCTCATAGATGGACTAGTCCTTGTACACACTGGGTCAAGACCGCTACTTATGTATCTGCAAGACACGCATATCAGGAGTTGTCGGTCGATTCCCGACAACACCTATAGGTGCCAAGACGTTCATCTTTGACCTGATAATGGCATTGGTTGAGTCCCATTTGCACGAACGCTTAGCGTCACGTTGGCGGAATCCTCATTTGGTGAGTGGTTCGATCCCACCCCTGTGGGGGCAAGCGCTCGATGCATGTGATCTCAAACTGTGCGTTCACATGCCGCCACCAACATGGTTCTATAGCCCAACTATAACTCATTATTGATTTTCAACTCCATTGCTATTATCACGCTTTTACTCATATGGGCATGGATTCATCACGTTGGGTATGTTATACCAAATGTGTCCTTTCGTACGTCATTGCCATTGGTAGCTTAGGGTGGTTAATTCTCTAGGTTCCTTGGACATGTGGTCTATGCACTACCTGTTGTGATAGGAACCTCTCCATGTCCACTAATCTCTGCTATATGGTGCACACCAACAAGCGTCGTGGATAGTCTATGATCTATTGTTTATCAGGAGCACCTACTTGTTTTAGGGGCAAATATAGTAGTTATCTTGCCTCTATCCGTGGTATGCTAACTCTATGGGAATTCACGATGAATATATCGATTGATGTGTTATCTCCAGATATGGCTATGATGAAGAATGTCAGGCCTATCTGTCCATAGACGCGTGTATCGCCCACCAAGCTGCAATAGGATGCATGTCCCAATCCCGATCCTGATTGAGTGCAAGGACTTATTTCACCACCCGCTAGAGATCGCACCTCCCAAGTGAGGAAAAAAAAAAAAAAATTCATTAGCAATTGTTAGATGCTTCCAAAGGTATCGTCCTTGAGCATGGGAAAAGTAACCCCTCGGGAGGGCCTATATCATGAGCGTCCCGACCCGACTAACCAAACAAGGAACACGTTGGAGCTACCCTGCCCGGGTGCTCAACCGTTGCCACCCTGCAAGGCCGCCTTAGGGAGAGGGCTACCTGAGTAGGAGAGGGCTAGGAAGACATCACGTGGAGTACTGTTTCCCTTACATGAGAAGCTACTCGGTGTTTGTTACCACGATCCTTAACGCTATGAAACTGGTGCCGCACGCAACTCTATGGGCGTGTGCATGACCCGCCTTCAGGATAAACAGATACGGATTGGAGAATGCGAGTGTTTAGCTCCCCCTGCAAAGGTGATGCATGTGCGGTAAGAGAATTCTCAATTGGCACCATTGCTAGATGGACCTACCGCTAAGGGTTGATTCTATGGGATCTTGCCACGCATGGTGTACCGCCCGCAGCTCCTGGATCTCATCGCGCCTGCGTCAGCCAACGCTACCCAGTGAAGCTACCCTGCCTCCAGTGCTCTAGTGCCACTGAGTGTCCACCGGAAGATCCGCCAGCGATTAGGGCTCGCGCCCACCTGGGAGGCATCCTGCGCAAGTCCTGGCCTAACAGCCGAGAACTCTCAAGTAGACTCCTCGCCACCGATAGGTTGGTAAACCTCCGAAGCCCGAGGGTGACCACGTCCACGCGCCCGTCTCCGAGGAGGCATATCAGCAACTAAGGAACCAGCACAAGGATCAGAATACTCGTCTCGAAATCCTAGGACTCATCTCAAAGAAAACAATTGGCTCTGACAGGACATGGCTCTGATACCAACTTTTGTCACGTCTCAGGGCGGCCGTCCCCGAGACATGGCAAATATATAAATGATATCAGTAATCCATACACGGGGTCAAATAAATACTCCACAAGAGAAAAGGGCAATAAACAAGTAACTGACATCAAATATATACAAATGGCGGAAGCTCAAATGACTGAGTCTGTAATTCAAAGACATATTACAGACTAGAGTACACAATCAACTGTCCTGTGAGAGCCAATATATACAATAACAGACATCAGCAGTCTACATACCGTGCACAAGCACCAGTATAATACATACAATGAAAAGGGAATGCTGATAGCCTCCGACTCGCAAGACATCCAACGCGGGTCTCCTACTCGGATGGCGCCAGGGGAGCTCTTCTCTTGGATCCGACTCAGCGTCATCTGGAGAAAAACATAGGCGAGGGGTGAGCTACAAGCTCAGTGAGTGGTCAGAAACCAAAACCCAACATAACATTCGATCCTAAGGCAATCTCCTATCAGGGAAACCATGGGTAGAAACCCAACGCTTAGCAAGGTCACACGGCGGTGCAACCATACCTCGTCCTCGCCCTAGCCCCCACAGGGGTGAGCCTAGGGACTTGAAGGACAAAACTTGCAGTTCTACACCGTTCGTCATCCGGTAGCGCTCTCCCGGGCAGCCTCTACCTGGAGCCGGCCACGGTCAGTACACTGTCGAGCGCATCGATGGTACCTACAGGTGGGGGTCCACCCAGGGCGGCTCGTACCTAGGAAGCAACCACACGGATCCGGCGAAGGGGAGAACGATAATTCATGCTCGCAACATCGTCCGGTGGTCCACCCTCGTGTAGCCTCACCTGGTACACTCCCCTGATCAGTACATCTGCCGAATGCATCGGGAGTACCTACAAGTGGGAGTCCTCAGGGCAGCTTCCATGTCGGGACCCCGGTATACGACGATATTGGGAGGAACCACTACTTGTTCGCAGCGCGAACCCTATGGAAAGCCAATCTCTCAAGCTGGTGGGTCAAGTATCAACTCGAGCCCACAACACTCACACCAACACCCTCACCTCCGAAGGGTGACCTAGGTTGTCGGGAGTAACTGTACCAATCCCTCACCTTCACCCCAAAAGGGGTGACCCAGTCTCTTGGGAAGAGACTAGATCGTTTCTAAGCCCTTGGTCCACCGGTAGCCCTTTCCCCGGGTAGCCTCTGCCTGACATACTTTCACGATCAGTACACTGTCGACCACAGCGATGGTACCTACAGATGGGAGCCCGGTGCCAGGACAGCGATGGTATGCCGAGAAGTTCCTACACGGACCCAACGAAGGAATGAAACCAAACTACACTCATGAAAATGATCCCCCTTGGATCCGCCATCATCGGTCATCAAACGCCAATCCACTACACCCTCACCCTCACCCCCTCCTCGGGGTGACATAGGCTCTTGGGAGGAATTTAGATTGCTTCTACACCCTTGGTCCACCGGTAGCCCTTATCCCGGGAAGCCCCTACCTGGTATACTCCCATGATCAGCACATCCTCACACATCGGCAGCACCTACGGATGGGAGCCCTCTGTCAGGCCGGCTGTCTCAACCAGGAAGTCCCTACACGGATCCAACGAAGGGAGGAAACCAATCTAAACTCGCGAATATGATCCTTTCAGATCCGTCGTCACCGGTTATCAAAACCGATAAGCGCAACGAATTCTCATGAATTCCCTCCAGGGCGCATAACTCAGATGCGGGGAAGACATTTAATTATAAGTGTCAAACCATGGTATGACCCCACAAGAGGTCATACACTTGTCTAACACATTAGACAAGAATCATGGCCATATCGGCATATATATATATATATATATGCAATTAACTACCCAACGATGGCCTACTTAAACATGCATACATGGCATAAATAAATATTCAATCACATAAAAGTACAACTTAAGCAGGCGTTGGATATCACCAACTAAAAGGGGAGGGTTAAGCGCGATCCGTGCGACAATAGGTGTATGCCAATAATTCCAAGCAAAACCGAGTCAAGTAGGAACTACATCTACTCACTCGGTTCGCGAAAGGAGGGAGGGCGAGAGAGAGGGAATGCCTAATCCCCTCTCGAAGCTGGTCATAGTTTTGCCCAAACAAGATGGGTGCAACAACTATACCACACCCTCGAGTACCAAATCGAGATTATTACGCATACACCCCGTTATTAACCCAAGTTAAACATGCCAGATATGTTCAATAATAATAAGGGGAGTATTTCAAACAAAATACCTAAATCATGCCATATTCTATACAATACATAGGCAAGTATAAGGTAGAATGGGTTCTACACAATATACGAGCTATACAACCTAGCATGCATGATATCTAGCATAATTGGGGTGCAATTAAGCCCCATGGAAGCGCGAAGCACGACTACGTGCATCGAGCGCTCCCGGAAGGGTTGGAATCAAACCACTCACCGATACCCAGGTCGACGCGCATCCCAACCGACGAGGTCTGCAGGCCAAGGGTACAAAAGGGTGAGTAAAATCACATACAAACATTTAAAATTAACTAGGCATGCCTAAAGCTAGACATGCACGCAAACGGGCTCGAACGCACGCAAGAATGCACGCACGCACGCGTGCCCGAGCCCCCCGGTCACCCACCCGAAGGTGCCGACCCTCCGCACGGCCAAAACGGGCCCCGGGCAGCACCCGCACGCACGCACACGGAGCCCCGGGCGCAGCCCCGGGCGTCCCGTGCGCATGCCCCGCGCGCAGACGCGCGCACCACGCGCAGGCAGCGCGCAGACGCGCGCACCGCGCGCACGCCCCCGCGCCCCAGCTTTACCACGTGACTTTGTGTTGGAAAATTAATACATTTCAATAAAAAAAAATGTATTAATCAGTTTCCAAATAAAGATTAAAAATTGAGGGGGCATATTCTGTTCTGAAGACAGCATTACCACGTGACTCCATACCAGGCTCTTCTAATCCATATTCTCATTGTTTTTTGTCTGATAATAGCTCATTTGTCTAACAATTTATGAACAGAATAATCTATTATCAGTCTTTATTTTCTACCATGGCTTTTAACAATTTATTTTAAATATGGTAATTAATCTGCTTTAATAAGTTACCATATTTGTCTGTTCAAATAATAATGAGTGCATTATGTGTAGTAAAATTTTGGAGAAAATATGAGATTAGTTGTTAAATGATACTATTGATTTACATATAAATGAATTTATTTTATATGTCCATATTATTGCAAACCTTATGTGTTGCGGGTATATTTCAATCTGTTACGGTCTTGAAATGTACAATGCTACGGTCTTGAAATGTACAACGCTTCCTTAAATTTTAATATTTCTTTTGGATGTTCTATTTAATTGATATGAGACAAATGTTTATGCTCAACAATATATGATTTGACCGTTCATATACTTTAAATTCATTTGAAGGGGAATTGGAGTATTTTCTCTGTGGTGGACATTTTTTTATGGGACAAGGCTTATATGGCATGTAACATTTATTTTTTTGCATCCATAGAATTTATAGTTCATTATTTTTATTATTCAATTGGCTTATGGATTTGAGAAATAAATTAATTTTTATTGATTTGACACATTCATTGTGTTATTCTTTATTAATGGCTCTTGATGATATGTAACTGTCATTTTTTTCTGTGATGAGTAGTATATGCTATAATTTCTTCTATAATGCATGACTACGCATTCTCATAGGTTTTTAAAATAATGATAAATTTATGCATGCTATACAGAATTTCTAAATATCTTTGATATATTTTATCATTGCATTTTATAAGTTCAGATGACTTTACATGAGTCGTAATATAATATTTTTATCACAAGATTATGTCATAGTTGAGGTGATAATTTATGACGAGATCATGTTTAATATTTTAATTCATATTGCATGTAGAATATCACGTGAGGTTTATGTAAATTCTTTTAATAGAATTGTCATATTCTCTGTTGTGACAAATGTGTGGTGTATGATATTACGGTAGCCATTTGTCCTATGAATTTTGATATTGATATGCTTGATGGTGGAGAACTTATGGTCCTTCCTTATGTATATGTTTTATTGAGCTAAGTTATTATTTTTGGTAGCTCCAATAATAGTAATAAAATTCAATAAAATATCTTTAAGTGTTTTGTTTTGAATCGAATTTTTTTTTGTTATTGCATGGCGTTACTATAAAATTGTTCAGGCATGCACCCATGCATAAAAATAATGTGCATAAATTTTTGAACCAAGTGATTTGGCACATAAACGTTTTACTTTTATGAAACATATCGATGTTTTAATGAGTTATATAAAATGTCTTCATTAATAAATTGCAATCTTTATGGGGTCTTTAAAATAATGTGTTGCAATTTGACATATATTGAAATGTAGAGCAGCATGGGAAATTTTTATATACGGAAATTCATTTCACCATTGCTCATATAATTATTATTATTTTATGACGTGAAAATGAAATTTGCATGATGGACTTTATTGATAGACGTGAGTAATAATAATGAGTCTGTTATTATACATGCTTTCCAAAATTAATCATTCGTTTTAAATACTGATCGATGTATCCATTATTATATTTTTGTTCTTTCCATTTTGATCATGTTATTTAATTAAATTATTATTTTGTGTCTGTGATAATGGTTTAATTTGTGATCATAGCTTGGTTTTTTATTAAATTCCAATGATGAGATGAAAGAACATGGATATATACAATGCAGTCAGATATTTGAGAAAGACTGTATCAATTTTTCAAGGGCAACAATATATGTTATATGAGGCTATTGGAATTCTCCTCTAATATTATATTATGATGATCATTTTTCTGGAAATCTTCATATATAATGATATATTTCAAGCAAGCGCTCTACAAACAAAAGTAATATTATTTAAATATGGTATATACACAGTCCGATACAGGTATATGAATTCATTTTAGATTCAAATCAAATCATGTATTTGTAACCGTGTAGGTTATGTTCCTCTATCGGGCTTCTAGTTCTTTTGTGATGCAGTGATAAAACAAATTCATGCTTTATTGCCCGTTTGGATTTGTATTTGGACGGATTTCACATTTGAAAAGATAAACATTACCAAATACTGATCTAAACATGTTTTCAATGTTCATTTCAATCTCCTCTCATTTGTTTAGACCAAAAAACCAATAGATTGAAAAACTAATGAAACAACTTTTTTAAACTTATTAAAAATTAAGCTTGAAACACCAGATTTTATGATTTTCAGTACTTCAATCACACATGATCTAAACATAACCATAATATAAAAAAATAAAGCTAATGCATGTGAGTTAATTCTCTTTTTTTTTTCTTTTTTTTAGTGAGAAATATATGGATAGAGAAGGATGGATGGATAGAAAGATATCATGTAGAACATGTGTGAACATTTTATTCAAATTATATTATTCATTCATCCACACTGAATGGAGCCATGCATGACTCTTTTACAATGCCACTATAGTAAAGGTGCATGAGGGCAGCTCCTCTTTTCATCCATCCAGATCCCTTCATTCAAGAAATCCTGCATTCAATTAACATCACAAGATTAATTTTCATAGCAGGCTCACATGATAAATACAAACTCAAAAAACCAAAGAAAAGCAACCAAACATAGAAATGTAACATTTTAAACCCTTAGCCCTCTGTTTCGTGGAAGCTTACATGTGGAATACTGTGAAATAAGAGTGAATAAATCTAAAAAGTAGGATTGCAAGGATGAGTATTACTATACTAGAATAGGTAAGAATATGCTTGTATTGATCTTTCCCCTCTAAATTTGTATTATTTTACCCAATTATTCAGTATAATATGCAAACTTGTCAAAATCATTTGTTACTAGATTCAGATATCAAATCATTTTTCATAATTTACAATATCTACATCTTATTTATCTTTTATACATAACTTATTCATAAACAACCAAACAACAATAATGTCATTATTATGTTTTCCAATAAAGACAACTAAGAACACAACCAAACAAGACTTATTCCATCAGTATAGTAATAATCTATGCTGAAAATATATCTGTCTCCGAATAACTTATGTCAGAGTTATACAGTTATGTCATGAAGTTGAGCATATCTCACCGGCTACAATCGAAGCCGCGGGAGATGGGGATCCCGTCCTTGACGCCGCACTTTCCGGTGAGCATCCGCGCGGCGTGGTCATAGAGATCGCTGTACATGGACACAGTTTGTTGGATGCAGTTGCAGGTCTCCCTGCGTGCCTGGGTGCTGCTCGCCGCCTCGTGGATCGACCTCATCCCGCTGCAGCACTCGGCCGTCGGGTCGAACGCCATCCCGATCAGGTACTGCCCGCACGTCGATATCGCCCTGTCCACCGTTTTGCAGCTCACATCTGCCGCCCAGCCCGGCTCGATGAATGCGTAGGCCACGGCCACCAACAGAATTAGCTTAATCATCTCCATCAATTACCTCTTCTGCGTATAGCTTAGACTGGAACAACTGTTGTATCGATGAGTTTGTGTGGTCTGAGGGGGTGTTGTATTTATAGTGTATTTTGTGTTGGAAAATTAATACATTTCAATAAAAAAATGTATTAATCAGTTTCCAAATAAAGATTAAAAATTGAGGGGGCATATTCTGTTCTGAAGACAGCATTACCACGTGACTCCATACCAGGCTCTTCTAATCCATATTCTCATTGTTTTTTGTCTGATAATAGCTCATTTGTCTAACAATTTATGAACAGAATAATCTATTATCAGTCTTTATTTTCTACCATGGCTTTTAACAATTTATTTTAAATATGGTAATTAATCTGCTTTAATAAGTTACCATATTTGTCTGTTCAAATAATAATGAGTGCATTATGTGTAGTAAAATTTTGGAGAAAATATGAGATTAGTTGTTAAATGATACTATTGATTTACATATAAATGAATTTATTTTATATGTCCATATTATTGCAAACCTTATGTGTTGCGGGTATATTTCAATCTGTTACGGTCTTGAAATGTACAATGCTACGGTCTTGAAATGTACAACGCTTCCTTAAATTTTAATATTTCTTTTGGATGTTCTATTTAATTGATATGAGACAAATGTTTATGCTCAACAATATATGATTTGACCGTTCATATACTTTAAATTCATTTGAAGGGGAATTGGAGTATTTTCTCTGTGGTGGACATTTTTTTATGGGACAAGGCTTATATGGCATGTAACATTTATTTTTTTGCATCCATAGAATTTATAGTTCATTATTTTTATTATTCAATTGGCTTATGGATTTGAGAAATAAATTAATTTTTATTGATTTGACACATTCATTGTGTTATTCTTTATTAATGGCTCTTGATGATATGTAACTGTCATTTTTTTCTGTGATGAGTAGTATATGCTATAATTTCTTCTATAATGCATGACTACGCATTCTCATAGGTTTTTAAAATAATGATAAATTTATGCATGCTATACAGAATTTCTAAATATCTTTGATATATTTTATCATTGCATTTTATAAGTTCAGATGACTTTACATGAGTCGTAATATAATATTTTTATCACAAGATTATGTCATAGTTGAGGTGATAATTTATGACGAGATCATGTTTAATATTTTAATTCATATTGCATGTAGAATATCACGTGAGGTTTATGTAAATTCTTTTAATAGAATTGTCATATTCTCTGTTGTGACAAATGTGTGGTGTATGATATTACGGTAGCCATTTGTCCTATGAATTTTGATATTGATATGCTTGATGGTGGAGAACTTATGGTCCTTCCTTATTGTATATGTTTTATTGAGCTAAGTTATTATTTTTGGTAGCTCCAATAATAGTAATAAAATTCAATAAAATATCTTTAAGTGTTTTGTTTTGAATCGAATTTTTTTTTGTTATTGCATGGCGTTACTATAAAATTGTTCAGGCATGCACCCATGCATAAAAATAATGTGCATAAATTTTTGAACCAAGTGATTTGGCACATAAACGTTTTACTTTTATGAAACATATCGATGTTTTAATGAGTTATATAAAATGTCTTCATTAATAAATTGCAATCTTTATGGGGTCTTTAAAATAATGTGTTGCAATTTGACATATATTGAAATGTAGAGCAGCATGGGAAATTTTTATATACGGAAATTCATTTCACCATTGCTCATATAATTATTATTATTTTATGACGTGAAAATGAAATTTGCATGATGGACTTTATTGATAGACGTGAGTAATAATAATGAGTCTGTTATTATACATGCTTTCCAAAATTAATCATTCGTTTTAAATACTGATCGATGTATCCATTATTATATTTTTGTTCTTTCCATTTTGATCATGTTATTTAATTAAATTATTATTTTGTGTCTGTGATAATGGTTTAATTTGTGATCATAGCTTGGTTTTTTATTAAATTCCAATGATGAGATGAAAGAACATGGATATATACAATGCAGTCAGATATTTGAGAAAGACTGTATCAATTTTTCAAGGGCAACAATATATGTTATATGAGGCTATTGGAATTCTCCTCTAATATTATATTATGATGATCATTTTTCTGGAAATCTTCATATATAATGATATATTTCAAGCAAGCGCTCTACAAACAAAAGTAATATTATTTAAATATGGTATATACACAGTCCGATACAGGTATATGAATTCATTTTAGATTCAAATCAAATCATGTATTTGTAACCGTGTAGGTTATGTTCCTCTATCGGGCTTCTAGTTCTTTTGTGATGCAGTGATAAAACAAATTCATGCTTTATTGCCCGTTTGGATTTGTATTTGGACGGATTTCACATTTGAAAAGATAAACATTACCAAATACTGATCTAAACATGTTTTCAATGTTCATTTCAATCTCCTCTCATTTGTTTAGACCAAAAAACCAATAGATTGAAAAACTAATGAAACAACTTTTTTAAACTTATTAAAAATTAAGCTTGAAACACCAGATTTTATGATTTTCAGTACTTCAATCACACATGATCTAAACATAACCATAATATAAAAAAATAAAGCTAATGCATGTGAGTTAATTCTCTTTTTTTTTTCTTTTTTTTAGTGAGAAATATATGGATAGAGAAGGATGGATGGATAGAAAGATATCATGTAGAACATGTGTGAACATTTTATTCAAATTATATTATTCATTCATCCACACTGAATGGAGCCATGCATGACTCTTTTACAATGCCACTATAGTAAAGGTGCATGAGGGCAGCTCCTCTTTTCATCCATCCAGATCCCTTCATTCAAGAAATCCTGCATTCAATTAACATCACAAGATTAATTTTCATAGCAGGCTCACATGATAAATACAAACTCAAAAAACCAAAGAAAAGCAACCAAACATAGAAATGTAACATTTTAAACCCTTAGCCCTCTGTTTCGTGGAAGCTTACATGTGGAATACTGTGAAATAAGAGTGAATAAATCTAAAAAGTAGGATTGCAAGGATGAGTATTACTATACTAGAATAGGTAAGAATATGCTTGTATTGATCTTTCCCCTCTAAATTTGTATTATTTTACCCAATTATTCAGTATAATATGCAAACTTGTCAAAATCATTTGTTACTAGATTCAGATATCAAATCATTTTTCATAATTTACAATATCTACATCTTATTTATCTTTTATACATAACTTATTCATAAACAACCAAACAACAATAATGTCATTATTATGTTTTCCAATAAAGACAACTAAGAACACAACCAAACAAGACTTATTCCATCAGTATAGTAATAATCTATGCTGAAAATATATCTGTCTCCGAATAACTTATGTCAGAGTTATACAGTTATGTCATGAAGTTGAGCATATCTCACCGGCTACAATCGAAGCCGCGGGAGATGGGGATCCCGTCCTTGACGCCGCACTTTCCGGTGAGCATCCGCGCGGCGTGGTCATAGAGATCGCTGTACATGGACACAGTTTGTTGGATGCAGTTGCAGGTCTCCCTGCGTGCCTGGGTGCTGCTCGCCGCCTCGTGGATCGACCTCATCCCGCTGCAGCACTCGGCCGTCGGGTCGAACGCCATCCCGATCAGGTACTGCCCGCACGTCGATATCGCCCTGTCCACCGTTTTGCAGCTCACATCTGCCGCCCAGCCCGGCTCGATGAATGCGTAGGCCACGGCCACCAACAGAATTAGCTTAATCATCTCCATCAATTACCTCTTCTGCGTATAGCTTAGACTGGAACAACTGTTGTATCGATGAGTTTGTGTGGTCTGAGGGGGTGTTGTATTTATAGTGTATTTTGTGTTGGAAAATTAATACATTTCAATAAAAAAATGTATTAATCAGTTTCCAAATAAAGATTAAAAATTGAGGGGGCATATTCTGTTCTGAAGACAGCATTACCACGTGACTCCATACCAGGCTCTTCTAATCCATATTCTCATTGTTTTTTGTCTGATAATAGCTCATTTGTCTAACAATTTATGAACAGAATAATCTATTATCAGTCTTTATTTTCTACCATGGCTTTTAACAATTTATTTTAAATATGGTAATTAATCTGCTTTAATAAGTTACCATATTTGTCTGTTCAAATAATAATGAGTGCATTATGTGTAGTAAAATTTTGGAGAAAATATGAGATTAGTTGTTAAATGATACTATTGATTTACATATAAATGAATTTATTTTATATGTCCATATTATTGCAAACCTTATGTGTTGCGGGTATATTTCAATCTGTTACGGTCTTGAAATGTACAATGCTACGGTCTTGAAATGTACAACGCTTCCTTAAATTTTAATATTTCTTTTGGATGTTCTATTTAATTGATATGAGACAAATGTTTATGCTCAACAATATATGATTTGACCGTTCATATACTTTAAATTCATTTGAAGGGGAATTGGAGTATTTTCTCTGTGGTGGACATTTTTTTATGGGACAAGGCTTATATGGCATGTAACATTTATTTTTTTGCATCCATAGAATTTATAGTTCATTATTTTTATTATTCAATTGGCTTATGGATTTGAGAAATAAATTAATTTTTATTGATTTGACACATTCATTGTGTTATTCTTTATTAATGGCTCTTGATGATATGTAACTGTCATTTTTTTCTGTGATGAGTAGTATATGCTATAATTTCTTCTATAATGCATGACTACGCATTCTCATAGGTTTTTAAAATAATGATAAATTTATGCATGCTATACAGAATTTCTAAATATCTTTGATATATTTTATCATTGCATTTTATAAGTTCAGATGACTTTACATGAGTCGTAATATAATATTTTTATCACAAATTATGTCATAGTTGAGGTGATAATTTATGACGAGATCATGTTTAATATTTTAATTCATATTGCATGTAGAATATCACGTGAGGTTTATGTAAATTCTTTTAATAGAATTGTCATATTCTCTGTTGTGACAAATGTGTGGTGTATGATATTACGGTAGCCATTTGTCCTATGAATTTTGATATTGATATGCTTGATGGTGGAGAACTTATGGTCCTTCCTTATTGTATATGTTTTATTGAGCTAAGTTATTATTTTTGGTAGCTCCAATAATAGTAATAAAATTCAATAAAATATCTTTAAGTGTTTTGTTTTGAATCGAATTTTTTTTTGTTATTGCATGGCGTTACTATAAAATTGTTCAGGCATGCACCCATGCATAAAAATAATGTGCATAAATTTTTGAACCAAGTGATTTGGCACATAAACGTTTTACTTTTATGAAACATATCGATGTTTTAATGAGTTATATAAAATGTCTTCATTAATAAATTGCAATCTTTATGGGGTCTTTAAAATAATGTGTTGCAATTTGACATATATTGAAATGTAGAGCAGCATGGGAAATTTTTATATACGGAAATTCATTTCACCATTGCTCATATAATTATTATTATTTTATGACGTGAAAATGAAATTTGCATGATGGACTTTATTGATAGACGTGAGTAATAATAATGAGTCTGTTATTATACATGCTTTCCAAAATTAATCATTCGTTTTAAATACTGATCGATGTATCCATTATTATATTTTTGTTCTTTCCATTTTGATCATGTTATTTAATTAAATTATTATTTTGTGTCTGTGATAATGGTTTAATTTGTGATCATAGCTTGGTTTTTTATTAAATTCCAATGATGAGATGAAAGAACATGGATATATACAATGCAGTCAGATATTTGAGAAAGACTGTATCAATTTTTCAAGGGCAACAATATATGTTATATGAGGCTATTGGAATTCTCCTCTAATATTATATTATGATGATCATTTTTCTGGAAATCTTCATATATAATGATATATTTCAAGCAAGCGCTCTACAAACAAAAGTAATATTATTTAAATATGGTATATACACAGTCCGATACAGGTATATGAATTCATTTTAGATTCAAATCAAATCATGTATTTGTAACCGTGTAGGTTATGTTCCTCTATCGGGCTTCTAGTTCTTTTGTGATGCAGTGATAAAACAAATTCATGCTTTATTGCCCGTTTGGATTTGTATTTGGACGGATTTCACATTTGAAAAGATAAACATTACCAAATACTGATCTAAACACGTTTTCAATGTTCATTTCAATCTCCTCTCATTTGTTTAGACCAAAAAACCAATAGATTGAAAAACTAATGAAACAACTTTTTTAAACTTATTAAAAATTAAGCTTGAAACACCAGATTTTATGATTTTCAGTACTTCAATCACACATGATCTAAACATAACCATAATATAAAAAAATAAAGCTAATGCATGTGAGTTAATTCTCTTTTTTTTTCTTTTTTTTAGTGAGAAATATATGGATAGAGAAGGATGGATGGATAGAAAGATATCATGTAGAACATGTGTGAACATTTTATTCAAATTATATTATTCATTCATCCACACTGAATGGAGCCATGCATGACTCTTTTACAATGCCACTATAGTAAAGGTGCATGAGGGCAGCTCCTCTTTTCATCCATCCAGATCCCTTCATTCAAGAAATCCTGCATTCAATTAACATCACAAGATTAATTTTCATAGCAGGCTCACATGATAAATACAAACTCAAAAAACCAAAGAAAAGCAACCAAACATAGAAATGTAACATTTTAAACCCTTAGCCCTCTGTTTCGTGGAAGCTTACATGTGGAATACTGTGAAATAAGAGTGAATAAATCTAAAAAGTAGGATTGCAAGGATGAGTATTACTATACTAGAATAGGTAAGAATATGCTTGTATTGATCTTTCCCCTCTAAATTTGTATTATTTTACCCAATTATTCAGTATAATATGCAAACTTGTCAAAATCATTTGTTACTAGATTCAGATATCAAATCATTTTTCATAATTTACAATATCTACATCTTATTTATCTTTTATATATAACTTATTCATAACAACCAAACAACAATAATGTCATTATTATGTTTTCCAATAAAGACAACTAAGAACACATCCAAAAAAGACTTATTCCATCAGTATAGTAATAATCTATGCTGAAAATATATCTGTCTCCGAATAACTTATGTCAGAGTTATACAGTTATGTCATGAAGTTGAGCATATCTCACCGGCTACAATCGAAGCCGCGGGAGATGGGGATCCCGGCCTTGACGCCGAACTTTCCGGTGAGCATCCGCGCGGCGTGGTCATAGAGATCGCTGTACATGGACACAGTTTGTTGGATGCAGTTGCAGCTCTCCCTGCGTGCCTGGGTGCTGCTCGCCGCCTCGTGGATCGACCTCATCCCGCTGCAGCACTCGGCCGTCGGGTCGAACGCCATCCCGATCAGGTACTGCCCGCACGTCGATATCGCCCTGTCCACCGTTTTGCAGCTCACATCTGCCGCCCAGCCCGGCTCGATGAATGCGTAGGCCACGGCCACCAACAGAATTAGCTTAATCATCTCCATCAATTACCTCTTCTGCGAATAGCTTAGACTGGAACAACTGTTGTGTCACTCCCCAGGGCGGCCGTCCCTGAGACGTGGCAAATATATAAATGATATCAGTAATCCATACACTAGGTCAAATAAATACTCCACAATAGAAAAGGCAATACACAAGTAACTGACATCAAATATATACAAAAAGCGGAAGCTCAAATGACTAAGTCTGTAATTCAAGGACATATTACAGACTAGAGTACACAATCAACTGTCCTGTGAGAGCCAATATATACAATAACTGACATCAACAGTCTACATACCATGCACAAGCACAAGTATAATACATACAATGAAAAGGGAATGCTGATAGCCTCCGACTCGCAAGACATCCAACGCGAACGCGGGTCTCCTACTCGGATGGCGCCAGGGGAGCTCTTCTCTTGGATCCGACTCAGCGTCAACTGGGGAAAAACGTAAGCGAGGGGTGAGCTACAAGCTCAGTGAGTGGTCAGAAACCAAACACCAATACAACATTCGATCCTAAGGCAATCACCTATCAAGGAAACCATGGGTAGAACCCAACGGTTAACAAGGTCACACGGCGGTGCAACCATACCTCGTCCTCGCCCTAGCCCCCACAGGGGTGAGCCTAGGGACTTGAAGGGCAAAACTTGCAGTTCTACACCGTTCGTCATCCGGTAGCGCTCTCCCGGGCAGCCTCTACCTGGAGCCGGCCACGGTCAGTACACTGTCGAGCGCATCGATGGTGCCTACAGGTGGGGGTCCACCCAGGGCGGCTCATACCTAGGAAGCATCCACACGGATCCGGCAAAGGGGAGAACGATAATTCATGCTCGCAACATCGTCCGGTGGTCCACCCTCGTGTAGCCTCACCTGGTACACTCCCCTGTTCAGTACATCTGCCGAATGCATCGGGAGTACCTACAAGTGGGAGTCCTCTGTCAGGGCAGCTTATACGTCGGGACCCCGGTATACGACGATATTGGGAGGAACCACTACTTGTTCGCAGCGCGAACCCTATGGAAAGCCAATCTCTCAAGCTGGTGGGTCAAGTATCAACTCGAGCCCACAACACTCACACCAACACCCTCACCTCCGAAGGGTGACCTAGGTTGTCGGGAGTAACTGTACCAATCCCTCACCTTCACCCCAAAAGGGGTGACCCAGTCTCTTGGGAAGAGACTAGATCGTTTCTAAGCCCTTGGTCCACCGGTAGCCCTTTCCCTGGGTAGCCTCTGCCTGACATACTCCCACGATCAGTACACTGTCGACCACAGCGATGGTACCTACAGATGGGAGCCCAGTGCCAGGACAGCGATGGTACGCCGAGAAGCTCCTACATGGATCCAACGAAGGAAAGAACCAAACTACACTCGTGAAAATGATCCCCCTTGGATCCCCATCATCGGTCATCAGACGCCGATCCACTACACCCTCACCCTCACCCCCTCGGGTGACATAGGCTCTTGGGAAGAGATTAGATTGTTCTAAGCCCTTGGTCCACCGGTAGCCCTTTCCCCGGGTAGCCTCTACCTGATATACTCCCACGATCAGTACACTCTCGACCGAAGCGATGGTACCTACAAATGGGAGCCCGGTGCCAGGACAGCGTTTCCAACGCCGGGAAGTTCCTACACGGATCCAACGAAGGGGAAAAACAATCTACGCTCGTGGATACGATCCTCTTGGATCCGTCATCACCGGTTATCAAAACCGATAAGCGCAACGAATTCTCATGAATTCCCTCCAGGGCGCATAACTCAGATGCGGGGAAGACATTTATTCTAAGTGTCGATACCATGGTATGACCCAACAAGAGGTCATACACTTGTCTAACACATTAGACAAGAATCATGGCCATATCGGCATATATATATATATATATGTAATTAACTACCCAACGTTGGCCTACTTAACATGCATACATGGCATTAAACAGATAAACACACACAAATTACAACCTATTATACGTTGGATAACACCAACCTAGAAGGGAAGGGTTAAGCGCAATCTGCGCAACAACAGGTGCATGCCAATAATTCCAAGAAAACCCGAGTCAAGTAGGAACTACATCTACTCACTCGGTTCGCGAAGAGAAGGAGGGCGAGGGAGAGGGAATGCCTCATCCTCTCTCGAGCTGGTCATAGTTTTGCCCCAACAGATGGGTGCAACAACTATACCACACCCTCGAGTCCTAAATCAGAGGAATATTACGCATACACCCGTTATTAACCCAAGTTTAGACATGCCTGATATGTTCAAATGATAATAAGGTAGTAATTCAAACAATATTACCTAAGTCATGCCATATTCTATACAATACATAGGCAAGTATAAGGTAGAATAGGGGTTCTACACAATATACGAGCTATACAACCTAGCATGTATGATATCTAACATATTTAGGGTGCAATTAAAGCCCCATGGAAGCGCGAAGCACGACTACGTGCATCGTGCGCTCCCGGAAGGGTTGGAATCAAACCACTCACCTAACGAGCGCACGGCTCGCGAAACGCAAGAGAGCGACGAGTTGAATCCGAAGCCTGAAATCAATCCACCAAGGATCATCCAATGGTTGCATTTGGCTATAACAAGCTGTTTGACACCACGAAGCACACTCCGAACGCGTCTGAGCACCATAAGCACGCCTCGAGTACCCCGTGCACGCTGCCCATGCACTCCGCACGCATGGAACAACGTCGAGCACGTCCCTGAGCACCTCGTGCATGCTTCCTTCGCACTCCGCACGCATCGGGCAAGGCCAAGCACGCCCTCGAGCACCTCGTGCACGCTGTCCGCACACTCCGCACGCATCGGGCAAGGCCAAGCACGCCCTCGAGCACCTCGTGCACGCTGCCTGCACACTCCGCACGCATCGGGCAAGGCCAAGCACGCCCTCGAGCACCTCGTGCACGCTGCCCGCACACTCCGCACGCATCGAACAACGTCACGCACACCCTCGAGCACCCCGTGCACGCTGCCCACGCACTCCGCATGCATCGAACAACGTCAAGCGCGTCCTCGAGCACCTCATGCACGCTTCCCGCGCACTCCGCACACATGCGAGCACCTCATGCACGCTTCCCGCGCACCTCGCACGCATGCGAGCATGCCGAGCGCGCACCCGCAGCCCCCGCATACCTCTTATGTGATCTCGAGTGTACCAATGCGTCAATCCCACGCCCCAACTAGTACACAAACACGAGTTTAGATGATGCATGAGGAAAGCCAATGGAAAGAGGAGAAGAAGAAGCATACTTGGTTCACTCACACATATCCACAAACATGTAGCATGCACACCTACACAACACATACAACTTGAGCATGTGCTTCTCCCTCTTCAGCCCTTTCAATTTCCATGCACACACAATCAACACAAGGCAATGGAGCTCTACCCCTTCTCACCAGCCATAACAGATGTGGCTGAACCCAACCGAGGAGAGCGGGAGGTCCATCCGCGGCTCCGGCACGCCCCACGCCGCAGCTCCACCGCAATCACCATCGATCCCGCACCTCCTCTCAAACAACACCTTCAAAGACATTGGAAGGGGAGACTTCATCACCACCTCCAATTTCTCCTCTTCATTTTTTTCACACCAGCAGATCTGGTCGAGAGAGAGAGCCGAGAATGAGAGAGACGAGAGATATCTGGGCATATAAATATCTAAAAGAGTTGTCAAACGACCAAATCGTCCCTGCCCCGAAATCCTGGACAGACTTCACTTAAATGGGCATAACTTCCTCAATACAGCTTCGAATTGCATGATTCCAGTGGCATTGGAAAGATAAGATGATTATCTACAACTTTTATGTTTACACCTAGATCAAATAACCCCTCCCGCTATTTCAAAATCTAGGTTAAACATCTTACAGGGCTGCTGCCTGGATTTCTCAACTTCGGGGTATACATGGAAAAATACCCATAACTTTTAATATACGAATCCAGTTGATCCAATTCCACTTCTATATGGAAGCTATCTCCAAACTTAACATCTCATAATAATATCGGAATTTTACCTCATCATCTTGGATTTTAACAAAATCAAATCCGAATGCCCAATCCGAAACTGCATAATTCCAAAAACGTTATCGGAATTAAAAGAAAATTTTATGGGCAGTACTAAACAGTACCAGGACCCATAATATGCAGTTATTTCTTCAATCAGAGTCTTCAAACCCCAACAGGTAGCTAAAACCCAAAATTTTAGCGACTCCGATCGAAATTAGGACTATAAATGACACAGGCCTAACATTCTCCCCCCCTTAGGAAATTTAGTCCTCGAAATTTAAGGAAACCCAAAGGGAAGACCGAACGTAGAAGTGTCGCCCATAGAGTCCCTTGGCTCCTGAGTGGTCCGGGCACCCAACTAGTGCTACCACGCCCTTTAACCGAAGGAACGGTCTGGGAGCAGAGCCTCTTCTCATATCGGTCCATGGTCTCGATCAACTGCTCCCCGAACGACAAATCCTGCTCGAGGATGAGCGGCTCGAACGGAATGACATGAGCATGATCGTGGACATAATGTCTCAGCTATGAGACATTGGATGACGTCACAGGCACGAGTCAGCCACGGGGCAAGGCTTCATGACAGCCACCTCCCCTAATCCACTTCAGGACGAAAACCGGTCCGATGGAAGGCCGACTCAACACGCCCCGAACGTCGAAACAGAGGATGCCCTTAAACCGGGACACCTCATGCCAACATGGTCGCCCTACCCCGAAGGTAGGCTCCTGGCGACAATGACCTGTGTAGCCCTTCCGACGGTTCTAGGCGGTGCAGAGGCACGCACGAACCATCTCGGCCACCGCAAGGTCAATAAATAACTTGTGGTCACTCCAACTGGCGCTCAACAAACACAAGGGAGGTATAAAACTGCGCCCATAGAGTGCCTTTTTCAATTTCATCTGGATACTCGAATGGCAGTCGTCTCAGAGGCAGACCCCTTCCTAGAGGGTGGTGCCTCATCCAACTGCCCCAAGTCGAGCACGCAGGCAAATAGCATGTCCTCCAAGGCCTAAATCGTCCTCATTGCCTAGCTGTCCGTCGGTATCGAAACGCTGTACTTAAAAGGGAGGCTCGCGCGAAAAGCCTGCCAAAGGCTGTGCCAGAACCTCGAAGTAACCCACGCGTCTCAGCCCGAAATAGCACCGACCGGAGTGCCATGAAGACGAACAATCGCGAAGGCTCAAACCCGCGTCTAAGCGTCCAGAGACTCAGTCAGTTGGATAGGGAGGAAAGTGCGGACCTAGTCAATCGGTCAATGATCACCCAGACGGCATCGTGACCAAACGTGACTTTAGCGAGCCCACAACGAAATCCATGATAACTCACTCCCACATCCACTGAGGATTCTCGACGGACAAACGCATTCCAACGCGACGATCAACAACTTCGCCTGAGGGCATGCCAACCAACATCCTCAATGAAGGCTACCTCAGAACAGCCCACGGAGGCTCAATAACACATTTGAGATCATTGTAGGCATCTGGCGCATTCGTCTACCCCGACGGCAGTAATCAAAATTCGTAGTGCCCGAAACGGTCACGAAAGGCCAACTAAAGAATACCCAACTCCCGGATCTCCAATTATGGTACCCTGCGCGAAAATCGATCAACAGAAGGACACTGGCTCCCAGAGCTGGTCAAAACAGATCATTAATTCGCGGCAAGGGTTACTTGATCTTCAACCCCTATGGGGAGATCAAAATAATTCCTGGGACGATTAAGTCCAAATCTGCTCCTCGAGCAAGGCTGACGCTCATGATGACCCTTATACGCTGGGTAAGCCGCTCAACCGCACTTAATATGCAAGACACGCAATAGGAGGTCGTCGATTCCCGACAACACCTAAGCGACGTCATCTACCTGATATGGCGGTTGAGTCCCATCACGAACGCTTAGCGTCACGTCTCCTCATTTACGACCCATGTGGGGGCAAGGCGCGACAGTACCTCAAACTGTGCTTCACATGCCGCCACCTACAGGTCACCCAACTATAACCGTTGAAACTCCAGCATGATGCACTTAATGGGCCGATTCATCATGGGAGTCCAAGCTCTCGACATCATCAAGTAACACTCTCTCGGTGTGGCCACTACCTGATAGCCTCCCATGTCCACTATCTCTGCTATATGGGCACACCAACAAGCGTCGTGGATAGTCCCAGGGAGCACCTCACAGGACTCTTGCCTCTACCGGGTAGCTACTATGCACGATGATATATCGAAGCGACTCCAGATATGGCTATGGAACCCTAGTCCATAAGCGATCACCCACCAAGCTGCAATAGGATGCACCCAATCCCGATCATATGCATCACCACCCACTATCGCACCTCCCAAGTGAGGAAAAATCAAACATCAATTGATGCTTCAAAGGTATTCCTTGACTGGGAAAGAACCTCGGGATGGGCCTCATGAGGTCCCGATATAGGATATCCCAACAACCAAACAAGGAACACGGAGTACCTTAGCCCGGGTCTCAACGCTGACCCTGCAAGGCCCCCTTATCCTGAGTAGGAAGGATAGAAGAAGACATCACCCCTTAATGAATACTACACCACATCCTCAACGCTTGAAACTGGTGCCGCACGCAACTCTATGGTATACCCCCGATAAACGGAACGGAGGAGAATGCGGTCTCCAACCGGTACATGGGGTATCTCTGGCACCACTAGTGGACCTACCGCTAGGGGTATCTACGGGATCGCCACGCGGGCCGCCCGCAGCTCCTGGATCTCTCGCGCCTGCTCAGCCAACGCTCCAGTCTATGCCTCCAGTGCTCTAGTCTGAGTGTCCAGAAGATCTGCCATCTCAGCGTTAGCTCGCGCCCACGCTGCAGGCATCCCGCGCAAGTCCTGGCCCAACAGCCGAGAACTCTCAAGTAGATTCCTCGCCTCCGGTAGGTTCGAAAACCTCCGAAGCCCAAGGGTGACCACGTCCACGCGCCCGTCTCCGAGGAGGCATATCAGCAACTAAGGAACCAGCACTAGGATCAGAATACTCATCTCGAAATCCTAGGACTCAACTCAAAGAAAACTATTGGCTCTGACAGGACACGGCTCTGATACCAACTTTTGTCACGCCCCAGGGCGGCCGTCCCCGAGACGTGGCAAATATATAAATGATATCAGTAATCCATACACGAGGTCAAATAAATACTCCACAATAGAAAAGGCAATACACAAGTAACTGACATCAAATATATACAAAAAGCGGAAGCTCAAATGACTAAGTCTGTAATTCAAGGACATATTACAGACTAGAGTACACAATCAACTGTCCTGTGAGAGCCAATATATACAATAACTGACATCAACAGTCTACATACCGTGCACAAGCACAAGTATAATACATACAATGAAAAGGGAATGCTGATAGCCTCCGACTCGCAAGACATCCAACGCGAACGCGGGTCTCCTACTCGAATGGCGCCAGGGGAGCTCTTCTCTTGGATCCGACTCAGCGTCAACTGGGGAAAAACATAAGCGAGGGGTGAGCTACAAGCTCAGTGAGTGGTCAGAAACCAAACACCAACACAACATTCGATCCTAAGGCAATCACCTATCAAGGAAACCATGGGTAGAACCCAACGGTTAACAAGGTCACACGGCGGTGCAACCATACCTCGTCCTCGCCCTAGCCCCCACAGGGGTGAGCCTAGGGACTTGAAGGGCAAAACTTGCAGTTCTACACCGTTCGTCATCCGGTAGCGCTCTCCCGGGCAGCCTCTACCTGGAGCCGGCCACGGTCAGTACACTGTCGAGCGCATCGATGCTGCCTACAGGTGGGGGTCCACCCAGGGCGGCTCGTACCTAGGAAGCATCCACACGGATCCAGCAAAGGGGAGAACGATAATTCATGCTCGCAACATCGTCCGGTGGTCCAGCCTCGTGTAGCCTCACCTGGTACACTCCCCTGTTCAGTACATCTTCCGAATGCATCGGGAGTACCTACAAGCGGGAGTCCTCTGTCAGGGCAGCTTCCACGTGGGGACCCCGGTATATGACGATATTGGGAGGAACCACTACTTGTTCGCAGCGCGAACCCTATGGAAAGCCAATCTCTCAAGCTGGTGGGTCAAGTATCAACTCGAGCCCACAACACTCACACCAACACCCTCACCTCCGAAGGGTGACCTAGGTTGTCGGGAGTAACTGTACCAATCCCTCACCTTCACCCCAAAAGGGGTGACCTAGTCTCTTGGGAAGAGACTAGATCGTTTCTAAGCCCTTGGTCCACCGGTAGCCCTTTCCCCGGGTAGCCTCTGCCTGACATACTCCCACGATCAGTACACTGTCGACCACAGCGATGGTACCTACAGATGAGAGCCCGGTGCCAGGACAGCGATGGTACGCCGAGAAGTTCCTACATGGATCCAACGAAGGAAAGAACCAAACTACACTCGTGAAAATGATCCCCCTTGGATCCCCATCATCGGTCATCAGACGCCGATCCACTACACCCTCACCCTCACCACCTCGGGTGACATAGGCTCTTGGGAAGAGATTAGATTGTTCTAAGCCCTTGGTCCACCGGTAGCCCTTTCCCCGGGTAGCCTCTACCTGACATACTCCCACGATCAGTACACTCTCGACCGTAGCGATGGTACCTACAAATGGGAGCCCGGTGCCAGGGCAGCGTTTCCAACGCTGGGAAGTTCCTACACGGATCCAACGAAGGGGAAAAACAATCTACGCTAGCGGATACGATCCTCTTGGATCCGTCGTCACCGGTTATCAAAACCGATAAGCGCAACGAATTCTCATTAATTCCCTCCACGGCGCATAACTCAGATGCGGGGAAGACATTTATTCTAAGTGTCGATACCATGGTATGACCCCACAAGAGGTCATACACTTGTCTAACACATTAGACAAGAATCATGGCCATATCGGCATATATATATATATATGCAATTAACTACCCAACGATGGCCTACTTAACATGCATACATGGCATTAAACAGATAAACACACACAAATTACAACCTATTATACGTTGGATAACACCAACCTAGAAGGGAAGGGTTAAGCGCAATCTGCGCAACAACAGGTGCATGCCAATAATTCCAAGCAAACCCGAGTCAAGTAGGAACTACATCTACTCACTCGGTTCGCGAAGAGAAGGAGGGCGAGGGAGAGGGAATGCCTCATCCTCTCTCGAGCTGGTCATAGTTTTGCCCCAACAGATGGGTGCAACAACTATACCACACTCTCGAGTCCTAAATCAGAGGAATATTACGCATACACCCGTTATTAACCCAAGTTTAGACATGCCTGATATGTTCAAATGATAATAAGGTAGTAATTCAAACAATATTACCTAAGTCATGCCATATTCTATACAATACATAGGCAAGTATAAGGTAGAATAGGGGTTCTACACAATATACGAGCTATACAACCTAGCATGTATGATATCTAACATATTTAGGGTGCAATTAAAGCCCCAAGGAAGCGCGAAGCACGACTACGTGCATCGTGCGCTCCCGGAAGGGTTGGAATCAAACCACTCACCTAACGAGCGCACGGCTCGTGAAACGCAAGAGAGCGACGAGTTGAATCCGAAGCCTGAAATCAATCCACCAAGGATCATCCAATGGTTGCATTTGGCTATAACAAGCTGTTTGACACCACGAAGCACACTCCGAACGCGTCTGAGCACCATAAGCACGCCTCGAGTACCCCGTGCACGCTGCCCATGCACTCCGCACGCCCTCGAGCACCTCGTGCACGCTGTCCGCACACTCCGCACGCATCGGGCAAGGCCAAGCACGCCCTCGAGCACCTCGTGCACACTGCCCGCACACTCCGCACGCATCGGGCAAGGCCAAGCACGCCCTCGAGCACCTCGTGCACGCTGCCCACACACTCCGCACACATCGAACAACGTCACGCACACCCTCGAGCACCCCGTGCACGCTGCTCACGCACTCCGCATGCATCGAACAACGTCAAGTGCGTCCTCGAGCACCTCATGCACGCTTCCCGCGCACTCCGCACGCATGCGAGCACCTCATGCACGCTTCCCGCGCACTCCACACGCATGCGAGCACGCCGAGCGCGCACCCGCAGCCCCCGCATACCTCTTATGTGATCTCGAGTGTACCAATGCGTCAATCCCAAGCCCCAACTAGTACACAAACACGAGTTTAGATGATGCATGAGGAAAGCCAATGGAAAGAGGAGAAGAAGAAGCATACTTGGTTCACTCACACATATCCACAAACATGTGGCATGCACACCTACACAACACATACAACTTGAGCATGTGCTTCTCCCTCTTCAGCCCTTTCAATTTCCATGCACACACAATCAACACAAGGCAATGGAGCTCTACCCCTTCTCACCAGCCATAACAGATGTGGCTGAACCCAACCGAGGAGAGCGGGAGGTCCATCCGCGGCTCCGGCACGCCCCACGCCGCAGGTCCACCGCAATCACCATCGATCCCGCACCTCCTCTCAAACAACACCTTCAAAGACATTGGAAGGGGAGACTTCATCACCACCTCCAATTTCTCCTCTTCATTTTTTTCACACCAGCAGATCTGGTCGAGAGAGAGAGCCGAGAATGAGAGAGACGAGAGATATCTTGGCATATAAATATCTAAAAGAGTTGTCAAACGACCAAATCGTCCCTGCCCCGAAATCCTGGACAGACTTCACTTAAACGGGCATAACTTCCTCAATACAGCTCCGAATTGCATGATTCCAGTGGCATTGGAAATATAAGATGATTATCTACAACTTTCATGTTTACACCTAGATCAAATAACCCCTCCAGCTATTTCAAAATCTAGGTTAAACATCTTACAGGGCTGCTGCCTGGATTTCTCAACTTCGGGGTATACATGGAAAAATACCCATAACTTTTAATATACGAATCCAGTTGATCCAATTCCACTTCTATATGGAAGCTATCTCCAAACTTAACATCTCATAATAATATCGGAATTTTACCTCATCATCTTAGATTTTAACAAAATCAAATCCGAATGCCCAATCCGAAACTGCATAATTCCAAAAACGTTATCGGAATTAAAAGAAAATTTTTTGGGCAGTACTAAACAGTACCAGGACCCATAATATGCAGTTATTTCTTCAATCAGAGTCTTCAAACCCCAACAGGTAGCTAAAACCCAAAATTTTAGCCACTCCGATCGAAATTAGGACTATAAATGACACAGGCCTAACATTCTCCCCCCCTTAGGAAATTTAGTCCTCGAAATTTAAGGAAACCCAAAGGGAAGACCGAACGTAGAAGTGTCGCCCATAGAGTCCCTTGGCTCCTAAGTGGTCCGGGCACCCAACTAGTGCTACCACGCCCTTTAACCGAAGGAACGGTCTGTGAGCAGAGCCTCTTCTCATATCGGTCCATGGTCTCAATCAACTGCTCCCCGAACGACAAATCCTGCTCGAGGATGAGCGGCTCGAACGGAATGACATGAGCATGATCGTGGACATAATGTCTCAGCTATGAGACATTGGATGACGTCACAGGCACGAGTCAGCCACGGGGCAAGGCTTCATGACAGCCACCTCCCCTAATCCACTCCAGGACGAAAACCGGTCCGATGGAAGGCCGACTCAACACGCCCCGAACGTCAAAACAGAGGATGCCCTTAAACCGGGACACCTCATGCCAACATGGTCGCCCTACCCCGAAGGTAGGCTCCTGGCGACAATGACCTGCGTAGCCCTTCCGACGGTTCTAGGCGGTGCAGAGGCACGCACGAACCATCTCGGCCACCGCAAGGTCAATAAATAACTTGTGGTCACTCCAACTGGCGCTCAACAACCGTCCCAACACAAGGGAGGTATAAAACTGCGCCCATAGAGTGCCTTTTTCAATTTCATCTGGATACTCGAATGGCAGTCGTCTCAGAGGCAGACCCCTTCCTAGAGGGTGGTGCCTCATCCAACTGCCCCAAGTCGAGCACGCAGGCAAATAGCATGTCCTCCAAGGCCTAAATCGTCCTCATTGCCTAACTGTCCATCGGTATCGAAATGCTGTACTTAAAAGGGAGGCTCGCGCGAAAAGCCTGCCAAAGACTGCGCCAGAACCTCGAAGTAACCCCTCCAGCTATTTCAAAATCTAGGTTAAACATCTTACAGGGCTGCTGCCTGGATTTCTCAACTTCGGGGTATACATGGAAAAATACCCATAACTTTTAATATACGAATCCAGTTGATCCAATTCCACCTCTATATGGAAGCTATCTCCAAACTTAACATCTCATAATAATATCGGAATTTTACCTCATCATCTTGGATTTTAACAAAATCAAATCCGAATGCCCAATCCGAAACTGCATAATTCCAAAAACGTTATCGGAATTAAACGAAAATTTTATGGGCAGTACTAAATAGTACCAGGACCCATAATATGCAGTTATTTCTTCAATCAGAGTCTTCAAACCCCAACAGTTAGCTAAAACCCAAAATTTTAGCGACTCCGATCGAAATTAGGACTATAAATGACACAGGCCTAACATGTTGTATCGATGAGTTTGTGTGGTCTGAGGGGGTGTTGTATTTATAGTGTATTTTGTGTTGGGAAATTAATACATTTCAATAAAAAAAAATGTATTAATCAGTTTCCAAATAAAGATTAAAAATTGAGGGGGCATATTCTGTTCTGAACACAGCATTACCACGTGACTCCATACCAGGCTCTTCTAATCCATATTCTCATTGTTTTTTGTCTGATAATAGCTCATTTGTCTAACAATTTATGAACAGAATAATCTATTATCAGTCTTTATTTTCTACCATGGCTTCTAACAATTTATTTTAAATATGGTAATTAATCTACTTTAATAAGTTACCATATTTGTCTGTTCAAATAATAATGAGTGCATTATGTGTAGTAAAATTTTGGAGAAAATATGAGATTAGTTGTTAAATGATACTATTGATTTACATATAAATGAATTTATTTTATATGTCCATATTATTGCAAACCTTATGTGTTGCGGGTATATTTCAATCTGTTACGGTCTTGAAATGTACAATGCTACGGTCTTGAAATGTACAACGCTTCCTTAAATTTTAATATTTCTTTTGGATGCTCTATTTAATTGATATGAGACAAATGTTTATGCTCAACAATATATGATTTGACCGTTCATATACTTTAAATTCATTTGAAGGGGAATTGGAGTATTTTCTCTGTGGTGGACATTTTTTTATGGGACAAGGCTTATGTGGCATGTAACATTTATTTTTTTGCATGCATAGAATTTATAGTTCATTATTTTTATTATTCAATTGGCTTATGGATTTGAGAAATAAATTAATTTTTATTGATTTGACACATTCATTGTGTTATTCTTTATTAATGGCTCTTGATGATATGTAACTGTCATTTTTTTCTGTGATGAGTAGTATATGCTATAATTTCTTCTATAATGCATGACTACGCATTCTCATAGGTTTTTCAAATAATGATAAATTTATGCATGCTATACAGAATTTCTAAATATCTTTGATATATTTTATCATTGCATTTTATAAGTTCAGATGATTTTACATGAGTCGTAATATAATATTTTTATCACAAAATTATGTCATAGTTGAGGTGATAATTTATGATGAGATCATGTTTAATATTTTAATTCATATTGCATGTAGAATATCACGTGAGGTTTATGTAAATTCTTTTAATAGAATTGTCATATTCTGTTACGCCCCGAGGCGACCGTCCCCGAAGCATTACCAATCAAACAATAATCAAAAGGATCAATAAGATAACAAAGCTATAGGGAAGTGGTAGCCAATAAAAAGAAATGATGCGGAAGTATAATATACAATTATGTCTGTAAATCAAAAACATTATTACAGACTCGAGCACACAATTACCGTCCTGTGAGGGCCCAAGTCTAGTCCAAATACAACAATATGTGTGACACGCACAATTACTAATACATACACAAAAATAGGATTGCTGATAGCCCCACACTTGCCAACCGGAAGCTGAGACACGCCACGCGCGAACTACGCTAGAGGGATGCTCCACGTCCACGCCCCACTGTCCCTGGCGGAAAACAACACACGAGGGGTGAGCTACAAGCTCAGTGAGTGGCAAGAATCCAACTCAAGAATAATCATATAACACTAACATATTTTCCTTTCAAAGAAAGATATGGATGGGGGAACACCGACATATATAAATGTCACGTAGAGTCGTGACCACACATCACCCTCACCCTCACCCCGAAGGGGGAAAACTGTTGGGTCTTTTGGGAAACAACTAATCCATTAACACTAACGAGTTATAACAGAAACTAGTACCAAGCTACAAACATTCTCCACATCTAGATAAATGCATATCAATCCCTCGCATCATCCGGTAGCCCTCTCCCGGGTAATCCTCATCCTAAGGGCCATCCATGGTCAATACTCAAGCCTTGTACGATGGTGGCATCATACTCTGGGCATTCCCCACGATATGGATTCACCCATTGTCGGTACTCAAGCCTCGTATGTTAGGGACGTCATAATCTGAGCATTCCCGACGATACGGCATCACCCATGGTCGGTACTCCTAGCCTCGTATGATAGTCACATCAAACTCTAGGCATTCCCAACAATATGGATTTATCCGTGGTCGGTACTCAAGCCTCGTATGTTAGTGACGTCAAACTCTGAGCATTCCCGACGATACGGCATCACCCGTGGTCGGTACTCCTAGCCTCGTATGATAGTCACATCAAACTCTAGGCATTCCTAACGATATTATGGCACAATGCAGGACAGACTCAACCCCGGGTAGCTTCCACGCACGATGATGTAGGGAAACAGTACTCCACGTTCGCAATATCATCCGGTAGTCCTCTCCCAGGTAGCCCTCTCCCTGGCGGCCTTCCGGTGGCACGGTGGCACCACACAGGGTAGCTCCAACGCTGGGTAGCTTCGACGCACGATGATATATGGAGGAAGCACTTCGTGCTCGCAATACGATCCACACACGCTTAACACAGGTAGGCCTAACATACTATTGTCATAGCTATCAAGTAACAAACACCGAATAGCCTCTACGCACGATGATGTAGAGAAACAGTACTCCACGCTCGCAATATCATCCGGTAGCCCTCTCCCAGGTAGCCCTCTCCCTGGCGGCCTTCCGGTGGCACGGTGGCACCACACAGGGTAGCTCCAACGCTGGGTAGCTTCGACGCACGATGATATAGAGAAACAGTACTCCACTTTCGTAATATCATCCGGTAGCCCTCTCCCAGGTAGCCCTCTCCCTGGCAGCCCTCCGGTGGCACGGTGGCACCACACAGGGTAGCTCCAACGCTGGGTAGCTTCGACGCACGATGATATAGAGAAACAGTACTCCACGCTCGTAATATCATCCGGTAGCCCTCTCCCAGGTAGCCCTATCCCTGGCGGCCTTCCGGTGGCACAGTGGCACCACGCAGGGTAGCTTCAACGCTGGGTAGCTTCGACGCACGATGATATATGGAGGGGGGTACACCATGCTCGCAAGACAATCCTTCCGAATCAACTACTATCATCTAGCAATTACCAATTGATAAACAGAATTCTCTTGAATTCCCGCACAGATGCATCACTTGGATGCAGGGGAAAGAAGCTAAACACTCGCACTCAATTATGACAAGACATGATCCTGAAGGCGGGTCATGCACACGCCTAACACAGGTAGGCCTAACATACCATTTTCATAGCTATCGGGTAACAAACACCGAGTAGCTTCTACGCACGACGATGTAGGGAAACAGTACTCCACGCTCGCGATATCATCCGGTAGCCCTCTCCCAGGTAGCCCTCTCCCTGGCGGCCTTCCGGTGGCACGGTGGCACCACACAGGGTAGCTCCAACGCTGGGTAGCTTCGACGCACGATGATATAGGGAGGGGTTACTCCATGCTCGCATGACGATCCTCCTGGATCAACTACTATCATCTAACTAATACCATTGCTAATGAATTCTTATGAATTCCCACACGGATGCATCTCTCGACGTGGGAAATAAGTCCTTGCACTCAATCAGGATAGGACATGATCCTAAGGGCTGTCATACACGCGTCTAACACAGATAGGCCTGACATTCTATCATCATAGCTATCAGATAACAAACATCAATACAACGATGAATTCTCATGAATTCCCATAGAGTTGCATCACTTGGATGCAGGCAAGATAACTACTATATTTGCCCACTAAAACAAGTATGCTCCTGATAAACAATAGATCATAGATATACATGTCCACACAATTAAACATACACACAATTATCACATGAGAGTTCCTATCACAACAAGAGTGCATAGACCACATGTCCAAGGAACCTAGCGTTCAAGAATTAACCACCCTAAGCATCTACCAATACGAAGGCAATACTACGAAAGGACACATTTAGTATAACATACCCAACATTCCATGCTATATATATAAAAGCTACAAAGTGATAATAGCAATATTATTTGAAAATCAATAATGAGTATAGCTATAGAACCCCATGGGTACGCGACGCACAATCACATGCATCGAGCGCTTCCCAAAAGGGGTGGATCGAACCACTCACCAAAAACCCATTCATTGCGAGTTCCGCCAACGAAAGCTGCAAAACACAACCAATGATTATCAAATCAAACATGAAGTTTCTTGGCACCTATATATAAGCCTATTTCATGAAGACCACAACTCCTGATATTGTCCACACCATACATAATAGCTCTTTGACACATATTTATACAAGACTAGTCCATCTACAGCAATCAGCCCCAAACATTGGTCTCCACGGCATAGAATACACATCCAAAAATTCTGAAATAAATCATGTGCATACTCTGATATGTTAGGATCATAATTCGTGAAGATATCAAATCCTGATTTAACCTTGAAATACCCGAAATAAATTATTTTCAGAAACAGGTCTATTTCTACGCAAATCTGGACAGGCCATGAACATTAGGCTATAACTTTCAATACAGGTAACCAAACGGCACCAAATTTCATATGTAACATGTAGACACATAGATGATCATATGAAATGAAGACATAAGTCTCAAAATATGCCTCTAAATACCCCAAACACAAGAATCTTGAGGAGACAGAAAATCTGTCTTACAACACAAAGCCACCCCATTCATACATTAACACAACCATCCTATGTGCAGCATCAATTACTCATAACAACACTCTCATGCATGCCCTCTACAACATCCTAGCAAGCATAAAAGTAGGGGTAGAGAATTACCAAAAGATGGGGAGGAGAAGGGAAGGTGTTGGGCTCACAATGACACCACACACACACCCACCATCACCACCATCTCCTTCACAGCACACCTTCTACTTGGCTGGACCAAAAGGGGAGGACAAAACAGGGGATCAGCTAGAGGAGGAGGAGAGGAAGGAGAAACCATTAATACATCACACACATCTCACCTTGATCAACTTCTTCTTCAAGCACAACCCCTTCCAAACACTCCTTCATCTTCTCCCTCACTTAGGCAATTCCACAAACACTTGGTGGGCAGACCCCCACAAAGGGCTGGACCATGTGAGGGAGCTTGAGAGAGATGGAGAAAGGAAGAATCAACAACAACAACCAACAACCACCATCCAAACATACCTTCTTGGACTCCTTTGTGTGCTCCTTCATCTCCATCACCTCCACTTTCTCCACCCAAAACACACACAAGAGGAGGGGCTGCAACAGCTCAAAAAGAGCCCAAACAGAGGCTGAAGTCGTGCACATTTGGGGGGTTAAATAAGCAAAGGTCGAGTAAATGACCAAGTCATCCTCGGACTTAAAATCTCTGCGCAGCCTTCACTTAAACGACTATAACTTCCTCAATACAGCTCGGAATTGCGTGATTCCAGTGGCATTGGAAAGCTAAGAAGATTATCTACAGCTTTCATGTTTACACCTAGATCAAATAACCTCTCCATCTATTCTGAAATCTAGGCTAAACATCTTACAGGGCTGCTGCCTGGATTTCTCAACTTCGGGGTATACTCGGAAAAATACCCATAACTTTTAATATACGAATCCAGTTGTTCCAATTCCACTTCTATATGGAAGCTATCTCAAAACTGAACATCTCATAATAAAATCAGATTTTTAGCTTTTCATCTTGAATTTTAACAAAACTAAATCCGAATACCACATCAAAACTGCATAATTCCAAAAACGTCAGAATGCGACGAAAATTTATAGGTAGGCCAATGCCAGTACCAGGAGAATAGATATGCAGTTAGATTTTGAAATTGAATGCCCAAACTATAAGAATAAATACAATCCAACATTTAACAGCCAAAAACTGACACAGACATAACATCATTTCCCCCTTAGAGAAATTTCGTCCTCGAAATTTAAGATTCTTAGGAGGGAAGTGCAAGGTTATGCGTCACGCATGCTGTCCTCTCATTCGCAAGTGGAGAAAAGAAAAGCACTTCATCAGAAGTGACTAAAGAACTCAGTCCGTAAGCAATCACCCACTAAGCCACATGACATGATAATATACACATTACACACACTACAATCCATGATCGAAACGTGACCCACATGCAAATGGTCATAACAAATTCATCAATCTAGTACTCATGGGCTGGAATCTGCTGTCCAGGCCCTGGTCCGAAAATAAAGAACCCAATAACTGACCTTGCTCTACCGACCGAATCGACAACTCACAGAGCACAAGGGTGATCACAACCACATCAACGGAAGCAAGGAGACATGTCAGCATCCTAAGGTGAAATACTAAGATCAGAGTGAGCGGATAAATATCCCACGACTCATCTACACGACTAGACTTAGGCTTCGATAGGACCAGGCTCTGATACCAACTTTGTTACGCCCCGAGGCGACCGTCCCCGAAGCATTACCAATCAAACAATAATCAAAAGGATCAATAAGATAACAAAGCTACAGGGAAGTGGTAGCCAATAAAAAGAAATGATGCGGAAGTATAATATACAATTATGTCTGTAAATCATAAACATTATTACAGACTCGAGCACACAATTACCGTCCTGTGAGGGCCCAAGTCTAGTCCAAATACAACAATATGTGCGACACGCACAATTACTAATACATACACAAAAATAGGATTGCTGATAGCCCCACACTTGCCAACCGGAAGCTGAGACACGCCACGCGCGAACTACGCTAGAGGGATGCTCCACGTCTACGCCCCACTGTCTTTAAAATAATGTGTTGCAATTTGACATATATTGAAATGTAGAGCGGCATGGGAAATTTTTATATACGGAAATTCATTTCACCATTGCTCATATAATTATTATTATTTTATGACGTGAAAATGAAATTTGCATGATGGACTTTATTGATAGACATGAGTAATAATAATGAGTCTGTTATTATACATGCTTTCCATTTTAGTCATTCGTTTTAAATACTGATCGATGTATCCATTATTATATTTTTGTTCTTTCCATTTTGATCATGTTATTTAATTAAATTATTATTTTGTGTCTGTGATAATGGTTTAATTTGTGATCATAGCTTGGTTTTTTATTAAATTCCAACGATGAGATGAAAGAACATGGATATATACAATGCAGTCAGATATTTGAGAAAGACTGTATCAATTTTTCAAGGGCAACAATATATGTTATATGAGGCTATTGGAATTCTCCTCTAATATTATATTATGATGATCATTTTTCTGGAAATCTTCATATATAATGATATATTTCAAGCAAGCGCTCTACAAACAAAAGTAATATTATTTAAATATGCCATATACGCAGTCCGATACAGGTATATGAATTCATTTTAGATTCAAATCAAATCATGTATTTGTAACCGTGTAGGTTATGTTCCTCTATCGGGCTTCTAGTTCTTTTGTGATGCAGTGATAAAACAAATTCATGCTTTATTGCCCGTTTGGATTTGTATTTGGACGGATTTCACATTTGAAAAGATAAACATTACCAAATACTGATCTAAACACGTTTTCAATGTTCATTTCAATCTCCTCTCATTTGTTTAGACCAAAAAACTTATAGATTGAAAAACTAATGAAACAACTTTTTTAAACTTATTAAAAATTAAGATTGAAACACCAGATTTTATGATTTTCAGTACTTCAATCACACATGATCTAAACATAACCATAATACAAAAAAAATAAAGCTAATGCATGTGAGTTAATTCTCTTTTTTTTTTCTTTTTTTTAGTGAGAAATATATGGATAGAGAAGGATGGATGGATAGAAAGATATCATGTAGAACATGTGTGAACATTTTATTCAAATTATATTATTCATTCATCCACACTGAATGGAGCCATGCATGACTCTTTTACAATGCCACTATAGTAAAGGTGCATGAGGGCAGCTCCTCTTTTCATCCATCCAGATCCCTTCATTCAAGAAATCCTGCATTCAATTAACATCACAAGATTAATTTTCATAGCAGGCTCACATGATAAATACAAACTCAAAAAACCAAAGAAAAGCAACCAAACATAGAAATGTAACATTTAAACCCTTAGCCCTCTGTTTCGTGGAAGCTTACATGTGGAATACTGTGAAATAAGAGTGAATAAATCTAAAAAGTAGGATTGCAAGGATGAGTATTACTATACTAGAATAGGTAAGAATATGCTTGTATTGATCTTTCCCCTCTAAATTTGTATTATTTTACCCAATTATTCAGTATAATATGCAAACTTGTCAAAATCATTTGTTACTAGATTCAGATATCAAATCATTTTTCATAATTTACAATATCTACATCTTATTTATCTTTTATACATAACTTATTCACAAACAACCAAACAACAATAATGTCATTATTATGTTTTCCAATAAAGACAACTAAGAACACAACCAAACAAGACTTATTCCATCAGTATAGTAATAATCTATGCTGAAAATATATCTGTCTCCGAATAACTTATGTCAGAGTTATACAGTTATGTCATGAAGTTGAGCATATCTCACCGGCTACAATCGAAGCCGCGGGAGATGGGGATCCCGTCCTTGACGCCGCACTTTCCGGTGAGCATCCGCGCGGCGTGGTCATAGAGATCGCTGTACATGGACACAGTTTGTTGGATGCAGTTGCAGGTCTCCCTGCGTGCCTGGGTGCTGCTCGCCGCCTCGTGGATCGACCTCATCCCGCTGCAGCACTCGGCCGTCGGGTCGAACGCCATCCCGATCAGGTACTGCCCGCACGTCGATATCGCCCTGTCCACCGTTTTGCAGCTCACATCTGCCGCCCAGCCCGGCTCGATGAATGCGTAGGCCACGGCCACCAACAGAATTAGCTTAATCATCTCCATCAATTACCTCTTCTGCGTATAGCTTAGACTGGAACAACTGTTGTATCGATGAGTTTGTGTGGTCTGAGGGGGTGTTGTATTTATAGTGTATTTTGTGTTGGAAAATTAATACATTTCAATAAAAAAAATGTATTAATCAGTTTCCAAATAAAGATTAAAAATTGAGGGGGCATATTCTGTTCTGAAGACAGCATTACCACGTGACTCCATACCAGGCTCTTCTAATCCATATTCTCATTGTTTTTTGTCTGATAATAGCTCATTTGTCTAACAATTTATGAACAGAATAATCTATTATCAGTCTTTATTTTCTACCATGGCTTTTAACAATTTATTTTAAATATGGTAATTAATCTGCTTTAATAAGTTACCATATTTGTCTGTAAATAATAATGAGTGCATTATGTGTAGTAAAATTTTGGAGAAAATATCAGATTAGTTGTTAAATGATACTATTGATTTACATATAAATGAATTTATTTTATATGTCCATATTATTGCAAACCTTATGTGTTTCAATCTGTTACGGTCTTGAAATGTACAATGCTACGGTCTTGAAATGTACAACGCTTCCTTAAATTTTAATATTTCTTTTGGATGTTCTATTTAATTGATATGAGACAAATGTTTATGCTCAACAATATATGATTTGACCGTTCATATACTTTAAATTCATTTGAAGGGGAATTGGAGTATTTTCTCTGTGGTGGACATTTTTTTATGGGACAAGGCTTATATGGCATGTAACATTTATTTTTTTGCATCCATAGAATTTATAGTTCATTATTTTTATTATTCAATTGGCTTATGGATTTGAGAAATAAATTAATTTTTATTGATTTGACACATTCATTGTGTTATTCTTTATTAATGGCTCTTGATGATATGTAACTGTCATTTTTTTCTGTGATGAGTAGTATATGCTATAATTTCTTCTATAATGCATGAATACGTATTCTCATAGGTTTTTAAAATAATGATAAATTTATGCATGCTATACAGAATTTCTAAATATCTTTGATATATTTTATCATTGCATTTTATAAGTTCAGATGACTTTACATGAGTCGTAATATAATATTTTTATCACAAGATTATGTCATAGTTGAGGTGATAATTTATGACGAGATCATGTTTAATATTTTAATTCATATTGCATGTAGAATATCACGTGAGGTTTATGTAAATTCTTTTAATAGAATTGTCATATTCTCTGTTGTGACAAATGTGTGGTGTATGATATTACGGTAGCCATTTGTCCTATGAATTTTGATATTGATATGCTTGATGGTGGAGAACTTATGGTCCTTCCTTATTGTATATGTTTTATTGAGCTAAGTTATTATTTTTGGTAGCTCCAATAATAGTAATAAAATTCAATAAAATATCTTTAAGTGTTTTGTTTTGAATTGAATTTTTTTTTGTTATTGCATGGCGTTACTATAAAATTGTTCAGGCATGCACCCATGCATAAAAATAATGTGCATAAATTTTTGAACCAAGTGATTTGGCACATAAACGTTTTACTTTTATGAAACATATCGATGTTTTAATGAGTTATATAAAATGTCTTCATTAATAAATTGCAATCTTTATGGGGTCTTTAAAATAATGTGTTGCAATTTGACATATATTGAAATGTAGAGCAGCATGGGAAATTTTTATATACGGAAATTCATTTCACCATTGCTCATATAATTATTATTATTTTATGACGTGAAAATGAAATTTGCATGATGGACTTTATTGATAGACGTGAGTAATAATAATGAGTCTGTTATTATACATGCTTTCCAAAATTAATCATTCGTTTTAAATACTGATCGATGTATCCATTATTATATTTTTGTTCTTTCCATTTTGATCATGTTATTTAATTAAATTATTATTTTGTGTCTGTGATAATGGTTTAATTTGTGATCATAGCTTGGTTTTTTATTAAATTCCAATGATGAGATGAAAGAACATGGATATATACAATGCAGTCAGATATTTGAGAAAGACTGTATCAATTTTTCAAGGGCAACAATATATGTTATATGAGGCTATTGGAATTCTCCTCTAATATTATATTATGATGATCATTTTTCTGGAAATCTTCATATATAATGATATATTTCAAGCAAGCGCTCTACAAACAAAAGTAATATTATTTAAATATGGTATATACACAGTCCGATACAGGTATATGAATTCATTTTAGATTCAAATCAAATCATGTATTTGTAACCGTGTAGGTTATGTTCCTCTATCGGGCTTCTAGTTCTTTTGTGATGCAGTGATAAAACAAATTCATGCTTTATTGCCCGTTTGGATTTGTATTTGGACGGATTTCACATTTGAAAAGATAAACATTACCAAATACTGATCTAAACATGTTTTCAATGTATTTCAATCTCCTCTCATTTGTTTAGACCAAAAAACCAATAGATTGAAAAACTAATGAAACAACTTTTTTAAACTTATTAAAAATTAAGCTTGAAACACCAGATTTTATGATTTTCAGTACTTCAATCACACATGATCTAAACATAACCATAATATAAAAAAATAAAGCTAATGCATGTGAGTTAATTCTCTTTTTTTTTTCTTTTTTTTAGTGAGAAATATATGGATAGAGAAGGATGGATGGATAGAAAGATATCATGTAGAACATGTGTGAACATTTTATTCAAATTATATTATTCATTCATCCACACTGAATGGAGCCATGCATGACTCTTTTACAATGCCACTATAGTAAAGGTGCATGAGGGCAGCTCCTCTTTTCATCCATCCAGATCCCTTCATTCAAGAAATCCTGCATTCAATTAACATCACAAGATTAATTTTCATAGCAGGCTCACATGATAAATACAAACTCAAAAAACCAAAGAAAAGCAACCAAACATAGAAATGTAACATTTTAAACCCTTAGCCCTCTGTTTCGTGGAAGCTTACATGTGGAATACTGTGAAATAAGAGTGAATAAATCTAAAAAGTAGGATTGCAAGGATGAGTATTACTATACTAGAATAGGTAAGAATATGCTTGTATTGATCTTTCCCCTCTAAATTTGTATTATTTTACCCAATTTATTCAGTATAATATGCAAACTTGTCAAAATCATTTGTTACTAGATTCAGATATCAAATCATTTTTCATAATTTACAATATCTACATCTTATTTATCTTTTATACATAACTTATTCACAAACAACCAAACAACAATAATGTCATTATTATGTTTTCCAATAAAGACACTAAGAACACAACCAAACAAGACTTATTCCATCAGTATAGTAATAATCTATGCTGAAAATATATCTGTCTCCGAATAACTTATGTCAGAGTTATACAGTTATGTCATGAAGTTGAGCATATCTCACCGGCTACAATCGAAGCCGCGGGAGATGGGGATCCCGTCCTTGACGCCGCACTTTCCGGTGAGCATCCGCGCGGCGTGGTCATAGAGATCGCTGTACATGGACACAGTTTGTTGGATGCAGTTGCAGGTCTCCCTGCGTGCCTGGGTGCTGCTCGCCGCCTCGTGGATCGACCTCATCCCGCTGCAGCACTCGGCCGTCGGGTCGAACGCCATCCCGATCAGGTACTGCCCGCACGTCGATATCGCCCTGTCCACCGTTTTGCAGCTCACATCTGCCGCCCAGCCCGGCTCGATGAATGCGTAGGCCACGGCCACCAACAGAATTAGCTTAATCATCTCCATCAATTACCTCTTCTGCGTATAGCTTAGACTGGAACAACTGTTGTATCGATGAGTTTGTGTGGTCTGAGGGGGTGTTGTATTTATAGTGTATTTTGTGTTGGAAAATTAATACATTTCAATAAAAAAATGTATTAATCAGTTTCCAAATAAAGATTAAAAATTGAGGGGGCATATTCTGTTCTGAAGACAGCATTACCACGTGACTCCATACCAGGCTCTTCTAATCCATATTCTCATTGTTTTTTGTCTGATAATAGCTCATTTGTCTAACAATTTATGAACAGAATAATCTATTATCAGTCTTTATTTTCTACCATGGCTTTTAACAATTTATTTTAAATATGGTAATTAATCTGCTTTAATAAGTTACCATATTTGTCTGTTCAAATAATAATGAGTGCATTATGTGTAGTAAAATTTTGGAGAAAATATGAGATTAGTTGTTAAATGATACTATTGATTTACATATAAATGAATTTATTTTATATGTCCATATTATTGCAAACCTTATGTGTTATATTTCAATCTGTTACGGTCTTGAAATGTACAATGCTACGGTCTTGAAATGTACAACGCTTCCTTAAATTTTAATATTTCTTTTGGATGTTCTATTTAATTGATATGAGACAAATGTTTATGCTCAACAATATATGATTTGACCGTTCATATACTTTAAATTCATTTGAAGGGGAATTGGAGTATTTTCTCTGTGGTGGACATTTTTTTATGGGACAAGGCTTATATGGCATGTAACATTTATTTTTTTGCATCCATAGAATTTATAGTTCATTATTTTTATTATTCAATTGGCTTATGGATTTGAGAAATAAATTAATTTTTATTGATTTGACACATTCATTGTGTTATTCTTTATTAATGGCTCTTGATGATATGTAACTGTCATTTTTTTCTGTGATGAGTAGTATATGCTATAATTTCTTCTATAATGCATGACTACGCATTCTCATAGGTTTTTAAAATAATGATAAATTTATGCATGCTATACAGAATTTCTAAATATCTTTGATATATTTTATCATTGCATTTTATAAGTTCAGATGACTTTACATGAGTCGTAATATAATATTTTTATCACAAGATTATGTCATAGTTGAGGTGATAATTTATGACGAGATCATGTTTAATATTTTAATTCATATTGCATGTAGAATATCACGTGAGGTTTATGTAAATTCTTTTAATAGAATTGTCATATTCTCTGTTGTGACAAATGTGTGGTGTATGATATTACGGTAGCCATTTGTCCTATGAATTTTGATATTGATATGCTTGATGGTGGAGAACTTATGGTCCTTCCTTATTGTATATGTTTTATTGAGCTAAGTTATTATTTTTGGTAGCTCCAATAATAGTAATAAAATTCAATAAAATATCTTTAAGTGTTTTGTTTTGAATCGAATTTTTTTTTGTTATTGCATGGCGTTACTATAAAATTGTTCAGGCATGCACCCATGCATAAAAATAATGTGCATAAATTTTTGAACCAAGTGATTTGGCACATAAACGTTTTACTTTTATGAAACATATCGATGTTTTAATGAGTTATATAAAATGTCTTCATTAATAAATTGCAATCTTTATGGGGTCTTTAAAATAATGTGTTGCAATTTGACATATATTGAAATGTAGAGCAGCATGGGAAATTTTTATATACGGAAATTCATTTCACCATTGCTCATATAATTATTATTATTTTATGACGTGAAAATGAAATTTGCATGATGGACTTTATTGATAGACGTGAGTAATAATAATGAGTCTGTTATTATACATGCTTTCCAAAATTAATCATTCGTTTTAAATACTGATCGATGTATCCATTATTATATTTTTGTTCTTTCCATTTTGATCATGTTATTTAATTAAATTATTATTTTGTGTCTGTGATAATGGTTTAATTTGTGATCATAGCTTGGTTTTTTATTAAATTCCAATGATGAGATGAAAGAACATGGATATATACAATGCAGTCAGATATTTGAGAAAGACTGTATCAATTTTTCAAGGGCAACAATATATGTTATATGAGGCTATTGGAATTCTCCTCTAATATTATATTATGATGATCATTTTTCTGGAAATCTTCATATATAATGATATATTTCAAGCAAGCGCTCTACAAACAAAAGTAATATTATTTAAATATGGTATATACACAGTCCGATACAGGTATATGAATTCATTTTAGATTCAAATCAAATCATGTATTTGTAACCGTGTAGGTTATGTTCCTCTATCGGGCTTCTAGTTCTTTTGTGATGCAGTGATAAAACAAATTCATGCTTTATTGCCCGTTTGGATTTGTATTTGGACGGATTTCACATTTGAAAAGATAAACATTACCAAATACTGATCTAAACATGTTTTCAATGTTCATTTCAATCTCCTCTCATTTGTTTAGACCAAAAAACCAATAGATTGAAAAACTAATGAAACAACTTTTTTAAACTTATTAAAAATTAAGCTTGAAACACCAGATTTTATGATTTTCAGTACTTCAATCACACATGATCTAAACATAACCATAATATAAAAAAATAAAGCTAATGCATGTGAGTTAATTCTCTTTTTTTTTTCTTTTTTTTAGTGAGAAATATATGGATAGAGAAGGATGGATGGATAGAAAGATATCATGTAGAACATGTGTGAACATTTTATTCAAATTATATTATTCATTCATCCACACTGAATGGAGCCATGCATGACTCTTTTACAATGCCACTATAGTAAAGGTGCATGAGGGCAGCTCCTCTTTTCATCCATCCAGATCCCTTCATTCAAGAAATCCTGCATTCAATTAACATCACAAGATTAATTTTCATAGCAGGCTCACATGATAAATACAAACTCAAAAAACCAAAGAAAAGCAACCAAACATAGAAATGTAACATTTTAAACCCTTAGCCCTCTGTTTCGTGGAAGCTTACATGTGGAATACTGTGAAATAAGAGTGAATAAATCTAAAAAGTAGGATTGCAAGGATGAGTATTACTATACTAGAATAGGTAAGAATATGCTTGTATTGATCTTTCCCCTCTAAATTTGTATTATTTTACCCAATTATTCAGTATAATATGCAAACTTGTCAAAATCATTTGTTACTAGATTCAGATATCAAATCATTTTTCATAATTTACAATATCTACATCTTATTTATCTTTTATACATAACTTATTCATAAACAACCAAACAACAATAATGTCATTATTATGTTTTCCAATAAAGACAACTAAGAACACAACCAAACAAGACTTATTCCATCAGTATAGTAATAATCTATGCTGAAAATATATCTGTCTCCGAATAACTTATGTCAGAGTTATACAGTTATGTCATGAAGTTGAGCATATCTCACCGGCTACAATCGAAGCCGCGGGAGATGGGGATCCCGTCCTTGACGCCGCACTTTCCGGTGAGCATCCGCGCGGCGTGGTCATAGAGATCGCTGTACATGGACACAGTTTGTTGGATGCAGTTGCAGGTCTCCCTGCGTGCCTGGGTGCTGCTCGCCGCCTCGTGGATCGACCTCATCCCGCTGCAGCACTCGGCCGTCGGGTCGAACGCCATCCCGATCAGGTACTGCCCGCACGTCGATATCGCCCTGTCCACCGTTTTGCAGCTCACATCTGCCGCCCAGCCCGGCTCGATGAATGCGTAGGCCACGGCCACCAACAGAATTAGCTTAATCATCTCCATCAATTACCTCTTCTGCGTATAGCTTAGACTGGAACAACTGTTGTATCGATGAGTTTGTGTGGTCTGAGGGGGTGTTGTATTTATAGTGTATTTTGTGTTGGAAAATTAATACATTTCAATAAAAAAAATGTATTAATCAGTTTCCAAATAAAGATTAAAAATTGAGGGGGCATATTCTGTTCTGAAGACAGCATTACCACGTGACTCCATACCAGGCTCTTCTAATCCATATTCTCATTGTTTTTTGTCTGATAATAGCTCATTTGTCTAACAATTTATGAACAGAATAATCTATTATCAGTCTTTATTTTCTACCATGGCTTTTAACAATTTATTTTAAATATGGTAATTAATCTGCTTTAATAAGTTACCATATTTGTCTGTTCAAATAATAATGAGTGCATTATGTGTAGTAAAATTTTGGAGAAAATATGAGATTAGTTGTTAAATGATACTATTGATTTACATATAAATGAATTTATTTTATATGTCCATATTATTGCAAACCTTATGTGTTGCGGGTATATTTCAATCTGTTACGGTCTTGAAATGTACAATGCTACGGTCTTGAAATGTACAACGCTTCCTTAAATTTTAATATTTCTTTTGGATGTTCTATTTAATTGATATGAGACAAATGTTTATGCTCAACAATATATGATTTGACCGTTCATATACTTTAAATTCATTTGAAGGGGAATTGGAGTATTTTCTCTGTGGTGGACATTTTTTTATGGGACAAGGCTTATATGGCATGTAACATTTATTTTTTTGCATCCATAGAATTTATAGTTCATTATTTTTATTATTCAATTGGCTTATGGATTTGAGAAATAAATTAATTTTTATTGATTTGACACATTCATTGTGTTATTCTTTATTAATGGCTCTTGATGATATGTAACTGTCATTTTTTTCTGTGATGAGTAGTATATGCTATAATTTCTTCTATAATGCATGACTACGCATTCTCATAGGTTTTTAAAATAATGATAAATTTATGCATGCTATACAGAATTTCTAAATATCTTTGATATATTTTATCATTGCATTTTATAAGTTCAGATGACTTTACATGAGTCGTAATATAATATTTTTATCACAAATTATGTCATAGTTGAGGTGATAATTTATGACGAGATCATGTTTAATATTTTAATTCATATTGCATGTAGAATATCACGTGAGGTTTATGTAAATTCTTTTAATAGAATTGTCATATTCTCTGTTGTGACAAATGTGTGGTGTATGATATTACGGTAGCCATTTGTCCTATGAATTTTGATATTGATATGCTTGATGGTGGAGAACTTATGGTCCTTCCTTATTGTATATGTTTTATTGAGCTAAGTTATTATTTTTGGTAGCTCCAATAATAGTAATAAAATTCAATAAAATATCTTTAAGTGTTTTGTTTTGAATCGAATTTTTTTTTGTTATTGCATGGCGTTACTATAAAATTGTTCAGGCATGCACCCATGCATAAAAATAATGTGCATAAATTTTTGAACCAAGTGATTTGGCACATAAACGTTTTACTTTTATGAAACATATCGATGTTTTAATGAGTTATATAAAATGTCTTCATTAATAAATTGCAATCTTTATGGGGTCTTTAAAATAATGTGTTGCAATTTGACATATATTGAAATGTAGAGCGGCATGGGAAATTTTTATATACAGAAATTCATTTCACCATTGCTCATATAATTATTATTATTTTATGACGTGAAAATGAAATTTGCATGATGGACTTTATTGATAGACATGAGTAATAATAATGAGTCTGTTATTATACATGCTTTCCAAAATTAATCATTCGTTTTAAATACTGATCGATGTATCCATTATTATATTTTTGTTCTTTCCATTTTGATCATGTTATTTAATTAAATTATTATTTTATGTCTGTGGTACTGGTTTAATTTGTGATCATAGCTTGGTTTTTTATTTGTTATATATGTGTCACTTTTTAGCCTATGGGTAACCTTTGGGTCAGTTCTGGCCATTTTTGAAATTTTCTTTTTCGATCGGAACCGCTAAAATTTTGGCTTTTTAGCCATCGGCATGAGCTAGAGAACTCCGATTGAAATTCTAACTGCATATTATGGGTCCTGGTACCGTTCTCTACTACCCATAAAAATTTCATCGAATTCCGGTAACGTTTGAAAAATTATGCAGTTCCGAACCGCATCCGGGTTTTCTTCGAAACTGCTTTGTTAGGTGGAATAGTGATTAGATATTTATGTGAATGTGGTGACCTTGGGTATGCTCACCCCCCCTTTGCTTAGTTATGAAGGAACCTTTGGTTATTTGTGGTGTGTGAGGGTGATTTTAGGTCTAAAGTGACCTCCTTCTTTTCCTCTTCTCCTCACCCCCCCAAAAGTGAGATTTTCACTCACTCTTCCTCACTCTCTACCTCTCACGTCTCTCTCTTCCTCTCCCTCTCCAGCCCTCTTGTTTGTGAGTTTTGTGTGTTTTTGGTTGAGAAAGACAAGGAAGAAGAGGATCAAGAAGGAATCAAAGGTGAGTTTCATTGTGGTTGGGATTCCCTTGTAATACTTCTCTCTCTCCCAAGCTCTCTCTCTTATTTTTCCCCCATTATCTACTGTTTTCTAGGCTGAGAAGGGGCTGTTGTGACGTTGAGAGGATGGTGGTAGTGGTGGTGGTGGTTGTGTCGATTTCGGGTGCGTGAAGGGCCCGTTTCTTCCCCTTGCACTACCCTTCTCTTGGTAAGCCCTTCTCTCCCCCCCCCCTTGTATGTGATTTTTCATGGGTTTTGGGTTATTGAGGGACCTGATATGCTTGTGTTTGAGTTTGGGTGTGAGAGGGGCTTTGGGAGGGGGTGTTGGGCGGCTGGGCGCGCGCGCGGGTCTGTCCGCGCGCGTGCGCGCGCAGTCGGGCGCGCAGAGGCTGTCCCTGGCGCAGGCGGGCGTGCGCGCAGGCGTACGCGCGAGCGTGCGAGCGCAGGGCGAGCGGGCGCGATCGGGCAGGCGGGGAGCTGCGGGCGCGCGCGAACAGGCGCGTGCGCGTGCGGCTGCGCGCCTAGGCGCGCGGGCAGCGCGTCTGGGTGTGCTGGTGGGGGTCCGGGTGCTGGGCTGGGCACGGGGCAGTGCGCCGGCGGGCGCGGGTGCGCGTGCGCGTGTGCATGCACGTGCGTACGCGTGCGGGGCCACGCGTGTGGCTGCCCGGGGGGTTCGGATAGGTGTCGGGGGCTCGGATGTGCGTTCGTACGCGCGTACTCGCACGCGTGCGGGCACGTATTCGTGCATATCCGAGTCTTGGGTAATTCTAGCTAAGTTTATGTGTTTTATGGGGTCTTACTCACCAATATTGGATGCCTTGTCTTGCAGATCTTGGCGGGCGGTCACGCGACAACCCGGATTTCGGTGAGTGGGTCAATCCAAACCAGTTGGGAGGCGTTCGATGCACGTTGAAGTGCATCACCCTCCCCTGGGGTACCATAACTACATATAACATGTTGTATATTGTATCAATGTTCATGTAAATGCCTGTTTCACTAAGATTGCAACCATGTCGTGTTGTATGTAGTATGCTAGGTATTATGCATCCATGTATAATGTATGAAGGCCATCCCTGCCTAGATATCCTGTCTCATGATTAGCATAACCCCGACCTAGACATGTCCCCACCTAATTTAACTTTATCAAACTTATACATATGTGGTTGCATAAGATAAGCATACCTTAGATAAATCATGTCTTGTTATATTAATTTATTTAAGATGCTTCCATGATTAATCTTGTTTCTTGTTAAGTGTTTAGCGCATGCTTAGGCCATGTATTCTTGCATAATGTTATTAAGCAAGCGTATGACCACCTGTGGGGTCATACCAAAAATTATCGATATTACGAATGATAGAATTTTCCCCGCATCTGAGTTATGCGCCCTGGAGAGAATTCTTGAGAATTCATTTCCGTATCGGTGTTTAGTAACCGGTGACGACGGATCCAAGAGGATCGTATCCGCGAGCGTAGATTGTTTTTCCCCTTCGTTGGATCCGTGTAGGAACTTCCCGGCGTTGGAAACGCTGTCCTGGCACCGGGCTCCCATTTGTAGGTACCATCGCTTCGGTCGAGAGTGTACTGATCGTGGGAGTATGTCAGGTAGAGGCTACCCGGGGAAAGGGCTACCGGTGGACCAAGGGCTTAGAACAATCTAATCTCTTCCCAAGAGCCTGAGTCACCCTTCGGAGGTGAGGGTGAGGGATTAGTACAGTTACTCCCAACAACCTAGGTCACCCTTCGGGTGAGGGTAAAGGACTTTGATGATGATTGGAAGTTATATGAGTTGTGATGCATGAATTGTTTCATTCATTGAGCGTGTGGCTCACCCCTCGCATATGTTTTCTCCAGTTGTTGCTGATCCGGATCCGAAGGAGGAGCTCCCTGAGACGCGATTCCAGTAGGAGACAGCGTTCACGTCAGACATCTTGCGAGTGAGAGGCCCTCAGCATCCCCCGTTTTCTTGTATGTATTTCTACTTGTGCTTGGGCACAATGTATGGGTTGATGTTGTCTTTTGTAGTACATATTGGCTCTCACAGGACAGTTTGATTGAGTACTCTGGTCTGTTATATATCTTTGAATCACAGACTTAGTCGTTTTGCTTCCGCTATTTTCGTATGTATTTGATGTCAGTTACTTGATTTCGCTTTATCGCCTTTGACAATTGTGGTGTATTTATTGACTTCGTGTACGTATTACTGATATCATATATATACTTGCCACGTCTCGGGGACGGCCGCCCTGGGGTGTGACATTATTAAATTCCAATGATGAGATGAAAGAACATGGATATATACAATGCAGTCAGATATTTGAGAAAGACTGTATCAATTTTTCAAGGGCAACAATATATGTTATATGAGGCTATTGGAATTCTCCTCTAATATTATATTATGATGATCATTTTTTTAGAAATCTTCATATATAATGATATATTTCAAGCAAGCGCTCTACAAACAAAAGTAATATTATTTAAATATGCTATATACACAGTCCGATACAGGTATATGAATTCATTTTAGATTCAAATCAAATCATGTATTTGTAACCGTGTAGGTTATGTTCCTCTATCGAGCTTCTAGTTCTTTTTGTGATGCAGTGATAAAACAAATTCATGCTTTATTGCCCGTTTGGATTTGTATTTGGACGGATTTCACATTTGAAAAGATAAACATTACCAAATACTGATCTAAACACGTTTTCAATGTTCATTTCAATCTCCTCTCATTTGTTTAGACCTGTTACGCCCCGAGGCGACCGTCCCCGAAGCGTTACCAATCAAACAATAATCAAAAGGATCAATAAGATAACAAGGCTACAGGGAAGTGGTAGCCAATAAAAAGAAATGATGCGGAAGTATAATATACAATTATGTCTGTAAATCAAAAACATTATTACAGACTCGAGCACACAATTACCGTCCTGTGAGAGCCCAAGTCTAGTCCAAATACAACAACATGTGCGACACGCACAATTACTAATACATACACAAAAATAGGATTGCTGATAGCCCCACACTTGCCAACCGGAAGCTGAGACACGCCACGCGCGAACTACGCTAGAGGGATGCTCCACCTCCACGCCCCACTGTCCCTGGCGGAAAACAAGACACGAGGGGTGAGCTACAAGCTCAGTGAGTGGCAAGAATCCAACTCAAGAATAATAATATAACACTAACATATTTTCCTTTCAAGGAAAGATATGGATGGGAGAACACCGACATATATAAATGTCACGTAGAGTCGTGACCACACATCACCCTCACCCTCACCCTCACCCCGAAGGGGGAAAAACTGTTGGGACTTTTGGGAAACAACTAATCCATTAAAACTAACGAGTTGTAACAGAAACTAGTACCAAGCTAAAAAGATTCTCCACATCTAGATAAATACATATCAATCCCTCGCATCATCCGGTAGCCCTCTCCCGGGTAATCCTCTTCCTAAGGGCCATCCATGGTCAGTACTCAAGCCTCGTATGTTAGTGATGTCATACTCTGAGCATTCCCGACGATACGGCATCACCCGTGGTCGGTACTCCTAGCCTCGTATGATAGTCACATCAAACTCTAGGCATTCCCAACAATATGGATTTATCTGTGGTCGGTACTTAAGCCTCGTATGGTAGTGACATCATACTCTGGGCATTTCCGACGATACGGCATCACCCGTGGTTGGTACTTTAAGTCTCGTATGATAGTCACATCATACTCTGGGCATTCCTAACGATATTATGGCACAATACAGGACAGACTCAACCCCGGGTAGCTTCGACGCACGATGATGTTGGGAAACAGTACTCCACGTTCGCAATATCATCCGGTAGCCCTCTCCCTGGCGGCCTTCCGATGGCACGGTAGCACAACACAGGGTAGCTCCAACGCTGGGTAGCTTCGACGCACGATGATATAGAGAAACAGTACTCCACTTTCGTAATATCATCCGGTAGCCCTCTCCCAGGTAGCCCTCTCCCTGGCGGCCTTCCGGTGGCACAGTGGCACCACACAGGGTAGCTCCAACGCTGGGTAGCTTCGACACACGATGATATAGAGAAACAGTACTCCACGCTCGTAATATCATCCGGTAGCCCTCTCCCAGGTAGCCCTATCCCTGGCGGCCTTCCGGTGGCACAGTGGCACCACGCAGGGTAGCTCCAACGCTAGGTAGCTTCGACGCACGATGATATATGGAGGGGGGTACACCATGCTCGCAAGACAATCCTCCCGAATCAACTACTATCATCTAGCAATTACCAATTGATATACATAATTCTCTTGAATTCCCGCACAGATGCATCACTTGGATGCAGGGGAAAGAAGCTAAACACTCGCACTCAATTATGACAAGACATGGTCCTGAAGGCGGGTCATGCACATGCCTAACACAGGTAGGCCTAACATACCATTTTCATAGCTATCGGGTAACAAACACCGAGTAGCTTCTACGCACGACGATGTAGGGAAACAGTACTCCATGCTCGCGATATCATCCGGTAGCCCTCTCCCAGGTAGCCCTCTCCCTGACGACCTTCCGGTGGCACGGTGGCACCACGCAGGGTAGCTCCAACGCTGGGTAGCTTCGACGCACGATGATATAGGGAGGGGGTACTCCATGCTCGCGAGATTTACTTCGAGGTTCTGGCGTAGCCTCCAGCACGCCCTTGGTACGAACCTCCATTTCAGTACGGCGTTTCACCCACAGACCGACGGCCAGTCAGAGAGGACGATTCAGACCTTGGAGGACATGTTGCGGGCCTGCATCCTTGACTTCGGGGGTAGTTGGGAGAGGCACCTTCCGTTGGTAGAGTTCGCCTACAACAACAGCTACCACACGAGTATTCGGATGGCACCATATGAGGCACTCTATGGCCGCAGCTGTAGGTCCCCCTTGTGTTGGGATGAGGTAGGAGAGCGCCAGTTGGAGGGACCAGAGATCGTCCGCCTGACCTCAGAAAAGGTCAAGACGATTCGTGAGCGTATCCGTACCGCTCAGAGCCGTCAGAAGAGCTACGCCGATCGCCGTCGTCGTGAGCTCGCCTTCGAGGTTGGTGACCATGTCTTTCTGAAGGTGTCCCCGTCGAAGGGCATCTTCCGTTTCGGTGTGCGGGGCAAGCTGAGTCCGCGTTTTATTGGCCCGTTTCTCATTCTGGAGCGGATTGGGGAGGTGGCCTATCGCCTAGCCTTGCCCCCACAGTTGGCTCAGGCCCATGACGTCTTCCACGTCTCGCAGCTGAGGCGTTACGTCCACGACCCTGCTCACATCATCCCGTTCGAGCCGCTCGTCTTCGAGCCGGACTTGTCATTCGTGGAGCAGCCAGTCGAGATCCTGGACCGGCGCGAGAAGAGGCTCCGCACCAAGACCGTCCAGTTGGTTAAGGTGCGATGGCAGCACCGTTCTGGTGCCGAGGCCACTTGGGAGCGCGAGGACGCCATGCGTGACGCATATCCACATCTTTTTCCTTCTTAGATGTTTTTGTATTAAATTTTGTGGACAAAATTTCCTAAGGGGGGAAGAATGTTATATATGTGTCACTTTTTAGCCTATGGGTAATCTTTGGGTCAATTCTGGCCGTTTTTGAAATTTTCTTTTTTCGATCGGAACCGCTAAAATTTTGGTTTTTAGCTATCTGCATGAGCTAGAGAACTCCGATTGAAAATCTAACTGCATATTATGGGTTCTGGTACCATTTTATACCACCCATAAAAATTTCATCGAATTCCGGTAACATTTGGAAAATTATGCAGTTTTGAACCGTATCCGGGTTTTCTTCGAACTGATTTGGTAAGTGGAATAGTAAAAGAGATATTTAGGTGGTTGTGGTGACCTTTGGTAAACTCACCCCTCTTTGCTTAGGGAGTAAGTCATGCTTTGGTTTTGGTGAGTGTGTGTGGGTGAGGTTAGCTTAGGTTCACCACCCTTTTTATTTTTCATTTTTGGACTTGAGCTTTTATGTAGTCGTAGATGGCTCTCTCTCTCACCCTCCCATTCATTCTCTCCCTCTCTTTCTCAGCTTTGTGTGTGTGTGAGTGTGAGTGTGTTGGCTTTGATTGAAGAAGAAGAAGAAGGAGCACAAGGAGAGGTAGTTCCTTTCAAGGTTCCATTGTTGATTCACTCTTCCCCTCAAGCTCTTCTCTTACCCCCCCCTGTTTTCCATATTTTCCAGCAAAAATAGAGGTTGTGAAGAGGCTGGTGAGGTGGTGGTAGTGGTGGTGGTGGTTGTGGTAGTTGCGGGTGCGCGGAGGGCACCGGTTTTTCCCATTTCACTCCCCCCCCTCTCTTGGTGAGCTCTCCCCCTCTTATTTTTCTGATTTTTTGGGTTTGGTTGGATGCTAGGGGACCTTGCACCCCTTGTGCATGTGTTTGGGTCAGTGTGTAGGGTGGGGGAGGGGTTAAAAGGGTCTGGGCGCGCGCGGGGGCCTGTCCGCGCGCGTGCGCGCGCAGGTAAGCGCGCAGGCGGGCAGTCGGGCACAGGCGGACGCGCGCGGGTCTGTCCGCGGGCACGGGCGGACGCGCGCGGGTCTGTTCACGAGCACTGGCGGGCGCGCAGGAGCGCGCAAGGCGTGCGCGCGGGTCGCGCGAGGCGTGCGCGCGGGTTGCGCGAACGCTGGCGGGCGTGCGCGAGCGTGCGCGCGCGCGCGGGGAGGTTCGGCAGCGCGTCTGGGCGCGCGGCCAGGCGGTGCAGGGGCACGTGCACGCGTGCGTGCACGTGCGTGTGTATGCTGGTGGGGGTCCGAGTGCGGGCTGGGCTCGGGGCAGTGCACCGGCGGGCTCGGGGGGGCGCGTGCGCGTGTGCATGCACGTGCGTACGCGTGCGGGGCCACACGTGTGGCTGCCCGGGGAGTTCGAATAGGTGTCGGGGGCTCGGATGTGCGTACGTACGCGCGTACTCGCACGCGTGCGGGCACGTATTCGTGCATATCTGAGTCTTGGGGTAATTTTAGCTAAGTTTATGTGTTTTATGGGGTCTTACTCACCAATATTGGATGCCTTGTCTTGCAGATCTTGACGAGCGGTCGCGCGACGACCCGGTTTACGGTGAGTGGGTCAATCCAACCCAGTTGGGAGGCGTTCGATGCACGTTGGAGTGCATCGCCCTCCCCTGGGGTATCATAACTACATATAACATGTTGTATATTGTATAAATGTTATGTAAATGCCTGTTTGGCTAAGATTGCAACCATGTCATGTTGTATGTAGTATGTTAAGTATTGTGCATCCATGTATAATGTATGAAAGTCATCCTTGCCTAGTTATCATGCCTCATGATTAACATAACCCCGACCTAGACATGTCCCCACCTAGTTTAACTTTATTAAACTTATACATATGTGGTTGCATAAGATAAGCATACCTTAGATAAATCATGTCTCGTTATATTGATTAATTTAAGACGCTTCCATGATTAATATTGTTTCTTTTAAGTGTAGCGCATGCTTAGGCCATGTATTCTTGCATATTGTTAATAAGCAAGCGTATGACCACCTGTGGGGTCATACCAAAATATTGATGTTACGAATGATAGAATTTTCCCCGCATCTGAGTTATGCGCCCTGGAGGGAATTCTTGAGAATTCATTTCCGTATCGGTGTTTAGTAACCGGTGATGACGGATCCAAGAGGATCGTATCCGCGAGCGTAGATTGTTTTTTCCCTTCGTTGGATCCGTGTAGGAACTTCCCGGCGTTGGAAACGCTGTCCTGGCACCGGGCTCCCATTTGTAGGTACCATCGCTTCGGTCGAGAGTGTACTGATCGTGGGAGTATGTCAGGTAGAGGCTACCCGGGAAAAGGGCTACCGGTGGACCAAGGGCTTAGACAATCTAATCTCTTCCCAAGAGCCTGAGTCACCCTTCGGAGGTGAGGGTGAGGGATTAGTACAGTTACTCCCAATAACCTAGGTCACCCTTCGGGGTAAGGGTAAATGACTTTGATAATGATTGGAAGTTATATGAGTTGTGATGCATGAATTGTTCCATTCACTGAGCGTGCGGCTCACCCCTCGCATATGTTTTCTCCAGTTGTCGCTGACCCGGATCCGAAGGAGGAGCTCCCTGAGACGCGATTCCAGTAGGAGACAGCGTTCACGTCAGACATCTTGCGAGTGAGAGGCCCTCAGCATCCCCCGTCTTCTTGTATGTATTTCTACTTGTGCTTGGGCACAGTGTATGGGTTGATGTTGTCTTTTGTAGTACATATTGGCTCTCACAGGACAGTTTGATTGAGTACTCCGGTCTGTTATATATCTTTGAATCACAGACTTAGTCGTTTTGCTTCCGCTATTTTCGTATGTATTTGATGTCAGTTACTTGATTTCGCTTTATCGCCTTTGACATTGTGGTGTATTTATTGACTTCGTGTACGTATTACTGATATCATATATATATACTTGCCACGTCTCGGGGACGGCCGCCCTGGGGTGTGACAATTCCAGAGGCATTGGAAAGCTAAGAAGATTATCTACAGCTTTTATGTTACACCTTGATCAAATAACCTCTCCAGCTATTCCGAAATCTAGGCTAAACATCTTACAAGGCTGCTGCCTGGATTTCTCAACTTCGGGGTATACTCGAAAAAATACCCATAACTTTTAATATACGAATCCAGTTGTTCCAATTCCACTTCTATATGGAAGCTATCTGAAAACTGAACATCTCATAATAAAATCGGATTTTTATCTTTTCATCTTGAATTTTAACAAAACCAAATCCGAATACCAAATCAAAACTGCATAATTCCAAAAACGTCAGAATGCGACGAAAATTTATAGGTAGGCCAATACCAGTACCAGGAGAATAGATATGCAGTCAGATTTTGAAATTGAATGCCCAAACTATAAGAATAAATACAATCCAACATTTAACAGCCAAAAAGTGACACAGACATAACAAGACCAAAAAATTTATAGATTGAAAAACTAATGAAACAACTTTTTTAAACTTATTAAAAATTAAGTTTGAAAAACCAGATTTTATGATTTTTAGTACTTCAATCACACATGATCTAAACATAACCATAACATAAAAAAATAAAGCTAATGCATGTGAGTTAATTCTCTTTTTTTTTCTTTTTTTTAGTGAGAAATATATGGATAGAGAAGGATGGATGGATAGAAAGATATCATGTAGAACATGTGTGAACATTTTATTCAAATTATATTATTCATTCATCCACACTGAATGGAGCCATGCATGACTCTTTTACAATGCCACTATAGTAAAGGTGCATGAGGGCAGCTCCTCTTTTCATCCATCCAGATCCCTTCATTCAAGAAATCCTGCATTCAATTAACATCACAAGATTAATTTTCATAGCAGGCTCACATGATAAATACAAACTCAAAAAACCAAAGAAAAGCAACCAAACATAGAAATGTAACATTTTAAACCCTTAGCCCTCTGTTTCGTGGAAGCTTACATGTGGAATACTGTGAAATAAGAGTGAATAAATCTAAAAAGTAGGATTGCAAGGATGAGTATTACTATACTAGAATAGGTAAGAATATGCTTGTATTGATCTTTCCCCTCTAAATTTGTATTATTTTACCCAATCTATTCAGTATAATATGCAAACTTGTCAAAATCATTTGTTACTAGATTCAGATGTCAAATCATTTTTCATAATTTACAATATCTACATCTTATTTATCTTTTATACATAACTTATTCATAAACAACCAAACAACAATAATGTCATTATTATGTTTTCCAATAAAGACAACTAAGAACACAACCAAACACTCCATCAGTATAGTAATAATCTATGCTGAAAATATATCTGTCTCCGAATAACTTATGTCAGAGTTATACAGTTATGTCATGAAGTTGAGCATATCTCACCGGCTACAATCGAAGCCGCGGGAGATGGGGATCCTGGCCTTGACGCCGCACTTTCCGGTGAGCATCCACGCGGCGTGGTCATAGAGATCGCTGTAGATGGACACAGTTTGTTGGATGCAGTTGCAGGTCTCCCTGCGTGCCTGGGTGCTGCTCGCCGCCTCGTGGATCGACCTTATCCCGCTGCAGCACTCGGCCGTCGGGTCGAACGCCATCCCGATCAAGTACTGCCCGCACGTCGATATCGCCCTGTCCACCGTTTTTCATCTCACATCTGCCGCCCAGCCCGGCTCGATGAATGCGTAGGCCACGACCCCCAACAGAATTAGCTTAATCATCTCCATCAATTACCTCTTCTGCGTATAGCTTAGACTGGAACAATTGTTGCATCGATAAGAGTTTGTGTGGTCTGAGGGGGTGTTGTATTTATAGTGTATTTTGTGTTGGAAAATTAATACATTTCAATAAAAAAAAATGTATTAATCAGTTTCCAAATAAAGATTAAAAATTGAGGGGGCATATTCTGTTCTGAAGACAGCATTACCACGTGACTCCATACCAGGCTCTTCTAATCAGTGTTCTGATATGCGGTATGCGGTTTACGTGCGGTTAGGATACTGCATAGAGTATATGCGGTATGCGGGAGTATATGCGGAGTATATGCGGTTCTATATTTTTTATTAATAAAAACTTATTTTGTATAATGACTTATAAATCAGAGAACTTTTGAATACATGACAAATTAGATTTGATTTTTATCTTGCATTTAATCACACACTGCATACTAGTTTTGGATAATCATAATCATTATATTAATTATAATAGTTTAAAAACCATGTGACCCTATCTGTCTTTGTCAGCTTGTGACATGTGGTCTTCATTCCACTCATGCACCCCTATCATCCTGTCCACATATTTTTTTCATATTATTAAATATAATATATAATTATATATACATAGTTGATACTTGGTTCACGGTAAAAAAAATTAAATAAAAGAACAGAAGGGAAGGTGAAGTGGATAAAGACGAAATCCTCTAGTCGGCAAAGCTTGAAGAACAGAGAGACGGAGAGATTGATAGAGGGACAGAGAGAGATTGAGAGGGGGACAGAGATTGAGAGAGATTATCTGAAGGAGACTGACCGACCGAGGAAGGCCGACCTGAAGAAGGAAGACGAAGGGTTGGATCGATCGACGTCCGACGAAGCTTTTTTTTTTTTTCAAAACATGTGCGCCCGCTTAATCGGGCGCACATGCGGAATCGGACCGCCTATGCGGGCCTGGTCCGCATAGGATCCGATTCTTTTAAAATCGGTTCGGTCAGTAGACCGAACCGCTCGTGCGGCCGCATATGCGGCCGCACGACCCGCTTTTTCGAACAGTGCTTCTAATCCATATTCTCAATGTTTTTTGTCTGATAATAGCTCATTTGTCTAACAATTTATGAACAGAATAATCTATTATCAGTCTTTATTTTCTACCATGGCTTTTAACAATTTATTTTAAATATGGTAATTAATCTGCTTTAATAAGTTACCATATTTGTCTGTTCAAATAATAATGAGTGCATTATGTGTAGTAAAATTTTGGAGAAAATATGAGATTAGTTGTTAAATGATACTATTGATTTACATATAAATGAATTTATTTTATATGTCCATATTATTGCAAACCTTATGTGTTGCGGGTATATTTCAATCTCTTACGGTCTTGAAATGTACAACGCTTCCTTAAATTTTAATATTTCTTTTGGATGTTCTATTTAATTGATATGTGACAAATGTTTATGCTCAACAATATATGATTTGACCGTTCATATACTTTAAATTCATTTGAAGGGGAATTGGAGTATTTTCTCTGTGGTGGACATTTTTTTATGGGACAAGGCTTATATGGCATGTAACATTTATTTTTTTGCATCCATAGAATTTATAGTTCATTATTTTTATTATTCAATTGGCTTATGGATTTGAGAAATAAATTAATTTTTATTGATTTGACACATTCATTGTGTTATTCTTTATTAATGGCTCTTGATGATATGTAACTGTCATTTTTTTCTGTGATGAGTAGTATAGTAATAATCTATGCTGAAAATATGCTGATGCTGAAAATATGTCATCTGCTCAGAATCCTTTGATATAATCATTGCATGTTCAGATGACTTTACATAGTCAGTTAGTTGTCGATGTTTAAGTATGTGAGGTTTATGCAATAGAATTGTCATATTCACCGGCCATATGAATTTTGATATTGATATGCTTGAATCGAATGCCGCGGGAGATGGGGATGAATCCATGGCGTTACTATAAAATTGTTCACGCCAAGGCTTATATGCACATTTCCGGTGAGCATCCGCGCGGCGTGGTCAGGCATGCACCCATGCAGAGATGGGAAATTTTAATGAGTTATATAAAATGTCTTCATCGCTATAATTATTATTATTTTATGACGTATATTGAAAATGAAATTTGCATGATGGACTTTATGGACACTGTTATTATACATGCTTTGTTTTAAATACTGATCGATGTATCCATTATTATATTTTTGTTCTTTCCATTTTGATCATGTTATTTAATTAAATTATTATTTTGTGTCTGTGATAATGGTTTAATTTGTGATCATAGCTTGGTTTTTTATTAAATTCCAATGATGAGATGAAAGAACATGGATATATACAATGCAGTCAGATATTTGAGAAAGTGTATCAATTTTTCAAGGGCAACAATATATGTTATATGAGGCTATTGGAATTCCCTCTAATATTATATTATGATGATCATTTTTCTGGAAATCTTCATATATAATGATATATTTCAAGCAAGCGCTCTACAAACAAAAGTAATATTATTTAAATATGGTATATACACAGTCCGATACAGGTATATGAATTCATTTTAGATTCAAATCAAATCATGTATTTGTAACCGTGTAGGTTATGTTCCTCTATCGGGCTTCTAGCACTCGGCCGTCGGGTCGAACGCCATCCCGATCAGGTACTGCCCGCACGTCGATATCGCCCTGTCCACCGTTTTGCAGCTCACATCTGCCGCCCAGCCCGGCTCGATGAATGCGTAGGCCACGGCCACCAACAGAATTAGCTTAATCATCTCCATCAATTACCTCTTCTGCGTATAGCTTAGACTGGAACAACTGTTGTATCGATGAGTTTGTGTGGTCTGAGGGGGTGTTGTATTTATAGTGTATTTTGTGTTGGAAAATTCGAATACCGTTTTGCAGCTCACATCTGCCGCCCAATGAATGCGTAGGCCACGGCCACCAACAGAATGTATTAATCAGTTTCCATCGATGAGTAATTTAGATTAAAAATTGAGGGGGGGGCATATTCTGTTCTGAAGACAGCATTACCACGTGACTCCATACCAGGCTCTTCTAATCCATATTCTCATTGTTTTTTGTCTGATAATAGCTCATTTGTCTAACAATTTATGAACAGAATAATCTATTATCAGTCTTTATTTTCTACCATGGCTTTTAACAATTTATTTTAAATATGGTAATTAATCTGCTTTAATAAGTTACCATATTTGTCTGTTCAAATAATAATGAGTGCATTATGTGTAGTAAAATTTTGGAGAAAATATGAGATTAGTTGTTAAATGATACTATTGATTTACATATAAATGAATTTATTTTATATATCCATATTATTGCAAACCTTATGTGTTGCGGGTATATTTCAATCTGTTACGGTCTTGAAATGTACAACGCTTCCTTAAATTTTAATATTTCTTTTGGATGTTCTATTTAATTGATATGTGACAAATGTTTATGCTCAACAATATATGATTTGACCGTTCATATACTTTAAATTCATTTGAAGGGGATTGGAGTATTTTCTCTGTGGTGGACATTTTTTATGGGACAAGGCTTATATGGCATGTAACATTTATTTTTTTGCATCCATAGAATTTATAGTTCATTATTTTTATTATTCAATTGGCTTATGGATTTGAGAAATAAATTAATTTTTATTGATTTGACACATTCATTGTGTTATTCTTTATTAATGGCTCTTGATGATATGTAACTGTCATTTTTTTCTGTGATGAGTAGTATATGCTATAATTTCTTCTATAATGCATGACTACGTATTCTCATAGGTTTTTCAAATAATGATAAATTTATGCATGCTATACAGAATTTCTAAATATCTTTGATATATTTTATCATTGCATTTTATAAGTTCAGATGACTTTACATGAGTCGTAATATAATATTTTTATCACAAAATTATGTCATAGTTGAGGTGATAATTTATGACGAGATCATGTTTAATATTTTAATTCATATTGCATGTAGAATATCACGTGAGGTTTATGTAAATTCTTTTAATAGAATTGTCATATTCTCTGTTGTGACAAATGTGTGGTGTATGATATTACGGTAGCCATTTGTCCTATGAATTTTGATATTGATATGCTTGATGGTGGAGAACTTATGGTCCTTCCTTATTGTATATGTTTTATTGAGCTAAGTTATTATTTTTGGTAGCTCCAATAATAGTAATAAAATTCAATAAAATATCTTTATGTGTTTAGTTTTGAATCGAATTTTTTTTTGTTATTGCATGGCGTTACTATAAAATTGTTCAGGCATGCACCCATGCATAAAAATAATGTGCATAAATTTTTGAACCAAGTGATTTGGCACATAAACGTTTTACTTTTATGAAACATATCGATGTTTTAATGAGTTATATAAAATGTCTTCATTAATAAATTGCAATCTTTATGGGGTCTTTAAAATAATGTGTTGCAATTTGACATATATTGAAATGTAGAGCGGCATGGGAAATTTTTATATACGGAAATTCATTTCACCATTGCTCATATAATTATTATTATTTTATGACGTGAAAATGAAATTTGCATGATGGACTTTATTGATAGACATGAGTAATAATAATGAGTCTGTTATTATACATGCTTTCCATTTTAGTCATTCGTCTTAAATACTGATCGATGTATCCATTATTATATTTTTGTTCTTTCCATTTTGATCATGTTATTTAATTAAATTATTATTTTGTGTCTGTGATAATGGTTTAATTTGTGATCATAGCTTGGTTTTTTATTAAATTCCAATGATGAGATGAAAGAACATGGATATATACAATGCAGTCAGATATTTGAGAAAGGCTGTATCAATTTTTCAAGGGCAACAATATATGTTATATGAGGCTATTGGAATTCCCTCTAATATTATATTATGATGATCATTTTTCTGGAAATCTTCATATATAATGATATATTTCAAGCAAGCGCTCTACAAACAAAAGTAATATTATTTAAATATGCTATATACACAGTCCGATACAGGTATATGAATTCATTTTAGATTCAAATCAAATCATGTATTTGTAACCGTGTAGGTTATGTTCCTCTATCGGGCTTGTCACGCCCCTAGAGCGGCCGTCTCCAAGGGATGACAAGTGTATGATACCGAGTATGTCAAGACCAGATTTAAATTACAAAATAACAGATGACTGAAGCACAAGAGATGACAGCGGAAGAGTTTATATATATATAAACAACACAAGGCCAAGAAACATATAACATTGGCTCTCAAAAGAATACACAATCGCCGTCCCGTGTGAACATAAGTCATAATTACAGAGCATATGATACATACCAACAAAAGATACAAATGACTTGATCAAAAAGGATCACAAAATAGCTGACAGGCTCTAGTCTGATCACCGGGAGGCACACAAAAACTCCTGCAGTACCCCAAAATCACTGATCCTGTCCCCCACCCTGTGCAGCACCTGGAAGAAACCCACAACAATAGAGGGGTAAGCCGGTGAAGGCCTAGTGAATGAAACTAACTACAAGACACCTCAGAGTACAGTTCTCATAAAAAAATAAATAAATTTTTGAATGATTTGGTTAGCACAAGCCGACCAACCTGAGTCCCATACCACAAGAGGCCAACTCACACTTACCTTATTATGTCCCTAACATAAAGACAGATCCGTCTGCGTCCCATACCACAGGGGATCCATCCCATGTTAGCAACTCTATATGTATATATACTTTAGTGACTGAAATGTCACTACACACAAACGTCTCACATTATTCTCCTGTCACGCAGTGACTTTGTCACACCCCAGGGCGGCCGTCCCCGAGACGTGGTAAATATATAAATGATATCAGTGATCCATACACGAGGTCAAATAAATACTCCACAATCGAAAAGGCAATACACAAGTAACTGACATCAAATATATACAAAAAGCGGAAGCTCAAATGACTAAGTCTGTAATTCAAAGACATATTAAAGACTAGAGTACACAATCAACTGTCCCGTGAGAGCCAATATATACAATAACTGACATCAACAGTCTACATACCGTGCACAAGCACAAGTATAATACATACAATGAAAAGGGAATGCTGATAGCCTCCGACTCGCAAGACATCCAACGCGAACGCGGGTCTCCTACTCGGATGGCGCCAGGGGAGCTCTTCTCTTGGATCCGACTCAGCGTCAACTGGGGAAAAACATAAGCGAGGGGTGAGCTACAAGCTCAGTGAGTGGTCAGAAACCAAACACCAACACAACATTCGATCCTAAGGCAATCACCTATCAAGGAAACCATGGGTAGAACCCAACGGTTAACAAGGTCACACGGCGGTGCAACCATACCTCGTCCTCGCCCTAGCCCCCACAGGGGTGAGCCTAGGGACTTGAAGGACAAAACTTGCTGTTCTACCCCGTTCGTCATCCGGTAGCGCTCTCCCGGGCAGCCTCTACCTGGAGCCGGCCACGGTCAGTACGCTGTCGAGCGCATTGATGGTACCTACAGGTGGGGGTCCACCCAGGGCGGCTTGTACCTAGGAAGCATCCACACGGATCCGGCGAAGGGGAGAACGATAATTCAGGCTCGCAACATCGTCCGGTGGTCCACCCTCGTGTAGCCTCACCTGGTACACTCCCCTGATCAGTACATCTGCCGAATGCATCGGGAGTATTTACAAGTGGGAGTCCTCTGTCAGGGCAGCTTCTACGTCGGGACCCCGGTATACGACGATATTGGGAGGAACCACTACTTGTTCGCAGCGCGAACCCTATGGAAAGCCAATCACTCAAGCTGGTGGGTCAAGTATCAACTCGAGCCCACAACACTCACACCAACACCCTCACCTCTGAAGGGTGACCTAGGTTTTCGGGAGTAACTGTACTAATCCCTCACCCTCACCTCCGAAGGGTGACTCAGGCTCTTGGGAAGAGATTAGATTGTTCTAAGCCCTTGGTCCACCGGTAGCCCTTTCCCCGGGTAGCCTCTACCTGACATACTCCCACGATCAGTACACTCTCGACCGAAGCGATGGTACCTACAAATGGGAGCCCGGTGCCAGGACAGCGTTTCCAACGCCGGGATGTTCCTACACGGATCCAACGAAGGGGAAAAATAATCTACGCTCGCGGATACGATCCTCTTGGATCCGTCGTCACCGGTTATCAAAACCGATAAGCGCAACGAATTCTCATGAATTCCCTCCAGGGCGCATAACTCAGATGCGGGGAAGACATTTATTCTAAGTGTCGATACCATGGTATGACCCCATAGGAGGTCATACACTTGTCTAATCTCATTAGACAAGGCTCATGGCCCAAATGGCATATACATAATATGCAATTAACTATACAAGGCAAATCTTACTTAAACATGCATACGAGGCATCAAACTGATAAACACACACAAATTACAACCTATTATACGTTGGATAACACCAACCTAGAAGGGACGGGTTAAGCGCGATCTGCGCAACAACAGGTGCATGCCAATAATTCCAAGCAAACCCGAGTCAAGTAGGAACTACATCTACTCACTCGGTTCGCGAAGAGAAGGAGGGCGAGGGAGAGGAAACGCCTCATCCTCTCTCGAGCTGGTCATAGTTTTGCCCCAACAGATGGGTGCAACAACTATACCACACCCTCGAGTCCTAAATCAGAGGAATATTACGCATACACCCGTTATTAACCCAAGTTTAGACATGCCTGATATGTTCAGATGATAATAAGGGTAGTATTTCAAACAAAATGCCTAAATCATGCCATATTCTATACAATACATAGGCAAGTATAAGGTAGAATAGGGGTTCTACACAATATACGAGCTATACTACCTAGCATGCATGATATCTAACATATTTAGGGTGCAAATAAAGCCCCATGGAAGTGCGAAGCACGATTACGTGCATCGAACGCTCCCGGAAGGGTTGGAATCAAACCACTCACCTAACGAGCGCACGGCTTGCGAAACGCAAGAGAGCGACGAGTTGAATCCGAAGCCTGAAATCAATCCGCCAAGGATCATCCCATGGTTGCATTTGGCTATAACAAGCTGCTCGACACCACGAAGCACTCCGAACGCGTCTGAGCACTGCAAGCACGCCCTCGAGTACCCCGTGCACGCTGCCCATGCACCCCGCACGCATCAAACAACGTCAAGCACGTCCTCGAGCACCTCGTGCATGCTTCCCACGCACTCCGCACGCATCGGGCAAGGCCAAGCACGCCCTTGAGCACCTTGTGCACGCTGCCCGCATACTCCGCATGCATCGAACAACATCAAGCACACCCTCGAGCACCTCGTGCACGCTGCCTGCACACTCCGCACGCATCGGGCAAGGCCAAGCACGTCCTCGAGCACCCCGTGCACACTGCCCACGCACTCCGCACGCATCGAACAACGTCAAGCACGATCTCGAGCACCTCGTGCATGCTGCCCACGCACTCCGCACGCATGCGAGCACCTCATGCACGCTTCCCGCGCACTCCGCACGCATGCAAGCACGCCGAGCGCGCACCCGCAGCCCCCGCATACCTCTTATGTGATCTCGAGTGTACCAATGCGTCAATCCCACGCCCCTTTAGTACACAAACACAAGTTTAGGTGATGCATGAGGACTCCCATTGGTAAGAGGAGAAGAATATGTATATATGGTTCACTCACACATACTCACAAACAAGTGGTGTGCACACATACACAACACATAACACCCATGCAAGCCCTCCCCAAGCACCCCCACATGCATTTAAAACCAACTTTAGGAGGAGAGAAAACTCACCAAAAGAGGGGAAAGGAAGGGGGAGGTGTGGGGGCTCGCAAGCACGCCCGCAACCACCTCGACCGCCACCACCGCCTCAACGTGGGAGCTCTTCCACATGTTGAAAACAGGGGGGAAATGGGAGATCATGAGGGGGGTAGGGGATGGAGAAGGGAAGGAACAACAACTCCTCTCACATAAACACATACTAACCTTGATTACTTCTACTTCTTGCTCCACCAACAACCAAGCACTCCTTCTTCTCCCTCACATAGGCATTTTCACAAACACATGGTGGGCTGAGCCATAAAGAGGGGAGACCATGATCAGCTAGAAGGGAGAAGGAGGAGGAACATCAACACAACAACAACAACAACAATAACCACTCACCTTTTCCACTCCTTCTTCTCCATCACCAACACCTCCTTCTCCTCCACCCAAAACACACTTCAAAGGGGGCTGGAGCAGCTCAAAAGAGAGCCCAAACAGTGGCTAAGTGAGGCTGAAGTCGTAACATTTTGGGGCCTTTAAATAGGCAAAGTCGGAGTGAAAGACCAAGTCATCCTCGGACAAAAAACTCTGCGCCGCCTTCACTTAAACAGCCATAACTTCCTCAATACAGCTCCGAATTGCATGATTCCAGTGGCATTTGAAAGATAAGACGATTATCTACAACTTTCATGTTTACATCTAGATCAAATAACCCTCCAGATATTTCAAAATCTAGGCTAAACATCTTACAAGGCTGCTGCCTGGATTTCTCAACTTCGGGGTATACATGGAAAAATACTCATAACTTTTGATATACGAATCCAGTTGATCCAATTCCACTTCTATATGGAAGCTATCCCCAAACTTAACATCTCGTAATAATATCGGATTTTTACCTCGTCATCTTGGATTTTAATAAAATCAAATCCGAATACAAATCCAAAACTGCATAATTCCAAAAACGATATCGGAATTAAACGAAAATTTTATGGGCAGTACTAAACAATACCAGGACCCATAATATGCAGTTATATCTTCAATCAGAGTTCTCAAACCCCCGAAGGTAGCTAAAAAATCAAAATTTTAGCGACTCAGATCGAAATTAGGACTCTAAATGACACAGGTCTAACATTCTCCCCCCATTAGAAAATTTAGTCCTCAAAATTTAAGGAAACCCAAAGGGAAGACCGAACATAGAAGTGTCGCCCATAGAGTCCCTTGGCTCCCGAGTGGTCCGGGCACCCAACTAGTGCTACCACGCCCTTTAACCGAAGGAACGGTCTGGGAGCAGAGCCTCTTCTCATATCGGTCCATGGTCTCGATCAATTGCTCCCCGAACGACAAATCCTGCTCGAGGATGAGCGGCTCAAACGGAATGACATGAGCATGATCGTGGACATAATGTCTCAGCTATGAGACATTGGATGACGTCACAGGCACGAGTCAGCCACGGGGCAAGGCTTCATGACAGCCACCTCCCCTAATCCACTCCAGGACGAAAACCGGTCCGATGGAAGGCCGACTCAACACGCCCCGAACGTCGAAACAGAGGATGCCCTTAAACCTGGACACCTCATGCCAACATGGTCGCCCTACCCCGAAGGTAGGCTCCTGGTGACAATGACCTGTGTAGCCCTTCTGACGGTTCTAGGTGATGCAGAGGCACGCACGAACCATCTCGGCCACCGCAAGGTCAATAAATAACTTGTGGCCACTCCAACTGGCGCTCAACAACCGTCCCAACACAAGGGAGGTATAAAACCGCGCCCGTAGAGTGCCTTTTTCCATTTCATCTAGGTGCTAGAATGGCAGTTGTTTCACAGGCAGACCCTTACCCAAAGGATGGTGCCTCATCCAACTGCCCCAAGTCGAGCACGCAAGCAAATAGCATGTCCTCCAAGGCTTAAATCGTCCTCATTACCTGGCTGTCCGTCGGTATCGAAACGCTGTACTTAAAAGGGAGGCTCGCGCGAAAAGCCTGCCAAAGGCTGCACCAGAACCTCGAAGTAACCCACGCGTCTCAGCCCGAAATAGCACCGACCGGAGTGCCATGAAGACGAACAATCGCGAAGGCTCAAACCTGCGTCGAAGCGTCCAGAGACTCAGTCAGTTGGATAGGGAGGAAAGTGCGGACCTAGTCAATCGGTCAATGATCACCCAGACGGCATCGTGACCCGAACGTGACTGTAGAGAGCCCACAACGAAATCCATGATAACTCACTCCCACATCCACTGAGGATTCTCGACAGACAAACGCATTATAACGCGACGATCCACAACTTCGCCTGAAGGCTACCACAGAACAGCCCACGGAGGCTCAATAAAACATTCAAGATCCTTGTAGGCATCTGACGCATTCGTCTACCCCGACGGCAGTACCCAAAATTCGTAGTGCCCGAAACGGTCACGAAAGGCCAACTAAAGAATGCCCAACTCTGGATCTCCAAATAGGGTACCTTGCACGAAGATCGATCGACAGAAAGACACTAGCTCCCAAAGCTGGTCAGAACAGATCATCAATTCACGACAAGGGGTACCTGATCTTCAACCCCTATGGGGAGATCAAAATAATTCCTGGGACGATTAAGTCCAAATCTGCTCCTCGAGCATGGCTGACGCTCATGATGACCCTTACACGCTGGGTAAGCCGCTCGACCGCACTTAATCCGCAAGACACGCAATAGGAGGTCGTCGATTCCCGACAACACCTAAGCGACGTCATCTACCTGATATGGCGGTTGAGTCCCATCACGAATGCTTAGCGTCACGTCTCCTCATTTACGACCCATGTGGGGGCAAAACGCGACAGTATCTCAAATTGTGCTTCACATGCCGCCACCAACAGGTCGCCCAACTATAACAATTGAAACTCCAGCATCACGCACTCAATGGGCAGATTCATCACGGGGAGTCCTAGCTCTCGACGTCATCCAGTAGTACTCTTCCGGTGTGGCCACTACCTGATAGCCTCCCATGTCCACTATCTCTGCTATATGAGCACACCAACAAGCGTCGTGGATAATCCCAGGGAGCACCTCACAGGTCTCTTGCCTCTACCGAGTAGCTACTATGCACGATGATATATCGAAGCGACTCCAGATATGGCTATGGAACCCTAGTCCATAAGCTATCGCCCACCAAGCTGCAATAGGATGCACTCAATCCCGATCATATGCTTCACCACTCGCTATCGCACCTCCCAAGTGAGGAAAAAAAACCAATCGTCAATTGATGCTTCAAAGGTATTCCTTGACTGGGAAAAGAACCTCGGGAGGGCCTCATGAGGTCCCGATATAGGATATCCCGACAACCAAACAAGGAACACGGAGTACCCTAGCCCGGGTCTCAACGCTGACCCTGCAAGGCCCCTTATCCTGAGTAGGAAGGCTAGAAGAAGACATCACCCCTTAATGAATACTACACCACATCCTCAACACTTGAAACTGGTGTCGCACGCAAACTCTATGGTATACCCCCGATAAACAGAACGGAGGAGAATACGGTATCCAACCGGTACAAGGGGTATCCCTGGCACCACTGGTGGATCTGCCGCTAAGGGTACCTACGGGATCGCCACGCGGGCTGCCCGCAACTCCTGGATCTCTCGCGCCTGCTCAGCCAACGCTCCAGTCTATGACTCCAGTGCTCTAGTCTGAGTGTCCAGAAGATCCGCCATCTCAGCGTTAGCTCGCGCCCACGCTGGAGGCATCCCGCGCAAGTCCTGACCCAACAGCAGAGAACTCTCAAGTAGACTCCTCGCCTCCGGTAGGTTCAAAAACCTCCGAAGCCCAAGGGTGACCACGTCCACGCGCCCGTCTCCGAGGAGGCATATCAGCAACTAAGGAACCAGCACTAGGATCAGAATACTCATCTCGAAATCCTAGGACTCATCTCAAAGAAAACAATTGGCTCTGACAAGACATGGCTCTGATACCAACTTTTGTCACGCCCCAGGGCGGCTGTCCCCGAGACGTGGCAAATATATAAATGATATCAGTGATCCATACACGAGGTCAAATAAATACTCCACAATAGAAAAGGCAATACACAAGTAACTGACATCAAATATATACAAAAAGCGGAAGCTCAAATGACTAAGTCTGTAATTCAAAGACATATTAAAGACTAGAGTACACAATCTACTGTCCCGTGAGAGCCAATATATACAATAACTGACATCAACAGTCTGCATACCGTGCACAAGCACAAGTATAATACATACAATGAAAAGGGAATGCTGATAGCCTCCGACTCGCAAGACATCCAACGCGAACGCGGGTCTCCTACTCGGATGGCGCCAGGGGAGCTCTTCTCTTGGATCCGACTCAGCGTCAACTGGGGAAAAACATAAGCGAGGGGTGAGCTACAAGCTCAGTGAGTGGTCAGAAACCAAACACCAACACAACATTCGATCCTAAGGCAATCACCTATCAAGGAAACCATGGGTAGAACCCAACGGTTAACAAGGTCACACGGCGGTGCAACCATACCTCGTCCTCGCCCTAGCCCCCACAGGGGTGAGCCTAGGGACTTGAAGGACAAAACTTGCTGTTCTACCCCGTTCGTCATCCGGTAGCGCTCTCCCGGGCAGCCTCTACCTGGAGCCGGCCACGGTCAGTACGCTGTCGAGCGCATTGATGGTACCTACAGGTGGGGGTCCACCCAGGGCGGCTTGTACCTAGGAAGCATCCACACGGATCCGGCGAAGGGGAGAACGATAATTCAGGCTCGCAACATCGTCCGGTGGTCCACCCTCGTGTAGCCTCACCTGGTACACTCCCCTGATCAGTACATCTGCCGAATGCATCGGGAGTATTTACAAGTGGGAGTCCTCTGTCAGGGCAGCTTCTACGTCGGGACCCCGGTATACGACGATATTGGGAGGAACCACTACTTGTTCGCAGCGCGAACCCTATGGAAAGCCAATCACTCAAGCTGGTGGGTCAAGTATCAACTCGAGCCCACAACACTCACACCAACACCCTCACCTCTGAAGGGTGACCTAGGTTTTCGGGAGTAACTGTACTAATCCCTCACCCTCACCTCCGAAGGGTGACTCAGGCTCTTGGGAAGAGATTAGATTGTTCTAAGCCCTTGGTCCACCGGTAGCCCTTTCCCCAGGTAGCCTCTACCTGACATACTCCCACGATCAGTACACTCTCGACCGAAGCGATGGTACCTACAAATGGGAGCCCGGTGCCAGGACAGCGTTTCCAACGCCGGGATGTTCCTACACGGATCCAACGAAGGGGAAAAACAATCTACGCTCGCGGATACGATCCTCTTGGATCCGTCATCACCGGTTATCAAAACCGATAAGCGCAACGAATTCTCATGAATTCCCTCCAGGGCGCATAACTTAGATGCGGGGAAGACATTTATTCTAAGTGTCGATACCATGGTATGACACCATAGGAGGTCATACACTTGTCTAATCTCATTAGACAAGGCTCATGGCCCAAATGGCATATACATAATATGCAATTAACTATACAAGGCAAATCTTACTTAAACATGCATACGAGGCATCAAACTGATAAACACACACAAATTACAACCTATTATACGTTGGATAACACCAACCTAGAAGGGACGGGTTAAGCGCGATCTGCGCAACAACAGGTGCATGCCAATAATTCCAAGCAAACCCGAGTCAAGTAGGAACTACATCTACTCACTCGGTTCGTGAAGAGAAGGAGGGCGAGGGAGAGGAAACGCCTCATCCTCTCTCGAGCTGGTCATAGTTTTGCCCCAACAGATGGGTGCAACAACTATACCACACCCTCGAGTCCTAAATCAGAGGAATATTACGCATACACCCGTTATTAACCCAAGTTTAGACATGCCTGATATGTTCAGATGATAATAAGGGTAGTATTTCAAACAAAATGCCTAAATCATGCTATATTCTATACAATACATAGGCAAGTATAAGGTAGAATAGGGGTTCTACACAATATACGAGCTATACTACCTAGCATGCATGATATCTAACATATTTAGGGTGCAAATAAAGCCCCATGGAAGTGCGAAGCACGATTACGTGCATCGAACGCTCCTGGAAGGGTTGGAATCAAACCACTCACCTAACGAGCGCACGGCTCGCGAAACGCAAGAGAGCGACGAGTTGAATCCGAAGCCTGAAATCAATCCGCCAAGGATCATCCCATGGTTGCATTTGGCTATAACAAGCTGCTCGACACCACGAAGCACTCCGAACGCGTCTGAGCACCGCAAGCACGCCCTCGAGTACCCCGTGCACGCTGCCCATGCACCCCGCACGCATCAAACAACGTCAAGCACGTCCTCGAGCACCTCGTGCATGCTTCCCACGCACTCCGCACGCATCGGGCAAGGCCAAGCACGCCCTTGAGCACCTCGTGCACGCTGCCCGCATACTCCGCATGCATCGAACAACATCAAGCACACCCTCGAGCACCTCGTGCACGCTGCCTGCACACTCCGCACGCATCGGGCAAGGCCAAGCACGCCCTCGAGCACCCCGTGTACGCTGCCCACGCACTCCGCACGCATCGAACAACGTCAAGCACGATCTCGAGCACCTCGTGCATGCTGCCCACGCACTCCGCATGCATGCGAGCACCTCATGCATGCTTCCCGCGCACTCCGCACGCATGCAAGCACGCCGAGCGCGCACCCGCAGCCCCCGCATACCTCTTATATGATCTCGAGTGTACCGATGCGTCAATCCCACGCCCCTTTAGTACACAAACACAAGTTTAGGTGATGCATGAGGACTCCCATTGGTAAGAGGAGAAGAATATGTATATATGGTTCACTCACACATACTCACAAACAAGTGGTGTGCACACATACACAACACATAACACCCATGCAAGCCCTCCCCAAGCACCCCCACATGCATTTAAAACCAACTTTAGGAGGAGAGAAAACTCACCAAAAGAGGGGAAAGGAAGGGGGAGGTGTGGGGGCTCGCAAGCACGCCCGCAACCACCTCGACCGCCACCACCGCCTCAATGTGGGAGCTCTTCCACATGTTGAAAACAGGGGGGAAATGGGAGATCATGAGGGGGGTAGGGGATGGAGAAGGGAAGGAACAACAACTCCTCTCACACAAACACATACTAACCTTGATTACTTCTACTTCTTGCTCCACCAACAACCAAGCACTCCTTCTTCTCCCTCACATAGGCATTTTCACAAACACATGGTGGGCTGAGCCATAAAGAGGGGAGACCATGATCAGCTAGAAGGGAGAAGGAGGAGGAACATCAACACAACAACAACAACAACAATAACCACTCACCTTTTCCACTCCTTCTTCTCCATCACCAACACCTCCTTCTCCCAAAACACACTTCAAAGGGGGCTGGAGCAGCTCAAAAGAGAGCCCAAACAGTGGCTAAGTGAGGCTGAAGTCGTAACATTTTGGGGCCTTTAAATAGGCGAAGTCGGAGTGAGACCAAGTCGTCCTCGGACTAAAAACTCTGCGCCGCCTTCACTTAAACAGCCATAACTTCCTCAATACAGCTCCGAATTGCATGATTCCAGTGGCATTTGAAAGATAAGACGATTATCTACAATTTTCATGTTTACACCTAGATCAAATAACCCCTCCAGCTATTTCAAAATCTAGGCTAAACATCTTACAGGGCTGCTGCCTGGATTTCTCAACTTCGGGGTATACATGGATAAATACCCATAACTTTTGATATACGAATCCAGTTGATCCAATTCCACTTCTATATGGAAGCTATCCCCAAACTTAACATCTCGTAATAATATCGGATTTTTACCTCATCATCTTGGATTTTAATAAAATCAAATCCGAATACAAATCCAAAACTGCATAATTCCAAAAACGATATCGGAATTAAACGAAAATTTTATGGGCAGTACTAAACAATACCAGGACCCATAATATGCAGTTATATCTTCAATCAGAGTTCTCAAACCCCCGAAGGTAGCTAAAAAATCAAAATTTTAGCGACTCAGATCGAAATTAGGACTCTAAATGACACAGGTCTAACAGACTTCTCCTAGGCGACCCATTTATGCAATTGCATCGGCTCGGCCAATACAGGGAGTATCACTCCATCCGTTAAGTCCACCAAAGCCCGACTGCAACATAAACCACACCAATGGAACCCGCCTTAGGCATCATCACTTTGCGAACAGGGTCGTCAAACCCACAACATTGGCTAAGGCTCTCCGTCATCCAACCACTCTGACGTGTAGCCGATTTGATCTACCGGATACCGTGGGCGTCCAGATGAACCTTGAAAACGCTCCCTCGTGAAGGACACCCAGAGTTTATCCTCGCCTCAGTCGTAGGTGCGCACTCAACTCACACGAAGCATCATAATCAGGGCTATCCCAAATAGGTTCGACACACATCGATCGAGGCCTTATGAGATGACCCATAACAGGCAATAGGATCGATCCATCCGATCAGATCCCCTATTCCTAATGATGTCTCTAACTAGATTATGAAATGAAGATCTATAACACATGAAGAAAACATAATTTAACAAGCAAGAGTTAACTATAATAGATTATGGTCATGCATACCTTAATAATCTTATACTTTTCATAAACATGACTTAGTATAGAACTATACTATCAGAATGCCAAGTTAGATCCACTCACCGAGACGAGTACTACATCTTGCGATGAATCACATGCTTGAATATAAGGTCACCACATTTTCACATTGAGGTGACTCCCCCCTCTGATACACAATATAATCAAATCAGCCATGAACTAAAGTGTCCATGCATGAAAAACTAATCTAGAACACATTCAAAAGTCCTATCCAACAATTGCAAAGCACATCCTAGACTTCCAACTATATAAACTAATTGTTCTACACCATCAAAAGCCATTCATCCATAGGCCATCCCACAATTAAATTCCCTATAAATCAACAAAAACATCACACCAACTCAAAAATGACCTGGGCAGCACCTATAAAAAAAATCTGGACAGCAATAACATATATCTGGGCAGCAATTAAACATCACACCTCACAAAAGAACCTGGGCAGCACCTATAAAAATCTGGACAGCAATAACATATATCTGGGCAGCAATTAAACATCACACCTCACAAAAGAACCTGGGCAGCACCTATAAAAAATATCTGGACAGCAATAACATATATCTGGGCAGTAATTATGTGAACCCAAAATCACTCAATTTAAACCAATTACATATCAAACTTCAAAATTCATAGTATATACATCAACCCAATCCCATAGAACATGAGTTAGCAACTAAAACATCACAAAAATAATTCATCTCCATGCCCAAAAATTCATAAACTTCATATATATGATAATGAACATACAATTTTAATGATATGAAATCAAAGAATGAACCTTGTGTCCTACAATTTCTCCAACTCACTCATAAATATTCAACACCACTCATAAATATTCAACACTCACTAATAACACCACATTTTAGTCCCCAAAAGCACATCTAACAAATAACCACAACTATGGAAAAGAAAAATATAAAAAAAAAGACTCACCAAGCATCAATAATAGTCCTAACTCCAACCTATCCTTCTTCTTCTTCTCCAAATCAAGAACTAAAACCCTAAAACTCTCTTCAATCTCTTCTCTTCCTCGCCTCCTCTTCTTCTCTACTATATATATTTTTTTTCCAGATCAGATGCTGGAGAACAGCAGAAAAGAAAACCCCCTTTTTAAGTAAATGGAAGGGTGTAGAGAGAAATGAGAAATGACAAAACTACCCCTGACTTAAAATTCTGCACAGCCTTTGCTAAAACAGTCATAACTTCTACAATTTAACTCCGAATTGTGCAATTCAACTTTCATTGGAAAGTCAAGAAAATTATCTACACCTCTTATGTTTAAGCCAATCTTCAAAAACCCCTCTAACTATTCCGAATCATACAATTAACACAAAACAGGGATGCTGTCAGGTTTTTCTCATCCCCGGGGTATAATTGGAAAAACACTCATAACTTTTGCTACATGAATCCAAATGACTTAATTTCAATTTTGTATGAAAGCTAACTCAAAATTAAATATCCCATGAAGAAATCAAAATCAAACCACATCATCTTAGATACTAACAAAATTTAATCCTATCATGCCAAATATGGAACTTAGGATATAAGTCAAGCATACATGGGCCTAACACACACCAAATGCATGGAAATATGAAACAACACATGATTGTACTATTCATCACTTCTTCTATGATAATACTTGTGTAATACGACCATTACCACATAAATTATTAATAAAATGACATGAGGCCTAACAGGGCTTCTAGTTCTTTTTGTGATGCAGTGATAAAACAAATTCATGCTTTATTGCCCGTTTGGATTTGTATTTGGACGGATTTCACATTTGAAAAGATAAACATTACCAAATACTGATCTAAACACGTTTTCAATGTTCATTTCAATCTCCTCTCATTTGTTTAGACCAAAAAACTTATAGATTGAAAAACTAATGAAACAACTTTTTTAAACTTATTAAAAATTAAGCTAGAAACACCAGATTTTATGATTTTCAGTACTTCAATCACACATGATCTAAACATAACCATAATATAAAAAAATAAAGCTAATGCATGTGAGTTAATTCTCTTTTTTTTTTTCTTTTTTTTAGTGAGAAATATATGGATAGAGAAGGATGGATGGATAGAAAGATATCATGTAGAACATGTGTGAACATTTTATTCAAATTATATTATTCATTCATCCACACTGAAACGAGCCATGCATGACTCTTTTACAATGCCACTATAGTAAAGGTGCATGAGGGCAGCTCCTCTTTTCATCCATCCAGATCCCTTCATTCAAGAAATCCTGCATTCAATTAGCATCACAAGATTAATTTTCATAGCAGGCTCACATGACAAATACAAACTCAAAAAACCAAAGAAAAGCAACCAAACATAGAAATGTAACATTTTAAACCCTTAGCCCTCTGTTTCGTGGAAGCTTACATGTGGAATACTGTGAAATAAGAGTGAATAAATCTAAAAAGTAGGATTGCAAGGATGAGTATTACTATACTAGAATAGGTAAAAATATGCTTGTATTGATCTTTCCACTCTAAATTTGTATTATTTTACCCAATCTATTCAGTATAATATGCAAACTTGTCAAAATCATTTGTTACTAGATTCAGATATCAAATCATTTTTCATAATTTAGAATATCTACATCTTATTTATCTTTTATACATAACTTATTCATAAACAACCAAACAACAATAATGTCATTATTATGTTTTCCAATAAAGACAACTAAGAACACAACCAAACAAGACTTATTCCATCAGTATAGTAATAATCTATGCTGAAAATATATCTGTCTCCGAATAACTTATGTCAGAGTTATACAGTTATGTCATGAAGTTGTGCATATCTCACCGGCTACAATCGAAGCCGCGGGAGATGGGGATCCCGGCCTTGACGCCGCACTTTCCGGTGAGCATCCGCGCGGCGTGGTCAAAGAGATCGCTGTACATGGACACAGTTTGTTGAATGCAGTTGCAGGTCTCCCTGCGTGCCTGGGTGCTGCTCGCCGCCTCGTGGATCGACCTCATCCCGCTGCAGCACTCGGCCGTCGGGTCGAACGCCATCCCGATCAGGTACTGCCCGCACGTCGATATCGCCCTGTCCACCGTTTTGCAGCTCACATCTGCCGCCCAGCCCGGCTCGATGAATGCGTAGGCCACGGCCACCAACAGAATTAGCTTAATCATCTCCATCAATTACCTCTTCTGCGTATAGCTTAGACTGGAACAACTGTTGTATCGATGAGTTTGTGTGGTCTGAGGGGGTGTTGTATTTATAGTGTATTTTGTGTTGGAAAATTAATACATTTCAATAAAAAAAATGTATTAATCAGTTTCCAAATAAAGATTAAAAATTGAGGGGGCATATTCTGTTCTGAAGACAGCATTACCACGTGACTCCATACCAGGCTCTTCTAATCCATATTCTCATTGTTTTTTGTCTGATAATAGCTCATTTGTCTAACAATTTATGAACAGAATAATCTATTATCAGTCTTTATTTTCTACCATGGCTTTTAACAATTTATTTTAAATATGGTAATTAATCTGCTTTAATAAGTTACCATATTTGTCTGTTCAAATAATAATGAGTGCATTATGTGTAGTAAAATTTTGGAGAAAATATGAGATTAGTTGTTAAATGATACTATTGATTTACATATAAATGAATTTATTTTATATGTCCATATTATTGCAAACCTTATGTGTTGCGGGTATATTTCAATCTGTTACGGTCTTGAAATGTACAATGCTACGGTCTTGAAATGTACAACGCTTCCTTAAATTTTAATATTTCTTTTGGATGTTCTATTTAATTGATATGAGACAAATGTTTATGCTCAACAATATATGATTTGACCGTTCATATACTTTAAATTCATTTGAAGGGGAATTGGAGTATTTTCTCTGTGGTGGACATTTTTTTATGGGACAAGGCTTATATGGCATGTAACATTTATTTTTTTGCATCCATAGAATTTATAGTTCATTATTTTTATTATTCAATTGGCTTATGGATTTGAGAAATAAATTAATTTTTATTGATTTGACACATTCATTGTGTTATTCTTTATTAATGGCTCTTGATGATATGTAACTGTCATTTTTTTCTGTGATGAGTAGTATATGCTATAATTTCTTCTATAATGCATGACTACGTATTCTCATAGGTTTTTAAAATAATGATAAATTTATGCATGCTATACAGAATTTCTAAATATCTTTGATATATTTTATCATTGCATTTTATAAGTTCAGATGACTTTACATGAGTCGTAATATAATATTTTTATCACAAAATTATGTCATAGTTGAGGTGATAATTTATGACGAGATCACGTTTAATATTTTAATTCATATTGCATGTAGAATATCACGTGAGGTTTATGTAAATTCTTTTAATAGAAGGAGGAGAAGGAGGTGAAATATCAACACAACATACACAACTCACTATACACACATTCTTACACTCTCTCTTGAGCTTCTTCTTCTCCATCACCTTCACTTCCTCCACCCAAAACACACATAAGAGGGGGGGCTGGACCAGAAATAGAGAGGAGGAGAGACCCCAGGTCGTGCACAATTGGGGGAGGTTAAATAGACAAAAGAGGGGGAATGACCAAGTTGTCCTCGGATTTAAAACCTCAGCGCAACCTTCACTTAAACGACCATAACTTCCTCAATACAGCTCGGAATTGCGTGATTCCAGTAGCATTGGAAAGCTAAGAAGATTATCTACAGCTTTCATGTTTACACCCAGATCAAATAACCTCTCCAGCTATTCTGAAATCTAGGCTAAACATCTTACAGGGCTGCTGCCTGGATTTCTCAACTTCGGGGTATACTCGGAAAAATACCCATAACTTTTAATATACGAATCCAGTTGTTCCAATTCCACTTCTATATGGAAGCTATCTCAAAACTGAACATCTCATAATAAAATCGGATTTTTAGCTTTTCATCTTGAATTTTAACAAAACCAAATCCGAATACCAAATCAAAACTGCATAATTCCAAAAACGTCAGAATGCGACGAAAATTTATAGGTAGGCCAATGCCAGTACCAGGAGAATAGATATGCAGTTAGATTTTGAAATTGAATGCCCAAACTATAAGAATAAATACAATCCAACATTTAACAGCCAAAAAGTGACACAGACATAACATCATTTCCCCCTTAGAGAAATTTCGTCCTCGAAATTTAAGATTCTTAGGAGGGAAGTGCAAGGTTATGCGTCACGCATGCTGTCTTCTCATTCGCAAGTGGAGAAAAGAAAAGCACTTCATCAGAAGTGACTAAAGAACTCAGTCCGTAAGCAATCACCCACTAAGCCACATGACTTGATGATACACACATTACACACACTACAATCCATGATCGAAACGTGACCCACATGCAAATGATCATAACAAATTCATCAATCTAGTACTCATGGGCTGGAATCTGCTGTCCAGGCCCTGGTCCGAAAATAAAGAACCCAATAACTGACCTTGCTCTACCGACCGAATCGACAACTCACAGAGCACAAGGGTGATCACAACCACATCAACGGAAGCAAGGAGACATGTCAGCATCCTAAGGTGAAATACTAAGATCAGAGTGAGCGGATAAATATCCCACGACTCATCTACACGACTAGACTTAGGCTTTGACAGGACCAGGCTCTGATACCAACTTTGTTACGCCCCGAGGCGACCGTCCCCGAAGCGTTACCGATCAAACAATAATCAAAAGGATCAAATAAGATAACAAGGCTACAGGGAAGTGGTAGCCAATAAAAAGAAATGATGCGGAAGTATAATATATAATTAAGTCTGTAAATCAAAAACATTATTACAGACTCGAATACACAATTATCGTCCTGTGAGAGCCCAAGTCTAGTCCAAATACAACAATATGTGCGACACGCACAATTACTAATACATACACAAAAATAGGATTACTGATAGCCCCACACTTGCCAACCGGAAGCTGAGACACGCGACGCGCGAACTACGCTAGAGGGATGCTCCACCTCCACGCCCCACTGTCCCTGGCGGAAAACAACACACGAGTGGTGAGCTACAAGCTCAGTGAGTGGCAAGAATCCAACTCAAGAATAATAATATAACACTAACATATTTTCCTTTCAAGGAAAGATATGGATGGGAGAATACCGACATATATAAATGTCACGTAGAGTCGTGACCACATATCACCCTCACCCTCACCCCGAAGGGGGAAAAACTGTTGGGACTTTTGGGAAACATCTAATCCATTAACACTAACGAGTTATAACAGAAACTAGTACCAAGCTACAAAGATTCTCCACATCTAGATAAATACATATCAATCCCTCGCATCATCCGGTAGCCCTCTCCCGGGTAATCCTCATCCTAAGGGCCATCCATGGTCAGTACTCAAGCCTTGTACGATGGTGGCATCATACTCTGGGCATTCCCCACGATATGGATTCACCCATTGTCGGTATTCAAGCCTCGTATGTTAGTGACGTCATACTCTGAGCATTCCCGACGATACGGCATCACCCGTGGTCGGTACTCCTAGCCTCGTATGATAGTCACATCAAACTCTAGGCATTCCCAACAATATGGATTTATCCGTGGTCGGTACTCAAGCCTCGTATGTTAGTGACGTTATACTCTAAGCATTCCCGACGATACGGCATCACCCGTGGTCGGTACTCCTAGCCTCGTATGATAGTCACATCAACTCTAGGCATTCCTAACGATATTATGGCACAATGCAGGACAGACTCAACCCCGGGTAGCTTCGACGCACGATGATGTAGGGAAACAGTACTCCACGTTCGCAATATCATCCGGTAGTCCTCTCCCAGGTAGCCCTCTCCCTGGCGGCCGTCCGATGGCACGGCGGCACCATGCAGGGCAGCTCCAACGCTGGGTAGCTTCGACGCACGATGATATGTGGAGGAAGCACTTCGTGCTCGCAATACGATCCACACACGTTTAACACAGGTAGGCCTAACATACTATTGTCATAGCTATCAAGTAACAAACACCGAATAGCCTCTACGCACGATGATGTAGAGAAACAGTACTCCACTTTCGTAATATCATCCGGTAGCCCTCTCCCAGGTAGCCCTCTCCCTGGCGGCCTTCCGGTGGCACGGTGGCACCACACAGGGTAGCTCCAACGCTGGGTAGCTTCGACGCACGATGATATAGAGAAACAGTACTCCACGCTCGTAATATCATCCGGTAGCCCTCTCCCAGGTAGCCCTATCCCTGGCGGCCTTCCGGTGGCACAGTGGCACCACGCAGGGTAGCTCCAACGCTGGGTAGCTTCGACGCACGATGATATAGAGAAACAGTACTCCACGCTCGTAATATCATCCGGTAGCCCTCTCCCAGGTAGCCCTATCCCTGGCGGCCTTCCGGTGGCACAGTGGCACCACGCAGGGTAGCTCCAACGCTGGGTAGCTTCGACGCACGATGATATATGGAGGGGGTACACCATGTTCGCAAGACGATCCTCCCGAATCAACTACTATCATCTAGCAATTATCAATTGATATACAGAATTCTCTTGAATTCCCGCACAGATGCATCACTTGGATGCAGGGGAAAGAAGCTAAACACTCGCACTCAATTATGACAAGACATGATCCTGAAGGCGGGTCATGCACACGCCTAACACAGGTAGGCCTAACATACCATTTTCATAGCTATCGGGTAACAAACACCGAGTAGCTTCTACGCACGACGATGTAGGGAAACAGTACTCCACGCTCGCGATATCATCCGGTAGCCCTCTCCCAGGTAGCCCTCTCCCTGGCGGCCTTCCGGTGGCACGGTGGCACCACACAGGGTAGCTCCAACGCTGGGTAGCTTCGACGCACGATGATATAGGGAGGGGGTACTCCATGCTCGCATGACGATCCTCCTGGATCAACTACTATCATCTAACTAATACCATTGCTAATGAATTCTTATGAATTCCCACACGGATGCATCTCTCGACGTGGGAAATAAGTCCTTGCACTCAATCAGGATAGGACATGATCCTAAGGGCTGTCATACACGCGTCTAACACAGATAGGCCTGACATTCTATCATCATAGCTATCAGATAACAAACATCAATACAACAATGAATTCTCATGAATTCCCATAGAGTTGCATCACTTGGATGCAGGCAAGATAGCTACTATATTTGCCCACTAAAACAAGTATGCTCCTGATAAACAATAGATCATAGATATACCTATCACAGATAAGGCCAAACAATTAAACATACACACAATTATCACATGAGAGTTCCTATCACAACAAGAGTGCATAGACCACATGTCCAAGGAACCTAGCATTCAAGAATTAACCACACTAGGCATCTACCAACACGAAGGCAATACTACGCAAGGACACCTTTAGTATAACATATCCAACATTCCATGCTATATATATAAAAGCTACAAAGTGATAATAGCAATATTATTTGAAAATCAATAATGAGTATGGCTATAGAACCCCATGGGTACGCGACGCACAATCACATGCATCGAGCGCTTCCCAAAAGGGGTGGATCGAACCACTCACCAAAAACCCATTCATTGCGAGTTCCGCCAACGAAAGCTGCAAAACACAACCAATGACTATCAAATCAAACATGAAGTTTCTTGGCACCTATATATAAGCCTATTTCATGAAGACCACAACTCCTGATATTGTCCACACCATGCATAATAGCTCTTTGACACATATTTATACAAGACTAGTCCATCTACAGCAATCAGCCCCAAACATTGGTCTCCACGGCATAGAATACACATCCAAAAATTCTGAAATAAATCATGTGCATACTCTGATATGTTAGGATCATAATCCGTGTAGACATCAAATCCTGATTTAACCTTGAAATACCCGAAATAAATTATTTTCAGAAACAGGTCTATTTCTACGCGAATCTGGACAGGCCATGAACATTAGGCTATAACTTTCAATACAGGTAACCAAACGACACTAAATTTCATATGTAACATGTAGACACATAGATGATCATATGAAATGAAGACATAGGTCTCAAAATATGCCTCTAAATACCCCAAACACAAGAATCTTGAGGAGACAGAAAATCTGTCTTACAACACAAAGCCACCCCATTCATACATTAACACAACCATCCTATGTGCAGCATCAATTACTCATAACAACACTCTCATGCATGCCCTCTACAACATCCTAGCAAGCATAAAAGTAGGGGTAGAGGATTACCAAAAGATGGGGAGGAGAAGGGAAGGTGTTGGGCTCACGATGACACCACACACACACACCCACCATCACCACCATCTCCTTCACAGCACACCTTCTACTTGGCTGGACCAAAAGGGGAGGGCAAAACAGGGGATCAGCTAGAGGAGGAGGAGAGGAAGGATAAACATCAACAACAACAACATAAGCACTCACATACACCATGATCTTCTTCTTCTCCTTGCTCCACCATCTTCTCCTTCTCCCACTCATTGTGGCATTTCCACAAACACATGAGGGGTGCTGATCCAAAGAGGAGGGCAAAACACTGGATCAGCTAGGGGAGAGGAGGAGAAGGAGGAGAAACATCAACACAACATACACAACTCACTATACACACATTCTTACACTCTCTCTTGAGCTTCTTCTTCTCCATCACCTTCACTTCCTCCACCCAAAACACACATAAGAGGGGGGGCTGGACCAGAAATAGAGAGGAGGAGAGACCCCAGGTCGTGCACAATTGGGGGAGGTTAAATAGACAAAAGAGGGGGAATGACCAAGTTGTCCTCGGATTTAAAACCTCTGCGCAACCTTCACTTAAACGACCATAACTTCCTCAATACAGCTCGGAATTGCGTGATTCCAGTAGCATTAGAAAGCTAAGAAGATTATCTACAGCTTTCATGTTTACACCCAGATCAAATAACCTCTCCAGCTATTCTGAAATCTAGGCTAAACATCTTACAGGGCTGCTGCCTGGATTTCTCAACTTCGGGGTATACTCGGAAAAATACCCATAACTTTTAATATACGAATCCAGTTGTTCCAATTCCACTTCTATATGGAAGCTATCTCAAAACTGAACATCTCATAATAAAATCGGATTTTTAGCTTTTCATCTTGAATTTTAACAAAACCAAATCCGAATACCAAATCAAAACTGCATAATTCCAAAAACGTCAGAATGCGACGAAAATTTATAGGTAGGCCAATGCCAGTACCAGGAGAATAGATATGCAGTTAGATTTTGAAATTGAATGCCCAAACTATAAGAATAAATACAATCCAACATTTAACAGCCAAAAAGTGACACAGACATAACACTTCCTTATTGTATATGTTTTATTGAGCTAAGATATTATTTTTGGTAGCTCCAATAATAGTTATAAAATTCAATAAAATATCTCTATGTGTTTAGTTTTGAATCGAATTTTTTTTTGTTATTGCATGGCGTTACTATAAAATTGTTCAGGCACGCACCCATGCATAAAAATAATGTGCATAAATTTTTGAACCAAGTGATTTGGCACATAAACGTTTTACTTTTATGAAACATATCGATGTTTTAATGAGTTATATAAAATGTCTTCATTAATAAATTGCAATCTTTATGGGGCCTTTATAATAATGTGTTGCAATTTGACATATATTGAAATGTAGAGCGGCATGGGAAATTTTTATATACGGAAATTCATTTCACCATTGCTCATATAATTATTATTATTTTATGACGTGAAAATGAAATTTGCATGATGGACTTTATTGATAGACATGAGTAATAATAATGAGTCTGTTATTATACATGCTTTCCATTTTAGTCATTCGTTTTAAATACTGATCGATGTATCTATTATTATATTTTTGTTCTTTCCATTTTGATCATGTTATTTAATTAAATTATTATTTTGTGTTTGTGATAATGGTTTAATTTGTGATCATAGCTTGGTTTTTTTTTAAATTCCAATGATGAGATGAAAGAACATGGATATATACAATGCAGTCAGATATTTGAGAAAGACTGTATCAATTTTTCAAGGGCAACAATATATGTTATATGAGGCTATTGGAATTCCCTCTAATATTATATTATGATGATCATTTTTCTGGAAATCTTCATATATAATGATATATTTCAAGCAAGCGCTCTACAAACAAAAGTAATATTATTTAAATATGCTATATACACAGTCCGATACAGGTATATGAATTCATTTTAGATTCAAATCAAATCATGTATTTGTAACCGTGTAGGTTATGTTCCTCTATCGGGCTTCTAGTTCTTTTTGTGATGCAGTGATAAAACAAATTCATGCTTTATTGCCCGTTTGGATTTGTATTTGGACGGATTTCACATTTGAAAAGATAAACATTACCAAATACTGATCTAAACACGTTTTCAATGTTCATTTCAATCTCCTCTCATTTGTTTAGACCAAAAAACTTATAGATTGAAAAACTAATGAAACAACTTTTTTAAACTTATTAAAAATTAAGCTTGAAACACCAGATTTTATGATTTTCAGTACTTCAATCACACATGATCTAAACATAACCATAATATAAAAAAATAAAGCTAATGCATGTGAGTTAATTCTCTTTTTTTTTTCTTTTTTTTAGTGAGAAATATATGGATAGAGAAGGATGGATGGATAGAAAGATATCATGTAGAACATGTGTGAACATTTTATTCAAATTATATTATTCATTCATCCACACTGAATGGAGCCATGCATGACTCTTTTACAATGCCACTATAGTAAAGGTGCATGAGGGCAGCTCCTCTTTTCATCCATCCAGATCCCTTCATTCAAGAAATCCTGCATTCAATTAACATCACAAGATTAATTTTCATAGCAGGCTCACATGATAAATACAAACTCAAAAAACCAAAGAAAAGCAACCAAACATAGAAATGTAACATTTTAAACCCTTAGCCCTCTGTTTCGTGGAAGCTTACATGTGGAATACTGTGAAATAAGAGTGAATAAATCTAAAAAGTAGGATTGCAAGGATGAGTATTACTATACTAGAATAGGTAAGAATATGCTTGTATTGATCTTTCCCCTCTAAATTTGTATTATTTTACCCAATCTATTCAGTATAATATGCAAACTTGTCAAAATCATTTGTTACTAGATTCAGATATCAAATCATTTTTCATAATTTACAATATCTACATCTTATTTATCTTTTATACATAACTTATTCATAAACAACCAAACAACAATAATGTCATTATTATGTTTTCCAATAAAGACAACTAAGAACACAACCAAACAAGACTTATTCCATCAGTATAGTAATAATCTATGCTGAAAATATATCTGTCTCCGAATAACTTATGTCAGAGTTATACAGTTATGTCATGAAGTTGAGCATATCTCACCGGCTACAATCGAAGCCGCGGGAGATGGGGATCCCGTCCTTGACGCCGCACTTTCCGGTGAGCATCCGCGCGGCGTGGTCATAGAGATCGCTGTACATGGACACAGTTTGTTGGATGCAGTTGCAGGTCTCCCTGCGTGCCTGGGTGCTGCTCGCCGCCTCGTGGATCGACCTCATCCCGCTGCAGCACTCGGCCGTCGGGTCGAACGCCATCCCGATCAGGTACTGCCCGCACGTCGATATCGCCCTGTCCACCGTTTTGCAGCTCACATCTGCCGCCCAGCCCGGCTCGATGAATGCGTAGGCCACGGCCACCAACAGAATTAGCTTAATCATCTCCATCAATTACCTCTTCTGCGTATAGCTTAGACTGGAACAACTGTTGTATCGATGAGTTTGTGTGGTCTGAGGGGGTGTTGTATTTATAGTGTATTTTGTGTTGGAAAATTAATACATTTCAATAAAAAAAATGTATTAATCAGTTTCCAAATAAAGATTAAAAATTGAGGGGGCATATTCTGTTCTGAAGACAGCATTACCACGTGACTCCATACCAGGCTCTTCTAATCCATATTCTCATTGTTTTTTGTCTGATAATAGCTCATTTGTCTAACAATTTATGAACAGAATAATCTATTATCAGTCTTTATTTTCTACCATGGCTTTTAACAATTTATTTTAAATATGGTAATTAATCTGCTTTAATAAGTTACCATATTTGTCTGTTCAAATAATAATGAGTGCATTATGTGTAGTAAAATTTTGGAGAAAATATGAGATTAGTTGTTAAATGATACTATTGATTTACATATAAATGAATTTATTTTATATGTCCATATTATTGCAAACCTTATGTGTTGCGGGTATATTTCAATCTGTTACGGTCTTGAAATGTACAATGCTACGGTCTTGAAATGTACAACGCTTCCTTAAATTTTAATATTTCTTTTGGATGTTCTATTTAATTGATATGAGACAAATGTTTATGCTCAACAATATATGATTTGACCGTTCATATACTTTAAATTCATTTGAAGGGGAATTGGAGTATTTTCTCTGTGGTGGACATTTTTTTATGGGACAAGGCTTATATGGCATGTAACATTTATTTTTTTGCATCCATAGAATTTATAGTTCATTATTTTTATTATTCAATTGGCTTATGGATTTGAGAAATAAATTAATTTTTATTGATTTGACACATTCATTGTGTTATTCTTTATTAATGGCTCTTGATGATATGTAACTGTCATTTTTTCTGTGATGAGTAGTATATGCTATAATTTCTTCTATAATGCATGACTACGCATTCTCATAGGTTTTTAAAATAATGATAAATTTATGCATGCTATACAGAATTTCTAAATATCTTTGATATATTTTATCATTGCATTTTATAAGTTCAGATGACTTTACATGAGTCGTAATATAATATTTTTATCACAAGATTATGTCATAGTTGAGGTGATAATTTATGACGAGATCATGTTTAATATTTTAATTCATATTGCATGTAGAATATCACGTGAGGTTTATGTAAATTCTTTTAATAGAATTGTCATATTCTCTGTTGTGACAAATGTGTGGTGTATGATATTACGGTAGCCATTTGTCCTATGAATTTTGATATTGATATGCTTGATGGTGGAGAACTTATGGTCCTTCCTTATTGTATATGTTTTATTGAGCTAAGTTATTATTTTTGGTAGCTCCAATAATAGTAATAAAATTCAATAAAATATCTTTAAGTGTTTTGTTTTGAATCGAATTTTTTTTTGTTATTGCATGGCGTTACTATAAAATTGTTCAGGCATGCACCCATGCATAAAAATAATGTGCATAAATTTTTGAACCAAGTGATTTGGCACATAAACGTTTTACTTTTATGAAACATATCGATGTTTTAATGAGTTATATAAAATGTCTTCATTAATAAATTGCAATCTTTATGGGGTCTTTAAAATAATGTGTTGCAATTTGACATATATTGAAATGTAGAGCAGCATGGGAAATTTTTATATACGGAAATTCATTTCACCATTGCTCATATAATTATTATTATTTTATGACGTGAAAATGAAATTTGCATGATGGACTTTATTGATAGACGTGAGTAATAATAATGAGTCTGTTATTATACATGCTTTCCAAAATTAATCATTCGTTTTAAATACTGATCGATGTATCCATTATTATATTTTTGTTCTTTCCATTTTGATCATGTTATTTAATTAAATTATTATTTTGTGTCTGTGATAATGGTTTAATTTGTGATCATAGCTTGGTTTTTTATTAAATTCCAATGATGAGATGAAAGAACATGGATATATACAATGCAGTCAGATATTTGAGAAAGACTGTATCAATTTTTCAAGGGCAACAATATATGTTATATGAGGCTATTGGAATTCTCCTCTAATATTATATTATGATGATCATTTTTCTGGAAATCTTCATATATAATGATATATTTCAAGCAAGCGCTCTACAAACAAAAGTAATATTATTTAAATATGGTATATACACAGTCCGATACAGGTATATGAATTCATTTTAGATTCAAATCAAATCATGTATTTGTAACCGTGTAGGTTATGTTCCTCTATCGGGCTTCTAGTTCTTTTGTGATGCAGTGATAAAACAAATTCATGCTTTATTGCCCGTTTGGATTTGTATTTGGACGGATTTCACATTTGAAAAGATAAACATTACCAAATACTGATCTAAACACGTTTTCAATGTTCATTTCAATCTCCTCTCATTTGTTTAGACCAAAAAACCAATAGATTGAAAAACTAATGAAACAACTTTTTTAAACTTATTAAAAATTAAGCTTGAAACACCAGATTTTATGATTTTCAGTACTTCAATCACACATGATCTAAACATAACCATAATATAAAAAAATAAAGCTAATGCATGTGAGTTAATTCTCTTTTTTTTTCTTTTTTTTAGTGAGAAATATATGGATAGAGAAGGATGGATGGATAGAAAGATATCATGTAGAACATGTGTGAACATTTTATTCAAATTATATTATTCATTCATCCACACTGAAAGGAGCCATGCATGACTCTTTTACAATGCCACTAAAGTAAAGGTGCATGAGGGCAACTCCTCTTTTCATCCATCCAGATCCCTTCATTCAAGAAATCCTGCATTCAATTAGCATCACAAGATTAATTTTCATAGCAGGCTCACATGATAAATACAAACTCAAAAAACCAAAGAAAAGCAACCAAACATAGAAATGTAACATTTTAAACCCTTAGCCCTCTGTTTCGTGGAAGCTTACATGTGGAATACTGTGAAATAAGAGTGAATAAATCTAAAAAGTAGGATTGCAAGGATGAGTATTACTATACTAGAATAGGTAAGGATATGCTTGTATTGATCTTTCCCCTCTAAATTTGTTCTATTCAGTGTAATATGCAAACTTGTCAAAATCATTTGTTACTAGACTCATATATCAAATCATTTTTCATAATTTAGAATATCTACATCTTATTTATCCTTTATACATAACTTATTCATAAACAACCAAACAACAATAATGTCATTATTATGTTTTCCAATAAAGACAACTAAGAACACAACCAAACAAGACTTATTCCATCAGTATAGTAATAATCTATGCTGAAAATATATCTGTCTCCGAATAACTTATGTCAGAGTTATACAGTTATGTCATGAAGTTGAGCATATCTCACCGGCTACAATCGAAGCCGCGGGAGATGGGGATCCCGGCCTTGACGCCGCACTTTCCGGTGAGCATCCGCGCGGCGTGGTCATAGAGATCGCTGTACATGGACACAGTTTGTTGGATGCAGTTGCAGGTCTCCCTGCGTGCCTGGGTGCTGCTCGCCGCCTCGTGGATCGACCTCATCCCGCTGCAGCACTCGGCCGTCGGGTCGAACGCCATCCCGATCAGGTACTGCCCGCACGTCGATATCGCCCTGTCCACCGTTTTGCAGCTCACATCTGCCGCCCAGCCCGGCTCGATGAATGCGTAGGCCACGGCCACCAACAGAATTAGCTTAATCATCTCCATCAATTACCTCTTCTGCGTATAGCTTAGACTGGAACAACTGTTGTATCGATGAGTTTGTGTGGTCTGAGGGGGTGTTGTATTTATAGTGTATTTTGTGTTGGAAAATTAATACATTTCAATAAAAAAATGTATTAATCAGTTTCCAAATAAAGATTAAAAATTGAGGGGGCATATTCTGTTCTGAAGACAGCATTACCACGTGACTCCATACCAGGCTCTTCTAATCCATATTCTCATTGTTTTTTGTCTGATAATAGCTCATTTGTCTAACAATTTATGAACAGAATAATCTATTATCAGTCTTTATTTTCTACCATGGCTTTTAACAATTTATTTTAAATATGGTAATTAATCTGCTTTAATAAGTTACCATATTTGTCTGTTCAAATAATAATGAGTGCATTATGTGTAGTAAAATTTTGGAGAAAATATGAGATTAGTTGTTAAATGATACTATTGATTTACATATAAATGAATTTATTTTATATGTCCATATTATTGCAAACCTTATGTGTTGCGGGTATATTTCAATCTGTTACGGTCTTGAAATGTACAATGCTACGGTCTTGAAATGTACAACGCTTCCTTAAATTTTAATATTTCTTTTGGATGTTCTATTTAATTGATATGAGACAAATGTTTATGCTCAACAATATATGATTTGACCGTTCATATACTTTAAATTCATTTGAAGGGGAATTGGAGTATTTTCTCTGTGGTGGACATTTTTTTATGGGACAAGGCTTATATGGCATGTAACATTTATTTTTTTGCATCCATAGAATTTATAGTTCATTATTTTTATTATTCAATTGGCTTATGGATTTGAGAAATAAATTAATTTTTATTGATTTGACACATTCATTGTGTTATTCTTTATTAATGGCTCTTGATGATATGTAACTGTCATTTTTTTCTGTGATGAGTAGTATATGCTATAATTTCTTCTATAATGCATGACTACGCATTCTCATAGGTTTTTAAAATAATGATAAATTTATGCATGCTATACAGAATTTCTAAATATCTTTGATATATTTTATCATTGCATTTTATAAGTTCAGATGACTTTACATGAGTCGTAATATAATATTTTTATCACAAGATTATGTCATAGTTGAGGTGATAATTTATGACGAGATCATGTTTAATATTTTAATTCATATTGCATGTAGAATATCACGTGAGGTTTATGTAAATTCTTTTAATAGAATTGTCATATTCTCTGTTGTGACAAATGTGTGGTGTATGATATTACGGTAGCCATTTGTCCTATGAATTTTGATATTGATATGCTTGATGGTGGAGAACTTATGGTCCTTCCTTATTGTATATGTTTTATTGAGCTAAGTTATTATTTTTGGTAGCTCCAATAATAGTAATAAAATTCAATAAAATATCTTTAAGTGTTTTGTTTTGAATCGAATTTTTTTTTGTTATTGCATGGCGTTACTATAAAATTGTTCAGGCATGCACCCATGCATAAAAATAATGTGCATAAATTTTTGAACCAAGTGATTTGGCACATAAACGTTTTACTTTTATGAAACATATCGATGTTTTAATGAGTTATATAAAATGTCTTCATTAATAAATTGCAATCTTTATGGGGTCTTTAAAATAATGTGTTGCAATTTGACATATATTGAAATGTAGAGCAGCATGGGAAATTTTTATATACGGAAATTCATTTCACCATTGCTCATATAATTATTATTATTTTATGACGTGAAAATGAAATTTGCATGATGGACTTTATTGATAGACGTGAGTAATAATAATGAGTCTGTTATTATACATGCTTTCCAAAATTAATCATTCGTTTTAAATACTGATCGATGTATCCATTATTATATTTTTGTTCTTTCCATTTTGATCATGTTATTTAATTAAATTATTATTTTGTGTCTGTGATAATGGTTTAATTTGTGATCATAGCTTGGTTTTTTATTAAATTCCAATGATGAGATGAAAGAACATGGATATATACAATGCAGTCAGATATTTGAGAAAGACTGTATCAATTTTTCAAGGGCAACAATATATGTTATATGAGGCTATTGGAATTCTCCTCTAATATTATATTATGATGATCATTTTTCTGGAAATCTTCATATATAATGATATATTTCAAGCAAGCGCTCTACAAACAAAAGTAATATTATTTAAATATGGTATATACACAGTCCGATACAGGTATATGAATTCATTTTAGATTCAAATCAAATCATGTATTTGTAACCGTGTAGGTTATGTTCCTCTATCGGGCTTCTAGTTCTTTTGTGATGCAGTGATAAAACAAATTCATGCTTTATTGCCCGTTTGGATTTGTATTTGGACGGATTTCACATTTGAAAAGATAAACATTACCAAATACTGATCTAAACATTTTCAATGTTCATTTCAATCTCCTCTCATTTGTTTAGACCAAAAAACCAATAGATTGAAAAACTAATGAAACAACTTTTTTAAACTTATTAAAAATTAAGCTTGAAACACCAGATTTTATGATTTTCAGTACTTCAATCACACATGATCTAAACATAACCATAATATAAAAAAATAAAGCTAATGCATGTGAGTTAATTCTCTTTTTTTTTTCTTTTTTTTAGTGAGAAATATATGGATAGAGAAGGATGGATGGATAGAAAGATATCATGTAGAACATGTGTGAACATTTTATTCAAATTATATTATTCATTCATCCACACTGAATGGAGCCATGCATGACTCTTTTACAATGCCACTATAGTAAAGGTGCATGAGGGCAGCTCCTCTTTTCATCCATCCAGATCCCTTCATTCAAGAAATCCTGCATTCAATTAACATCACAAGATTAATTTTCATAGCAGGCTCACATGATAAATACAAACTCAAAAAACCAAAGAAAAGCAACCAAACATAGAAATGTAACATTTTAAACCCTTAGCCCTCTGTTTCGTGGAAGCTTACATGTGGAATACTGTGAAATAAGAGTGAATAAATCTAAAAAGTAGGATTGCAAGGATGAGTATTACTATACTAGAATAGGTAAGAATATGCTTGTATTGATCTTTCCCCTCTAAATTTGTATTATTTTACCCAATTATTCAGTATAATATGCAAACTTGTCAAAATCATTTGTTACTAGATTCAGATATCAAATCATTTTTCATAATTTACAATATCTACATCTTATTTATCTTTTATACATAACTTATTCATAAACAACCAAACAACAATAATGTCATTATTATGTTTTCCAATAAAGACAACTAAGAACACAACCAAACAAGACTTATTCCATCAGTATAGTAATAATCTATGCTGAAAATATATCTGTCTCCGAATAACTTATGTCAGAGTTATACAGTTATGTCATGAAGTTGAGCATATCTCACCGGCTACAATCGAAGCCGCGGGAGATGGGGATCCCGTCCTTGACGCCGCACTTTCCGGTGAGCATCCGCGCGGCGTGGTCATAGAGATCGCTGTACATGGACACAGTTTGTTGGATGCAGTTGCAGGTCTCCCTGCGTGCCTGGGTGCTGCTCGCCGCCTCGTGGATCGACCTCATCCCGCTGCAGCACTCGGCCGTCGGGTCGAACGCCATCCCGATCAGGTACTGCCCGCACGTCGATATCGCCCTGTCCACCGTTTTGCAGCTCACATCTGCCGCCCAGCCCGGCTCGATGAATGCGTAGGCCACGGCCACCAACAGAATTAGCTTAATCATCTCCATCAATTACCTCTTCTGCGTATAGCTTAGACTGGAACAACTGTTGTATCGATGAGTTTGTGTGGTCTGAGGGGGTGTTGTATTTATAGTGTATTTTGTGTTGGAAAATTAATACATTTCAATAAAAAAATGTATTAATCAGTTTCCAAATAAAGATTAAAAATTGAGGGGGCATATTCTGTTCTGAAGACAGCATTACCACGTGACTCCATACCAGGCTCTTCTAATCCATATTCTCATTGTTTTTTGTCTGATAATAGCTCATTTGTCTAACAATTTATGAACAGAATAATCTATTATCAGTCTTTATTTTCTACCATGGCTTTTAACAATTTATTTTAAATATGGTAATTAATCTGCTTTAATAAGTTACCATATTTGTCTGTTCAAATAATAATGAGTGCATTATGTGTAGTAAAATTTTGGAGAAAATATGAGATTAGTTGTTAAATGATACTATTGATTTACATATAAATGAATTTATTTTATATGTCCATATTATTGCAAACCTTATGTGTTGCGGGTATATTTCAATCTGTTACGGTCTTGAAATGTACAATGCTACGGTCTTGAAATGTACAACGCTTCCTTAAATTTTAATATTTCTTTTGGATGTTCTATTTAATTGATATGAGACAAATGTTTATGCTCAACAATATATGATTTGACCGTTCATATACTTTAAATTCATTTGAAGGGGAATTGGAGTATTTTCTCTGTGGTGGACATTTTTTTATGGGACAAGGCTTATATGGCATGTAACATTTATTTTTTTGCATCCATAGAATTTATAGTTCATTATTTTTATTATTCAATTGGCTTATGGATTTGAGAAATAAATTAATTTTTATTGATTTGACACATTCATTGTGTTATTCTTTATTAATGGCTCTTGATGATATGTAACTGTCATTTTTTTCTGTGATGAGTAGTATATGCTATAATTTCTTCTATAATGCATGACTACGCATTCTCATAGGTTTTTAAAATAATGATAAATTTATGCATGCTATACAGAATTTCTAAATATCTTTGATATATTTTATCATTGCATTTTATAAGTTCAGATGACTTTACATGAGTCGTAATATAATATTTTTATCACAAGATTATGTCATAGTTGAGGTGATAATTTATGACGAGATCATGTTTAATATTTTAATTCATATTGCATGTAGAATATCACGTGAGGTTTATGTAAATTCTTTTAATAGAATTGTCATATTCTCTGTTGTGACAAATGTGTGGTGTATGATATTACGGTAGCCATTTGTCCTATGAATTTTGATATTGATATGCTTGATGGTGGAGAACTTATGGTCCTTCCTTATTGTATATGTTTTATTGAGCTAAGTTATTATTTTTGGTAGCTCCAATAATAGTAATAAAATTCAATAAAATATCTTTAAGTGTTTTGTTTTGAATCGAATTTTTTTTTGTTATTGCATGGCGTTACTATAAAATTGTTCAGGCATGCACCCATGCATAAAAATAATGTGCATAAATTTTTGAACCAAGTGATTTGGCACATAAACGTTTTACTTTTATGAAACATATCGATGTTTTAATGAGTTATATAAAATGTCTTCATTAATAAATTGCAATCTTTATGGGGTCTTTAAAATAATGTGTTGCAATTTGACATATATTGAAATGTAGAGCAGCATGGGAAATTTTTATATACGGAAATTCATTTCACCATTGCTCATATAATTATTATTATTTTATGACGTGAAAATGAAATTTGCATGATGGACTTTATTGATAGACGTGAGTAATAATAATGAGTCTGTTATTATACATGCTTTCCAAAATTAATCATTCGTTTTAAATACTGATCGATGTATCCATTATTATATTTTTGTTCTTTCCATTTTGATCATGTTATTTAATTAAATTATTATTTTGTGTCTGTGATAATGGTTTAATTTGTGATCATAGCTTGGTTTTTTATTAAATTCCAATGATGAGATGAAAGAACATGGATATATACAATGCAGTCAGATATTTGAGAAAGACTGTATCAATTTTTCAAGGGCAACAATATATGTTATATGAGGCTATTGGAATTCTCCTCTAATATTATATTATGATGATCATTTTTCTGGAAATCTTCATATATAATGATATATTTCAAGCAAGCGCTCTACAAACAAAAGTAATATTATTTAAATATGGTATATACACAGTCCGATACAGGTATATGAATTCATTTTAGATTCAAATCAAATCATGTATTTGTAACCGTGTAGGTTATGTTCCTCTATCGGGCTTCTAGTTCTTTTGTGATGCAGTGATAAAACAAATTCATGCTTTATTGCCCGTTTGGATTTGTATTTGGACGGATTTCACATTTGAAAAGATAAACATTACCAAATACTGATCTAAACACGTTTTCAATGTTCATTTCAATCTCCTCTCATTTGTTTAGACCAAAAAACCAATAGATTGAAAAACTAATGAAACAACTTTTTTAAACTTATTAAAAATTAAGCTTGAAACACCAGATTTTATGATTTTCAGTACTTCAATCACACATGATCTAAACATAACCATAATATAAAAAAATAAAGCTAATGCATGTGAGTTAATTCTCTTTTTTTTTTCTTTTTTTTAGTGAGAAATATATGGATAGAGAAGGATGGATGGATAGAAAGATATCATGTAGAACATGTGTGAACATTTTATTCAAATTATATTATTCATTCATCCACACTGAATGGAGCCATGCATGACTCTTTTACAATGCCACTATAGTAAAGGTGCATGAGGGCAGCTCCTCTTTTCATCCATCCAGATCCCTTCATTCAAGAAATCCTGCATTCAATTAACATCACAAGATTAATTTTCATAGCAGGCTCACATGATAAATACAAACTCAAAAAACCAAAGAAAAGCAACCAAACATAGAAATGTAACATTTTAAACCCTTAGCCCTCTGTTTCGTGGAAGCTTACATGTGGAATACTGTGAAATAAGAGTGAATAAATCTAAAAAGTAGGATTGCAAGGATGAGTATTACTATACTAGAATAGGTAAGAATATGCTTGTATTGATCTTTCCCCTCTAAATTTGTATTATTTTACCCAATTTATTCAGTATAATATGCAAACTTGTCAAAATCATTTGTTACTAGATTCAGATATCAAATCATTTTTCATAATTTACAATATCTACATCTTATTTATCTTTTATACATAACTTATTCATAAACAACCAAACAACAATAATGTCATTATTATGTTTTCCAATAAAGACAACTAAGAACACAACCAAACAAGACTTATTCCATCAGTATAGTAATAATCTATGCTGAAAATATATCTGTCTCCGAATAACTTATGTCAGAGTTATACAGTTATGTCATGAAGTTGAGCATATCTCACCGGCTACAATCGAAGCCGCGGGAGATGGGGATCCCGTCCTTGACGCCGCACTTTCCGGTGAGCATCCGCGCGGCGTGGTCATAGAGATCGCTGTACATGGACACAGTTTGTTGGATGCAGTTGCAGGTCTCCCTGCGTGCCTGGGTGCTGCTCGCCGCCTCGTGGATCGACCTCATCCCGCTGCAGCACTCGGCCGTCGGGTCGAACGCCATCCCGATCAGGTACTGCCCGCATGTCGATATCGCCCTGTCCACCGTTTTGCAGCTCACATCTGCCGCCCAGCCCGGCTCGATGAATGCGTAGGCCACGGCCACCAACAGAATTAGCTTAATCATCTCCATCAATTACCTCTTCTGCGTATAGAACAACTGTTGTATCGATGTGTTTGTGTGGTCTGAGGGGGTGTTGTATTTATAGTGTATTTTGTGTTGGAAAATTAATACATTTCAATAAAAAAAATGTATTAATCAGTTTCCAAATAAAGATTAAAAATTGAGGGGGCATATTCTGTTCTGAAGACAGCATTACCACGTGACTCCATACCAGGCTCTTCTAATCCATATTCTCATTGTTTTTTGTCTGATAATAGCTCATTTGTCTAACAATTTATGAACAGAATAATCTATTATCAGTCTTTATTTTCTACCATATTTGTCTGTTCAAATAATAATGAGTGCGTTATGTGTAGTAAAATTTTGGAGAAAATATGAGATTAGTTGTTAAATGATACTATTGATTTACATATAAATGAATTTATTTTATATGTCCATATTATTGCAAACCTTATGTGTTACGGGTATATTTCAATCTGTTACGGTCTTGAAATGTACAATGCTATGGTCTTGAAATGTACAACGCTTCCTTAAATTTTAATATTTCTTTTGGATATTCTATTTAATTGATATGAGACAAATGTTTATGCTCAACAATATATGATTTGACCGTTCATGTACTTTAAATTCATTTGAAGGGGAATTGGAGTATTTTCTCTGTGGTGGACATTTTTTTATGGGACAAGGCTTATATGGCATGTAACATTTATTTTTTTGCATCCATAGAATTTATAGTTCATTATTTTTATTATTCAATTGGCTTATGGATTTGAGAAATAAATTAATTTTTATTGATTTGACACATTCATTGTGTTATTCTTTATTAATGGCTCTTGATGATATGTAACTGTCATTTTTTTCTGTGATGAGTAGTATATGCTATAATTTCTTCTATAATGCATGACTACGCATTCTCATAGGTTTTTAAAATAATGATAAATTTATGCATGCTATACAGAATTTCTAAATATCTTTGATATATTTTATCATTGCATTTTATAAGTTCAGATGACTTTACATGAGTCGTAATATAATATTTTTATCACAAATTATGTCATAGTTGAGGTGATAATTTATGACGAGATCATGTTTAATATTTTAATTCATATTGCATGTAGAATATCACGTGAGGTTTATGTAAATTCTTTTAATAGAATTGTCATATTCTCTGTTGTGACAAATGTGTGGTGTATGATATTACGGTAGCCATTTGTCCTATGAATTTTGATATTGATATGCTTGATGGTGGAGAACTTATGGTCCTTCCTTATTGTATATGTTTTATTGAGCTAAGTTATTATTTTTGGTAGCTCCAATAATAGTAATAAAATTCAATAAAATATCTTTATGTGTTTAGTTTTGAATCGAATTTTTTTTTGTTATTGCATGGCGTTACTATAAAATTGTTCAGGCATGCACCCATGCGTAAAAATAATGTGCATAAATTTTTGAACCAAGTGATTTGGCACATAAACGTTTTACTTTTATGAAACATATCGATGTTTTAATGAGTTATATAAAATGTCTTCATTAATAAATTGCAATCTTTATGGGGTCTTTAAAATAATGTGTTGCAGTTTGACATATATTGAAATGTAGAGCGGCATGGGAAATTTTTATATACGGAAATTCATTTCACCATTGCTCATATAATTATTATTATTTTATGACGTGAAAATGAAATTTGCTTGATGGACTTTATTGATAGACATGAGTAATAATAATGTGTCTGTTATTGTACATGCTTTCCATTTTAGTCATTCGTTTTAAATACTGATCGATGTATCCATTATTATATTTGTCACGCCCCACGGCGGCCGTTCCTAAAACGTGGCAAGTATATACATGATATCTGTAATCCATACACGAGGTCAAATAAATACTCCACAATAGAAAAGGCAATACACAAGTAAATGACATCAAATATATACAAATAGCGGAAGCTCAAAAATATAAGTCTGTAATTCAAAGACATATTACAGACTAGAGTACACAATCAACTGTCCTGTGAGAGCCAATATATACAATAACAGACATCAACAGTCTACATACCGTGCACAAGCACAAGTATTATACATACAATGAAAAAAGGAAATGCTGATAGCCTCTCACTCGCAAGACATCCAATGCGAACGCGGGTCTCCTACGCGTATTGCACCAGGGGAGCTCTTCTCTTGGATCCTACTCAGCGTCAACTGGAAGAAAACATATGCGAGGGGTGAGCCACACGCTCAGTGAATGGAACAATCCGTGCAACACAACTCATACTAATCATTTCAAGTAATTTCGGTTGCAACTCATGGAATCAACTCCTTAAGCTGGTGGGTCGAGTATCAACCCGATCCCACCACTCCCGCACCCTCACCCCCACAGGATGACATAGGACTTTAGGGAGCAATACCCTCACCCTCATCCTCCTTTGGGATGACCTAGGCTTGGAAATTACACAACTCGCAAATCGAACTAACGCCGACCCACTGCACCCTCACCCTCACCCCCTCCTCGAGGTGACATAGGCTCTTGGGAGGAATTTAGATTGTTTCTACGCCCTTGGTCCACCGGTAGCCCTTATCCAGGGAAGCCCATAACTGGTATACTCCCATGATCAGCACATCCTCACAAATCGGCAGCACCTACGGATGGGAGCCCTCTGTCAGGCCGGCTGTCTCAACCAGGAAGTCCCTACGCGGATCCAACGAAGGAACGAAACCAATCTACACTCACGGATATGATCCCCTTGGATCTGTTGTCATCGGTGACTACGCACCGGTACGGTAACGAATTCTCAAGAATTCCCTCCTGGGCGCATAACTCAGATGCGGGGAAATTCTATTATTCGTAATGACTAGGCCATGGTATGACCCCCTAATAGGTCATACACTTGTCCAAACTCATTTAGACAAGATTCATGGCTCGTACGGGTATAAATAATTATACAACTTATAATTAAATGAATAATTATTCCAGATATTCCCTGCCTGGGGAAAAGAACCCCTTGGGAGGGCACCTTGAGGTCCCGATATAGGATACCCCGACAACCAAACAAGGAACACGGAGCACCCTAGCCCGGGTCTCAATGGTGACTTCACAAGGTCCCTTAATCCCGAGTAGGAATATAGGAATTAAATATACAATTAAGAAATTAACCATTGAATTAATCATGGGAGCATGTAATAATATAATAACGAGGTACATATTATCTAAGGCATGCTGTTCTATGCACAATCATATAAGTTAATCAAATTAACTAAGTGGGGACATGTATAGTGGGGGTTATGCTAACATATGACATGATATCTAGCATGTATGGCTCCTATACATGATATATAGACATATAATCCCTAACATTCAATATCTAGCATGACATGATTACATACTTAGCAAGCTAGGTAACAACATGCATGCATACATCAAGTTTATATGCAATTATGGTGCCCCAAGGGAGGGCATTGCACTCCAACGTGCATCGAACACCTCCCAACTGGGTTGGATTGACCCACTCACCGCAACCCGAGTTGATGCGTGACCGTTCGCCAAGATCTGCACGGCAAGGGGCATCAAATTGGTGAGTATAACTACATAAAAACACATTAAAATTAACTAAAAATGCCAAAGGTTTAGATATGCGCGCATACGGGCCCGCAGCATGTGAGTACGCGCGTACGCACGCATATCCGAGCGCCCCGACACCTACCCGAGCCCCCGGGCAGCCACACGCGTGGCCCCCGCACTCATGCGCACGTGCACACATGCGTGCACGCGGCCCCGCGCCCATCCGCGCGCTCAGACGCGCTGCCTCGCGCCTAGGCGCGCACCCGCGCGCGCCCAGACACGCTGCCCCGACACCTACGCGCGCACCCGCACGCGCGCACTGCACGCCTGTCCGCGCCCGCTCGCAGGCCCCGCCTGTCCGCCACGCGCGTACGCACAGGCGCGCCCGCTCGCACGCGCACGCGCGTGCCTGCGTGCCTGCTAGGTCCGCCAATCCCTCCTGCATGCCCGCCTGCGCGCGCACGCTCGCGGACAGCCACGCGCGCGCGCCCAGCAGTCCAAACCCACTCTCCCTCACCCCACATACACCCAAACACATGCACATGGTGTGCAAGGTCCCCCTACACCCACCCAAGCCCAGAAAATCAGAATTAAAGAAGGGGGGAGAGCTTACCAAGAGAGGGGGAGTTAAAGGGGGAGATCCGGTGCCCTCCGATGCGCCCGCGACCACCACAACCCCTACCACCACTACCACCACCCCTCAACCTCTCCAACAGCCCTCCTTGGCTGAAAAACAGGGGCAATGGGAGCTTGAGAGGGAGCCAAAGAGAGGGAAACAACAACAACAACAACAACACTCACCTTACACACCTTCTTTGTGTTCCTTCTTCATCTTCTTCTCCAACAAAACTCACACACACACACACATAAACACACACAGCAGCAGCTGAAGTGGGAGAGAGAGGGAGAGAAAAGAGTGTCCACGTTGAGGAGGCAAAGTGAGCACAAATGCTCACTTTAGGGGGGGGGGTGAACACAAGGGAAAAGGTGGGGGTGAACATAACCCTAACCTCACCCTCTAATCCACCAAATATCCAATGGTTTCTTAACCATTAAGCAAGAGGGGGTGAGGTTACCTAGGGTCACCATATGCACATAAATATCCCAACACTATTCCACTTAACGAATCAGTTTCGAAGAAAACCCGGATACGATTCGGAACTGCATAATTTTCCAAACGTTACCGGAATTCAATGAAATTTTTATGGGTAGTACAGAATAGTACCAGGACCCATAATATGCAGTCACATTTTCAATCGGAGTACTCTAGCTCACGCAGATAGCTAAAAGCCAAAATTTTAGCGGCTCCGATCGAAAAAAAATGAAAAATTCAGAAATGGCCAGAAATGACCCAACGGTTACCCATAGGCTAAAAAGTGACACAAATATAATATTCTTCCCCCCTTAGGAAATTTTGTCCACAAAATTTAGACAAAAACATCTAGGAAGGGAAAAGATGTGGATATGCGTCACGCATGGCGTCCTCGCGCTCCCAAATGGCCTTGGCACCCGAATGGCGCTGCCATCGAACCTTAACCAACTGGACGGTCTTGGTGCGGAGCTTCTTCTCGCGCCGGTCCAGGATCTCGATCGGCTGCTCCATGAATGACAAGCCTGGCTCGAAGACGAGCGGCTCGAACGCGATAACGTGAGCAGGATTGTGGACTTAACGCCTCAGCTGCAAGACATTGAAGACGTCATGGCTTGAACCAATTGTGGGGGCAGAGCTATTGCGATAGGCCACCTCTCCAATCCACTCAAGGATGAGAAACGGGCCAAAAAGGCAGACACAGCTTGCCCCAAACATCGAAATGGAAGATGCCCTTAAACCGGGACACCTTCAGGAAAACATGGTCGCCAAAACCGAAGTTAAGCTCCTGGCGACGATGACCTACGTAGCACCTTGACGGTTTAGGGCAGTGCAAGGGCACACATGAACCATCCATGCTACCGTAAGGTCCAAATTTTCCACTTAACAGGCTGTCCGTCGGCGATGAAACGCTATACTTTAAATGAAGGCTCGCGCCAAAGCCTACCAAAGGTTGCGCAAGAACTTCAAAGTAACCCACGCGTCTCGATCCGAAATAGCGCCGACTGCATTTCCATGAAGACGAACAATCGCAAAGGCTCATACCCGCGTTGAAGCGTCCAGAGACTTAGTTAGACAGATAGGAAGGGGAAGTGCGGACTTAGTCAGTCGGTCAATGATCACCCAGACGGCGTCGCGACCCAAGCGTGACCTCAACGAGCCCGCAACGAAATCCATTATAACTCACTCCCACGTCCACTGAGGAATCTCGATGGACGAACGCCTTCAACTGCGATGATCCATAACTTCACCTAAGGGCATGCCGATCCACAACCTCAATGAAGGCTACCCTAGAACAGCCCACGGAGGTCTAAACGGCCAACCACTTTTGAGATCCTTGTAAGCATCTGGCGCATTCGTCTACCCCGACGGCAGTACTCCAAATTCGTAGTGCCTGAAACGGTCACGAAAGGCCATTTACTTAACGCCCAACTCTCGGATCTCCAATTAGGAACCCTGCGCGAAGATCGATCAACGGAAAGACACTGGCTCCCAGAGTTGGTCAAAATCGATCGTCAATTTGCGGCAAGGGGTACTTGGTCTTCAACCCCTACGGGGAGATCAAAAATAATTCCTCGGACGATTAAGTCCAAATTCTGCTCCTCGAGCATGGTTGGCGCTCATGATGACCCTTACACGCTGGGTAAGCCGCTCGACCGCACTTAATCCGCAAGACACGCAATAGGAGGTCGTCAATTCCCGACAACGCCTAAGCGACGTCATTTATCTGATATGGCGGTTAGGTCCCATCATGAACGCTTAGTGTCGCGTCACCTCATTTACGACCCATGTGGGGGCAAAACGCGACAGTACCGCAAACTGTGATTTATATGCCGCCAACGACAGGTCTCCCAATTATAACCATCGGGACTCCAGCATCATGCACTCAATTGGCAGATACCTCACGGGGAGTCCACGCTCTCGACCTCATACCGTAACACTCCATCTCGATCGTACGCATCATCGCTCGCTTCAGCACCTTCCAAGTGAGAGGGAAAGGCAATCATCCAAAGGATGTTTCAAAGATATTCCCGGCCTGGGGGAAAGAACCCCTTGGGAGGACACCTTGAGGTCCCGACATAGGATATCCCAACAACCAAACAAGGAACACGGAGTACCCTAGCCCGGGTCTCAATGATGACCTCGCAAGGCCCCTTAATCCCGAGCAGGAAATTGAAAGAAGACATCCCCCATTAATGGATAATACGCCACACCCTAAAAACTTGAAACCGGCTTCGCTCTCCAACTCCAAGGCACATACCCAATAACCAGAAAGGAGGAGAATACGGTCTCTGACCGTTACAGGGGGTATCTCTGACACCACTTGTGGATCTGCCGCTAAGGGTACCTGCGGAACCGCCTCGCGGGCCACCCGCAGCTCCTAGATCTCTCGCGCCTGCTCAGCCAACGCTCTTGTCTGGGCCTCTAGTGCTTTAGTCTGAGTCTCCAGAAGATCCGCCATCGCAGTGTAAGCAAACGCCCACGCTGGAGGCTCCTGCGCAGGTCCTGGCCCAACAGCCAAGGACACTCCAGTAGACTCCTCGCCTCCGGTAGGTTCGAAAACCTCCGAAGCCCGAGGGTGACCACGTCCACGCGCCCGTCTCCGAGGAGGCATATCAGCAAACTAAGGAACCAGCACTAGGATCAGAATACTCATATAGAAATCCTAGGACTCATCTCAAAGAAACAATTGGCTCTGACAGGACAAGGCTCTGATACCAACTTTTGTCACGCCCCAGGGCGGCCATCCCCGAAACGTGGCAAGTATATACATGATATCAATAATCCATACACGAGGTCAAATAAATACTCCACAATAGAAAAGGCAATACACAAGTAAATGACATCAAATATATACAAATAGCGGAAGCTCAAAAATATAAGTCTGTAATTCAAAGACATATTACAGACTAGAGTACACAATCAACTGTCCTGTGAGAGCCAATATATACAATAACAGACATCAACAGTCTACATACCGTGCACAAGCACAAGTATTATACATACAATGAAAAAAGGAAATGCTGATAGCCTCTCACTCGCAAGACATCCAACGCGAACGCGGGTCTCCTACTCGTATTGCACCAGGGGAGCTCTTCTCTTGGATCCTACTCAGCGTCAACCGGAAGAAAACATATGCGAGGGGTGAGCCACACGCTCAGTGAATGGAACAATCCGTGCAACACAACTCATACTAATCATTTCAAGTAATTTCGGTTCCAACTCATGGAATCAACTCCTTAAGCTGGTGGGTCGAGTATCAACCCGAGCCCACCACTCCCGCACCCTCACCCCCACAGGGTGACATAGGACTTTAGGGAGCAATACCCTCACCCTCATCCTCCTTTGGGATGACCTAGGCTTGGAAATTACACAACTCGCAAATCGAACTAACGCCGACCCACTGCACCCTCACCCTCACCCTCACCCCCTCCTCGAGGTGACATAGGCTCTTGGGAGGAATTTAGATTGTTTCTACGCCCTTGGTCCACCGGTAGCCCTTATCCAGGGAAGCCCATAACTGGTATACTCCCATGATCAGCACATCCTCACAAATCGGCAGCACCTACGGATGGGAGCCCTCTGTCAGGCCGGCTGTCTCAACCAGGAAGTCCCTACGCGGATCCAACGAAGGAAAGAAACCAACCTACACTCACGGATATGATCCCCTTGGATCTGTTGTCATCGGTGACTACGCACCGGTACGGTAACGAATTCTCAAGAATTCCCTCCTGGGCGCATAACTCAGATGCGGGGAAATTCTATTATTCGTAATGACTAGGCCATGGTATGACCCCCTAATAGGTCATACACTTGTCCAAACTCATTTAGACAAGATTCATGGCTCGTACGGGTATAAATAATTATACAACTTATAATTAAATGAATAATTATTCCAGATATTCCCTGCCTGGGGAAAAGAACCCCTTGGGAGGGCACCTTGAGGTCCCGATATAGGATACCCCGACAACCAAACAAGGAACACGGAGCACCCTAGCCCGGGTCTCAATGGTGACTTCACAAGGTCCCTTAATCCCGAGTAGGAATATAGGAATTAAATATACAATTAAGAAATTAACCATTGAATTAATCATGGGAGCATGTAATAATATAATAATGAGGTACATATTATCTAAGGCATGTTGTTCTATGCACAATCATATAAGTTAATCAAATTAACTAAGTGGGGACATGTATAATGGGGGTTATGCTAACATATGACATGATATCTAGCATGTATGGCTCCTATACATGATATATAGACATATAATCCCTAACATTCAATATCTAGCATGACATGATTACATACTTAGCAAGCTAGGTAACAACATGCACGCATACATCAAGTTTATATGCAATTATGGTGCCCCAAGGGAGGGCAATGCACTCCAACGTGCATCGAACACCTCCCAACTGGGTTGGATTGACCCACTCACCGCAACCCGAGTTGATGCGTGACCGTTCGCCAAGATCTGCACGGCAAGGGGCATCAAATTGGTGAGTATAACTACATAAAAGCACATTAAAATTAACTAAAGATGCCAAAGGCTTAGATATGCGCGCATACGGGCCCGCAGCATGTGAGTACGCGTGTACGCACGCATATCCGAGCGCCCCGACACCTACCCGAGCCCCCGGGCAGCCACACGCGTGGCCCCCGCACTCATGCGCACGTGCACACATGCGTGCACGCGCCCCCGCGCCCATCCGCGCGCTCAGACGAGCTGCCTCGCGCCTAGGCGGGCACCCGCGCGCGCCCAGACACGCTGCCGCGCGCGCGCACCCGCACGCGCGCACTGCGCGCCTGTCTGCGCCCGCTCGCAGGCCCCGCCAGTCCCCCGCGCGCGCGCGCCGCGCGCGCCTATGTGCCTGCATAATTTATTTGATTTATCTAGGTTGTAATTTTTGTTGTGGGCTTCATTCTCCGGACCTAGGGTTCATTCGAGGTGAGTAGGCCTATTGATTTATTTTATGTGAATTTTTCTCTACATCGTTGAATTTCACGTGTTCATTATATTTGTATGATATTATGTGATATCCATGCATTTATATTATGATTATTTTGCATGATTTTGATATTTTATATATTGATCAAATTGCATTTCTTACTGAATAAAGTTGCATGATTTAATTCCTTCGTCTTGTCATTTAAAATAGCATGAATTATGCTATTCATGTTTCAAGAATTAACATAATACATTTTTGATGCTTATGTTTTCAAATAACATTTGGATTAAATATTTTCATTTCGAGACTTTTTGAAAATTTAGGACTAGCTAGTGGAGACAACCTAGTCCTAGGAGATTTTATCAAGATGCATATCATGACATTTTCTGGAATAAATCCCCTCGTAGTATTTCGCCTTTGGGGAGGAAGGTCTAGGACTCGAAGAGTCCCAAGATTCCTTACAGCGGCGGATTCCTTTGTTTGGAGTCTGCAGCAACCGAGGCATCCTGTGCTGGTATTCTCGTAGTGATGGCAGCGGCGACCCATCAACGTCTTCCAGATCCGACGTCTCCTCGAGGGAGCTTTTTGAGCGATTTAGTCGCTTGGGGCTTGGCACACCTGTTTCGGGGAACGGTTCTTCCGATTGAAAACCCTACCCGGTCATATCATTTAAGCTGCATGATTTCTATGACGTGGACCAAGGATTGGGCCACGTGATTGCATTAAAATTATATTCTATTAAGCTCTTGAATTTAATTTGATTTTTTAAAAGAAAATTCTTATTTTTTTATATATAAATATATATATATATGATGATATTTTTTTTACTCTCATGATTTCTCTGATGTGGGCCAAGGACTGGGTCACGTGCGCATTAAAATATTTTTTTTAAAAAAATTCATGATTTTAAATTGATTTAATAAAATAAAAGATTTATTAAATAAAATTCTAATTTTCATAAAACTTTATTTTTATATATACTATCACGTAATGTAATTTGTCAGTGGACTTATTCACTGAGTTAATCACTCACCCTATTCGATATGGGCTGGTTGTTTCATAACCAGGTATTGCGTATTCTGAGGATTAAGATGGAGTTTGGACTTTTCGCGTCTTTTAGAAATTTCTCCGAGGTAGCAGTTCGAGAGTAAATTATAGTTACGACTGACTATTTATGTTTGTTTAGTTTAGATGGCTCCCACAGGAGTAGTTTGTTATGTATTTGCTTTTCAGTATCTTGTCTCCGCAAAAACTCTGATATATTGTAAAGTCATTAGTCATTTAATACCGTTGGTATTATTTATTTTATTATTATCGGTTTTATTATATTTATATTATATGGGTATCATATAAAAAAAAAAGCGCTGCAAATTTTGGTCTTGTATTTGGATTAAGTTTAGTAGCGACCCATTTACCGTCCGATAAACGGTTAGTTAAATGTGGGGCGTTACAATCGGTCACCCACTGATGATACCCAAGCTGGCGGACGACCCGACTGATCGCATGGAACACGACCTCATTGAAATAGATCAACCAGACATCTCGCGCCAGAGCCTCGGGAACCTCCTCCGAGTAAGGCCTCCATGTCATCTAAGAAGCATCGAAAGAAAGAAGAGCGCTTAGTCAAAAGAAAACCAAATACAAATCAAAGAAATTCGGAGAAAAGTTATACCTCTTCCTCCGACAAGACGCGGAAGGCCTCTCGGAAGTGGGCAAGGCGGTGCAAGCGAGAAGACCCCCGGGGTTCCCATCTCATACCCCAAGGGAGGGCGTGATCAAACGGAGCCAAAGTCGGGCGATCGATGGCAAAATGCTCGTACCTGAAGACCTAGCAAAGCAAGACGGAAATTATCACGATCAAAGTGAACTAAACCAAGAAGAAGACACTTACCACTTACACATACCTGAAGAAATGGCGCGAAGCCGCCAAGGTTCTTTCCCCCGGCCCTCTTGACCTTCTTCGAGAGCTCCGCGAATAGATGGGCAAGCATCGCCACTCCCCAGGCATATCGTCCCATGCCCTCCAAGTCCCTCATCAGCAGGAGAGAATGAGAAGAAACCTTGTCGGAGGCCGTCGAGAAGAGGACCCGGCCGAAGAAGTAAATAAAGAACGCCCTCAACTCCCTCCGTGCCCTCTGTGGGCATGCAGCCGCCTCTCTCGCCTCGATCATCACCTGCCTCCTCTCAAAGCTAGCAGCAGCTTCAGCCTTCTGACGCTATGTAAAGGAACTGAGGCCATACTGCCCCGAAAGCCTCCCCAAAGGGATCCGGTTCAGCGTCCGCTCCCGCTCCACGAACTCCCATTCCCCGATCAGCTCTCAGAAAAGCCCCCTGTAGTCCGCAATCACTGCCTCCCCCAAGACCGGAAGGCCAGTGATCCGATGGACGTCCTCGAGCGTCGACATGACAGCGCCGGTAGGGAGGATGAACGTACAACTCTCCGGGTCCCATGTCTCTGCCAATGCCTCCACACATGGGCGATGGACGTGGAACGGCTCGATCAAAAAGAAGGAGCGGAAGCCCGCCCCATCCACTAAGCTCCTCTCCTCCTGCCCCAAGGCATCATACCACCTCTTCGTCCCGTGCCATAAAGCCCGGATGCGATTCGGCCGCTACAAAACAAACGAAAATGGGTTAGTCCAAAGCGATCGAGAGGTAAGGATCCAAGTCCAAATGAATTCATTTCCTAGAAACCATGCTTAGCACAATAAAACTCCTACACATTAAAATCTAAGAAGGGGCATGAAATATGAGACTTCATATGAAAATCTACTCTCCTTTATTTACAAAACACACCTATAAGATCACATGCTTTACCCTCTTATCCCACCGTGGTCATCACTCGTATGCTTCATTTTACCGCCTATCATGCTTATATACCTTCCCTAAAACACACCAAAACATATAGGAACTACTTGAACCGGTGGAATGCATGCAATCCCTCATACTCTACCACGATCAAACACGTACGGAATCACATACACGTAGAAAAATATCGCATGCAAGCATACTAGCTACATCATTTCTCTCCCCTTTGTATGCATATAACAAACATGGATATATATAGAAATTATCCCCTCCCTACAAAAAACAAACCCATACAGCATGCTTACACATCCCACCGTGATTAACTTATACACCAAGCATGCTTATTAAAAATACACATACACAAGTACGCTAAATCATTTATTCATACCACCAAGACACATGCATATACCCCAAAGTAAAAGGCTAAAACTAAAAGGTTAGGAACATACCACGGCCCCTGTGGACCTAGGAGCGTCCACTTCGGCCTCGTCAGGATCGTCCATCCCGTCGTCACCCTCCTCCTCATCCTCCTCAAACACGGCCTCCTCGGCCTCAGCCCCAACACCAACACCGGCCTCTACAGCCCCGGTGCCCATACCCTCAGCCTCCCTGGCCCCATCTCTAGCCTCTCCTATCCCCTCCACCCTCCCCATGCCAGAGATAAACCCCACAAAGGCCCCCATAGCCCTACTCTCCTCCTCCTCAGCCCTGGCCTTTGTGGCCTCCCTATCCAACATCCCAACAAGGGCATCCAACGACGCCCTCACATCCTCGGTAACTCCCTCAGCCCCGGCCCCCTCAATTGCACCCTCAGCCAATCCCCCGACCCGCAAGACCACCTCCTCGACCACCGCCGGTCGATCCCCACGCCTCCTCTTGCGTGTATACCCGATCATACTACTCCCAACCTCTGGGGTAGCCCCCAAAGGCAAGTCCCCAACCTCACCCACGCCGATATCCACCGGCGGCACCTCCGTCGTACCCGTACCCTCTCCCACGGCCTCGACCTCCGGCCTATCACTCTCCGATGATGAAGAGCTCGGGCTACGCTCTCCACGAGCCACCCGTGGTCGTTTTCCCCTCGAAACGATCGCCTTCGACCTCGTCATTTTCCTCGATTTAAAAAGAAAATGGAGAACCCAAACCTAGGGTTTCAAAATCAAGAGAAAGAAAAAGATTGAGGTAGAAATGGAGGAAAGAAAGGCAAAGAAATCAGGGTTTTTGAGTTTGAAACCGAAGAGAAGAAGAGAGGAGGGAAGAGAAACCATTTTAAAACGTATGGAGAGAGAGAGAGAGGGTCTTTTCGGTTATAAGAGACCCAGTCCTGGGGCGGCTATACGCGAGTAGCCACCCCCTCTCGGGCGGCTAGTTCTCCCAGTTCTCCGTTTTCATTAAAAACCCCTTTCCAAATCTCTTTTCAGCACCAAATTCCAAGGTTCTCCATACCAAACAGCCTTGTATTGGTTTATTTCCAGACACTACTTGACCAAACATGACTTTCCCGATGTTTTGCCGCACTTTCAGTAACATTCAAATTCGTATTTCTTCAGTTATGGTTCTTTTCCAGAGTTCTTATCCTTTGGATGATCCAATTCACCAAATCAAACTTTTACTTGCTTTCTATCGGCGATATCCCCTCCTTGCAGAGTTTTCCCAAGCACGGGAACGGTAGGCATGAGGAAACTGACGCTGGGCTGCTCCGCGCACGATAGCTAAGAACCTCGACCGCGGGTTGGATCACTCACCATTTACTTTTCCCCGCCCTCCACCTAGATCATCCTTTTGGCTAAAAATTCTAAGTCAAGACCTAGCGTCTGACAGTCTAAATCAACTCCCCCAATAATACTGTTCGTATCGGCATAACTTCTTGAAGGTCGGGCCGGCCAAAATGGGGGTCTCTTTCCTTATCATCGCTTGAAGTCTTTCCTGCTTCGCACAAAGACTCCGTCCGATGAGGGACAATTGTAGATACCCCAATTTTGACTGTCCAGAGAGACAGAAAATACTTCAAGTAACACACGGAAATATCCTACATTTGGACATCTAGTGGAGAACCAAAGTTTAGGAAACCGGAAACCCTAACCCTGACCTAAACCTGAAACCCTAACCCTAGCCCCGGACCAAAACTAGAAACCCTAACCCTAGCCCCGAACCTAAGCCTAAACCCTAACCCTAGCCCCGGACCTAAGCCTAAACCCTAAAACTAGCCCCAAGCCCTGACCAAAAACCCTAACCCTAAAAACCCTACCCTAAACCAGACCCTTGCCCAAACCAGAACCCCACCTAGGAAAAACCCTAAAACCCAAAAAACCCTGAGTACCTGGCAAGGGGAGGCTAGACCTAACTAGCAGCCCCATACCAAGCGGCTAGTTAGCACTAGCCGCCCCCCGTGGCCGACTTTGGACCAGTCGCCTGGATGGGACATAAAGCAGTATTAAATGTTGATCATTGCGGCGGGTCATGACCTTTAGCCGCCCTCTCTTGGCCGGATCAACCCAAGTGACCGACCCAAGCCACCGCCTGTCAGAGATGGGACGTTTGGCAGGTTATGATAGGGGCGGCTACCAGGAAGTAGCCGCCCCATCCTGGGCGGCTAGTTAGCACTAGTCGCCCTTCACCTGGTCTCTGACAGAAGAACCAGAGAATTAATGAGGGGTCTAATCGAAGCCAACCCACACCATTACCCCCTGGATATTTCCCTGCCTCTCTTTTACTATAAATAGAGGAGGTCCCAAGCCCAAATACATCATCACCAATTCAAAAAAACCATTCAACACCAATATCCCACAATCCACATTCCCTTTCCCCACTAGAAATCCCAAGAGAGAGAGAGAGAGAGCCCCTTTTGTGAGAGAAATACTCATTTCCCTACATAAAATACCATCTCATCCCACCCTCCAGAAACCCGGGCTAAGCCTAGCTTAGCCCCTGTCCAAAACCAAACCCATTTCCTACCGAAGTCCTGCCCAAACTAGACCAGGCCCCGGACGGCTAAACCCCGCTAGCCGCCCTGACCAGACGACTCAAACCTACTAGCCGCCCCCCATATACACATCCCACTTACACCCCCTATGTCCCAAGACTCCTTTAGTCAAGCCACGGAAGCAGAATAGGATTACCTGTTTTTCACCTCTGTGTACGGTATATCCGTGTCTTAGAGCGGAGACCCCACAAACTCCCCACGTAGGCGATCAAATCCAACCCCACCCCTTTTCCTGCTTTTTAGAAAAAGCATGTGGCGATCACACAAACCCCTGAATCCACTTGAGCCGCTATCGGGCGCCTCAACCAGGAACGACACCCCTCACCCTTCCGAGAGGACGATCCGACCGAGCCCGCCAGGGCACGCATCCGATCCGAATCCCGAAGAACCCCCACACACGCACTGCCGGACCCTTTCTGAAAGCACCGACAACACAACGCGGCCATTCGGAGGCCTTCCCGACGACACCGACAGCAAGGGCATTTGAAAAGAAGGTAATAAAAAGAAAATTTGAAATCGGGGAACTAGTACTTAAGCAAATCATGCCATCAAGACAGCCTCACCCAAGAGGGAAGTTACAACCCACATGGGAGGGACCCTATGTCATCACCCATGCCTATTCCGGGAATGCCTACCGCTTGGTAGATGCCAAAGTAGTCGAGGTTCCAGGTTCGTGGAATGCACTTTATCAAAAGAAATTCCATGCATAAATAGCTTTCAATTATTAAGAACTATTATTCTTCCTTCCTACAATTTCCAGCGTTTAGTACTTGATGATAGAATTATAAGACTCTCAAAGATAAACTCGTATTAACCCTAGGTCAAAATGAGGAGTTACCTAGACCTGGCATATGTCCCAAAACTTGCTCTGGCACTATGCAAACACTTCTAGAGAGGAAGCATGAAAAGAATCGGGGTGAAAAACAGAAGAGGCCCCCCCCCTCAAATAAAAAAAATCAGGCAATGAGAGCCCAACAAAAGAAAAATAACACCCAAGTGAACGGGTTAAACTCTCTATTTTAGCAGGCTTTCACGCATTTACGCACGGTATACGCTAGACAACGGCTATAGCAGTACAGGTCCAAACAACGGACTGTACTTTCCATCCAAAATAAAGAAATGATAAAAAGAAGAAAGCCAGAGGGACCTAGAAAGTAAGACATGTGCTAGACTGGGTCAATTCTAAAATATTGCATGAAAGGAAGATATTACTCTTACCCCATTCCCCCCCCCCCTTTTTTTCTATTTCGCAATGGGATTCTAAATTTAACTACGTCTACCGGGAAACGTGAAATTTCGACCAAAGGTAGATCATTTCTAGATTTACAACTACACACACTCACATGAGTTCACTTAGAAACTTGCTTGTCCAGGGGAAGCTTATTTGACTCGACTCTTGGTACACTCATGGATTTTTCAGCTTGTTTAGAATAATACGATTAAGCATTTGAAAACCATGAACCTAGAAAAATCGACACCCAAGGCTTATACCGTTCAAATACAATCCTGGTTTGGACATGGGTGACCACAAAGGCTCCTCCACAGGGACTTGTTGGCATCTTTTACTTCAGAAAGTCGAGAACGTTACCCTCTCACGTAAGAAACCCTTGAAAAACTAAAATGCCCCCTTACGCCAACTACACTTACGCATAAGCTTGCATTTTCCTTTTCAAAAAAACCATGGCATTCGATTTTCTCGGAATATTAAAGTTGACCCCCCGTACCTAAATATTAAAATTGTCCCCACTCATTTCGTGCCCTTACTGCACATGCCTGAGAAGAAATTGTCCCACCTTTACACAAACTTAAGAGTTTTTTTTTTCTCACGCACTTGGAATCCCTTCCTTGCATACTAAAGCATGGTCTCCCGCACTTTACTTTCTTGCATTATCTTTTCCATTTCACCTTAAGATGGATTGTAGCCCATGACAATTCAAGCAAGACTTAGCACTTGGTCTATGGAAGGAATGTTTTTATAGGCCCTGAAGGTTGAAACGGTCACAAAGACTTTCAGCGGCAGCAGCAGACAGGAGCAGCAGAACCAAATTGCCCTAGGCAGGGGGCGGCTAAACTCGACTAGCCGCCCCTCACTGGGCGGCTAGTTTACACTAGCCGCCCCTGCCCTTTGTCTCAGGTGAGCATATCCCAGGCAGGGGGCGGCTAAACCTAACTAGCCGCCCCTCACTGGGCGGCTAGTTTACACTAGCCGCGCCTTGCCTACACCCATTTCAGTTATGTCAGTCCATATCCAATCAACTCTTCAACACTTCTTTACCTATAAAGATTAATTCTTTCCAAAACCTCCATGTACACATTTCATACACATATTCATACACAAAACATATATAGATACCATGCTAAAACAATTATATATCAAAACCCTATATCCATCCATGAATCAAACCTATAAAAGCCAAGATTCACCTACACGCACATACGTATCCATAATCCACGCAAATTATTCTAAACCACGCATACAAACGAGAAATTAAATTATCCCACCAAAAACATAAACATAGATTGTTTTTCTAAACCTAAGAGAGCATAAAAAAGAATCTTTTCCACCAAGAGCTTCAAAACTCCGAAGTCTTGAGATATACTTCACCAAAATAATCACCTGAGTCCAAAAGAAAAGAAGAAAAGCATGAATTCCTTGCATATATACAATTCTTCTACCTAAAACCAAGACACAAGGAAGCTATACCTCGGCGTATCGTCATCCGCTGGAAGCTGAGTAGGAGGAACATCCTGGCTTGGCTGAGAAGGGAGCGGTGGCCGAGGAGAGGACTGAACCTCTAGAACGTCAGCAGCGGCAGGAGTCTCTCGAACCGAAGACGCAGCCCTCGCATATATCCCACGACTCCGAGACGCCGAAGGACGAGAAGCACGGCTGAAGGTGGCCCCGGTAGCCAAGGAAGCCGAGAGAGAATGGTCAGGCTCAAGCGGAAGAATGTCGAGGTCTGCCTCAGTCATAAAGCCCCCTCCAACCAATTTCCCCCTCATAGTCGCCACCCAAAGACGGACTTGCTGCATATCTCTGTCTCTCCTCTCCAATCTCTGTCGGAAGCGACTCTCGGTCCACCTAGCCCGATCCTCGACAACCCTCAACCTCTCCTCCAACTCCCGTGCCCTCGCCTCTGATGCCCTGAGCACCTCTCGATCCCTATCCCCGGCCACCTGGAGAGAACGAACCAAGTCCCCCATCAAACCTCCGGGAACGCCCGCTGAAGCCTCCAACTCCGACACCTTCATCTGGAGGGAGTCCCTCTCATGGCCTAGGGTAATGAAACCCTCCTCTCTCGAGGCCATCATGGACCTCAGCCGGTCCGTCTCCTCCTCAGCTCGAGAAGCCCTACCCCTCGCTTGGCCCAGCTCCATCCGTGTGGCCGTCAATTCACTCCAGGTCGCGTCTAACTCCCTCGTTAGCTCGAGCTCTCGCTCAGAAACCATGGAAGGAGGAGGGGCTGAAGAAGAAGAAGCGCCATCAGCCCTCGCTCTCGACAGAGCATCCACCTGAGCCTCGAGGACCCGGACCTGGTCCAGCAAGCGTCTCCGTTTCATCCGCAATGCCTCTATCTGCCTGGCCCGCGCTTGGAGGTGCTCATTGGTGGTCTTAAGCCTCTTCTCCATCTCTTTCAACTCAACCTACAAAAGGAAATACCATTCAGAAGATACTCAAGCAAGGGAGAACGAGAAAAGAAAAAAGGATTTTTAACTTACATAAGCATCCGGAATCTCCTCCTCCATCATCCCGAGAATACCTACCAAGCTAGGTATTCGTCACTCGAAGTCATCTCAGGACGACGCTCCACCAAGACGCCTCGGCTCATCCATCCCGGCACATATGTAGCATAATTCTGCGGGAGGTTCGTGTCTGGAGGAATCCCAGCCACCGGAATCGAGGGGCGCCGCGGCAGAGGATCGGGCAGCCACTGATGATACCCAAGCTGGCGGACGACCCGGCTGATCGCATGGAACACGACCTCATTGAAGTAGATCAACCAGACGTCTCGCGCCAGAGCCTCGGGAACCTCTCCCGAGTAAGGCCTCCACATCATCTAAAAAAGCATCGAAAGATAGGAAGAGCGCTTAGTCAAAAGAAAACCAAATACAAGCCAAGGAAGTTCGAAGAAAAACTTATACCTCTTCCTCCGACAAGACGTGGAAGGCCTCTCGGAAGTGGGCGAGGCGGTGCAAGCGAGAAGACCCCCGGGGTTCCCATCTCATAGCCCAAGGGAGGGCATGATCAAACGGAGCCAAAGTCGGGCGATCAATGGCGAAATGCTCGTACCTGAAGATCTAGCAAAACAAGAGGGAAATTATCATGATCAAAGTGAGTTAAACTAAGGAAAAGACATTTACCACTTACACATACCTGAAGAAATGGCGCGAAGCCGCCAAGGTTCTTTCCCCCGGCCCTCTTGACCTTCTTCGAGAGCTCCGTGAATAGATGGGCAAGCATCGCCGCTCCCCAAGCATAGCGCCCCATGCCCTCCAGGTCCCTCATCAGCAGGAGAGAATGAGAAGAAACCTTGTTAGAGGACGTCGAGAAGAGGACCCGGCCGAAGAAGTAAAGAAAGAACGCCCTCAACTCCCTCAGTGGCCTCTGTGGGCATGCGGCCGCCTCTCTCGCCTCTATCATTACCCGCCTCCTCTCAAAGCTAGCTGCAGTTTCGCCCTTCTGGCGCTCTGTAAAGGAATCGAGGCCGTACTGCCCCGAAAGCCTCCCCAAAGGGATCCGGTTCAGCATCCGCTCCTGCTCCACGAACTCCCATTCCCCGATCAACTCCCGGAAAAGCCCCCTGTAGTCCGCAAGGGTGGCTGCAATCACCGCCTCCCCCAAAGACCGAAAGGCCAGTGATCCGATGGACGTCCTCGAGCGTCGGCATAACAGCACCGGTAGGGAGGATGAACGTACAACTCTCCGGGTCCCATCTCTCCGCCAATGCCTCCACATATCGGCGATGAACGTGGAACTGCTCGATCAAAAGGAAGATGCAGAAGCCCGCCCCATCCACTAAGCTCCTCTCCTCCTGCCCCAAGGCATCATACCACCTCTTCATCCCATGCCAAAGGGCCCTGATGCGATTCGGCCGCTACAAAACAAACGAAAATGGGTTAGTCCAAAACAATCGAGAGGTCAGAATCCAAAATCTATGAATTCATTTTAAACCATGCTTAGCAAAGTAAAACTTCCATATACTAAAATAAAAGATTGAAGCATGAAAATAAGAAACTACATATGACCACGCATGCTAACAAAAATATTCATCCCACCGTGGTCACCACTCACACTCTTTCTTGCATCACGGCCTATCATGCTTATGTACTTTCCCTAAACACGCCTGAAAAATATAGAAAGCACTTGAACCCATAAAATGCATGCATACAATTTCTCATGCTCTACCACGATCAAACACGTACGAAGTCATATACACGTAGAAAAGTATCCCACGCTAGCCATATCACTTCTCTCTCCTTTATATGCATATAACAAACATGGATATATATATAGAAATTACCCCCTCCCTACAAAAAACAAACCCATACAGCATGCTTACACATCCCACTGTGATTAGCTTATACACCAAGCATGCTTATTAAAAATACACATACACAAGTACGCTAAATCATTTATTCATACCACCAAGACACATACATATACACCAAAGTAAAAGGCTAAGACTAAAAGGTTAGGAACATACCACGGCCCGTGTGGACCCAAGAGCATCCACCTCGGCCTCGTCGGGATCGTCCATCCCATCGTCATCCCCCTCCTCTTCATCCTCCTCGAACACGGCCTCCTCGGCCTCAGCACAAACACCGGCCTCCGCAGCCCCGGTGCCCATACCCTCGGCCTCCCCGGCCTCATCCCTAGCCTCTCCAGTCCCCTCCACTCTCCCCGCACCGGAGATAAACTCCGCGAAAGCCCCCATAGCCCTACTTTCCTCCTCCTCAGCCCTGGCCTCCGTGGCCTCCCTGTCCAACATCCCAACGAGGGCATACAACGACGCCCTCACCTCCTAGTTAAGTCCCTCGACCCCTACCCCCTCGGTTGCACCCTCAATCGATCCTCCAACCCCCGAAACCACCCCCTCGACTGCCACCGGTCGATCCCCACGCCTTCTCTTGCGTGTATAGCCTATCATACTTTCCCCTACCTCCAGGACAGCCCCCGAAGGCAAATCCCCAACCTCACCCACACCGATGTCCACCGGCGACACCTCCGTCATACCCGTACTCTCTCCCACGGCCTCGACCTCCGGCCTACCGCTCTCCGATGATGAAGTGCTCGGGCAACGCACTCCACGAGCCACCCGTTGTCGTTTTCCCCTCAAAACGACCGCCTTCGACCTCGTCATCTTCCTCAATTTAAAAAGAAAAAGGAGAACCCAAACCTAGGGTTTCGAAATCAAGAGAAAGAGAAAGATTGAGGTCGAAATGGAGGAAAGAAAGGCAAAGAAATCAGGGTTTTTGAGTTTGAAACCGAAGAGAAGAAGAGAGGAGGGAAGAGAAACCGTTTTAAAATGTATGGAGAGAGAGAGAGGGTCTTTTCGGTTATAAGGGACCCAGCCTAGGGGAAGAGAAATCAGGGTTTTAAAATGTAGCCGCCCCCTCTCGGGCAGCTAGTTAGCACTAGCCGCCCCTCCCAGTTTCTCCATTTTCATTAAAAAACCCCTTTCCAATCTCTTTTCAGCCCTAAATTTCAAGGTTCTCCATAGCAAACAGCCATGTATTGGTTTATTTCCAGACACTACTTGACCAAACACGACCTTCCTGAAGTTTTGCCACACTTTCAGTACCGTTCGAATTCGAATTTCTTCAGTTCTGGTTCTTTTCCAGAGTCCTTATCCTTCGGATGATCCAATTCACCAAATCAAACTTTTACTTGCTTTCTGTTGGCGATATCCCCTCCTTGCTGAGTTTTCCCAAGCACGGGAACGGTAGGCACGAGTAAATTGACGGTGGGCTGCTCCGTGCACGATAGCTAAGAACCCCGACCACGGGTTGGATCACTCAACATTTACTTTTCCCCGCCCTCGACCTGGATCATCCTTTCAGCTAAAAATTCTAAGTCAATACCTAGCCTCTGACAGTCTAAATCAACTCCCCGAATAGTACTGTTCGTATCGGCATAACTTCTTGAAGGTCGGGCTGGCCAAAATAGCGGCCTCTCTCCTTATCATCGGTCGAAGTCTTTTTTGCTTCGCACAAAGACTCCGTCCGATGAGGGACAATTATAGATACCCCAATTTTGACCGTCCAGAGAGATAGAAAATACTTCAAGTAACTCACGGAAATATCCCACATTTGGACATCTAGTGGAGAACAAAAATTCAGGAAACCGGAAACCCTAACCCTGACCTAAACCGGAATCCCTAAACCCTAGCCCCAGACCTAAACCAGAAACCCTAACCCTAGCCCCGGACCTACACCTAAACCCTAACCCTAGCCCCGGACCTAAGCCTAAACCCTAACTCTAGCCCCGGACCTAAACCGGAAACCCTAATTCAGGTACTACTGCTTCGGTTCCAAATGTGAGTGAATAGGGGGTTTGACCAGTGGGCGTTCTAATGGAGGTTCGGTATGCCCAGAGGGCATCTACCAGTTTATCAGGCCAATCGGTAGCCTTGTGGGTTTCTACTGTTTTCTTTATAATTTTGAGTAAGGTTTTGTTGGTGGCCTCTGCTTGTCCGTTCCCCTGTGGGTAGTATGGCGTGGAATGATGGAGTTCTATATGGTGTCTATCGCATAGGTCTTGGAACTCTTGGGAGATGAACTGGGGGCCATTGTCAGTTATGATTACTTTGGGAGTGCCGAACCGTGCCAGGATGTGAGTGCGGACAAAACGAGATAGGGTAGAGCTTTTAATTACTACGTAGGACTCGGCCTCGGCCCATTTGGTAAAATATTCAGTGGCAGTGAGGATGAAGGCTTTTTGGGTGGTGTTTTCTATGGTGTCCCGGAATGGTCCTATTATGTCTAATGCCCACATGGAGAAGGGCCATGGTGATGTCATGGGATGCAAAGAAGACGATGGTGCGTGTATTTTGTTGGCATGGGTTTGACATTGGATACAACGCTTAACGTATTTGTTACAGTCTCCTTCGAGCGTGGGCCAATAGTAGCCCATTCTTAGTACTTTCTTTGCTAGCATCTGGGCGTTGACGTGTCCTCCGCATACCCCAGAGTGAGCTTCTTCTACAATGGTGTATGCTTCTTCGTCGTCCAGGCATCTGAGCAGTTCTCCGTTGAAAGAGACTCGGAAGAGTATACCCCCTCGGAGGCAGTATTTGATTGCTATCCTTTTAACTATTTTTTGGTCGTCGTTGGTAGCATAGCTTGGGAATGAAGCGTCTCTAAGGTAGTTTTTAATATCAAAGTACCATGGGTTTCCGTCGTCCATATTTCCTGGTTCAATAGTTAGGATTTCTGTGATACCAGTATTTTTGTTGACCTGGTTCTTTTTTTAGGAGATTTTGAATTTTAGGGTCACTGAGTTCGGTGGCAGGTGTTTCCAGTCTTTGAATAGTGACTGTTTCAGATGTCCTAGATAAAGGGAAGGCGAGTGATGAGGCTAGGGAGGCTAGAGAATCGGCAAGAATATTGCCAGTCCGGGGTGTGAAAATGTGAGTGACCTCACGGAATTGTTTTAACAGGACTATGGCTAGTTCTCTGTATGGCTTCAGCTTTGGGTCTCTAGTCTGATATTTTTTAAGAGTTTGGCGGATCACTAAGAGGGAGTCTCCAATGATGTCTAAATTTTTAGCTCCTAAGGCTAGGGCTGCCTTCAAACCTGCTATCAGGGCCTCGTATTCAGCAATATTGTTGGTGGCTTTGAATGTAAGCTGAAATGCTTGTGGGATAATGACGCCTTCGGGAGAGATTAGTGCTATTCCTATTCCCTTTCCCTTTTGGTTGACTGCTCCGTCGAAGTATAGAGTCCAGGTCTCTCTACTTTTCTCTTCGATAAGCGCAAATATTTCTTCGTCCGGGAAGTCCGTCTTTACCGGTTCGTAGTTGGGGAGAGGTAGTTGAGCGAGGTGATCAGCGATGGCTTGTCCTTTGACGGATTTTTGAGTGGCGTACGTGACGTCAAACTCGTTTAACTGTACTTGCCATCGGGCTAAGCGTCCCGTCAATGTGGCTTTCTCGAATAAGAACCTTACTGGGTCTATTTTGGCAAAGTATTTGACTTTGTGGGCGAGAAAGTAATGTCGTAATTTTTGGGAAGCCCATACTAATGCTAGACAAGTTTTTTCTGTAGGAGGGTAGGCTTTTTCGTATTCAATCAGGGTTTTACTCAAATAGTAAATGGCCTTTTCTTTTCTTCCCATGTCGTCGTGTTGTGCAAGTACGGCACCAATGGCTTCTTTAGTTGTGGCTATATAGAGGAGTAGGGGGCGCCCGGGTACTGGGGCCGAAAGTACTGGGGGTTTAAGAAGGTACTCTTTTAAATTATCAAAGGCCTTTTGGCATTCACTATCCCAATTAAACCGGACTCCCCCTTTTAGTAGTTTGTAAAAGGGGCGACATCGTTCAGCATGTTGAGAAATAAATCTCCTAATAAACTGCAACCTTCCTATAAGCCCTCTTAATTCTTTTAGGTTCTTGGGTGGGGGCATTTGGGCAATGGCTTTTGCCTTGGTCGGGTCTATTTCTATCCCCCGTTTACTTACCATGAATCCCAAAAGTTTTCCCGAAGAGACACCGAAACGACATTTCTTTGGGTTCATTTTAAGTGAATATTCCCTGCATCTCTGCAGTACTTGCCTAAGTATTTCTGCGTGTCCTATTCGAGTTCTAGATTTAACCAAGATGTCATCCACATATACTTCTACTAGTTTGTGCATCATATCATGGAATATTGAGGTCATTGCCCTTTGATAGGTTGCCCCTGCATTTTTGAGCCCGAAAGGCATCACTATGTAGCAGTAGGTTCCCCAGGGTGTGGTAAAGGAGGTCTTTTCTTGGTCTTTTTCTGCCAACCGGATCTGGTTGTATCCAGAAAAGCCATCCATGAATGAGAGCATCTCATATCCTGCAGTGTTGTCGACAAGGAGGTCGATGTGTGGGAGTGGGAAGTCATCTTTTGGGCATGCTCGGTTGAGGTCCCTGAAGTCGATGCATATTCGGATCTTTCCATCTTTTTTTGACACTGGAACGATATTTGCTATCCACTTTGGGTATAAGACTACCCGGATAAACTTAGCCTGGTGGAGTTTGTCCACCTCATCCTTGATTTTTAGAGCCACTTCGGGATGGAGGCGCCTTAGCTTTTGTTTGACTGGTTTGGCTCTAAGATTAACTGATGTTCGACTAACGAAGTATCGAGCCCAGGCATGTCTTTGTAAGACCATGCAAAGACGTCTTTGTACTCGTGTAATATTTTAATGAGTCTCTCTCGTTCATCGTGATTTAGTTCTGCGCTAATCGAAATGATTTTGGGGTCAGTATTTGTCCCTATGTTCAGCTCTTCTATCTTCTCATCTGCTTCCTCTGTCTTTTCATCGAACCTTTGAAGGCTCTGCTTAAACTCCTTAGACAGGTCTTCTCTTTCCTTATAGTCCTCATCACAGATTTTGAAGACTCCTAGACCGTCATCTGGGTTTTCTATGTCGTCTAGGTCTGGTTCTTCTACTACCGCTATTGATTCAAATTTCTCTAAACCTAGTATGGCCCTGCTATATCCTTCCAAGTTGCTAATGATCTGGTCAGGTACTTGGCTCCTAGTGGGTTTTACCGTTTTGGACGAGGCACTAGGGTTGGGGTTTTTGGTTTGACTGGCGAGACGCTGTAGTTTGTTCAGGAGATCAGAGTCGTCGCTGAAGGGGTGCCATGCTGGAGTGAAGTCATCTTTGTCAAACAGGGATCCTAGGGTTCTGGTTTCCATTTTTTTTTTTTTTTTTGAACAGAAAAGACACTTATTATTTACAACCTACTGGATTGGTGGAAGTGCTTCAGCCGACTTTCCTCCAGCAGCTGGCGCTCCTTTGTTGCGATGCTTGAGCACTGCGAGAAAAGGAGGCTGGGTCAGCTGGAGTTTTGTCGTCTGGTGGCGAGTGTGGATTTAGGTGTTTATCAGGGAGTGGGAACAGCCATTCTAGGGAGCCAGAGAGGTAGTCTAGCTCGCTTTCCTGGATAGGGTCTAGGGGGCATACGGTTTCTTCGGAGGGTTCTACGATTATTTCCCTCACGAAATGTTTGTGATTGGGTGAGCCGATCCCCCTCTTGTCTAGCCATGCCGGGATGTCGATGGGGTCCAGGATCCCATTTTTGTGTCCCAGAGTTTCCCCAGGAAGGTAACCCATGGTCCCCATTATACGCCAGCCAGGATTTTCAAACCTAGGGTGGCTTGTCTTTGAGGTAACGGGGGGAGCGTTCCGGGGATTTAGCCAATTGGCCGGGAAATCTAAGATGTGGATGGTGGTTTCCATGGGTTTTGAGCTACTGGTTTTTATGACGGTGGTTTCATTATCAGCGAACCTTGGCTTAGGTTCTCTGATCGCATCCCCTTGTATTTTGATTATCCGACCTCCCAAGGGAAATTTCAAGCACTGGTGCAGGGGAGAGGAGACCCCCTTTATGGATGCTAGCCATTTACGTCCTAGGATCATATTATAATCTGAATCCATTTCTAGGACATAAGCTTTTGTGCTAGTTTCCAGTGGCCCCACTTTTAATCGGAAGTCCTTGAAGCCTAGAACTGGACGAGCCGTTTTGTCATAGGCAAATATACGGGTGTCCGTTTCAAAGAGTGTGGTTATACACCCATCGATGTGCTCGAAGGTTTGTAATGACATGAGGTTTACTCCTGCCCCGGTGTCAATTAGAACTTTATCCACCGGGTGTCCTTCGAGGTTGATTGTTATACATAGGGTTGAGGTGTTGACGACTTTATCATGGACTTCTTCCTTAGGTCTAAAGGTGATGACGGGCCCCAGTCCTGCGGTGGCTAGAGCTATTGGTATGCCTAGGGTAGAGATCTGCGGGTCGACTTGAGTTCTTTCTAGGAACGTTCTTAGAGCCTGCTGGTGGTGTTTCGAGGTTTCGATCAGCTCTAAAATGGAAATTTTCGCGGGGATTTTTCAGAGTTGGTCTAGGATGTCGATCCTATCCCCGGCGCGGGGCTCCTCAGTTTCGGTTTCAGGCAGGGGGTGTCTATAAGAGGGTACAGTGTTAAAGATTCTGCCTGCTCTGGTAGTATGATGGTTTAGTGCGTCAATGGTGGTTCGGGGGCTTTGCGTTATTGGGCGCAGGCTTTTGTTGATTTGTAAGGGGAATATTGGTTGGTCTTTTTTGGGGGAAAAGAGTCTTGTGGGTTTGGGGAGAATAGGTGAGGGGGTTGGTAGGATGGGGGAAGAGGCTGGTAAGATTATGCCACCTGGAACGATTCTGGGTGACTCTTCACGGTCAGCGACTTTTATGGTGTAGACGCTTTCATAGCTCAGGTTTTCTGGTTCTGTCAAGGGAGCCTTCGTAGCTGACCTTGGGTTTTGGATTGTAGTTTCTACGGGGTTATGGGTTTCTGGGACCTTCTTGACTTCTAGTGATCTTGTAAATGGGTTGTTGAGTCCCTTAATGGTGGCCCAGTCTAAGCGTCTTTCTTCGTCAAGGGTGTAGACAATGTCTTTAAACAAGGAGCATTGCTCGATGGTGTGGCCGTGATGCCGATGATACTGACAAAAACGGGTTGGGTCAGCACCGATAGGCGAAGGTCTAGCCGTGGGTAGGGAAATGCTATTGGCCTTTAATAAGGCTCTGAGGATGTTCCCTAGGGTTTCTGGGAGGGGGGAACGGCTATCTCTTCCGTTTGGCCATCTTGGGCCGTAGGAGGGGAAAGGTGTGGCCTTACCATGGGGGCCGTACGTGGGTTCTCCGAGGGCTATATCTTGCGTTCTCGGGGGGATAGGATAAGAGGATCTCCTGTTTTGGTCCTGGTTATGGATTGAGGGGGTCTGAATTGGGGAATTATGGGTTGTGAGGTTTTGTCGTATTGGCACGGGGACGGGTACTGATCGAGGGGTAAAATGTTGATTTGCTTGCCGAGGCGGTGCATATCCGGATGATCCGGGCGTGTACTGTCTCGGAGCTGTTCCTCGGTCAGGAACTCGTGCTCCGTTCGGGTAGAGTGCCGATACTTGGTTAATGATCCCCTCTACCGTGGGGGTTTGCGCCTTACGAGGCGGTTGTCCAACCCTATGGCTGATAGGTGGGGACTGGGTTTGGACTGCTGGGGCTGCACAACGGGAAATCCTGTTGTGGCGGTCAATCAGAAGTTGATACGTAGTGCAGTCTCCGTACGAAAGGCTCGTACGGAGCTCTGGACTCAGGCTCTGTAACATCATGTCAATTTCTTGACATTCTGTGAGTTGCAGACCGGTTCGGTGGACAAGGGTGCGCCACCGAGAAACGTATTGTTCGAATTCCTCCCTAGGCCTCATTCTCTCTACGGTTAGATCTGAAATAGAGGGGGTCCTAATCCTCTGGTAACCGTAGCGGCCCAAGAATTTCTCGCTTACAGCCGAGAAATTCGACAAGTGATCTACAGGGAGGGTGGAGAACCATTGTAGCGCTTCTCCTTCCAATGATTTCTGGAAGAGGAAGACTAGTAGAGGTTGATTATCTAGAAACGGGCGTGCGTCTATATAAAAGGCAGTCAAATGAATGTCTGGGTCTCCACGACCGTTGTACCGGCGGAATTTGGGGACTTTGAATCCCTCCGGTAGGTGGACTGATGGGATTTGTCTCAGGTTATGTAGAGACATGTGTTTGGGGGCCGAGGGACCAGTCTCGGAGAGAATTCTCCGGATGGTATCGTCCAGTGTTTCTCCCCGGGGAGGGCTGCCTAGCGGTCCCGGGTTTGGGGTGGTTTGGTAGGGGCCTGGGGTGGAAATGGCTGGGAACATTGGATTCGCGGGGGAAAGGGGGGTGAACGAAAAGACACTCGGGTTGACCGAGTGACTGGGTGTGAATGGGGTTTTGGGAATGGGTTTAGGGGTTTCGACAGGGGTTTCCTGTCTCGAGGTCTTGGCATGACGGTAGTCAACGAGGTCATGAAACATGTCCTCTAGCGTTTGATACCCTAGACTAGCCATCCTTTCCTCTAGATGGGTCAGGAACTGTGTGGCCTGACCCTCTTGGTGATTCCTTTCCTCTAATATCTCCTCTTCCATGTGGGATTCCATGACGTAGAGTGGGGGGATGAATGCAGGTTAAAAGCAGTAAATAAAGCAGTAAAGGATTGCGCAGCTGTGTGCGACTTACGAAAGCAATAAAGGATTGCGCAGCTGTGTGCGACTTACGAAAGCAGTAAAGGATTGTGCAGCTGTGTGCGACTTACGAAAGTAGTAAAGGATGTTATAATGCACAGTAGAAGAGGATTTAATTCAAGGAGTGAGAAACTCTAACCTTCCTAGAGGGTTGATAGCATTTTAGTCAAGTTTGTAAAAGGGGGCAGAAGAGGATTACCTTTTGTTGTTTTTCACGAGGGAGGTCCCACCGTGATCGCCAGAATTTGTCGGTGTCGAGAAATTGGTCTCTCGGCGCGTGTGTGGGGGTTCTTCGGAGGGTTCGAATCGGATGCGCGCCCTGGCGGGCTCGGCCGGATCGTCTCCTCGGAAGGGGTGAGGGTGTGGTTCCTGGTCGAGGCGCCCGACAGCGGCTCAAGAGGATTCGAGGGGGGTTTGTGATCGCCACCTGCTTTTTCTAAAAACAGGAAAGGGTTTGGGTTTGATCGCCTACGTGGGGAGTTTGTGGGGTCTCCGCTCTGAGACACGGATATACCGTACACAGAGGTGAAAAACAGGTAATCCTATTCTGCTCCCGGGCTTGACTAAAGGAGTTATGGGACAAAGGGGTGTGAGTATGGGGTGTGTATAGGAAGGGGGGCGGCTAGTGGGTTTGAGCCGTCTGGATTGGGGCGGCTAGGTAGGGTTAGCCGTCCAGGGTCTGGGGGATTTGGGCAGGGGCTTGGTAGGAAAAGGGTGGGGTCTTGGGCAGAGGCTAAGCTAGGTTTAGCCTGGGTTTATGGAGGGTGGGATGAGAGGGTATTTTATGTAGGGAATGGATGTTTCTCTCACAAAAGGGGGGCTCTCTCTCTCTCTCTCTCTCTCTTGGGATTTCAAGTGGGGGAAGGTTGGACAAGTGGGTTGTTGATGTTGTGGATTTTGTTGGGTGTGTTGGTTTTTGTTGAAGGCTTGGGACCTCCTCTATTTATAGTAAAAGAGAGGTAGGAAAATATCCTGAGGGTAATGGAGTGGGTTGGCTTCGATTGGACCTCTCATTAATGCTCTAGTTCTTCTGCCAGAGAACAGGTGAAGGGCGGCTAGTGCTAACTAGCCGCCCGGGATGGGGCGGCTACTTCCTGGTAGCCGCCCCTATCATGACCTGCCAAACGTCCCATCTCTGACAAGCGGTGGCTTGGGTCGGCTACTTGGTTTGATCCGGCCAAGAGAGGGCGGCTAAAGGTCATGACCCGCTGCAATGATCAGCATTTAATATTGCTTTATGTCCCATCCAGGGAACTGGTCCAAAGTCGGCTAGGGGGCGGTTAGGGGCGGCTAGTGTGAACTAGCCGCCCAGTGAGGGGCGGCTAGTTAGGGTTAGCCGCCCCTTTCCAGGGACTTAGGTTTTTAGGGTTTTGGCTTTTGGTTTAGGTCTAGGGTTTGGGGTTAGGTTTAGGTTTAGGCTGGGATGGGGCTTTAGGGCTAGGGTTTGGGGTTAGGTCAAGGTTCAGGGTTTCCGGTTTAGGGTTAGGCCAAGGCTAGGGTTAGGGTTTAGGGCTAGGTCAAGGTTCTAGGGTTTCCGGTTTAGGGTTAGGCCAAGGCTAGGGTTAGGGTTTAGGGTTAGGCCAAGACTAGGGTTAGGGTTTAGGGCTAGGTCAAGGTTCTAGGGTTTCCGGTTTAGGGTTAGGTCAAGGCTAGGGTTAGGGTTTCTAGTTTACCGAACCTTTGGTTCTCTATTGGTGTCCACTTGTGGGATATTCCCGTGTGTTACTTGAAGTATTTCTGTCTCTCTGGATGGTCAAAATTGGGTATCTACAGGCTAAACCCTGCCAGCCGCCCCTGACCAGACGGCTCAAACCTACTAGCCGTCCCCCATATACACACCCCACATACACCCCCTATGTCCCAAGACTCTTTTTGTCAAGCCACGGAAGCAGAATAGGATTACCTCTTTGTACGGTATATCCGTGTCTTAGAGCGGAGACCCCACAAACTCCCCACGTAGGTGATCAAATCCAACCCCACCCATTTTCCTGCTTTTTAGAAAAACCAGGTGGCGATCACACAAACCCCTGAATCCTCTTGAGCCGCTATCGGGCGCCTCAACCAGGAACGACACCCCTCACCCTTCCGAGAAGACGATCCGACCGAGCCCGCCAGGGCACGCATCCGATCCAAATCCCCGAAGAACCCCCACACACGCACGCGTACCCGCGCACCGCCGGGACCCTTTCCGAAAGCACCGACAACACAACGCAGCCATTCGGAGGCCTTCTCGACGACACCAACAACGCTGTCCTGGCACCGGGCACCCATCTATAGGTACCATCGCTGCGGTCGACATTGTACTGATCGTGGGAGTGTGTCAGGTAGAGGCTACCTGGGGAAAGGGCTACCGGTGGACCAAGGGCTTAGAAACGATCTAGTCTCTTCCCAATAGCCTGGGTCACCCCTTTGGGGGTGAAGGTGAGGGATTGGTACAGTTACTCCCAACAGCCTAGGTCACCCTTCGGAGGTGAGGGTGTTGGTGTGTGTGTGGTGGGCTCGAGTTGATACTCGACCCACCAGCTTGTGTTGATGATTTTCACAGAGGGTTCGCGCTGCGAATAAGTAGTGGTTCCTGCCATCATATATATCATCAACTTCTAGTTCAACTAAAACTTCACTCTCATGTTGATTTTGATTTGAGAAAAATTCTTGTTCATTGGCATTTTCACACTTCTCTGATGATGGTAGATCATAAGAGTTGGTCCTCGAACCATCCCCATCTTTTGTAAGATTTGCTCTTATCGCCTCTTGCGCCTTTGATATCTCGAGTCGTGATTTCACCCTTACAGTTTGACGATAATTTCGATACAATTGAGTTAAATATCGTTCATAATTTCGTGGTAGAAATTAATCCATGAGGAGCTCCTTCATCCTCCTCCACGTATGAAGAAGTGCCTTCCCTTGTCGCTGTCGATTCTTCTGGAGTAGATCCCATCAAACGGCGGCACCGCTCTTCAATCGAAAGGCCACCAATTTGATCATCTTTTCTTTAGGGACCTCCAATTTCTTAAAGAATCTTTTGACCTCTGAGATCCAATCGAGAAAATCCTCGATCTGCATATTACCATTGTTGTTCTCGCATCTGACCTTGTTGTTCCTCAACCACCTTCAACAGATCCTCCGATCCACGACCAGTGTCATTAGATTGGTTGTCTCCCCCTCCGTTATTTGCCATCACAACAAGGCAAATCCTCGCTCTGATACCACCTAACGCAGCAAAAAACTAAAATAAAGATCCAACAAGCGTTGAGATCTCACAAACACATTGAATCCATAAGGAATCCTTGAATCCACAAGGAAGAAGCCCCAAAACAAAGAAAATTCAAAATATTATTGATAAAAAAACTGTCCACCCTAAATTACAAGTCTGCTATTTATATTAATAGTATAAAATTAAAAAATAACTAAAAATAGTAAAATTTGAAAACTGATTTTCCAGATTTTATGAGATCTTAAATGATCAATTCCAATCTGCAATGATTGAGATATCACAAATCTAAAACTTATTAAAATAGTAAAATCTCTAATTTAAAGCCCTAAATAAATGAATTTTTAAAAAATAAGAATTGTTAGTTGTATAACAACTAATATAGAAGATTTTTCCTCGCAGACTTGATCGCCCAAAAGAACAAGAAAAAATAAGAAGTCTGTTTGTGGAGGATTTTTAATGAACCACTTAGTTTTTTCTCATTATATGAATCTCTGCGAAAGTGGCCATTTTATAGGCACAGATATTCGACCGTTGGAAGTGTAATGTTCGCAATAATTACACACGCCAATTATGACAAACGTTATTTTTTACCATATTTATTTCCAACGTTTAAAATTCAAACATTGCCAGCCGTTACGAAAAACAAAACATATATCCATTAAATTTTTAATCTTTATTAGGAAACTAATTAATTCATTTTTTATTGAAATGTATAAATTTTCTAACAATCCCACACAAGATTAAATAATTTTATTATAAAGAAAATAAAAATAAATCTGGGCGATACAATACTGTGTATTCGGTGAGGTAGCTTGGGGCTTTGAACCTCACTTAGTGTTAACTAACTTCCATTTGAAGGACGTAGTGAACTAGGTCTTGAACTAGACCCTTTGGATCAAACTTCAGTAAGTCACACAACACAGTACAAGCACTAGACCAGGTTCTTTATCAGTGTGCGCATTACGGCCGTTACGCTTATCTTGTTTCATGAGTGATTTAGAGATCAACCCCTGTTCTCATAGATCGCGGCCCTACGATCACACTCACATAGTAGAATTCTCAAAGGGTGCACTGCGCGGTGCTACACCGTGCCTTATAAGCCTTGAATTCATTCAGAGTGATTGCTCTTCCTATACCGACACAGTTAAAAGTACTAGAACCATAGGGATGTTCTTTAAATAAAACATTGAAGTTCATTTTTATTTCAGTACTTAACATAGATACACATCCGTTTATTTTTCCCTTTGAACATATCCTCATGGGATCTCCATTTGGATAGGTAGGGTATCCACTGTGGTACTACATTATGGGCTTTCGACCCATCCCCCTCGATGCAGAAAAGACTAGCCTCCTCGCTAGACTTAGTAAGTGGATCTGCAATATTGCCCACTGATTTGATGGAATGAAGTGAGATTGCACCATGTTGTATGAGATCCCATTAAGAGTATAAACTCAGAGTATCCTGTCCCTCTTGATGAAAAATTATACCAGCCTACTCGCTAGTATTTTTTTTTCAAGGTTACATGTGAATTTATTCACGATCCCAACTACTCATGATATAACATGCTTTATGAAGTGTAATATTCACCAATGAAATTATAATATACCAAGCTCATGATTTCTCGACTTGATGAACATGCTATAAAATGAAAACATTATGCTCATTTGTTTCATATATTCAAATATGTCCCCAACATATTATTTCATGAATGAATATATTCATCAAATTCTCAATTTGAAATAATAATAATAAAAAATAAGCATATATATGGCAACAATTTTATATGCTATGTTTACTTCCCAAATGATAGAATTTAAATTCTCATAACTTAGTCTTATTTATAACCCCCACATTAATATGAATTCACAAATTATTCCATGAATAAATGCATGACATTTCTAAATAGGAGATAATTGTGAAATAAATCCCTACTCATAAATGATCATTTATTTTTCATATAAAACATAAATAGAATCTACTTACATTCTATTCCAATTTTCTCACATGCTTTAAATTCCCCAAACTTGGTCATATTTATCACATAAATATATGAGTTACAAAGAAACCCCTACATTGTCATGGATATATAAAATATGCTTTATTTACCAAGTTATATACTTGTAAGCATGTAAAATAAAATTGTATTTAATCACATACCTTCAATATACGTACCGTTGTTCATTGCTGCTTCTTATAGAATATTCAAAAATATGAAACCCAAATAATATTCATGCCACATGCATCAGAAAAGTAGAAGACTCAGTATAAGATAATATTCTCCCTTGAATTGATAACCAGCATATATTGTTAGACCTGTGTCATTTAGATTCCTAATTTCGATCGGAGTCGCTAAAATTTTGATTTTTAGCTACCTTCTGGGTTTAAGGACTCTGATTGAAGATATAACTGCATATTATGGGTCCTGGTATTGTTTAATACTGCCCATAAAATTTTCATTTAATTCCGATAACGTTTTTGGAATTATGCAGTTTCAGATTGTCATTTGGATTTGATTTTGTTAAAATCCAAGATGAAGAGGTAAAAATCTGATATTATTACGAGATGTCCAGTTTTGATATAGCTTCCATATGGAAGTGGAATTGGATCAACTGGATTCGTATATTAAAAGTTATGGGTATTTTTCCATGTATACCCCGAAGTTGAGAAATCCAGGCTGCAGCCCTGTAAGATGTTTAGCCTAGATTTTGAAATAGCTGGAGAGGTTATTTGATCTGGGTGTAAACATGAAAGTTGTAGATAATCGTCTTATCTTTTCAATGCCACTAGAATCATACAATTCGGAGCTGTATTGAGGAAGTTATGGTCGTTTAAGTGAAGGCTGCGCAGAATTTTTAGTCCGAGGACGACTTAGTCTTCAGCCCGACTTTGCCTATAAATACCACCCCGAAATGTTACGACTTCAGCTCTTCAGCCTCGGTTTGGCCTCTCTTTTTCCCTCTTTTGGTGTATATTTGGGTGGAGGAGAAGGAGGTGTTGGTGATGAAGAAGAAGGAGTGGAAAAGGTGAGGTGGTGTGTTGTTGATTGTTGTTGTTGTTGATTCTTTTCTCTCTTCCCCCATCTTTACTCTCTTCCTTCCCCTCTCTAACCAACAGCCCCCCATGTGTTTGATGAAATGCCAAAGAGAAGCCCTATGAAGAAGAGAAGCCAAGGAGAGGTGGTGGTGGTGGTAGTGGTGGTCGAGATGGTCGTGGGTGTGCTCGAGGGCCCCAACCTCTCCCCTTTCCCTCCCCCTCTTAGGTTTGGTAAGTTCTCCACTTCTTTAAATTGGTTTTATGGCTTTGGGGGTGTGTTGAGAGGGCTTGCATGGGTGATGAGTGTGTTGGGTGCATGTGGGAGGCCATGAGAGGGAGTTTGGGGGCTGGGCGCGCGGGTCCGCACGCGCGAGCGCGCACGCGGGCGCGCGCGGGGCGCTAGCACGCGCTGAGGCGCGCGTGCGCAGCACTGGGACGCGCGGGAGCGCGCGTGCGCACGCGCTGGTTGGGCGCGCGCGGGGGTGCGTGTCCGCGCGTTGTCTGCGCGCGGGGCGCGCGTCTGCGCGCGGCGTGCGCGCGGGGTTCGCGCGAGGTGCGCGCGGGGCGCGCGCGAGCGCGCGCGTGTCTGCGCGCGAGGGGCGCGTGTCTGCGCGCGTCTGGGCGCGCGGCGTGCACGCGCAGGGGTGCCCGGGGCTGCGCCCGGGGCTCCCCGGGGTGCGTATGGTGCTGCCCGAGGCCGGTTTGGCCGTGCTGAGGGTCGGCACCCTCGGGTGGGTGTCCGGGGGGCTCGGGCACGCGTGCGGGCGTGCATGCTTGCGTGCGTTCGAGCCCGTTTGCGTGCATGTCTAGCCTTAGGCATGCCTAATTAATTTTATATGTTTGTATATGATTTTACTCACCCTTTTGGTACCCTTGGCTTGCAGACCTCGTCGGTTGGGATGCGCGACGACTCGGGTATCGGTGAGTGGTTTGATTCCAACCCTTCCGGGAGCGTTCGATGCACGTAGTCGTGCTTCGCGCTTCCATGGGGCTTTATTTGCACCCTAAATATGCTAGATATTATGCATGCTAGGTTGTATAGCTCGTATATTGTGTAGAACCCCTATTCTACCTTATACTTGCCTATGTATTGTATAGAATATGGCATGACTTAGGTAATTTTGATTGAATGACTACCCCTATTTATCAAGCATGCTTAACTTGGGTTAATAACGGGTGTATGCGTAATATTCCTCCGATTTAGGACTCGAGGGTGTGGTATAGTTGTTGCACCCATCTGTTGGGGCAAAACTATGACCAGCTCGAGAGAGGATGAGGCATTCCCTCTCCCTCGCCCTCCTTCTCTTCGCGAACCGAGTGAGTAGATGTAGTTCCTACTTGACTCGGGTTTGCTTGGAATTATTGGCATGCACCTGTTGTTGCGCAGATCGCGCTTAACCCTTCCCTTCTAGGTTGGTGTTATCCAACGTATAATAGGTTGTAATTTGTGTGTGTTTATCTGTTTGATGCCATGTATGCATGTTTAAGTAGGTCATCGTTGGGTAGTTAATTGCATATATATATATATGCCGATATGGCCATGATTCTTGTCTAATATATTAGACAAGTGTATGACCTCTTGTGGGGTCATACCATGGTTTTGACACTTATAATTAATGTCTTCCCCGCATCTGAGTTATGCGCCCTGGAGGGAATTCATGAGAATTCATTGCGCCTATCGGTGTTTGATAACCGATGATGACGGATCCAAGAGGATCGTATCCGCGAGCGTAGATTGTTTCTCCCCTTCGTTGGATCCGTGTAGGAACTTCCCGGCGTTGGAAACGCTGTCCTGGCACCGGGCTCCCATTCGTGGGAGTATGTCAGGTAGAGGCTACCCGGGGAAAGGGCTACCGGTGGACCAAGGGCTTAGAACAATCGACCTCTTCCCCAAGATCCTATGTCACCCGTCGGGGTGAGGGTGAGGGTGTTGGCGTGAGTAGGGTGGGGTCGCGTTGATACTCGACCCGTCAGTTTGTATAGATGGTTTTCCCGTGGGGTTTGCGCTGCGAGCATGAGTTATCGTTTTTCCCCTTCGTTGGATCCGTGTAGGAACTTCTCGGCGTACCATTGCTGTCTTGGCACCGGGCTCCCATCTGTAGGTACCATCGCTGTGGTCGACAGTGTACTGATCGTGGGAGTATGTCAGGCAGAGGCTACCCGGGGAAAGGGCTACCGGTGGACCAAGGGCTTAGAAACGATCTAGTCTCTTCCCAAGAGACTGGGTCACCCCTTTTGGGGTGAAGGTGAGGGATTGGTACAGTTACTTCCGACAACCTAGGTCACCCTTCGGAGGTGAGGGTGTTGGTGTGAGTGTTGTGGGCTCGAGTTGATACTTGACCCACCAGCTTGAGTGATTGGCTTTCCATAGGGTTCGCGCTGCGAACAAGTAGTGTTTCCTCCCAATATCGTCGTATACCGGGGTCCCGACGTAGAAGCTGCCCTGACAGAGGACTCCCACTTGTAGGTACTCCCGATGCGTTCGGCAGATGTACTGATCAGGGGAGTGTACCAGGTGAGGCTACACGAGGGTGGACCACCGGACGATGTTGCAAGCCTGAATTATCGTTCTCCCTTCGCCGGATCCGTGTGGATGCTTCCTAGGTACGAGCCGCCCTGGGTGGACCCCCACCTGTAGTACCATCGATGCGCTCGACAGTGTACTGACCGTGGCCGGCTCCAGGTAGAGGCTGCCTGGGAGAGCGCTACCGGATGACGAACGTGTGTAGAACAAGTTGTCCTTCGAGTCCCTAGACTCACCCCTGTGGGGGCTAGGGCGAGGGCAGGGTAGGGTCGCACCGCCGTGTGACCTTGTTAACCGTTGGGTTTCTACCCATGGTTTCCTTGATAGGTGATTGCCTTAGGATCGAATGTTGGTGTTGGTGTTTGGTTTCTGACCACTCACTGAGCTTGTAGCTCACCCCTCGCTTATGTTTTTCCCCAGTTGACGCTGAGTCGGATCCAAGAGAAGAGCTCCCCTGGCGCCATCCGAGTAGGAGACCTGCGTTCGCGTTGGATGTCTTGCGAGTCGGAGGCTATCAGCATTCCCTTTTCATTGTATGTATTATACTTGTGCTTGTGCACGGTATGTAGACTGTTGATGTCAGTTATTGTATATATTGGCTCTCACAGGACAGTTGATTGTGTACTCTAGTCTGTAATATGTCTTTGAATTACAGACTTAGTCATTTGAGCTTCCGCTTTTTGTATATATTTGATGTCAGTTACTTGTGTATTGCCTTTTCTATTGTGGAGTATTTATTTGACCTCGTGTATGGATTACTGATATCATTTATATATTTGCCACGTCTCGGGGACGGCCGCCCTGGGGCGTGACAAAAGTTGGTATCAGAGCCATGTCCTGTCAGAGCCAATTGTTTTCTTTGAGATGAGTCCTAGGATTTCGAGACGAGTATTCTGATCCTAGTGCTGGTTCCTTAGTTGCTGATATGCCTCCTCGGAGACGGGCGCGTGGACGTGGTCACCCTTGGGCTTCGGAGGTTTTCGAACCTACCGGAGGCGAGGAGTCTACTTGAGAGTTCTCGGCTGTTGGGCCAGGACTTGCGCGGGATGCCTCCAGCGTTGGCGCGAGCTAACGCTGAGATGGAAGATCTTCTGGACACTCAGACTAGAGCACTGGAGGCATAGACTGGAGCGTTGGCTGAGCAGGCGCGAGAGATCCGGAGCTGCGGGCGGCCCGCGTGGCGATCCCGTAGATACCCTTAGCGGTAGGTCCACTAGTGGTGCCAGAGATACCCCATGTACCGGTTGGAGACCGTAGTCTCCTCCGTTCTGTTTATCAGGGGTATACCATAGAGTTTGCGTGCGGCACCAGTTTCAAGCGTTGAGGATGTGGTGTAGTATTCATTAAGGGGTGATGTCTTCTTCTAGCCTTCCTACTCAGGATAAGGGGCCTTGCAGGGTCAGCGTTGAGACCCGGGTTAGGGTACTCCGTGTTCCTTGTTTGGTTGTCGGGATATCCTATATCGGGACCTCATGAGGCCCTCCGAGGTTCTTTTCCCAGTCAAGGAATACCTTTGAAGCATCAATTGATGATTGATTTTTCTTTCCTCACTTGGGAGGTGCGATAGCGGGTGGTGATGCATATGATCGGGATTGGGTGCATCCTATTGCAGCTTGGTGGGCGATCGCTTATGGACTAGGGTTCCATAGCCATATCTGGAGTCGCTTCGATATATCATCGTGCATAGTAGCTACCCGGTAGAGGCAAGAGTCCTGTGAGGTGCTCCCTGGGACTATCCACGACGCTTGTTGGTGTGCCCATATAGCAGAGATAGTGGACATGGGAGGCTACCAGGTAGGGCCACACCGGAAGAGTGCTACTGGATGACGTCGAGAGCTTGGACTCCCCGTGATGAATCTGCCCATTGAGTGCATGATGCTGGAGTTCCAACGGTTATAGTTGGGCGACCTGTAGGTGGCGGCATGTGAAGCACAGTTTGAGGTACTGTCGCGTTTGCCCCCACATGGGTCGTAAATGAGGAGACGTGACGCTAAGCGTTCGTGATGGGACTCAACCGCCATATCAGGTAGATGACGTCGCTTAGGTGTTGTCGGGAATCGACGACCTCCTATTGCGTGTCTTGCGGATTAAGTGCGGTCGAGCGGCTTACCCAGCGTAAAGGACATCATGAGCGTCAGCCTTGCTCGAGGAGCAGATTTGGACTTAATCGTCCCAGGAATTATTTTGATCTCCCCATAGGGGTTGAAGATCAAGTACCCTTGTCGCGAATTGATGATCTGTTTTGACCAGCTTTGGGAGCTAGTGTCTTTCTGTTGATCGATCTTCGCGCAAGGTACCCTATTTGGAGATCCGGGAGTTGGGCATTCTTTAGTTGGCCTTTCGTGACCGTTTCGGGCACTACGAATTTTGGTACTGCCGTCGGGGTAGACGAATACGCCAGATGCCTACAATGATCTCAAATATGTTATTGGCCTCCGTGGGCTGTTCTGAGGTAGCCTTCGTTGAGGATGTTGGTTGGCATGCCCTCAGGCGAAGTTGTGATCGTCGCGTTAGAATGCGTTCGTCCATCGAGATTCCTCAGTGGACGTGGGAGTGAGTTATCATGGATTTCGTTGTGGGCTCGCTAAAGTCACGTTCGGGTCACGATGCCGTCTGGGTGATCATTGACCGATTGACTAGGTCCGCACTTTCCTCCCTATCCAACTGACTGAGTCTCTGGACGCTTTGACGCGGGTTTGAGCCTTCGCGATTGTTCGTCTTCATGGCACTCCGGTCGGTGCTATTTCGGGCTGAGACGCGTGGGTTACTTCGAGGTTCTGGCGCAGCCTTTGGCAGGCTTTTCGCGCGAGCCTCCCTTTTAAGTACAGCGTTTCGATACCGGCGGACAGCCAGGCAAGAGGACGATTTAGGCCTTGGAGGACATGCTATTTGCCTGCGTGCTCGACTTGGGGCAGTTGGATGAGGCACCACCCTTTGGGTAGGGGTCTGCCTGTGAGACGACTGCCATTCGAGCATCCAGATGAAATGGAAAAGGGGCACTCTACGGGCGCAGTTTTACACCTCCCTGTGTTGGGACGGTTGTAGAGCGCCTGTTGGAAGGGCCATAAGTCATTTATTGACCTTGCGGTGGCCGAGATGGTTCGTGCGTGCTCTGCACCACCTAGAACCGTCAGAAGGGCTACACAGGTCATCGTCGCCAGGAGCCTACCTTCGGGTTCGGCGAACATGTTGGCATAGGTGTCCCGGTTTAAGGGCATCCTCTGTTTCGACGTTCGGGGCGTGTTGAGTCGGCCTTCCATCGGACCGGTTTTCGTCCTTGAGTGGATTAGGGGAGGTGGCTGTCATGAAGCCTTGCCCCGTGGCTGACTCGTGCCTGTGACGTCATCCAATGTCTCATAGCTGAGACATTATGTCCACGATCCTGCTCATGTCATTCCGTTCGAGCCGCTCATCCTCGAGCAGGATTTGTCGTTCGGGGAGCAGTTGATCGAGACCATGGACCAATGAGAAGAGAGGCTCCGCACCAAGACCGTTCCTTCGGTTAAAGTGCGTGGTAGCACCAGTTTGGTGTCCGGACCACTCGGGAGCCAAGGGACTCTATGGGCGACACTTCTATGTTCGGTCTTCCCTTTGGGTTTCCTTAAATTTCGAGGACTAAATTTCCTAAGGGGGGGAGAATGTTAGACCTGTGTCATTTAGAGTCCTAATTTCGATCGGAGTCGCTAAAATTTTGATTTTTAGCTACCTTCTGGGGTTTAAGGACTCTGATTGAAGATATAACTGCATATTATGGGTCCTGGTATTGTTTAGTACTGCCCATAAAATTTTCGTTTAATTCCGATAACGTTTTTGGAATTATGCAGTTTTGGATTGTATTCGGATTTGATTTTGTTAAAATCCAAGATGAAGAGGTAAAAATCCGATATTATTACGAGATGTCCAGTTTTGATATAGCTTCCATATAGAAGTGGAATTGGATCAACTGGATTCGTATATTAAAAGTTATGGGTATTTTTCCATGTATACCCCGAAGTTGAGAAATCCAGGCTGCAGCCCTGTAAGATGTTTAGCCTAGATTTTGAAATAGCTGGAGGGTTATTTGATCTAGGTGTAAACATGAAAGTTGTAGATAATCGTCTTATCTTTCCAATGCCACTGGAATCATGCAATTCGGAGCTGTATTGAGGAAGTTATGGCCGTTTAAGTGAAGGCTGCGCAGAGTTTTTAGTCCGAGGACGACTTAGTCTTTCAGCCCGACTTTGCCTATAAATACCACCCCGAAATGTTACGACTTCAGCTCTTCAGCCTCGGTTTGGCCTCTCTTTTTCCCTCTTTTGGTGTATATTTGGGTGGAGGAGAAGGAGGTGTTGGTGATGAAGAAGAAGGAGTGGAAAAGGTGAGGTGGTGTGTTGTTGATTGTTGTTGTTGTTGATTCTTTTCTCTCTTCCCCCATCTTTACTCTCTTCCTTCCCCTCTCTAACCAACAGCCCCCCATGTGTTTGATGAAATGCCAAAGAGAAGCCCTATGAAGAAGAGAAGCCAAGGAGAGGTGGTGGTGGTGGTAGTGGTGGTCGAGATGGTCGTGGGTGTGCTCGAGGGCCCCAACCTCTCCCCTTTCCCTCCCCCTCTTAGGTTTGGTAAGTTCTCCACTTCTTTAAATTGGTTTTATGGCTTTGGGGGTGTGTTGAGAGGGCTTGCATGGGTGATGAGTGTGTTGGGTGCATGTGGGAGGCCATGAGAGGGAGTTTGGGGGCTGGGCGCGCGGGTCCGCACGCGCGAGCGCGCACGCGGGCGCGCGCGGGGCGCTAGCACGCGCTGAGGCGCGCGCGCGCAGCACTGAGACGCGCGGGAGCGCGCGTGCGCATGCGCTGGTTGGGCGCGCGCGGGGGCGCGTGTCCGCGCGTTGTCTGCGCGCGGGGCGCGCGGCGTGCGCGCGGGGTTCGCGTGAGGTGCGCGCGGGGGCGCGCGCGAGCGCGCGCGTGTCTGCGCGCGAGGGGCGCGTGTCTGCGCGCGTCTGGGCGCGCGGCGTGCACGCGCAGGGGTGCCCGGGGCTGCGCCCGGGGCTCCCCGGGGTGCGTATGGTGCTGCCCGAGGCCGGTTTGGCCGTGCTGAGGGTCGGCACCCTCGGGTGGGTGTCCGGGGGGCTCGGGCACGCGTGCGGGCGTGCATGCTCGCGTGCGTTCGAGCCCGTTTGCGTGCATGTCTAGCCTTAGGCATGCCTAATTAATTTTATATGTTTGTATATGATTTTACTCACCCTTTTGGTACCCTTGGCTTGCAGACCTCGTCGGTTGGGATGCGCGACGACTCGGGTATCGGTGAGTGGTTTGATTCCAACCCTTCCGGGAGCGTTCGATGCACGTAGTCGTGCTTCGCGCTTCCATGGGGCTTTATTTGCACCCTAAATATGCTAGATATTATGCATGCTAGGTTGTATAGCTCGTATATTGTGTAGAACCCCTATTCTACCTTATACTTGCCTATGTATTGTATAGAATATGGCATGACTTAGGTAATTTTGATTGAATGACTACCCCTATTTATCAAGCATGCTTAACTTGGGTTAATGACGGATGTATGCGTAATATTCCTCCGATTTAGGACTCGAGGGTGTGGTATAGTTGTTGCACCCATCTGTTGGGGCAAAACTATGACCAGCTCGAGAGAGGATGAGGCATTCCCTCTCCCTCGCTCTCCTTCTCTTCGCGAACCGAGTGAGTAGATGTAGTTCCTACTTGACTCGGGTTTGCTTGGAATTATTGGCATGCACCTGTTGTTGCACAGATCGCGCTTAACCCTTCCCTTCTAGGTTGGTGTTATCCAACGTATAATAGGTTGTAATTTGTGTGTGTTTATCTGTTTGATGACATGTATGCATGTTTAAGTAGGTCATCGTTGGGTAGTTAATTGCATATATATGTATATGCCGATATGGCCATGATTCTTGTCTAATATATTAGACAAGTGTATGACCTCTTGTGGGGTCATACCATGGTTTTGACACTTATAATTAATGTCTTCCCCGCATCTGAGTTATGCGCCCTGGAGGGAATTCATGAGAATTCATTGCGCCTATCGGTGTTTGATAACCGATGATGACGGATCCAAGAGGATCGTATCCGCGAGCGTAGATTGTTTCTCCCCTTCGTTGGATCCGTGTAGGAACTTCCCGGCGTTGGAAACGCTGTCCTGGCACCGGGATCCCATTCGTGAGAGTATGTCAGGTAGAGGCTACCCAGGGAAAGGGCTACCGGTGGACCAAGGGCTTAGAACAATCGACCTCTTCCCCAAGATCCTATGTCACCCGTCGGGGTGAGGGTGAGGGTGTTAGCGTGAGTAGGGTGGGGTCGCGTTGATACTCGACCCGTCAGTTTGTATAGATGGTTTTCCCGTGGGGTTTGCGCTGCGAGCATGAGTTATCGTTTTTCCCCTTCGTTGGATCCGTGTAGGAACTTCTCAGCGTACCATTGCTGTCTTGGCACCGGGCTCCCATCTGTAGGTACCATCGCTGTGGTCGACAGTGTACTGATCGTGGGAGTATGTCAGGCAGAGGCTACCCGGGGAAAGGGCTACCGGTGGACCAAGGGCTTAGAAACGATCTAGTCTCTTCCCAAGAGACTGGGTCACCCCTTTTGGGGTGAAGGTGAGGGATTGGTACAGTTACTTCCGACAACCTAGGTCACCCTTCAGAGGTGAGGGTGTTGGTGTGAGTGTTGTGGGCTCGAGTTGATACTTGACCCACCAGCTTGAGTGATTGGCTTTCCATAGGGTCGCGCTGCGAACAAGTAGTGTTTCCTCCCAATATCGTCGTATACCGGGGTCCCGACGTAGAAGCTGCCCTGACAGAGGACTCCCACTTGTAGGTACTCCCGATGCGTTCGGCAGATGTACTGATCAGGGGAGTGTACCAGGTGAGGCTACACGAGTGTGGACCACCGGACGATGTTGCAAGCCTGAATTATCGTTCTCCCCTTCGCCGGATCCGTGTGGATGCTTCCTAGGTACGAGCCGCCCTGGGTGGACCCCCACCTGTAGGTACCATCGATGCGCTCGACAGTGTACTGACCGTGGCCGGCTCCAGGTAGAGGCTGCCTGGGAGAGCGCTACCAGATGACGAACGGTGTAGAACAACAAGTTGTCCTTCGAGTCCCTAGACTCACCCCTGTGGGGGCTAGGGCGAGGGCAGGGTAGGGTCGCACCGCCGTGTGACCTTGTTAACCGTTGGGTTCTACCCATGGTTTCCTTGATAGGTGATTGCCTTAGGATCGAATGTTGGTGTTGGTGTTTGGTTTCTGACCACTCACTGAGCTTGTAGCTCACCCCTCGCTTATGTTTTTCCCCAGTTGACGCTGAGTCGGATCCAAGAGAAGAGCTCCCCTGGCGCCATCCGAGTAGGAGACCTGCATTCACGTTGGATGTCTTGCGAGTCGGAGGCTATCAGCATTCCCTTTTCATTGTATGTATTATACTTGTGCTTGTGCACGGTATGTAGACTATTGATGTCAGTTATTGTATATATTGGCTCTCACAGGACTGTTGATTGTGTACTCTAGTCTGTAATATGTCTTTGAATTACAGACTTGGTCATTTGAGCTTCCGCTTTTTGTATATATTTGATGTCAGTTACTTGTGTATTGCCTTTTCTATTGTGGAGTATTTATTTGACCTCGTGTATGGATTACTGATATCATTTATATATTTGCCACGTCTCGGGGACGGCCGCCCTGGGGCGTGACATATATTGTTGCCCTTGAAAAATTGATATAGTCTTTCTCAAATATCTGACTGCATTGTATATATCCATGTTCTTTCATCTCATCGTTGGAATTTAATAAAAAACCAAGCTATGATCACAAATTGAACCATTATCACAGACACAAAATAATAATTAAATTAAATAACATGATCAAAATGGAAAGAACTAAAATATAATAATGGATACATCTATCAGTATTTAAAACGAACGACTAAAATGGAAAGCATGTATAATAACAGACTCATTATTATTACTCATGTCTATCAATAAAGTCCATCATGCATATTTCATTTCCACGACATAAAATAATAATAATTATATGAGCAATGATGAAATGAATTTCCGTATATAAAAAGTTCCCATGCCGCTCTACATTTCAATATATGTCAAATTGCAACACATTATTTTAAAGACCCCATAAAGATTGCAATTTATTAATGAAGACATTTTATATAACTCATTAAAACATCCATATGTTTAATAAAAGTAAAACGTTTATGTGCCAAATCACTTGGTTCAAAAATTTATGCACATGATTTTTAGGCATGGGTGCATGCCTGAACAATTTTATAGTAACGCCATGCAATAACAAAGAAAAATTCGATTCAAAACTAAACACATAAAGATATTTTATTGAATTTTATTACTATTATTGGAGCTACCAAAAATAATAACTTAGCTCAATAAAACATATACAATAAGGAAAGACCATAAGTTCTCCACCAACAAGCATATCAATATCAAAATTCATAGGACAAATGGCTACCGTAATATTATACAACACACATTTGTCACAACAGAGAATATGACAATTCTATTAAAAGAATTAACATAAACCTCACATGATATTCTACATGCAATATGAATTAAAATATTAAACATGATCTCGTCATAAATTATCACCTCAACTATGACATAATTTTGTGATAAAAATATTATATTACGACTCATGTAAAGTCATCTGAACATATAAAATGCAATGATAAAATATATCAAAGATATTTAGAAATTCTGTATAGCATGCATAAATTTATCATTATTTTAAAAACATATAAGATGCATTATAGCAGAAATTATAGCACATACTACTCATCACAGAAAAAAATGACAGTTACATATCATCAAGAGCCATTAATAAAGAATAACACAATGAATGTGGCAAATCAATAAAAATTAATTTATTTCTCAAATCCATAAGCCAATTGAATAATAAAAATAATGAACTTTAAATTCAATGGATGCAAAAAAATAAATGTTACATGCCTATAAGCTTTGTCCCATAAAAAAATGCCCACTACAGAGAAAATGAATTTAATGTATATGAACGGTCAAATCATATATTGTTGAGCATAAACATTTGTCTCATATCAATTAAATAGAACATACAAGAGAAATATTAAAATTTAAGGAAGCGTTGTACATTTCAAGACCGTAGCATTGTACATTTCAAGACCGTAACAGATTGAAATATACCCGCAACACATAAGGTTTGCAATAATATGGACATATAAAATAAATTCATTTATATGTAAATCAATAGTATCATTTAACAACTAATCTCATATTTTCTCCAAAATTTTACTACACATAATGCACTCATTATTATTTAAACAGACAAATATGATAACTTATTAAAGCAGATTAATTACCATATTTAAAATAAATTGTTAAAAGCCATGGCAGAAAATAAAGACTGATAATAGATTATTCTGTTCAGAAATTGTTAGACAAATGAGCTATTATCAGACAAAAAAAATGAGAATATGGATTAGAAGAGCCTGGTATGGAGTCACGTGGTAATGCTGTCTTCTGAACAGAATATGACCCCTCAATTTTTAATCTTTATTTGGAAACTGATTAATACATTTTTTTATTGAAATGTATTAATTTTCCAGCACAAAATACACTATAAATACAACACCCCCTCAGACCACACAAACTCATCGATACAACAGTTGTTCCAGTCTAAGCTATACGCAGAAGAGGTAATAGATGGAGATGATTAAGCTAATTCTGTTGGTGACCGTGGCCTACGCATTCATCGAGCCGGGCTGGGCGGCAGATATGAGCTGCAAAACGGTGGACAGGGCGATATCGACGTGCGGGTAGTACCTGATCGGGATGGCGTTCGACCCGACGGCCGAGTGCTGTAGCGGGATGAGGTCGATCCACGAGGCGGCGAGCAGCACCCAGGCAGACAGGGAGACCTGCAACTGCATCCAACAAATTGTGTCCATGTACAGTGATCTCTATGACCACGCCGCACGGATGCTCACTGGAAAGTGCGGCGTCAAGGCCGGGATCCCCATCTCCCGCGACATCGATTGTAGCCGGTGAGATATGCTCTACTTCATGACATAACTGTATAACGCTGACATAAGTTATTCGGAGACAGTCTTGTTTGGTTGTTTATGAATAAGTTATGTATAAAAGATAAATAAAATGCAGATATTGATTATAAATTATGAAAAATGATTTGATATCTGAATCTACTAACAAATGATTTTGACAAGTTTGCATATTATACTGAATAAATTGGGTAAAATAATACAAATTTAGAGGGGAAAGATCAATACAAGCATATTCTTACCTATTCTAGTATAGTAATACTCATCCTTGCAATCCTACTTTTTAGATTTATTCACTCTTATTTCACAGTATTCCACATGTAAGCTTCCACGAAACAGAGGGCTAAGGGTTTAAAATGTTACATTTCTATGTTTGGTTGCTTTTCTTTGGTTTTTTGAGTTTGTATTTATCATGTGAGCCTGCTATGAAAATTAATCTTGTGATGTTAATTGAATGCAGGATTTCTTGAATGAAGGGATGGATGAAAAGAGGTGTTGCCCTCATGCACCTTTACTATAGTGGCATTGTTAAAGGGTCATGCATGGCTCCATTCAGTGTGGATGAATGAATAATATAATTTGAATAAAATGTTCACACATGTTCTACATGATATCTTTCTATCCATCCATCCTTCTCTATCCATATATTTCTCACTAAAAAAAAAAGAAAAAAAAAGAGAATTAACTCACATGCATTAGCTTTATTTTTTTATATTATGGTTATGTTTAGATCATGTGTGATTGAAGTACTGAAAATCATAAAATTGGTGTTTCAAGCTTAATTTTTAATAAGTTTAAAAAAGTTGTTTCATTAGTTTTTCAATCGTTAAGTTTTTTGGTCTAAACACAAATCCAAACGGGCAATAAAGCATGAATTTGTTTTATCAAAGAACCCAATTTGAGCAATTAATTGATATTGTAATTCTGCATCACAAAAAGAACTAGAAGCCCGATAGAGGAACATAACCTACACGGTTACAAATACATGATTTGATTTGAATCTAAAATGAATTCATATACCTGTATCGGACTGCGTATATAGCATATTTAAATAATATTACTTTTGTTATCTGAACACAATAAGCTAAAAAAGAATATTATTGGGGACCCATGTTTTTATGAACACAAGGAAGCTGAAAGGGGCATCATCCAGACATTTAAATAGGCATCAGAAACGGGGGCCTTAGAAGAAAAAAAATGATATGTCCAGCCCATTTATATATTCTCCAATTCTTCAATTGAAGTGCATACTGTTATATATACGAAATGATGCATATATTGAGATACATTAGAATTTTTTCTTCCATTTAAAAATAAGTTTTTTTTACGCTATACATTCGATACAATCTAATATATTATGATAATGTTGTATATATTGCATTATCATAGTAATGTATGGTGCTGGAGACTGGGCTGTAAAATGAACTGAGTGTATCAGCGCTCAAATCCCTCCTCAAATGAGGGAAAATGGCCCCACTTTAGGGGAGGAAGAGGGGGGGGGGGGTTGCTTACGAGCTAGCCCGAAGTGGCCTGCGGGTTGGGAGTGCCCTGTGAGTCGATCCCGGAACTCAAAGTGAGGCTCATTCCTAGCCCTTTGGGATTTGGCCCTATGGGTCCGAGCCGGGTATCCATACTTTAGGCAATATGCTAATCCTTACATGTGAATTTATTCTGTCACAGGGAAAATGAAATAAGGGAACGCCTATTCCTTAACTATATCTGGACTCCTAATTTGAGGGCTCAGCATCGGATCAGAGCCTCTAGTTCAAAGGAAAATATTTATTGTTTTTTAAAGGACTTTTGAAAATTGGGGCATTTCCGTTGCCCAAAGGCCAAAAAAAGAGTCTATTAAAGGAAATTAGGTGGACTTTGCCTTGCTTAGGTTGGCTAAAATCGAACTCAGACGGCTAGATCACTTTCATATTTCTCAATGAACTCGATATGGGGCACTTTATCCACAGAACTGCGGCTAAATCAAAATTGACCTCCATCAACATTCTATTATGCGTTGTGAGATATTGATAGGTTGTTGTTGTAATGCAGCGAAAAATTAAAATAAAGATCGAATGAGCGTTGAGATCTCATAAACACCTTGAATCCATAAAGAATCCTTGAATCTACAAGTAAGAAGCCCCAAAACAGAGGAAATTAAAAATATTATTGATAAAAATTGTCAACCCAAAATTATAAGTCTGCTATTTATATTAATAGCATAAAATAAAAAAATTACTAAAAATAGTAAAATCCGAAAACTAATTTTTTAGATTCTATGAGATCCTAAATGATCATAGGAATTGATAGAAATCATTTCCAATATGTTTAATATGTTATGATTGGAAATATCACAAATCTAAAACTTACTAAAAATAGTAAAATCACTAATTTAAAGTCCCAAATAAATGAATTTTTGAAAAATAAGAATGGTTAGTTGTATAACAACTAATCTATAAGATTTCCTCGATATATTTCACCATGTCAAAGTTTGTGCGATTTCGAGATCGTGACTATTGATTTGAATTTATTTGGTGGACCACTTTTGATGGTCCCATCTGCATAATCTGTCCTACATCAGACTCCTCTTCTTCAAAAGAACTCGTCATCGAGTTCTTTCCTCTCTTCAATTGATGTTTCTTTATATTACACCTTTGGCAAGAGAAGAGACGTTTTCTTAACTTCAAATTTCTTCTCAATAAAATCGATCATGTAAAAAATTGAATGCACCTCGATTTGTAGCCCAAATTTCTTCACCGTAGCCACAAATTCTTCATTGTTATCATTGTTGATGATGGCATCTAAAACACTCTTGTTGATTTCTTGCAACATGATCTTCTGTAGGGGCTCTTCCATCTTGGGGATCACTGCTATGGACCGTGCAAACAACTCCTCATGTTCTTGTTAGACCTGTGTCATTTAGAATCCTAATTTTGATCGGAGTCGCTAAAATTTTGGTTTTTAGCTACCAAGGGGGTTTGAGGCTCTGATTTAAGATATAAGTGCATATTATGGGTCCTGGTACTGTTTAGTACTGCCCATAAAATCCAAGTTTAATTCCGATAACGTTTTTGGAATTATGCAGTTTTGGATTGGTATTCGGATTTGATTTTGATAAAATCCAAGATGATGAGGTAAAAATTCGATATTATTCCAAGATGTTCAGTTTTGAGATAGCTTCAATATAGAAGTGGAATTGGATCAATTGGATTCGTATATCAAAAGTTATGGGTATTTTTCCGAGTATACCCCGAAGATGAGAAATCCACGCAGCAGCCCTGTAAGATGTTTAGCCTAGATTTCGGAATAGGTGGAGAGCTTATTTGATCTGGGTATAAACATGAAAGCTGTTGATAATCCACAAGGAAGAAGCCCCAAAACAGAGAAAATTCAAAATATTATTGATAAAAAAACTGTCAACCCTAAATTACAAGTCTACTATTTATATTAATAGTATAAAATTAAAAAATAACTAAAAATAGTAAAATCTGAAAACTGATTTTCCAGATTTTATGAGATCTTAAATGATCAAATCTGCTATGATTGAGATATCACAAATCTAAAACTTATTAAAAATAGTAAAATCTCTAATTTAAAGCCCTAAATAAATGAATTTTTAAAAAATAAGAATTGGTAGTTGTATAACAACTAATATAGAAGATTTTTCCCCGATATATTTCACCATGTCAAATTTTGTGCGATTCCGAGTTCGTGACCATTGATTTGAATTTATTTGGTGGACCACTTTTGATGGTCCCATCTGCATAGTCTGTCCAATATTATGTTGGACCTAGCCCCGGGTTGGCGTGCTAAGTCCAGTTATTCGGCTCGTGTGGGACGTGTACGTGCAAGACTGACAATTAGATCTCAATGAGATTGCCATGGTGAATCATAGGCTGGAATTAGTTATTTAGTTTTAATTAGTTTCTTTATAGTTGTTTGATTGAAGGTGAATCCTTATAATTAGTTTCTTATTTATAGTTATTTTGTTGAAAGTGAATCCCTAAATTTTAGAAAGTTGTTAGGTGTTGGGCTATTTATGCCTGGTTATGGATCATTAAAGAAGGACTAGAGAATACTCCAAATTACATCAAAGATTTTAACACTTTATTATCAAAGTAAATATAAGTTGTCAATATAAGAGTTAACCTGATATCAATTTGTCAACAGTAATTACGTTGATCACAAATCAAAATTTTTTTATCTTTGTTTGACACGATCTATGTCAAACCAACTTAAACTCATAAGACACCATCTATGTCGAACGGGATCGTACTAAGGTTTTTACTTTCCGATCGACATAATCCATGTCGAACCACCTTAAACACAGAAGACATCGTCTATGTCGAATAATCTTAAACACAGAAGACATCGTCTATGTCGAACAATCTTAAACACAGAAGACAGAACTCGTGGGGTGGGTTAGATATGAGATAAATCAATTTTTTTATGGGGTGGGTAAGATAACTTGTGGGTGGCTATAGCCAAGCCCAGTAATTCATTACCATCCCATTTTGGTAACCACCCCATTAATTACGGTCAAGATTAAGAAAGCACTTCAAGGATATTTGTGGTAATCTAACGTATGCCATGTCATGGGGCTTAAGAGGGGCCTATGAAATGGGGCTTGTCAATCATTTTCCTTCAGATAATTATCCAAATCCGAAATCAGATTTTTAAATTGGATACAAATATACCTATTTTAAATATCAATAAGATATCAGTGCCTATCTGATCCGTATATGCTCCGTTGATAGTTTTATCACACGGGGACAACTAGTTCCTAACAACCCTACGAAGTTGCACAGAAGAACTCTTCAACTCACGTGGAAAAGGCATAACACACAAAAAGGAACCAATGAAGCTAAGAGAGACTCTTCGACACATGTATAAAGGCACGACACACAATGCACCACACACAGTGCACACAACTATATATTGACTACATGTTCACCGAAAGTGTCACACAACATCTGCAAATTAAGCTCACGCAATCCACACCCATCAAAATGTTAGAAAAATGAGCTATTATCAAACAAAAAACAAGGAGAATAAGGATGAGAAGAGCCTGGTATGGAGTCACGTGGTTGTCTTCAGAACAGAATACGCCCCCTCAATCGCACAGGGTTCTTGACGATCTGTTCCCAAGATAAAACCACCCAGCCCTTGCTGTTCTCTTCTTGGTGCAAGCAAGAAGAGAAGTCGAACCGGTCGCAGACTTGATCGCCGAAAAGAACGAGAAAAAATAAGAAGTCTGTTTGTGGAGGATTTTTAATGAAACACTTAGTTTTTTCTCATTATATGAATCTCTGCGAAAGTGGCCATTTTATAGGCACGGAGTTTCGACCGTTGGAAGAGTAATGTTCGCAATAATTACACACGCCAATTATGATAAACGTTATTTATTACCATATTTACTTCCAACGTTTAAAATTTAAACATTGCCAGCCGTTTCGAAAAACAAAACATATATCCATTAAATTTTTAATCATTATTAGGAAACTAATTAATTCATTTTTTATTGAAATGTATTAATTTTCTAACAATCCCCCACAAGATTAAATAATTTTATTATAAAGAAAATAAAAATAAATTTGGGCGATACAATACTGTGTATTCGGTGAGGTAGCTTGGGGCTTTGAACCTCACTTAGTGTTAACTAACTTCCATTTGAAGGACGTAGTGAACTAGGTCTTGAACTAGACCCTTTTGATCAAACTTCAGTAAGTCACACAACACAAAATAAGCACTAGACCAGGATCTTTATCAGTGTGCGCATTACGGCCGTTACGCTTATTTTGTTTTATGAGTGCTTTAGAGATCAGCCCCTGTTCTCATATATCACGGCCCCACGATCACACTCACATAGTAGAATTCTCAAAGGGTGCACTGCGCGGTACTACACCCTGCCATATAAGCCTTGAATTCATTCAGAGTGATTGCTCTTCCTATACCGATACAGTTAAAAGTACAAGCACCATAGGGATGTTCCTTAAATAAAACATTGAAGTTCATTTTTATTTCAGTACTTAACATAGATACACATCAGTTTGTTTTTCCCATTGAACATATCCTCATGGGATCTCCATTTGGATAGGTAGGCTATCCACTGTGGTACTACATTATGGCCTTTCGACCCATCCCCCTCGATGTAGAAAAGACTAGCCTCCTCGCTAGACCTTAGTAAGTGGATCTGCAATATTGCCCACTGATTTGATGGAATGAAGTGAGATTACACCATGTTGTATGAGATCCCATTAAGAGTATAAACTCAGAGTATCCTGTCCCTCTTGATGAAAAATTAAACCAGCCTACTCGCTAGTACAGTTTTTTTTAAGGTTACATGTGAATTTATTCACGATCCCAACTACTCATGATATAACATGCTTTATGAAGTGTAATATTCACCAATGAAATTATAATATATCAAGCTCATGATTTCTCGACTTGATGAACATGCTATAAAATGAAAACATTATGCTCATTTATTTCATATATTCAAATATGTCCCCAACATATTATTTCATGAATGAATATATTCATCAAATTCTCAATTTGAAATAATAATAATAAAAAAATAAGCATATATATGGCAACAATTTTATATGCTATGTTTACTTCCCAAATGATAGAATTTAAATTCTCATAACTTAGTCTTATTTATAACCCCCACATTAATATGAATTCACAAATTATTCCATGAATAAATGCATGACATTTCTAAATAGGAGATAATTGTGAAATAAATCCCTACTCATAAATGATCATTTATTTTTCATATAAAACATAAATAGAATCTACTTACATTCTATTCCAATTTTCTCAAATGCTTTAAATTCCCCAAACTTGGTCATATTTATCACATAAATATATGAGTTACAAAGAAACCCCTACATTGTCATGGATATATAAAATATGCTTTATTTACCAAGTTATATACTTGTAAGCATGTAAAATAAAATTGTATTTAATCACATACCTTCAATATACGTACCGTTGTTCATTGCTGCTTCTTATAGAATATTCAAAAATATGAAACCAAAATAATATTCATGCCATATGCATCAGAAAAGAAGAAGACTCAGTATAAGATAAAACTCTCCCTTGAATTGATAACCAGCATATATGATATCCGTAGAAAAGTATGTAATGTTACGCCCCGAGGCGACCGTCCCCGAAGCATTACCAATCAAACAATAATCAAAAGGATCAATAAGATAACAAAGCTACAGGGAAGTGGTAGCCAATAAAAAGAAATGATGCGGAAGTATAATATACAATTATGTCTGTAAATCAAAAACATTATTACAGACTCGAGCACACAATTACCGTCCTGTGAGGGCCCAAGTCTAGTCCAAATACAACAATATGTGCGACACGCACAATTACTAATACATACACAAAAATAGGATTGCTGATAGCCCCACACTTGCCAACCGGAAGCTGAGACACGCCACGCGCGAACTACGCTAGAGGGATGCTCCACGTCCACGCCCCACTGTCCCTGGCGGAAAACAACACACGAGGGGTGAGATACAAGCTCAGTGAGTGGCAAGAATCCAACTCAAGAATAATCATATAACACTAACATATTTTCCTTTCAAGGAAAGATATGGATGGGAGAACACCGACATATATAAATGTCACGTAGAGTCGTGACCACACATCACCCTCACCCTCACCCCGAAGGGGGAAAACTGTTGGGACTTTTGGGAAACAACTAATCCATTAACACTAACGAGTTATAACAGAAACTAGTACCAAGCTACAAAGATTCTCCACATCTAGATAAATACATATCAATCCCTCGCATCATCCGGTAGCCCTCTCCCGGGTAATCCTCATCCTAAGGGCCATCCATGGTCAGTACTCAAGCCTTGTACGATGGTGGCATCATACTCTGGGCATTCCCCACGATATGGATTCACCCATTGTCGGTACTCAAGCCTCGTATGTTAGGACGTCATAATCTGAGCATTCCCGACGATACGGCATCACCCATGGTCGGTACTCCTAGCCTCGTATGATAGTCACATCAAACTCTAGGCATTCCCAACAATATGGATTTATCCGTGGTCGGTACTCAAGCCTCGTATGTTAGTGACGTCAAACTCTGAGCATTCCCGACGATACGGCATCACCCGTGGTCGGTACTCCTAGCCTCGTATGATAGTCACATCAAACTCTAGGCATTCCTAACGATATTATGGCACAATGCAGGACAGACTCAACCCCGGGTAGCTTCGACGCACGATGATGTAGGGAAACAGTACTCCACGTTCGCAATATCATCCGGTAGTCCTCTCCAGGTAGCCCTCTCCCTGGCGGCCTTCCGGTGGCACGGTGGCACCACACAGGGTAGCTCCAACGCTGGGTAGCTTCGACGCACGATGATATATGGAGGAAGCACTTCGTGCTCGCAATACGATCCACACACGCTTAACACAGGTAGGCCTAACATACTATTGTCATAGCTATCAAGTAACAAACACCGAATAGCCTCTACGCACGATGATGTAGAGAAACAGTACTCCACGCTCGCAATATCATCCGGTAGCCCTCTCCCAGGTAGCCCTCTCCCTGGCGGCCTTCCGGTGGCACGGTGGCACCACACAGGGTAGCTCCAACGCTGGGTAGCTTCGACGCACGATGATATAGAGAAACAGTACTCCACTTTCGTAATATCATCCGGTAGCCCTCTCCCAGGTAGCCCTCTCCCTGGCAGCCCTCCGGTGGCACGGTGGCACCACACAGGGTAGCTCCAACGCTGGGTAGCTTCGACGCACGATGATATAGAGAAACAGTACTCCACGCTCGTAATATCATCCGGTAGCCCTCTCCCAGGTAGCCCTATCCCTGGCGGCCTTCCGGTGGCACAGTGGCACCACGCAGGGTAGCTTCAACGCTGGGTAGCTTCGACGCACGATGATATATGGAGGGGGGTACACCATGCTCGCAAGACAATCCTCCCGAATCAACTACTATCATCTAGCAATTACCAATTGATATACAGAATTCTCTTGAATTCCCGCACAGATGCATCACTTGGATGCAGGGGAAAGAAGCTAAACACTCACACTCAATTATGACAAGACATGATCCTGAAGGCGGGTCATGCACACGCCTAACACAGGTAGGCCTAACATACCATTTTCATAGCTATCGGGTAACAAACACCGAGTAGCTTCTACGCACGACGATGTAGGGAAACAGTACTCCACGCTCGCGATATCATCCGGTAGCCCTCTCCCAGGTAGCCCTCTCCCTGGCGGCCTTCCGGTGGCACGGTGGCACCACACAGGGTAGCTCCAACGCTGGGTAGCTTCGACGCACGATGATATAGGGAGGGGTTACTCCATGCTCGCATGACGATCCTCCTGGATCAACTACTATCATCTAACTAATACCATTGCTAATGAATTCTTATGAATTCCCACACGGATGCATCTCTCGACGTGGGAAATAAGTCCTTGCACTCAATCAGGATAGGACATGATCCTAAGGGCTGTCATACACGCGTCTAACACAGATAGGCCTGACATTCTATCATCATAGCTATCAGATAACAAACATCAATACAACGATGAATTCTCATGAATTCCCATAGAGTTGCATCACTTGGATGCAGGCAAGATAACTACTATATTTGCCCACTAAAACAAGTATGCTCCTGATAAACAATAGATCATAGATATACATGTCCACACAATTAAACATACACACAATTATCACATGAGAGTTCCTATCACAACAAGAGTGCATAGACCACATGTCCAAGGAACCTAGCGTTCAAGAATTAACCACCCTAAGCATCTACCAATACGAAGGCAATACTACGAAAGGACACATTTAGTATAACATACCCAACATTCCATGCTATATATATAAAAGCTACAAAGTGATAATAGCAATATTATTTGAAAATCAATAATGAGTATAGCTATAGAACCCCATGGGTACGCGACGCACAATCACATGCATCGAGCGCTTCCCAAAAGGGGTGGATCGAACCACTCACCAAAAACCCATTCATTGCGAGTTCCGCCAACGAAAGCTGCAAAACACAACCAATGATTATCAAATCAAACATGAAGTTTCTTGGCACCTATATATAAGCCTATTTCATGAAGACCACAACTCCTGATATTGTCCACACCATACATAATAGCTCTTTGACACATATTTATACAAGACTAGTCCATCTACAGCAATCAGCCCCAAACATTGGTCTCCACGGCATAGAATACACATCCAAAAATTCTGAAATAAATCATGTGCATACTCTGATATGTTAGGATCATAATTCGTGAAGATATCAAATCCTGATTTAACCTTGAAATACCCGAAATAAATTATTTTCAGAAACAGGTCTATTTCTACGCAAATCTGGACAGGCCATGAACATTAGGCTATAACTTTCAATACAGGTAACCAAACGGCACCAAATTTCATATGTAACATGTAGACACATAGATGATCATATGAAATGAAGACATAAGTCTCAAAATATGCCTCTAAATACCCCAAACACAAGAATCTTGAGGAGACAGAAAATCTGTCTTACAACACAAAGCCACCCCATTCATACATTAACACAACCATCCTATGTGCAGCATCAATTACTCATAACAACACTCTCATGCATGCCCTCTACAACATCCTAGCAAGCATAAAAGTAGGGGTAGAGAATTACCAAAAGATGGGGAGGAGAAGGGAAGGTGTTGGGCTCACAATGACACCACACACACACCCACCATCACCACCATCTCCTTCACAGCACACCTTCTACTTGGCTGGACCAAAAGGGGAGGACAAAACAGGGGATCAGCTAGAGGAGGAGGAGAGGAAGGAGAAACCATTAATACATCACACACATCTCACCTTGATCAACTTCTTCTTCAAGCACAACCCCTTCCAAACACTCCTTCATCTTCTCCCTCACTTAGGCAATTCCACAAACACTTGGTGGGCAGACCCCCACAAAGGGCTGGACCATGTGAGGGAGCTTGAGAGAGATGGAGAAAGGAAGAATCAACAACAACAACCAACAACCACCATCCAAACATACCTTCTTGGACTCCTTTGTGTGCTCCTTCATCTCCATCACCTCCACTTTCTCCACCCAAAACACACACAAGAGGAGGGGCTGCAACAGCTCAAAAAGAGCCCAAACAGAGGCTGAAGTCGTGCACATTTGGGGGGTTAAATAAGCAAAGGTCGAGTAAATGACCAAGTCATCCTCGGACTTAAAATCTCTGCGCAGCCTTCACTTAAACGACTATAACTTCCTCAATACAGCTCGGAATTGCGTGATTCCAGTGGCATTGGAAAGCTAAGAAGATTATCTACAGCTTTCATGTTTACACCTAGATCAAATAACCTCTCCATCTATTCCGAAATCTAGGCTAAACATCTTACAGGGCTGCTGCCTGGATTTCTCAACTTCGGGGTATACTCGGAAAAATACCCATAACTTTTAATATACGAATCCAGTTGTTCCAATTCCACTTCTATATGGAAGCTATCTCAAAACTGAACATCTCATAATAAAATCAGATTTTTAGCTTTTCATCTTGAATTTTAACAAAACTAAATCCGAATACCACATCAAAACTGCATAATTCCAAAAACGTCAGAATGCGACGAAAATTTATAGGTAGGCCAATGCCAGTACCAGGAGAATAGATATGCAGTTAGATTTTGAAATTGAATGCCCAAACTATAAGAATAAATACAATCCAACATTTAACAGCCAAAAACTGACACAGACATAACATGTAAAGCGCTTGCTTTAAATATATCATTATATATGAAGATTTCCAGAAAAATGATCATCATAATATAATATTAGAGGAGAATTCCAATAGCCTCATATAACATATATTGTTGCCCTTAAAAAATTGATATAGTCTTTCTCAAATATCTGACTGCATTGTATATATCCATGTTCTTTCATCTCATCGTTGGAATTTAATAAAAAACCAAGCTATGATCACAAATTAAACCATTATCACAGACACAAAATAATAATTTAATTAAATAACATGATCAAAATGGAAAGAACAAAAATATAATAATGGATACATCGATCAGTATTTAAAACGAACGACTAAAATGGAAAGCATGTATAATAACAAACTCATTATTATTACTCATGTCTATCAATAAAGTCCATCATGCAAATTTCATTTCCACGTCATAAAATAATAATAATTATATGAGCAATGATGAAATGAATTTCCGTATATAAAAAGTTCCCATGCCGCTCTACATTTCAATATATGTCAAATTGCAACACATTATTTTAAAGACCCCATAAAGATTGCAATTTATTAATGAAGACATTTTATATAACTCATTAAAACATCGATATGTTTCATAAAAGTAAAACGTTTATGTGCCAAATCACTTGGTTCAAAAATTTATGCACATTATTTTTATGCATGGGTGCATGCCTGAACAATTTTATAGTAACGCCATGCAATAACAAAAAAAAATTCGATTCAAAACTAAACACGTAAAGATATTTCATTGAATTTTATTACTATTATTGGAGCTACCAAAAATAATAATTTAGCTCAATAAAACATATACAATAAGCAAGGACAATAAGTTCTCCACCATCAAGCATATCAATATAAAAATTCATAGGACAAATGGCTACCGTAATATCATACACCACACATTTGTCACAACAGAGAATATGACAATTCTATTAAAAGAATTTACATAAACCTCACGTGATATTCTACATGCAATATGAATTAAATATTAAACATGATCTCGTCATAAATTATCACCTCAACTATGACATAATTTTGTGATAAAAATATTATATTACGACTCATGTAAAGTCATCTGAAGATATAAAATTCAATGATAAAATATATCAAAGATATTTAGAAATTCTGTATAGCATGCATAAATTTATCATTATTTTAAAAACATATTAGAATCCGTAGTCATGCATTATAGAAGAAATTATATCATATACTACTCATCACATAAAAAAATGACAGTTACATATCATCAAGAGACATTAATAAAGAATAACACAATGAATGTGTCAAATCAATAAAAATTAATTTATTTCTCAAATCCATAAGCCAATTGAATAATAAAAATAATGAACTATAAATTCTATGGATGCAAAAAAATAAATGTTACATGCCATATAAGCTTTGTCCCATAAAAAAATGTCCACCACAGAGAAAATACTCCAATTCCCCATAAAATGAATTTAAAGTATATGAACGGTCAAATCATATATTGTTGAGCATAAACATTTGTCTCATATCAATTAAATAGAACATCCAAAAGAAATATTAAAATTTAAGGAAGCGTTGTACATTTCAAGACCGTAGCATTGTACATTTCAAGACCGTAACAGATTGAAATATACCCGCAACACATAAGGTTTGCAATAATATGGACATATAAAATAAATTCATTTATATGTAAATCAATAGTATCATTTAACAACTAATCTCATACTTTCTCTAAAATTTTATTACACATAATGCACTCATTATTATTTGAACAGACAAATATGGTAACTTATTAAAGCAGATTAATTCCCACATTTAAAATAAATTGTTAAAAGCCATGGCAGAAAATAAAGACTGATAATAGATTATTCTGTTCTGAATTGTTAGAAAAATGAGCTATTATCAGACAAAAAACAATGAGAATATGGATTAGAAGAGCCTGGTATGGAGTCACGTGGTAATGCTGTCTTCAGAAAAGAATATGCCCCCTCAATTTTTAATCTTTATTTGGAAACTCATTAATACATTTTTTTTTATTGAAATGTATTAATTTTCCAACACAAAATACACTATAAATACAACACCCCCTCAGACCACACAAACTCATCGATACAACAGTTGTTCCAGTCTAAGCTATACGCAGAAGAGGTAATAGATGGAGATGATTAAGCTAATTCTGTTGGTGGCCGTAGCCTACGCATTCATCGAGCCGGGCTGGGCGGCAGATGTGAGCTGCAAAACGGTGGACAGGGCGATATCGACGTGCGGGCAGTACCTGATCGGGATGGCGTTCGACCCGACGGCCGAGTGCTGCAGCGGGATGAGGTCGATCCACGATGCGGCGAGCAGCACCCAGGCACGCAGGGAGACCTGCAACTGCATCCGACAAACTGTGTCCATGTACAGCGATCTTTATGACCACGCCGCGCGGATGCTCACCGGAAAGTGCGGCGTCAAGGCCGGGATCCCCATCTCCCGCGACATCGATTGTAGCCGGTGAGATATGCTCTACTTCGTGACATAACTGTATAACGCTGACATAAGTTATTCGGAGACAGATATATTTTCAGCATAGATTATTACTATACTGATGGAATAAGTCTTGTTTGGTTGTGTTCTTAGTTGTCTTTATTGGAAAACATAATAATGACATTATTGTTGTTTGGTTGTTTATGAATAAGTTATGTATAAAAGATAAATAAGATGTAGATATTCATTATAAATTATGAAAAATGATTTGATATCTGAATCGAGTAACAAATGATTTTGACAAATTTGCATATACTGAATAGATTGGGTAAAATAATACAAATTTAGAGGGGAAAGATCAATACAAGCATATTCTTACCTATTCTAGTATAGTAATACTCATCCTTGCAATCCTACTTTTTAGATTTATTCACTCTTATTTCACAGTATTCCACATGTAAGCTTCCACGAAACAGAGGGCTAAGGGTTTAAAATGTTACATTTCTATGTTCGGTTGCTTTTCTTTGGTTTTTTGAGTTTGTATTTATCATGTGAGCCTGCTATGAAAATTAATCTTGTGATGTTAATTGAATGCAGGATTTCTTGAATGAAGGGATCTGGATGGATGAAAAGAGGAGCTGCCCTCATGCACCTTTACTATAGTGGCATTGTAAAAGAGTCATGCATGGCTCCATTAAGTGTGGATGAATGAATAATATAATTTGAATAAAATGTTCACACATGTTCTACATGATATCTTTCTATCCATCCATTCTTCTCTATCCATATATTTCTCACTAAAAAAAAGAAAAAAAAAGAATTAACTCACATGCATTAGCTTTATTTTTTTATATTATGGTTATGTTTAGATCATGTGTGTTTGAAGTACTGAAAATCATAAAATCTGGTGTTTCAAACTTAATTTTTGATAAGTTTAAAAAATTTGTTTCATTAGTTTTTCAATCGTTAAGTTTTTTGGCCTGGACAAATGAGAGGAGATTGAAATGATGAACATTGAAAACGTGTTTAGATCAGTATTTGGTAACGTTTATCTTTTCATGTGAAATCCATCCAAATACAAATCCAAACGGGCAATAAAGCATGAATTTGTTTTATCAAACAACCCAATTTGAGCAACTAATTGATATTGTAATTCTGCATCACAAAAAGAACTAGAAGCCCGATAGAGGAACATAACCTACACGGTTACAAATACATGATTTGATTTGAATCTAAAATGAATTCATATACCTGTATCGGACTGCGTATATAGCATATTTAAATAATATTACTTTTGTTATCTGAACACAATAAGCTAAAAAAGAATATTATTGAGGACCCATGTTTTTATGAACACAAGGAAGCTGAAAGGGGCATCATCGAGACATGTAAATAGGCATCAGAAACGGGGGCCTTAGAAGAAAAAAAATGATATGTCCAGCCCATTTATATATTCTCCAATTCTTCAATTGAAGTGCATATTGTTATATATGAAATGATGCATATATTGAGATACATTAGAATTTTGTCTTCCGTTTAAAAATAATTTTTTTGACTCTATACATTAGATACAATCTAATATATTATGATAATGCTGTATATATTGCATTATCATAGTAATGTACGGTGTTGGAGACTGGGTTGTAAAATAAACTGAGTGTATCAGCGCTCAAATCCCTCCTCAAATGAGGGTAAATGGCCCCACTTTAGGGGAGGAAGAGGGGGGGGGTGGCTGCTTACGAGCTAGCCCGAAGTGGCCTGCGGGTTGGCAGTGCCCAGTGGGTCGATCCTGGGCCTCAAAGTGAGGCTCATTCCTAGCCCTGTTGGGATTTGGCCCTATGGGTCCGAGCCGGGTATCCATATTTTAGGCAATATGCTAATCCTTACATGTGAATTTATTCTGTCACAGGGAGAATGAAATAAGGGAACGCCTATTCCTTAACTATATCTGGACTCCCAATTTGAGGGCTCAGCATCGGATCAGAGCCTCTAGTTCAAAGGAAAATATTTATTGTTTTTTAAAGGACTTTTGAAAATTGGGGCATTTCCGTTGCCCAAAGGCCAAAAAAAGAGTCTATTAAAGGAAATTAGGTGGACTTTGCCTTGCTTAAGTTGGCTAAAATCGAACTCAGACGGCTAGATCACTTTCATATATCTCAATGAACTCGATATGGGGCACTTTATCCATAGAACTGCGGCTAAATCAAAATTGGCCTCCATCAACATTCTATTATGCGTTGTGAGATATTGATAGGTTGTTGTTGTAATGCAACGAAAAATTAAAATAAAGATCCAACGAGCGTTGAGATCTCATAAACACCTTGAATCCATAAAGAATCCTTGAATCCACAAGTAAGACGCCCCAAAACAGAGGAAATTTAAAATATTATTGATAAAAATTGTCAACCCTAAATTATAAGTCTGCTATTTATATTAATAGCATAAAATAAAAAAATTACTAAAAATAGTAAAATCCGAAAACTAATTTTTCAGATTCTATGAGATCCTAATTGATCATAGCAATTGATAGAAATCATTTCCAATATGTTTAATATGTTATGATTGAAAATATCACAAATCTAAAACTTACTAAAATTAGTAAAATCTCTAATTTAAAGCCCCAAATAAATGAAATTTTCAAAAATAAGAATGGTTAGTTTTATAACAACTAATCTATAAGATTTCCTCGATATATTTCACCATGTCAAAGTTTGTGCGGTTTCGAGATCGTGACTATTGATTTGAATTTATTTGGTGGACCACTTTTGAAGGTCCCATCTGCATAATCTGTCCTACATCAGACTCCTCTTCTTCAAAAGAACTCGTCATCGAGATCTTTCCTCTCTTCAATTGATGTTTCTTTATATTACACCTTTGGCAAGAGAAAAGATGTTTTCTTAACTTCAAATTTCTTCTCAATAAAATCGATCATGTAAAAAATTGAATGCACCTCGATTTGTAGCCCAAATTTCTTCACCGTAGCCGCAAATTCTTCATTGTTATCATTTTTGATGATGGCATCTAAAACACTCTTGTTGATTTCCTGCAACACGATCTTCTGTAGGGGCTCTTCCATCTTGGGGGTCACCGCTATGGACCGTGCAAACAACTCCTCTTGTTCTTGTTAGACCTGTGTCATTTAGAGTCCTAATTTTGATCGGAGTCGCTAAAATTTTGGGTTTTAGCTACCAAGGGGGTTTGAGGTTCTGATTTAAGATATAACTGCATATTATGGGTCCTAGTACTGTTTAGTACTGCCCATAAAAATTTCGTTTAATTCCGATAACGTTTTTGGAATTATGCAGTTTTGGATTGGTATTCGGATTTGATTTTGTTAAAATCCAAGATGATGAGGTAAAACTTCGATATTATTCCAAGATGTTCAGTTTTCATATAGCTTCCATACAGAAGTGGAATTGGATCAACTGGATTCGTATATCAAAAGTTATGGGTATTTTTCCGAGTATACCCCGAAGATGAGAAATCCAGGCAGCAGCCCTGTAAGATGTTTAGCCTGGATTTAGGAATAGGTGGAGAGGTTATTTGATCTGGGTGAAAGCTGTAGATAATCTTCTTATCTTTCCAATGCCACTGTAATCATGAAATTCGGAGCTGTATTGAGGAAGTTATGGCCGTTTAAGTGATGGCGGTTCACGGTTTTAAGTCCGAGGACGACTTGGTCTTTCTCTCTGCCCTTGCCCATTTAACCTCCCCAAAATGTTACGACTTGGGCTCTCTTTTGAGCTGGTTTAGCCCCCCTTTGTTGTGTGTTGTTTGGATGGGGGAAGTGAGGGTGTTGGAGAAGATGGAGCACAAAAAGGAGTCCAAGGAGGTGTATTTGTTGTTGTTGATTGTGTTGTTATTCTTTCCTTCTCCTCTCTCTCAAGTTCCCCCCCCCCCCTCATGGTTTCACCTCCCCTTTGTATCTGCTGCCCCCCATGTGTTTGTGAAAATGCCATAAAGGAGTTGGAGAAGGAGATGATGGTTGGGCAAGTGGAGGGAGTGATCAAGGTGAGTTGGGTATATTGTATTGTTGGTTTCTCCTCCCTCCCCTCCTCCCCAAACTGATTTCCCCATGTTATCCCCTCCCCTTTGGTTCAGCCTTGAAGAAGAAGAAGCGCAAGGAAGTAAAGATGGCGGTGGTTGCGGTTGAGGTGGGCGAGGGTGTGCTTGCGAGCCCCTCCATCTCCCCCTTCCTCCCCCCCTCTCCTATTGGTGAGTTTTCTCTCCTCCTAAAGTTGGTTTTAATGCATATTAGGGTGCTTGGGGAGGGCTTGCTTGGGCGGTGTGTGTGTTGGGTGCATGTGAGGGCTGGGAAGGGGTGTTGGGCAATGGGGCGCGCGCGTGGGGCTGTCCGCGCACGTTGGTGGGTGCAGACAGGCGCGCAGGTGGGTGCAGACGGGCGCGCATGCGAGCGTACGCGCGTGCGATGTCGGGCGTGCGCGAGTGTCTGCGCGGGGTGCTAGCGAGGTGCGCGCGTGTGCGCGGGTCATGCGCGCGAGTGCGCGTGGGCGTGCGCTTGAGTGTGCGAGCGGAGGGTCGTCTGGCGCGCGGGTGGTGCGCGCGAGTCTGGGCGCAGCGGTGTGCCGTGGGCGCAGGGTGCGCGTGCGCTTGCGCGCGTGCGTGCACGTGTGGGTGGCCACGCGTGTGGCTGCCCGGGGCCCGGTTTGGGCGTGCAGAGGGTCGGCACCCTCGGGTGGGTGTCCGGGGGGCTCGGGCACACGTGCGTGCGTCGCTTGCGTGCGTTCGAGCCCGTATGCGTGGATGTCCAATCTTAGGCATCCCTAAATGATTTTATATATTTGTATGTGATTTTACTCACCCCTTTTGGTACCCTTACCTTGCAGACCTCGTCGGATGGGATTCGCGACGATCCGGGTATCGGTTAGTGGTTTGATTTCAACCCTTCCGGGAGCCATGGGGCTTTAATTGCACCCTAAATATGGTAGATATCATGCATGCTAGGTTTTATAGCTCATATATTGTGTGGAACCCCTATTCTACCATATACTTGCCTACGTATTATATAGAATATGGCATGACTTAGGTAATTTCATTTGAAATACTACCCCTATTTATCAAGCATATTTAACTTGGGTTAATAACGGTGTGTATGCGTAATATTCCTCTGATTTCGGACTAGAGGGTGTGGTATAGTTGTTGCACACATTTGTTGGGGCAGGACTATGACTAGCTCGAGAGGGGATGAGGCATTTCCTCTCTCTCGCCCTCCCTCTTTTCGCGAGCTGTGTAAGTAGATGTAGTTCCTACTTGACTCAGGCTTGCTTGAAATTATTGGCATGCACCTGTTGTTGCGCAGATCGCAATTAACCCTTCCCTTCTAGGTTGGTGTCATCCAACGTATGTTAGGTTGTAAATTGTGTATTGCCTGTTTGCCTTCATGTATGTATGTTGAGTAAGCCACCCTTGGGTATTGATTTCATATTATGTATATGCCGATTAGGCCATGAGCCTTGTCTAATGAGATAAGATAAGTGTATGACCTCCTATGGGGTCATACCATGGCTTTGACACTTAGAAGAAAATGTCATCCCCGCTTTTGAGTTATGCGCCCTGGAAGGAATTCATGAGAATTTGTTGCATTTAACCGGTGTTTGATGACCGATGACGACGGGGCCAAGAGGATTGTATTCGTGAGCGTAGATTGTTTTTCCCCTTCGTTGGATCCGTGTAGGAACTTCCCAGCGTCGGAAACGCTGTCCTGGCACCGGGCTCCCATCTGTAGGTACCATCCCTGTGGTCAACAGTGTACTGATCGTGGGAGTATGTCAGGTAGAGGCTACCCGAGGAAAGGGCTACCGGTGGACCAAGGGCTTAGGAACGATCTAGTCTCTTCCCAAGAGCCCGGGTCACACCTTTGGGGGTGAAGGTGAGGGATTGGTACAGTTACTCCCAACAGCCTAGGTCACCCTTCGGAGGTGAGGGTGTTGGTGTGTGTGTGGTGGGCTCGAGTTGATACTCGACCCACCAGCTTGTGTTGATGATTTTCCCAGAGGGTTCGCGCTGCGAATAAGTAGTAGTTCCTCCCAATATTGTCATATGTCGTGGTCCCGACATTAATGCTACTTGGTCAGAAGGCTCCCACTTATAGGTACTCCTGATGCATTCGGCTGATGTACTGATCATGGGAGCATACCAGGTAGAGATTGCATGACGGTGGGCAATCAGACGATATTGCGAGCATGAATCGTTCTCCCCTTCGTTGGATCCGTTTTGGAACTTCCCGGCGTCGGAAACGCTGTCCTGGCACCGGGCTCCCATCTGTAGGTACCATCGCTACGGTCGACAGTGTACTGATCGTGGGAGTATGTCAGGTAGAGGCTACCCGAGGAAAGGGCTACCAGTGGACCAAGGGTGTAGAACAACAAATTTTATCCTCTAAGTCCCTAGGTTTACCCCTGTGGGGGCTAGGGCGAGGGCGGGGTATGGTCGCACCGCCATGTGACCTTGTTAACCGTTGGGTTTCTACCCATGGCTTTCCTTGATAGGAGATTGCCTTAGTATCGAATGATTATGTTGGTGTTTGGTTTTTGACCACTCACTGAGCTTGTTGCTCACCCCTCGCTTATGTTTTTCTCCAGTTGACGCTGAGTCAGATCCAAGAGAAGAGCTCCCCTGGCACAATACGAGTAGGAGACCCGCGTTCGCGTTGGATGTCTTGCGAGTGAGAGGCCATCAGCATTCCCTTTTTCCTTGTCTGTATTATACTTGTGCTTGTGCACGGTATGTGGACTATTGATGTCTGTTTCTGTGTATATTGGCTCTGACAGGACAATTGATTGTGTACTCTAGTATGTAAATATGTCTTTGAATTACAGACTTAGTCGTTTGAGCTTCCGCTATTTGTATACATTTGATATCAGTTACTTGTTTATTTCCTTTTCTATTGTGGAGTGTTTATTTGACCTCGTGTATGGATTACTGATATCATGTATATATTTGCCATGTCTCGGGGACGGCCGCCCTGGGGCGTGACAAAAGTTGGTACCAGAGCCATGTCCTGTCAGAGCCAATTGTTTTATTAGAGATGAGTCCTAGGATTTCTATATGAGTATTCTGATCCTAGTGCTAGTTCCTTAGTTTGCTGATGTGCCTCCTCGGAGACAGGCGCGTGGACGTGGTCACCCTTGGGCTTCGGAGTTTTTCGAACCTACCGGAGGCGAGGAGTCTACTGGAGAGTTCTCGGCTGTTGGATCAGGACTTGCGCAGGAGCCTCCAGCGTGGGCGCGTGCTTACGCTGAGATGGCGGATCTTCTGGAGACTCAGACTAAAGCACTGGAGGCATAGACTGGAGCGTTGGCGGAGTAGGCGCGAGAGATCCGGGAGTTGCGGGCGGCCCGCGAGGCGATCCCGTAGATACCCTTAGCGGCAGATCCACCAGTGGTGTCAGAGATACCCCCCTGTACCGGTTGGAGACCGTATTCTCCTCCGTTCTGTTTATCGGGAGTGTACCATGGAGTTCGCGTGCGGCACCAGTTTCAAGTGTTGAGAATGTGGCGTAAGCTCATTAAGGGGTGATGTCTTCTTCCAATCTTCCTACTCAGGATAAGGGGCCTTGCAGGGTCAACGTTGAGACCCGGGCTAGGGTACTCCGTGTTCCTTGTTTGGTTGTCGGGATATCCTATATCGGGACCTCATGAGGCCCTCCCAAGGTTCTTTTCCCAGTCAAGGAATACCTTTGAAGCATCAAATTGATGATGGATTTTTCCTCACTTGTAAGGTGCGATAGCAGGTGGTGATGCATACGATCGGGATTGGGTGCATCCTATTGCAGCTTGGTGGGCGATCGCTTATGGACTAGGGTTCCATAGCCATATCCGGAGTCGCATCGATATATCATCGTGCGTTGTAGAGGTCTGGTAGAGGCCAGAATCCTGCGAAGTGCTCCCAGGTACTATCCACGACGCTTGTTGGTGTGCCCATATAGCAGAGACAGTGGACTTGGGAGGCTATAGTGGCCACACCGGAAGAGCGCTACTGGATGACGTCGAGAGCTTGGACTCCCTGTGATGAATCTGCCCATTAAGTGCATGATGCTGGAGTCCAATGGTTATAGTTGAACGACCTATTGGTGGCGGCATGTGAAGCACAGTTTGCGGTATTGTCGCGTTTTGCCCCCACATGGGCCATAAATGAGGAGACGTGACGTTAAGCGTTCGTGATGGGACTCAACCGCCATATCAGGTAGATGACGTCGCTTAGGCGTTGTCGGGAATCGACGACCTCCTATTGCGTGTCTTGCGGATTAAGTGTGGTCGAGCGGCTTACCCAGCATGTAAGGGTCATCATGAGCGTCAGCCATGCTCGAGGAGTAGATTTGGACTAAATCGTCCCAGGATTATTTTGATCTCCCCGTAGGGGTTGAAGATCAAGTACCCCCATGCCGCGAATTGATGATCTGTTTTGACCAACTTTGGGAGCTAGTGTCATTCTGTTGATCGATCTTCGCACAAGGTACCTATTTGGAGATCCGGGAGTTGGGCATTCTTTAGTTGGCCTTTCGTGATCATTTCGGGCACTACGAATTTTGGGTACTGCCGTCGGGGTAGACGAATGCGCCAGATGCCTACAAGGATCTCGAATGTTTTATTGAGCCTCCGTGGACTGTTCTGTGGTAGCCTTCGTTGAGAATGTTGGTTGGCATGCCCTCAGGCGAAGTTGTGGATCATCGCGTTGGAATGCGTTCGTCCATCAAGATTCCTCAGTGGACATGGGAGTGAGTTATCATTGATTTCATTGTAAAGTCACGTTCGGGTCACAATGTCGTCTGGATGATCATTGACCGATTGACTAAGTCCGCACTTTCCTCCCTATCCAATTGACTGAGTCTCTGGACGCTTCGACACGGGATTGAGCCTTCGTGATTGTTCATCTTCATGGCACTCCGGTCGGCGCTATTTCAGATCGAAACGTGTGTGTTACTTTGAGGTGCTTGCACAGCCTTTGGTAGGCTTTGGCGCGAGCCTTCATTTAAGTATAGCGTTTCACTGCTGATAGACAGCCAGGCAAGAGGACGATTTAAACCTTGGAGGACATGCTATTTGCCAGCATGCACGACTTGGGGCAGTTGGGTGAGGCACCACCCTTTAGGGGTTTGCCTGTGAGACGACTGCCATTCGAGCATCCAGATGATACTGGAAAAGGCACTCTACGGGCGCGGTATTATACCTCCCTTGTGTTGGGACGGTTGTAGAGTGCTAGTTGGAGGGGCCATAAGTTATTTAATTGACCTTGTGGTGGCCGAGATGGTTCGTGCGTGCCTTTGCACCACCCAGAACCATCGGAAGGGCTACGTAGGTCATCGTCGCCAGAAGCCTACCTTTGGGTTCGGCGACCATGTTAGCATGAGGTGTCCCGGTTTAAGGGCATCCTCTGTTTCGACGTTTGGGGCGAGTTGAGTCGGCCTTCCATCGGACCGGTTTTCGTCCTTGAGTGGATTAGGGGGAGGTGGCTGTCATGAAGCCTTGCCCCCGTGGCTGACTCGTGCCTGTGACGTCATCCAAAGTCTCGTAGCTGAGGCATTATGTCCATGATCCTGCTCACGTCATTCCGTTCGAGCCGCTCACCCTCGAGCTGGATTTGTCGTTCGTGGAGCAGTTGATCGAGACCATGGACCAATGTGAGAAGAGGCTCGGCACCAATATCGTTCCTTCGGTTAAAGAGAGTTGGTAGCACCAGTTGGGTGCCCGGACCACTCGGGAGCCAAGGGACTCTATGGGTGACACTTCTACATTCGATCTTCCCTTTGGGTTTCCTTAAATTTCGAGGACTAAATTTTCTAAGGAGGGGAGAATGTTAGACCTGTGTCATTTAGAGTCCTAATTTTGATCGGAGTCGATAAAATTTTGGTTTTTAGCTACCAAGGGGGTTTGAGGACTCTGATTGAAGATATAACTGCATATTATGGGTCCTGGTACTATTTAGTAATGCCCATAAAAATTTTGTTTAATTCCGATAACGTTTTTCGAATTATGCAGTTTTGGATTGGTATTCGGATTTGATTTTGTTAAAATCCAAGATGATGAGGTAAAAATCCAATATTATTCCGAGATGTTCAGTTTTGAGATAGCTTCCATATAGAAGTGAATTTGATCAACTGGATTCGTATATCAAAAGTTATGGGTATTTTTCCGAGTATACCCCGAAGAAGAGAAATCCAGGCAGCAGCCCTGTAAGATGTTTAGCCTAGATTTCGGAATAGCTGGAGAGATTATTTGATCGAGATGTAAACATGAACGCTGTAGATAATCTTCTTAGCTTTCCAATGCCACTGGAATCGTGCGATTCGGAGCTGTGACGTTATGGCCATTTAAGTGAAGGTTGTTCAGGGTTTTAAGGCCCGTGCCTATTTAACCTCCCAAAAATGTTACGACTTGGGCTCTCTTTTGAGCTGGTTCGGCCCCCCTTTGTTGTGTGTTGTTTGGATGGGGGAAGTGAGGGTGTTGGAGAAGATGGAGCACAAAAAGGTGTATTTGTTGTTGTTGATTGTGTTGTTATTCTTTCCTTCTCCTCTCTCTCAAGTTCCCCTCCCCCCCCCCTCATGGTTTCACCTCCCCTCTGTATCTGCTGCCCCCCATGTGTTTGTGGAAATGCCACAAAGGAGTTGGAGAAGGAGATGATGGTTGGGCAAGTGGAGGGAGTGATCAAGGTGAGTTGGGTATATTGTATTGTTGGTTTCTCCTCCCTCCCCTCCTCCCCAAACTGATTTCCCCATGTTATCCCCTCCCCTTTGGTTCAGCCTTGAAGAAGAAGAAGCGCAAGGAAGTAAAGATGGCGGTGGTTGCGGTTGAGGTGGGTGAGGGGGTGTTTGCGAGCCCCTCCATCTCCCCCCTCCTCCCCCCCCCCCTCTCCTTATGGTGTGTTTTCTCTCCTCCTAAAGTTGGTTTTAATGCATATTAGGGTTACTACATAGGACTCGGCTTCAGCCCATTTGGTAAAGTATTCAGTAGCGGTGAGGATGAAAGCTTTTTGGGTAGTGTTTTCTATAGTGTCCCGGAATGGTCCTATTACGTCTAATGCCCACATAGAGAAGGGCCATGGTGAAGTCATGGGATGTAAAGAAGATGCTGGTGCGTGTATTTTGTTGGCATGAGTTTGACACTGAATACAACGCTTAACGTATTTGTTGCAGTCTCCTTCAAGCGTGGGCCAATAGTAGCCCATTCTTAATACCTTTTTCGCTAGCATCTGGGCGTTGACGTGTCCTCCGCATACTCCTGAGTGAGCTTCTTCTACAACGGTATATGCTTCTTCGTCGTCCAAGCACCTAAGTAGTTCCCCAATGAAGGAAGCCCGGAAGAGTATCCCCCCTCGGAGGCAGTATTTGACTGCTATCATTTTGACTATTTTCTGGTCGTTGCTGGTAGCGTAGCTTGGGAATGAACTATTTTTAAGGTAGTTTTTAATATCAAAGTACCAGGGGTTTCCATCGTCCATATTTCCTAGTTCAAGGGCTAGGATTTCCGTGGTACTAGCATTTTTGTTGGCCCGGTTTATTTTTAGGAGACTTTGAGTTTTATAGTTACCGAGCTCGGTGGCAGGTGTTTCTAGTCTCTGGATAGTGACTGTTTCAGATGTCCTAGATAAGGGAAAGGTGAGCGATGAGGCTAAAGAGGCTAGAGAATCCGCAAGAATATTGCCGGTCCGGGGTATGAAAATGTGAGTAACCTTATTGAATTGTTTTAGCAGGACTATGGCTAGTTCTTTGTACGGCTTCAGTTTTGGGTCTCTAGTCTGATATTTTTTTAGAGTTTGGCGGATTACTAAGAGGGAGTCCCCAATGATGTCTAAATTTTTAGCTCCTAGGGCTAGGGCCGCCTTCAAACCTGCTATCATGGCCTCATATTCGGCAATATTGTTAGTGGCTTTAAACGTAAGCTGAAATGTTTGTGGGATAATGACGCCTTCGGGGGAGGTTAGTGCTATTCTTATTCCCTTTCCCTTTTGGTTGACTGCTCCGTCGAAGTATAGCGTCCATGTCTCTCTATCCTTTTCTTCAATAAGCGCAAATATTTCTTCATCCGGAAAGTCAGTTCTTACTGGTTCGTAATCAGGGAGGGGTAGTTGAGCGAGTTGGTCAGCGATGGCTTGCCCTTTGATGGATTTTTGAGTGGCATACGTGATGTCAAACTCGTTTTACTGTACTTGCCATCGGGCTAAGCATCCAGTTAATACGGCTTTCTCGAATAGGAACCTTACTGGGTCCATTTTGGCAAAGTGTTTGACTTTGTGGGCAAGAAAATAATGTCGCAATTTTTGAGAGGCCCATACTAATGCAAGACAAGTCTTTTCTGTAGGAGGGTAGGCTTTTTCGTACTTAATCAGGGTTTTACTCAGGTAGTAAATGGCATTTTCCTTTCTTCCCATGTCGTCGTGTTGTGCAAGCACCGCACCAATGGCTTCCTTAGTTGCAGCTATATAGAGGAGCAGGGGTTGTCCGGGTACTGGAGCCGAAAGGACTGGGGGATTAAGAAGGTATGTTTTTAAATTATCAAAGGCCTTTTGGCATTCACTATCCCAATTAAACTTGACTCCTCCTTTCAACAGTTTGTAAAAGGGGCGACATCTTTCGGCGTGTTGCGAAATGAATCTCCTAATAAATTGCAACCTTCCTACAAGCCCCCTTAATTCTTTTAGGTTCTTAGGTGGGGGCATTTGGGCGATGGCTTTTGCCTTAGTCGGATCTATTTCTATTCCCCGCTTACTTACCATGAATCCTAAAAGTTTCCCAGAGGAGACCCCAAAGCGACATTTCTTTGGATTCATTTTGAGTGAATATTCCCTGCATCTCTGTAACACTTGTCTAAGTATGTCTGGGTGTCCTATTCGAGTCCTAGATTTGACTAAGATATCATCCACATATACTTCTACTAGCTTGTGTATCATATCATGGAATATTGAGGTCATAGCCCTTTGATATGTTGCACCCGCATTTTTGAGCCCGAAAGGCATCACTATGTAGCAGTAGGTTCCCCAGGGTGTGGTAAAGGAAGTCTTTTCTTGGTCCTTTTCTGCCAGCCGGATCTGGTTGTATCCAGAAAAGCCATCCATGAACGAGAGCATTTCATATCCTGCCGTGTTGTCGACAAGGAGGTCGATATGTGGAAGTGGGAAGTCATCTTTTGGGCACGCTTGATTGAGGTCCCTGAAGTCGATGCATATCGGGATCTTCCCATCCTTCTTGGACACTGGAACAATATTTGCTACCCATTTTGGGTATAAAACTACCAGGATAAATTTAGCCTGGTGGAGTTTGTCCACCTCATCTTTGATTTTTAAAGCTACTTTGGGATGAAGGCGTCTCAGTTTTTGTTTTACTGGTTTTGCGTTTGGTTCTAAAATTAACTGATGTTCGACTAATGAGGTATCGAGCCCGGGCATGTCCTTGTAAGACCACGCAAAGACGTCTTTATACTCGTGTAATATTTTAACCAGGCCCTCCCTCTCAATGTGATTTAGTCCTGCGCTAATTGAAATGATTTTAGGGTCAGTCTTTGTCCCTAGGTTTAGCTCCTCTACTTCTCATCTGCTTCTTCCGTCTTCTTATCGAACCTTTGAAGGCTCTGCTTGAATTCTTCAGATAGGTCCCCTTTTTCTTCATCGTCCTCGTCACAGATTTCGAAGACTCCTAGACCATCGTCTGGGTTCTCTATGTTATCTAGGTCTGATTCTTCTATAACTGCTATTGTTTCAAATTTTTCTAAACCTAACATGGTCCTGCCATATCCTTCTAAGTTGCTAATGGTTTGGTCAGGAATTTGACTCCTAGTAGGTTTGACTGTTTTGGACGAGGCACTAGGGTTGGGATTTTTAGCCTGACTGGCTAGACGTTGTAGTTTATTCAGGAGATCAGAGTCATCGCTGAAGGGGTGCCATGCTGGGGTGAAATCATCCTTGTTGAACAGGGATCCAAGGGTTTTGGTTTCCATTTTTTTTGTTTATTTTTAACAGAATAGACACTTATTATTTACAATCTACTGGATTGATGGAAGTGCTTCAACCGACTTTTCTCCAGCAGCTGGCGCTCCTTTGTTGCGATGCTTGAGAAATGCGAGAAAAGGAGGCTGGGTCAGCTGGAGTTTTATCGTCTGGCGGTGAGTGTGTGTTTAGGTGTTTATCAGGTTGCGGGAACAGCCACTCTAGGGAGCCAGAGAGACAGTCTGGTTCTGTCTCCAGGATAGGGTCTCAAGCCTAGGGTGGTTTGTTTTTTAGGTAGCGGGGAGGGTATTCCGGGGATTTAGCCAATCGGATGGAAAATCTAAGATGTGGATGGTGGCTTCTATGGGTTTTGGGCTACTGATTTTTATAGTGACGGTTTCATTATCGGCAAACCTTGATTTATGCCCTTTGATTGCATCTCCTTGTATTTTGATTATTCGACCCCCCAAGGGGAATTTCAGACAATGGTGTAGGGGAGAGGAGACCCCTTTTATGGATGCTAGCCATTTGCGTCCTAGGATCATATTATAATCTGAATCCATTTCTAGGACATACGCTTTAGCGCTAGTTTCTAGCGGCCCTACCTTTAATCGGAAGTCCTTAAAGTTATAGGCAAATATACGGGTGTCCGTTTCAAAGAGCGTAGTTATGCATCCGTCAATATGCTCGAAGGTTTGTAGTGAAATGAGGTTTACTCCCGCCCCGGTGTCAATTAGAACTTTATCCACCGAGTATCCTTCGAGGTTAATCGTTATGCATAGGGTTGAGGTGCTAACGACTTTATCGTGAATCTCTTCTTTAGGTCTAAAGGTTATGATGGGCCCTAGTCCTGCGGTGGCTAGAGCTATTGGTACACCTAGGGTGGAGATTTGTGGATCGACCTGGATTCTTTCTAGGAACATTTTTAGAGCCTGTTGGTGGTGTTCTGAGGTTTCGATTAGCTCTAAAATGGAAATTTTTGCGGGGATTTTTTGGAGTTGGTCTAGGATGTCGATCTTATCTCCAGTGTGGGGCTCCTCGGTCTTTGTTTCAGGCAGGGGGTGTCTGTAAGATGGTACAGTGTTGAAAATTCTGCCTGCTCTAGTAGTTTGATGGTTTAGTGCGTCAATGGTGGTTCGGGGATCTAGTTTTAATGGGTATAGGCTTTCGTTGATTGGTGAAGGGGATAATGGTTGGAGTTTTTTAGGGAGAGAAAGCTTTGTGGGTTTGGGGAGAATGGGGGAGGGGATTGGCAGGACGGGGGAAGAGGCTGGTAAGATTAAGCCACCTGGGATGATCCTGGGTGACTCTCCGTGCTCAGCGTCTTTTATGGTGTAAATGCTTTCATAGCTTAGGCTCTCTGGTTCTTCCAAGGGAGCCTTCGTGGCTGGCCTTGGGTCTTGAGTTGTGGTTTCTACAGGGTTGGGGGTTTTTGGGGTTGGCTTGACTTCTAGGGCTTTTGTAGTTAGGTTGTCTCTGAGTCCCCTGATGGTGGCCCAGTCTAAGCGCCTCTCTTCATCAAGGTTGTAGAGAATGTCTCAAAATGAGGAGCATTGTTCGATGGTGTGGCCGTGATGTCGATGATATTGACAAAAACGGGTGGGGTCAGCACTGATAGGTGAAGGTCTAGCTATGGGTAAGGAAATGCCATTGACTTTTAATAAGGCTTTGAGGATGTTCCCTAGGGTTTCTCGAAGGGGAGGGTAGCTATTTCTTTTGTTTGACCATTTTGGGTTGTAGAAAGAGGGAAGTGAAGCCTTATCACGGAGGATGCGCGCGGGTTCTCTAGGGGCTGTACCTTTCGCTCTTGGGGAGATAGGGTAGAGAGGTCTCCTGTCTTGGTCCTGGTTTTGGATTGAGGGGGCATGAATTGGGGAATCATGGGTCGCGGGGTTTTGTCGTATCGGCACGGGGACGGGTACTGATCGAGTAGTGAAGTTCTGGTTGATTGGCCGAGGCGGTGCATACCCGGATGAACCGGACGTGTACTGTCTCAGAGCCCTTCCTTGATCAGGAACTCGTGCTCTGTTTGGGTAGAGTGCCGATACTTGTGTACCGTGGGGGTTTGTGCCATGCGAGGCAGTTGTCCAACCCTATGGCTGATAGGTGGGGACTGGGTTTGGACTACTGGGGTGGCACAACGGGAAATCCTGTTGTGGCGGTCAATCAGAAGCTGATACGTAGTACAGTCTCCGTACGAAAGCCTCGTACGAAGTTCTGGACTCAGGCTCTGTAACATCATGTCAATTTCTTGACATTCTGTGAGTTGCAGGCCGGTCCGGTGGACAAGTGTGCGCCACCGAGACACGTATTGTTCGAATTCCTCCCTAGGCCTCATTCTTTCTACGGATAAATCCGAAATAGAGGGACTTCTAATCCTCTGGTAACCATAGCGGCCCAAGAACTTCTCGCTTACAGCCGAGAAGTTCGACAAGTGATCTACAGGGAGGGTGGAGAACCATTGTAGCGCTTCTCCTTCCAATGATTTTTTGAAGAGGAAGACTAGCAGAGGTTGATTATCTACAAACGGGTGTGCGTCTAGATAAAAGGCAGTTAAATAGATGTCTGGATCTCCACGACCGTTATACCGGTGGAAATTGGGGATTTTGAATCCCTCCGGTAGGTGGACTGACGGGATTTGTCTCAGGTTATGTAGAGACATGTGTTTGGGGGCCGAGGGACCAGTCTCGGAGAGGATTCTTCGGATGGTTTCGTCCAGTGTTTCTCCCCTACGAGGGCTGCCTAGCGGTCCCGCGTTTGGGGTGGCCTGGTAGGGGCCTAGGGTGGAAATGGCTGGGAATATTGGATTCGCGGGGGAAAGGGGGGTGAACGAAAAGACGCTTGGGTTGACCGAGTGACTGGGTGTGAATGGGATTTTGGGAATGGCCTTAGGGGTTTCGACAGGGACCTCCTGTCTTAGGGTTTTGACTTGGCGGTAGTCGGCGAGGTCATGAAACATGTCCTCTACAGATTGGTATCCTAGACTGGCCATCCTTTCCTCTAGATGGGTCAAGAATTGCGTGGCCTGACCCTCTTGGTGGGTTCTTTCCTCTAGTATCTCCTCCTCTATGCGGGATTCCATGATGCGTGTGAAATGATTTAAGGGAACGAATGCAGATATAAAGCAGTAACTAAAGCGGTAAAGGATTGCGCAGCGGTGTGCGGCTTACAAAGCAGTAAAGGATTGCGCAACGGCGTGCGGCTTACAAAGCAGTAAAGGATTGCGCAGCTGTGTGCGGCTTACAAAGCAGTAAAGGATTGCGCAGCTGTGTGCAGCTTACAAAGCGGTAAATGATGCTGTGATGTGAATTAGAGGAGGAACTTATTCGAGGGGTCGGAAACTCTAACCTTCCTAGAGGGTTGATAGCATTCTAGTCAAGCTTGTAAAGGGGGCAGAAGAGGATTACCTTTTGTTGTTTTTCACAAGGGAGGTCCCACCGTGATCGCCAGATTTTGTCGGTACCGTCGGGAAGGCCTCCGAATGTGTCGGATGTGTCGGAGCGGATCCCGGCGGGTGCGCGGTGAGCGCATGTGCATGTGTGGGGGTTCTTCGGGGATTCGGATCGGATGCGTGCTCTAGCGGGCTCAGTCGGATCGTCTTCTCAGAAGAGGTGAGGGTGTGTCGTTCCTGGTTGAGGCGCCCGATAGCGTCTTAAGAGGATTCAGGGGGGTTTGTGTGATCGCCACCTGCTTTTTCTAAAAGCAGGAAAAGGTTGGGTCGGATTTGATCGCCTACGTGGGGGAGTTTGTGGGGTCTCCGCTCTGAGATACGGATATACCGTACGCAGAGGTGAAAAACAGGTATCTTATTCTGCTTCCGGGGCTTGACTAAAGGAGTCTTGGGACAAAGGGGTGTGGATAGGGGGGCGGCTAGTTGTTTTTAGCCGTCGGCCAGGGGGCGGCTAGCTAGGGTTAGCCGTCCAGGGTCTGGGTTGGTTTGGGCAGAACTTCGGTAGGAAATGGGTTTGGTTCTGGACAGAGGCTAAGCTAGGTTTAGCCCGGGTTTCTGGATGGTGGGATGAGAGGGTATTTTATGTAGGGAATGGGTGTTTCTCTCACAAAAGGGGCTCTCTCTCTTGGGATTTCTAGTGGTGGAAGGGTTTGAACAAGTGGGAATGCTGGATTGGTGATTTGAAGATGAATTGGTGATCTGAAGATGAATTGGTGATTTGGGACCCCTCTATTTATAGTAAAAGAGAGGCAGGGAAATATCCCGAGGGTAATGGAGTGGGTTGGCTTCGATTGGACCTCTCATTAATTCTCTGGTTCTTCTGTCAGAGACCAGGTGAAGGGTGGGTAGTGCTAACTAGCCGCCCAGGATGGGGCGGCTACTTCCTGGTAGCCGCCCCTATCATGACCTGCCAAACGTCCCATCTCTGACAAGCGGTGGCTTGGGTCGGCTACTCGGTTTGATCCGGCCAAGAGAGGGCGGCTAAAGGTCATGACCCGCCGCAATGATCAGCATTTAATGCTGCTTTATGTCCCATCCAGGGGACTGGTCCAAAGTCGGCCAGGGGGCGGTTAGGGGGGCGGCTAGTGTAAACTAGCCGCCCAGTGAGGGGCGGCTAGTTAGGGATAGCCGCCCCTTTCCAGGGACTTAGGTTTTTAGGGTTTTGGGTTTTAGGGTAGGTTTAGGTTTATGGTTTAAGGTCAAGGCTAGGGTTAGGGTTTAGGACTAGATCAAGGTTATGGTTTCCGGTTTAGGTTTAGGTCAAGGCTAGGGTTTAGGGTTTTCGGTTTACCGAACCTTTGGTTCTCTATTGGATGTCCAACTGTGGGATATTTCCGTGTGTTACTTGAAGTATTTCTGTCTCTCTGGACGGTCAAAATTGGGGTATCTACAAGGGTGAGGGTGTAGTGGGTCGGCGTTGGTTCGATCTGCCAGTTTGTGCAATTTTCCAAGATCCTATGTCACCCGTCGGGGTGAGGGTGAGGGTGTTGGTGTGAACGGGGTGGGCTCGAGTTGATACTCGACCCACCAGCTTGTGTAGTAGGTTTTCCCATGGGGTTCGCGCTGCGAACAAGTAGTGGTTCCTCCCAATATCGTCGTATGTCGTGGCCCCGACGTTGAAGATGCCCTGACAGAGGACTCCCACTTGTAGGTACTCCCAATGCATTCGGTGGATGTACTGATCATGGGAGTGTACCAGGTGAGGCTACGCGAGGGTCGACCACCGGACGATATTGCGAGCATGAATTGTTCTCCCCTTCGTCGGCTCCGAGTAGAGACTACCCGGCGTAGTAGAGTCTGGTGAGGAGCCCTCCCAGATACTACTCATGACGCGTGTGGGCGTGCCCATACGGCTGAGGTAGTGATCATGGGAGGCTAGTCTGGTAGAGGCCTGAACCCTGTGAGGTGCCGGGAGGCTGCCAGGTAGTATGGGCCACACCGGGAGAGACTACCGGAAGACGAGCGGTATAGAACAGCAAGTTTTGTCCTTCAAGTCTCTAGACTCACCCCTGTGGGGGCTAGGGCGAGGGTGGGGTATGGTCGCACTGCCGTGTGACCTTGTTAACCGTTGGGTTTCTACCCCCTGGCTTTCCTTGATAGGAGATTGCCTTGTATTGAATGATTATGTTGGTGTTTGGTTTCTGACCACTCACTGAGCTTGTAGCTCACCCCTCACTTATGTTTTTCCCCAGATGACGCTGAGTCGGATTCAAGAGAAGAGCTCCCCTGGCGCAATACGAGTAGGAGACCCGCGTTCGCGTTGGATGTCTTGCAAGTGAGAGGCTATCAGCATTCCCTTTTCATTGTATGTATTATACTTGTGCTTGTGCACGGTATGTAGACTGTTGATGTCTGTTGTTGTATATATTGGCTCTCACAGGACAGTTGATTGAGTACTCTAGTCTGTAATATGTCTTTGAATTACAGACTTAGTCGTTTGAGCTTCCGCTATTTGTATATATTTGATGTCAGTTACTTGTTTATTGTTTTTCTATTGTGAAGTATTTATTTGACCTCGTGTATGGATTACTGATATCATTTATATATTTGCCACGTCTTAGGGACGGCCGCCCTGAGGCATGACAATATGATTTGTGTATTTCACCGAAAGAAGATATCTACAAATAGAAAAAAAAAAAAAGGTATATGAACACTCTCGTAAATTGATATATGATCTACTATCCCTGATTATAGAATTACCACGAGATCGTTACACTCAGCCTATTTTATAGTCAGACACACACACACACATATTGTATATCTTGTACATATAAGATCCATACAATTTATTGAAGTATATACTTTATATTTGGTATGAGGACTACATTTGGGATGGAAACGGGATTGACTCTATATTTTCCGGATTCTTAAATGGTGGAGAAGTGAGAAGTGCAAGTTTAATATTATTTGAATGATATGTCCCTTGATGTTATATATTACTTTTGCACTATATATCACGCAGATTAACTTACCCAAGGGAATTCTATAATAAAAAGCATTGTTACACTCAGTTTTTTTTACTGCTCAAATGCAATTTTATATGTTTCATTAGTTCTCTGCACTTACTGTAAAGAGGTATATATTTCAATAAAAAAATTTCACATAATGATACTATTAAATTAACTGGAGTATGTATTTCAACTTTTAGAAAAATCCATACCTCATTAGATGAGATATATGATATACAAAAAAGACTATACTTGTGATTACAAAAAGGACTGAGTGTAACATTTTCTTTTTATTAAATGTCTACTGACTGATCCGAGATCGAGAAGAATTGTGTCCTGTTTAGAGCGTTGGAACTGACTGTGTGACATATTCATTTGTAATGCATGGACTGTAAAGATAGGCCTCTGGATCTCTTATGATGCCTACAAGTTTTGGGTAAGAGAAGGGGAAGACTGGGAGAGATCTCATATATAAAAGCAGTGGTCTACTTATAGGAGAACTGTTCTATATATACATACAACAAGAGAGCCATGACTTATTTATCTCACTATATTAAGCCATTTATTCGTTCCAGCACTTTCCAGATTCAAGAAGCCCTGCATAATTTAACATACACCATAAATTACCCATTAAAAACAATAATAAACACAACATATTCTAAAAATTAAACAAAGTATATATCTCATTTATAGTATCCCCGACCCCAGCAGTCCCATATAACTTGATCGCTGTTAAAAAAAGGTATATAATTTTTAGATGATATATACTATTTTTTGAAAGAAAAAAAAATCAAAACATGTGTTGACAGTGTCCAACAGTTTTCAAAGAAAAATGTTATATACAATTTTTTTTCCTACCCTATTTCCAATTCAAATATATTTTGATTTCAAAATAAAATATTATACATCATCTAATTATTTACATATTTTTATAAAAAAATAAATTATTTTTATTTGCATGGATACATTTATAAGAATGTAAATGAGTAAATGACACTCTCAATATATAGAAGACTCGAATTGGGGCTCAAGAATGGACTTGTGTGTAATAATGCTTTTTCCAAAAGAAAGACAAGCCCAACAATTATATATATGTTAAACTTTAAAAATGTTACACACAGTCCATTTTATAATCTAAAACACCGTCCGATCGCAAATGTTTTCATTTTTTTTAAATTATATTATATGTCATTTAAAAAATATGTATTTATATAAAAGATAAATTATATACTCTAATAGATTGAATATTATCATATATATATATATAAAGTATAAAATTTTAAAAAAAATGTATATTTTTTCGATACAATGAGTTAAGACACCTTGAGGGAGCTGAAAAGGTCTATATAACTGAATTTGAGGCTGTATATAATTAATGTCATAGCAAGCTAGACATGCAGAACTGGTTGTCAATTTTGATATCTCACCGGCTGCAGTTGGCGTGGAGGGAGAAGGGGGTGTCGACGTGGAGGCCGCACCGTCCGGGGAGCGCCGTCAGGGTCTCATCCTTCAAATTGTCACCGTACTTTGCCACGACTTGATGGAGGCACTCGCAAGTCTCCCTGCGCGTCTGAGAGCCACCTCTGATCGCCGCCTCGTGTGTCGACCGAACCCCGCCGCAGCACTCGGCCGATGGAGGGTTCTCCTGGCCAGTCAGGTAGTGCGCGCACGGCGCCAGCGCCGCGTCCACTGTGGAGCAGCTGATGATCACCTCCGCTGCCTGGCCGGGCACCACGGCGGCGTAGGCCGCCGCCAGCACCAACAGGAGCGCGCATGTAATACCACGTTTGGTCATGTCCATGTATATCTCAAAGTTCTTTTTGCTGGCTGAAACTGCTCACTGTTGCATTGATGAGAGTAGTGGGGGGTTGTGTTTATAGGGAGTTTTGAGGTGGGGTGGGGGAAAAACAACCCACTCTCGTAGCATGACATGTGTCATGAACACGTGTTGATGCTCACGAGATATAGTGGGTCTTACTTGTTGGGACCTCCTAGCAGTTGATGGAACATTACAGATTGCATCATCTTCTCTGGGGTGGACCTAGATCTTAAATGAGTTCTAAGTAATTATCGGATGTATCATGTATTAGCCCACCATTGTTATTATTATACACTTTTTTATTGTTATAGTAAAACTTTCTGCTACCATCTTATTAAGATCCAATATAATCCTTTGTTGTTAAGATTTTCAGACTCCACAACATGTGAACAATATCCTTGGCACTCACTCGGTCGATCTAGATCAGATTAGTTGATTAATTATATGGTTGGATCGGCTCATTGATTCAGTTAGGGCATGTTTGGATACTGTGCAAATGGGGGTGGGTTTTTATTTGCACATGTTCAAACATAATATTTTGTTTGGTTATGATATTTAAAGTGTGACAAATAAAATCCAAGGTTTTCATTTGCCCCCAATATATGGGGAAACAAAATCTCAACCAACCCATGTGTTTTCATTTGTAACAATTTTATTTTCACACCTCTCAAGTGTATATAAAGCAATTTTATATTTTTACCATCGAACAAATTTATTAAAGTCTATATTATCCAAAACAAATATTTCATCTCTTAATCTTATCTTAAGTAATAAAATAGATAATTATATTTTATAAATTTATATAACTTACAATAATATAATTGTGTGGATAATAAATATTAATGTGGCATGAAAATATTAAAATATGTCAAGAAATCTTAACTAATTATCATATATATTATCCAACAAAATTGTTATTTATAAAATATAAAAAAACCTTATAGGATTATTTGTTAGTTGAAATCCGATTATTTTTTATTTATATTCTATTATATTAGAACTTTTTTTAACCACATTGACTTATATAATATATTTTTTATAAATTTTTTGGGTTTTAAAAAAATAATATATTTGATAATCATTTGAAAAAAATATTTTATCTATTTATAATATTATTATCTTTTAACATAATAAATTGACACATATACAAACAGTTTCACATATGAGACAAACAATTACTAATAAGAACATATGTGTAAATGATAACACAATATGAAAATAGACAAACATGTGCAAACAATGTACAAAGTTTCCTTGCACGTACAATGTAAAATTTGTCTGTGCAAAAAAACACGTACAAATAATCACAGCATCCAAACGTGCCCTTAAAGTCGTCAATCAATGGATCGTCCGAGTTGGATCGAGTGGATTGGCCAATATTCATCAGGATTGCCGATCCAACTCAGGTAACTAGAAGAAGAAATAATTTTATATGATTCACCTTATTAATGATACCTAATTAATAATTCAATTTTAAGTTAGTCAGTCTTAATGATCAAACCTTTTTTTCTTCTACATTTTGTTTTACGTAAAATTATATTGGATAAGATTATGGTTATAATTGTATTGAATTACTATTAAAATATGTAAGATATGTAAAAACCTAATGATATTTGTTTGATCATAGTTCATTGCATTCTTCTGGAAAGGCTGCAAATTTAAAGAAAAAAAAAATTGGTAACTCTAAATACTTTTTTATTTTAGTTTGTCAGGAAGTGATTCCATCGATATAAAATTATATAAGGGAAAAATCGATTTTACTCCCAGTAAACTTGCTTAAACAGATTTTAGTCCCTATAAAATCATTTAATCTCTACAGGTCCCTGGAAACTATATGTGATTAATCGATTTAGTCCCCGAGTTAGATCTCCATCGGTTTACGGGGAATATTCAAGGCATATTCCTTTAACTTAACGAAAACCTAAAAACTAACATTAAAATAAGTCCTCGTGAAACACATAAAATCCATTTTAGTCATTTTCATGTCAAAATTGCCCATGTTATATCCTGAATATCTCTCTACTGCCCAAAACACACCAATAATAAAAAAAAATACCCGTTGGAGACAAACCCATCTATAAAACCTCTCCAATCTTCACCATTTTCATGTGAAATCTTCATATTCAGCATGCGCGACTGTTGCCGACCTTCCATCACCAAGGACGATGCGAAAAATGTCAGATTCTGTAAGTATTTTTCATACTTTGTTTGCATTGTTTAAATGCTCGATGAAATCCCTAAACAAGGCTGAATATGTTTGCACTGGTGTTTGATTATATGCCTAAACGAGGATGTGACATATTGGATGATCAGTTTCCATGTCTGGCGGTTTATGTGTTTGCTTAAATGCCTAAATCTTGTTTTGTTTGCTTTATGTTGATGAGTATACAGTGTTGATGAATATGTGTTTGATGGAATGTCTAAATGTTGCATTCTTTGTTTTTGTAGGCATGTAGCAGTGTGTTTAGGCCTTCGTATGGATGCATTCCACGACGTAATGAACTCCAGATGATGTAGTCATATTTAGTTTGCTAGTTCATCCTTGTTCAGCAACAAATCTCTCAACAGTTCAATATGAACAGAACCCCTGTGTATAACTTGATGATGCTGGCCATGTCTACTCAAATTCAACATATATACCCTATGCAAATATAACTATTACTTGATGATGTTTATCCATGTGTACTCAATTTCAGTATAACTACATGAAACAATGGTATTTATATTACATAACCTGCGGAATACATGACTAAATGCATCAATGTTGTTTTCGACTACTCTGGAAAATCATCCCACAAATATATCATTGCTATCTTATTTGGATCTAACATCTTTATAAATTGTTTGCCCTTCACATAGTTCTGCCCATTCTGAGACTTCACAGACTTCCAATAACCACCATACATAAAAGTAACACGATACAAATCATCCATTACACTAATTCAAAATCCAACAAACTAAACAAATGTGATAACCAAGATTTATGCCAAATTAAGCATATTATAGCCTATATAAACCACAAGAACCAAAAAATAATGAAACTAGAACACAAAACCAATATACACTACAAGAACCAAAAAATAAACATAAAAAATAAAACCATAACACCACTGAAATGCCATATCATGGTGGTACATTTGCTAATTCAAAAAATGTGATACATTGATCATAATGATTCAAATCACAAACTCTAGCAGGTAAAGCAATAATCACAAACATGCCATCCCTATAATACCCTGATCATGACCATACCAAATCAAACGAAAAACCCAAACAATTTCAACAAGAAACCCTAAAATCGATTCATATGTTCCAAAACCTAGGGACACTTACCTAATCAGTGAGATGGAATTTGTGGTAGAGATGCTTCGAATGTCTTCACAGAGAATTCATGGTAGGGGCGAACAACTGCAATGGCCGCAGATTCCCTTTGCGCGAGAGAATCGTCACAGGAGAGACAGTGAGGTTCAAGGGGAGAATGCCTGTAATGGTTACCGAAGCCCTTCGCGTGAGAGAAAGACAGAGTGAGAGAAATAGGAGATTGAAAGGATAGTGTTATGTTAGAAAGGGAGAAGGATATTTGGGTAATTCTCCATGTGTAGTTAGGGTTGACTCGATATCAGGTTAGTTGGTGTCAATCTAGGGACTAAAACAATAATTAACAAGCTTTGCAGGGACCTGTAGCAATTAAACGATTTTACAGGGACTAAAACCGATTTAGGCAAGTTTATAGGGAGTTATATCAATTTTTTCTATTATATAATTATGAAACATAAGAAAAATATAGAAAATATGTATGAGAAAATAACATAATAAACACAAAAAAGTTCTTTTAATAATAATAGAATAATATTTCAAGTAAGTAATAAATAAATTAAAATTTCACTATTATAATTATGCCATCAAATTAAAGTTTGCATATCTCATAGAATTTTAAGTACATTGATCAAGCGTTATATATTCCCAAGAGTGAGAAAATTGATTTTTTTTTCTTTAATTTTTTAACATATAATTGGCCCTGACTTACCCACTTTGTTGGCGATTATTCAAAAGCATTTTCTGTGGGACCGAGACCAACATGCAAAAATAGCCTTCCCAGCATGATCGTAAGGTCAGCCACGAGGTTCCCTCTGACACCCAAAAAAAAAAAATTAAGGTTTGAACATATAATTGATGAAATTCAGCAATTAGAAGCAGAAGGGGCAAGGAAATTCCTATCTCCTCCCCTAGAAAAATTGGACATTTGAGACTCTAAGGCCTGGAAGGAAGTCTCAGGCAAGAGGGCAGTGCTCCAATGGACCAAATGGCTTTGGCAGCCTATTCAAACTCCAAAGCACTCATTTGACAGCTTTTCATAATAAGCTACCTACATTGATCAAGCTTAGATAAAGGTCTTATCTAAAACATATTATGTCCTCTGTGTTCCTCTGATAGAGAGGATGTTGATCAACTTTCTTCTGGGTTGTTCATACTCAAGGTTTATTTGGACTTTGCTCTTCAGGGATCTTCTCATTCAATCAGCTCTCTCACGTCGTTTGGCTGCTCTTCCCCCCTAGTCAGCTGGCAAACCCTTTCCGGAAAGAGATTACTTTCGTAGTTGTTACAACTACAATCTGGTTCATATGGGTTGAGGAAAAGAGCCAAACCTTCTCAAGGAAATCTCAGCATAAAACATCTCTGTTGTACAAAATTAAGAAGGTCAGCATATGAGAAAGGTCAATATTCAAGGTATTTCTAGACTCTCCAAAAAATATAAACATTGCAGGCTCCTTTGGTCTGCAAATGAAAGAGAAGGAATCTTATAACTACTGTTCTCTGGTTTGCTACTCCAGATGGCTGGTTAAAGTTGAATACGGATGGATCTCTAGTTGATGATAGAAGAGTTTGTGGTGTGCTTATTCGTAAGAATCACTTATTGGATTGGTTGGGCGTCTTGATCTCCCCTCCATCAATCTATTGAAGCTAAAAGCACCAATCTTTGGATCGAATCTGACTCTACAACTGTGATTGTTTGGGTGCATGGTCAGGGTAAAATCGCATGGAGTGCTTTTCGATCTCTTTGACAAATTCATCAAACTTTGGACAATATGGATTGCTGCAAGGCAGCACACACGTTCTCTCCAAATATGGAAGGAAACTCCACTGCAGATTTGCTTGCAGCCTTTTAGTCTTCGATGGGTGAAACATTATTCTCTCCAAGCCAGCCTTGGCCTAAGTTGAAGATATAGTTGGAGGAAAACACGTAACTGGAGGGATATCAGAGTATAATTTAATATCGGTTTGTCTGCAACTATGCAGATTTCATCATTTAGATGTGGTTAAGCCGGGTTGGTGTGGGCTGTTTTATTAACACATATCCCCCCCTCCCACTCTTCTTCTTTCTTCTCATAGGAAAAAGTTGTGCATTTTGTGAAGTCCACATTCTTCTACTATTACAAAATCTTGTTTACCGATAAAAAATAAAAATAAAAATTTAGCTATTATTAATTAGGTAGGGCAAGTAGGAAAAAAAATTTGTAGCTTTTTCCGAGTTTTATGGGTGACAAGATGAAACCAATCACTCGATTTGACTCGTTTTATTTACTGAATGTAAAAAAATTACTAACCTCAACAATTCAATGACCTGAGTTGTTATACCCTTCAAATCAAATCGTAAGTTTCTAAACATAGTCCACATTTTGTGTGGTAAGTAAACAATTGCATTGCTATACCAACACTATACAAGAAAAATGGCTTGTACAAGTGTACTGTACAAATTTATAATTTTCACAACATAGGACAATTGTTTTAATTTCAACTAGGGCGACAAATCGAATACAGCTCGAATGAATGCCCTGAGTTGTTATCCAAATTCCTGCCTTCTACAAACCCTTTTTTTTTATTATTGATGATGAGGCTCTGTTTAGTAACATATAAAAGTTATAAAAGCTATACAATTGGTGTAGTGTACATGTTGGGACCTTAGAAAAGTTAGATATTTGTGTACACTATCTATTTCATGTGCTATAGAACGATATTCATATATGCTTCATGTGCTAGTATTTTTAACATATACTTATATTTACATGTAAATATCCTTCTTGTGAAGCAAAACAAACATGTAAACTCGTATCCTAGAACAGGACACAAGTTGTGAGTAATAAGGAGAAGATTGGGAGAGGGCATCTCTATAAAAGTAGTGGACATTTTATTCAGAACTCTTTCACTCATTCGCTGCCTTCTTATGGACGGCGGTGCTAAAAAAAATGAGTACCAAGACAGTTCATCATTCTAACATTCACCGGTTTGTGGATTGGCTCGACCAAACTTTCCCAGTGGGAGTCCCTCGGACACTAATGCAGGTGATGTTCGATGTGGTGTTGTGGTCCATCTGGAAGGAACAATGTCATCGAAATTTCCATGCCAAAGTAACACACAAGCTACAAATTTTAGCTCATATTATGCTCACTATTCAGGGCATTTTTCAAGGCAAGGATCTCAAAGAAGTCTGGGCTCCCTCTGTCCAGAAATTAGTGGACAATTGCAGCATCACAATTCGTCTGATTGAAAGCAAGAAATACAACGTTTCCTGGAGACCACCTGATACGGGCTGGGTTAAATCTAACTCAGATGGAGCGCTATCGGCGGACAGGGCTGGATTCGGTGCGGTTTTGCGCAACCAAACAGGGGCACTCCTAGGGGCGGTTGCAGTGCAAGAAGAAAGACTTCAATCGATTAATGTTTTGGAATTCAAAGCAATTCTTCACGGTCTGAAAATGGCTATAGCAAAAGGACTGACCAAGGTCCATATGGAAAGCGATTCAAAGACAGAAATTGCATGGGTCCTTGGAAGAGGCTGCATCCCTTGGTGTGCCTTCCAAGCCCAATCTGAGCTTAGATTTCTGTTGCCGTTATTGGAAGCATGGAAAGCCTCACATGTTTTCCATGAAGGCAATCAAGTTGTTGATCACTTAGCATCATGGCGGACCTCTCCGGGCACAACCGTCATTGCTCCACAGGAGGTGTGGGAAAAACTTCAGGACCTGATTGCACAAGATGCAGCAGGCACGGTGTTCACTCGAATGCGAAAAGCCTAACGTCCCTGATAGGGTGGAAGGGTGGAAGCTCCTTCTACTGTTCCTTCTAAGTCAAAGATTACTGGAGTTTTGACTCCTATTATTTTGAGCTGTAAGCTTTGGCTAGTATGTAAATATACAAGTCTTTTGTAACCCCCCATAGAAAGTTAATGAAATCATTCTTTTTTACCCAAAAAAAAAACAAACAAACTCTTTCACTCATACAAACAAGAGAGTCATGACTCTCATTTGTCTCATTCCACATTACACTACAACAGATGAGGGGAGCCATGTAAAGGATAGCTAGCTCTCCTCCATTTATTCATTCTACCACCTTCAAAATTCAAGAAACCCTACATAAAACACAATATAAATACTCATTAGAACAATGATAAACACACATACATTACTCCAGAAATGCATGATGAATCTTGAAAATTTAGTACAAGGAGATTGAACACAATAACACAATTATGAAATAAATAAATAACATGTTATATTATGATAATATTTCAAAAAAATACAGTATTTATTATCTATAAAAATTTGATATACTACAATGATACTCAATCATATTAAGATTAATTTTTAAATTAAATTATTTTAGAAAGGCATCCCATAGGCATCCTTCTATGTCCCCTTCCTTTCGAGGCAGTGTTGGATCCTATTAGTAGAGTCTGACATGCTGTCAACTCACATTAATTATCTTAAAACCTCACATGCGTACTCCAGTTCTCACTGGCTGCAGTCGGTGTTGTGGGCGATGGGGATGCCAACCGAAACACCACACTGTCCGGGGAGCGCCTGGGCAACCTCGTCCCTGAGGTTGCTGTATCGGGCAGCGATCTGTCGGAGGCACTCACACATGTCCCTGCACGCCTGGGTGTTGCCGGCCGCCTGGTGGATCGACCTGACCCCGCTGCAGCACTGGACTGACGGGGCGTTGGCCTGGCCCATCCTCGAGTCCACATTGGAACAGCTGATCCCCTGAGCCCGGCCCGGCCCGATGACAGCGCAGGCCACGTCCACCAACAGAAGCACACATGCAACACCCCTCTTAGTCATCTCCATTTCCCACTTCTTTTCCCTCTTAGTCATCATATATAAAAAAAAAAATAACATTTCTATGTCCACCTCCTTTTTTGTGTGGCAGTGTGGGTCTTGTCTATTTTCTTGTATATCTACCTCTTTTTTGCTTTTATTTAAAATGATTGTCACCATTAAAAGAGATATTTTCTCCTTAATGTTGGATATTCTCCATAGTGATCTTGATAATTGAATTTTTTTTAATGTCCTAGGCGAAATTTTGAATCTCATACATTATTATATATTAAAAAATCTAAATTGTTTTAATCTTGCACACTAACATTATTACTAAATAAATGCACAATATCATATAATCATTTAAATCAAAATATTATACAATATCATATGCTTTTAATAAAAAAAGGAATTTAAAAATTGAAATTTCTATTGGATTATGGTCGGCGATATTTAGTAAAAAGAGAAATTTTAAGCTTGATTTGAAAATATCAAAGGGATAAAATTTGTTAAGAGGGATTAATTAAAATAACACATTTTACCGTACATTTTATTAAGTCCACTGAATAAATGATTTTTCATAGCCATTCTTGGGTGAGGTGCCTAAACGATTACCTTGGTAGTTTTGTCCTAGGGCCGGCTGTGATATTCTCATTGATGATGACAATATGTCATTGATTTTGGGACCTCATAATTGGTGATGGAAAATATATCCTTGATTTTGAGTCTTCTCATTGACTACATGATTAATATGTTCACTACTTCCTTTAATTGTAGTTTTTATTTTAATAATCCCTCAAATTACCCCACCATTTTTGGGATCTTCATTGAATATGGACAACTATAGCGGATTTATGATTGGGCGATTGATCCATCGGAAGATAGGATCGACTGCTATGATCAAACGATCGATCGATCAATTGCTCAGATAAATTACTAAGATCAAACTATCGCCGCTGTGATTGATCGATCAGACAGTCAGATCGGTTGTTAATGGAGGTTGAATATTATGAACATAAAAAAATGTAGTGGAATGTTATGTTTGATTATGCATAACATTTTCTCAATATATATTTATTTTATTCAAGAACTCTTTCATTCATACAACAAGAGAGCCATGACTCTCATTTGTCAAGCAGTTGAGGGGGCCTCGTAAACCATTGCTCCTCTGTTTATTCATTTCACCACTTTTAAAATTCAAGAAACCCTGCATCATCACAAAAAAAATATACTCATTAGAACAATAAAACATAAGTGTTTTAGTTATACAAAGAGCCGCAGACCCGATGACACTATTAATCTTCGTAAATTAGAAAACAGACTGTTTTAATTATTTTCACTGGAGAGCGGATAAAGATTGTTTGATTGATCAAAGATATATTATGGATAAAATGTGGATAAAGATTTATAAAAAAAAAACTTATTTAACATGTGGTTTACTTGATTTAAAAGAAATAATGACATATGATTTGACAAATGACCATTTACTTATATCGGCGAAATAGAGTGAATGAAATAACATAATTCCAGAGATAACTAAAATATCAATTTAGCTTATTTTCAGTTGTATCGTTGTAACCACATATTCCTTGTAAACAAATGTGTTTTAGGGTTACAACTTAAACGGGTTGAATCTGACCCAACCCGATCTAATCTAAAATTTGAACAAGTTTGGATTTGGATTTTAGCATTGAGGTTCATAATAAGTCTGAACCCAAGCAATCTGAACATAATTTAGGCTGAATTTTGGTTGATGGTTTAGGTAACTCGAATCAACCTAAACCTAAAGTTTTCATATCTAAATAAAATATTTTATGTAAAATTATAATTTTTTAATTTGTATAATAAAATTTAAATTGTACAATTTATTGTTTAGAATATTTCACTTTTATGGTATCCATATATTTATTCTCTAAATAAAAACATTCTTCATTTTTTTTTGTTATGCGGAATTAGCTGTGGTAAGATTTTAATTGTTTAAAATAATGCATTTTTCAAGTCAAACTCAGACCCAATCGAGTTCAATCTGAACACGAACAAAATCCGACAAATTGAATTCGGATTGAGCTTCTCAACCCTGAGGTCGGGTTGGGTTGGGTTGAATTGGGTTGTGTTGGCTTTTACCAATCTCGGATCCAACCCACCCGAGTTGCTCCCCTGGTCCACAATCCATCAAACGAGGGGTGTCTCACCGGCTGCAGTCGGTGTTGCGAGAGATGGGGATGCCGACGGAGACACCGCACTGTCCGGGGAGCGCCTGCGCCGCCTCGTCCCTCAGGTTGCTGTACCGGGCAGCGACCTGTCGGAGGCACTCGCACGTGTTGGAATTATGTGACCAAATATACATAATTAACAATGTGTGTAACCGGCCCATATTATTGCATCCGTTTGAAGGTTACATACATGTTTAATATGATATGTGCATGAATGGAATTTATATGTAAGAGTTACAAAATGGAGCATTAAATCTGAAACGTTTAGTATTCATAGCCCACCTTGTTTAATGATTTTAATTAGAGGAGTTACACTTCTTCCCATTGCCTATATATACCTTTCTTGGTCACCATGTGAACATACAGATCCAGTGAGTTCATTTCTCTCCCTCTCAGCTAGCTTAACATGGGGTGTTTATTATCCATAGAATGAGTGCTATGTCATCTACTCAATGTCTATTTTCTTTGATCCGGGCGTCTGAAAGGATCGTAGTCTGTTCATCGTGGTTCTTCCGTAGCTCGCACCCCGGAAGAACAAAACCAGTTGTGGTCGTATCTCTCAGTGGTAGGAGTCATTCAACCCTGTGCGTGAGGGGGCCTTATTCACCGAGGACAGAGTGTCTTCACTCGCTTCCACATTTCCGGATACATTTTCTGATCCCTAACTCTTTTATTTCATGCTTTTACAATATATTTTAGAGGATGCATGATTTAATATATATTTGTTGTTTGTATTCTTAATGTGTTAATTATAAGAATTTGTGTTTAGCCTTATATTTGATTGTCACGCACAACAGCACGTGTCCCTGCGCGCCTGGGTGCTGCTGGCCGCGCTGTGCAATGACCTAACCCCGTTGCAGCAGTCGGCCGATGGGGCGGTCGCCTGCCCGGTCAGGTAATGCGCGCACGGGCCCATCGCTGAGTCCACCGCCGAGCAGCTCACCTGCGCCCGGCCTGGCCCGATGATCGCGCAGGCCATGGCCACCAACAGGAGCACGCACGCAACACCCCTCTTAGTCATCTCCATTTCCCAACTTCTTTTGCTTAGCTTAAACTACAACTGTTGTATTGATGGTTTGTGTGCTTCGAGCGGGGTTGTATTTATAGTGTGTTTTGAGGGGCTTACGTTATATGACATGGGGGCAGAATTAGTGGATCTTGTGACACTTTTCAGACCATGCAATAGTCTACAGTCTATATGTGCTGGAGGGCGTTTTCAAGGATTTTGTAGGTTCTGTGTATCTGAAACTGGCTTTGTTTCAGTTTTTAGAATTAGAGGAACACCTGGCTTTCATGTGAGGGCAGTTGTTGGGAGGTTTTTTACACGCCGCAGTTTGGACATTCTAAATTTGGGGGGCTTTATTTCCACCCCATCACATATTCAACCCACCCCTAAAAAAATTAAAAATGTCATTATTTTTAATAGAGCTGTACCAGCCAGTCTTCTCCAAATCTTACTCCTCTCCATCCACCTGGTCCTCTCCGACCACTTCCTCCTCATCAAACTCATCCCAACCTCCGATACTCTGATCCACTGGGCATGGCAGAGTTGGGGTGGGCGTCGGACATGGCGGGACTAACTTCGGCATCAGCAATAGCGGAGTCCATGTGGATCCCGCCTTCATACCGGCCACACAAAGGTCAGCCCAGCGGTGTGGCCTCTGTTGACGTAGATCATGGAGGTGTGGGCGTCGACATCGACCACAGAGGGAAGGGCAGTGTGGGAATCAACGTTGGCCACAGATGGAAGGGTGGTGTGGACTGACGCGGCAATGGCGATTTTGGGGGGCGGGTTGAATACCAAATGGGGTGGAAATAAAGACCCCTCTTAAATTTCTAATTAACTTATGTTTTGGGATTAGGGATAGTCATTTTTGAAGGAGCATTAATTGTTGAAAAATATTAAACAAAGTCTATGTTACAGTCCAAATCACAAACCATATATATTTTTATATTTTTAAAAAGCATATATCTTATAGTATGCATTTTTATAAAAGATGAAATATAAAATCCAATTAATTGAATAGTATCTTTTATAGAAAATCTGAAAAATTTCTAATTAATGAGGTATATATCACGATATAAGTAAAAGGGGCTTTAAAAAAGACCACGTGTAATAGAGCTCCTTAATTATTATTACATTCAATACCTTTTACACCTAACACAGATCTTAGTTGACGTGGATACGGTGGTTGTGGTGTGTGGAGAGGGGGCAGAGGGGAGAAGAGAGGAGAGAAAAATGAGATAGGGTGGTGGGATTAGAAGTTTAAAAATTATGTAGGTGGGTTTAGTTTTTCTATAAAATATGGATAACGGGATTAATAAGGTGGTGAGATAAAAAAAAATTAAATGGTTAGTGCGGGTATATGTACCCTTCTGTTTTATGTTAAAAGCCGATTAAGTAAACATTTTATGAACAATTGATCATTTCAATCAATTATTTTAGACTATTTAGACCATAATCTATTTTGAAAATTAATTCTAAAAAAAAACCTATTCTAAGCAACGCAAGTATAAAAATCTCAGTGATTTATTCCCCAATTCATGATTTTACATGACCTACTTATGGGCCACTCCTATGTTACCATAGACATGCCACGGCAGCCGCGGCCTAGCGACGGCCACCAGCGGCACGGCCTTGGGCATGGTCATGCCGTAGACCTCCGCCCTATCGATCTCTTCGGGCCTAGCGCCATCTGCGGGGGCCCAATCGAAGCAATGGAAAAGACGGGCCAGGCCCATCAAGACGAACACGACCCCGAGCGGCGCACCGGGGCACCTCCTCTTCCCAGCGGAGAACGGCAAGATCTTGAAGTCAGCACCGTGGCTGATTTCGACTCGGCCCGGCCCGTCGACCGGAAGGTGCCTCTCGGGCCTGAATTCTTCCACATCGGCCCACACATGCGGGTTCCGGCCCAGCCCATGCGTATTGATGAAAACGCGGGTATGGGCCGGGATGTGGTAGCCCATGAGGGTCGTGGGCCGGACCGACTCGTGGGGAATGAGGAACGGGCCAGCCGGGTGCATCCGAAAAGTTTCTCGGACCACACAACGGAGATAATTGAGATGGGCCAGATCCGATTCAGCAACCATTCGATCCCGGCCCACGACCGAGTCCAACTCTTCCTGGACCTTACGGAGCACGTGTGGATGCTTGATCACCTCTGCCATGGCCCACTCGTTTGTGACTGATGACGTGTCGGTTGCCGCTGCGATCATGTCCTATCAAATTAACACTTATCATTGCATCATCATTGCTATCAGTATTACATGAACACAATGATATTTTTTTTTTAGAGATGATAGATCATTTCTATCTCAAATATATTGATAATCAAAGTGTATAAAATTCTGAATAAGTTTTCAAACGAGGGAAAGAAAAACTAAAAAACAAGCCGTGGAATGACGGGCGGACACAATGATATTTTCTAGAGGCATAGAAAATGACTTTTCATTTAATGCAGCTCTTCAAAAATGAAATGTCTAAAATATATTTTTTATTAGATTTTTGATAAGCTGTTTTTTAAATATTATGATTTTTACAAAAGAATAAATATGTTTCCAAACTTAAGAATGTAAGTGAAGTTGTACTTCTCCACCTGAATGAGAGCTTTGATCTCCTCATCATCCATGTGTTCCTTGCCCTCTTCGCCAGGCAATGACAACAAGACATCGACGAAGTCCATCCCTCCCTTGTCAGCGCCACTCGCCTTCCGATGCTCGTCGATGATCCTCTCGTGAAACCGATCGACCTTCGCCTCGACCTCGCGCATCTTCTTCTCACACCCGAACGGGTCGAACCACCTCCAGACAGGCAAGTAGTCCCCAAGGTAGATCACCCCCAGAAGCCAGAACAGCTCGTGCGTGATGCGCAAGAACTCCTCTGCCTCGCCCGGGGACCCATCCCCGCCCCCGAAGTACTGCTTCCCCAAAAGCATGCGCGTGACGTTGTTCATCGAGAACGCGCACAGGACCCGCCTCAGGTCGACGCGCGCGCCCGTCTCCAGCACCTCGCGCACTAGGTGGTCCGCCTCGCGCGCGCGGTGCGCGGCGAAGGACTCGAGCCTCCGCGTGGTCAGCAGTTGCTCCATGCAGATCCTGCGCATGCGCTTCCAGCGCTCGCCCAGCGGAGCGAGCGCAACGTCGCCGCAGTTGTAGGCGAGGTGGACCGCGGCGAGCGTGCGGGGCCTCGAGGCAAAGACGTGGTCCTGGTTTACGAGGATCTCGCGGATCACTTCGGGGTCGTCAGTGGTGATGGCGTCCACGTTGCCCAGGCGGAGGTAGACGAGGGGTCCATACTCGGTGCAGAAGGATGCGAAGTTCCGGTGAGGGAGCGGGCCGAGTTGTAGGAGATTTCCGAATATTGGCAGCCTCGGCGGGCCAGGAGGGAGTTTCGGGGGAGGTCCGCGGGGTTTGCGAGCAAAGCGGATCGAGATGTAGGTGACTAGCAGGGTGAGAATCAGGGCTAATGTGACTGAATCCATATGAAACTTTTTGTGGGCTGTGATTAATACATCATTTTTACATTTTTAAAGCGGGCTCTCGTTAGGATTTTCTGGAAGACCATGGACTTTACATGTATAGATTGGATGTAAAAAATTCATGGTGTTTGATGGAAGGAAGGGCTCTTCGTGTGGTTGCTTATTTGGTAGTGCATGCTTAAGTTGTGGCAACGGCGCCCATAAAAAATTTCAAAATCACTCTATTGTACCAAAAAAAATGCTTAAAAAATTTGGTTGTACGATTAGACAGCTTTTATGTTTGTAGAAAGTTGTATCTGCAATCGTGCAACCAAACAATTTTACTTTAGCAACTTCCAACAGACATATTTCAAACAAATAATATCCAAAAGCTAGGGGGGTGAGTTTCCTACGAAATCCGTTTTAAAACCTAGATTCATGCAAAATTAATTTTGCAATTACACAATCAAACACACCCTAATACAGGTCACAAAATCAACAAAGTCTAGCTACTCGATTAGATTTATGAAATAATAAACATTCATTATGGTCTTTTTAAACTTTTATTGTGAGTGAGTGCATATAATTGTTTTGATTTAATTTATTTCATCTAGATAATTAGATAGTCAGTTTATTATTTTATAAGATTAGCATAGAAAGAATAAAACGATGGGTTAAAGACATCTATATCCCTGCAAACATAAGTGATCCCATATAAGTCCCTATGAAAATTGGAGTAGACTCTCAAAAACCTAATTATCATTCTCGGTTTAAATTTTCATTCAAATTTCGCATAATATTATATCCTATGTAATTGTGTAAACATTATAGCTTCCATAAACAATCATAATAACAAATTAATCCATGAAAATGTCAAATTATTTTTTGTAATATTTTTTATGTTTTCACATTTTCATTGAGGTGTTGTTTGAAAATAGTTAAAAATTTGACAGTAATTTAATTATTTCATTTTTATAGGTTAAAGTTAAGTATGATAGGTTGGGTTATGATTAATTTTTGTTGAAACTATGGATGTATATGGGTTTTTGTGAGTTTTTAAAAACTTATATATTTGCTCCAATTTTGATAAAGATTTACATGAGATTATCCATTCTTGTGAGGACTTGGATATATTTAACCCTAAAATGACATTGAATTGTTCAAAGCGATTTGACAGGATACTAGTCAAAATATATGAAACCATGGATCTTCTAACATCCTGATCGTCGATAATAATCCTCGTAGTCATAACTCATAATACAGATTATTATCATGCACGCGATCTTATGATGCTCATGTAAATCCATCACTAATCTACGTAATTATGATGTCATGATGCAGATTTCCATCATCTACCATATATGATTGAAAATTCCATATTCTTCAAATCGGATCCTATTTAGATCTCAATAAACTTTGTATTGTCCAGAGACCTGTAAACCAGTTTTTTTTTTTTTTTTTTTTTTTTTTTTGTAGAATTATGTCTTTTGGTGATGTGAAATATCTCTCTCTCTCTCTCACCATGGCACCATGCCGGCTACATCAGTTTTTTTTTTGGTGTAATAATATGCCCGCTACAGCAGTTAGCGACATCCAAATTAATGTCACATGAGATCCTGTGCTATCCATATACATACTTTCAATCGACAGATTGATATATACAAATATAGATGCTTAATGAGCAAAGGAACAGAAATATGTTTTGTGAGCGTCAAATTTTTAGGCTACTCAAAGCGAGTCAAGTCGTAGGTGTTCCATCGGATCCGATCCGGTAAAACATTGGCCCATCCGGCCCGGGTCCGAAAAGACTCAATTCGAAGACCCATACCCGACCGATTACAACATGCCAAATCAGTATTTATCCGATCATATATTGCCTTGATCTTCTTAGATATATTGCATTAACTGATAATTATTAGCATTCAAATTCAATCAATGCTGGTATTTATCATCAAATCAAGTCATCAATTACTGTGTCCACTAAATTCCAACAATATATCACTACTATCATTGAGGATGCGTAAAATCCTAATAACATATATTTTGGATTTAGAGTTATTTCCCAAATCCCAACAATATATGTTAGATTTAGAAACATAATTAATTGATTCCATATAATCCCAAACAAAATATATGTATTTATCAGGGATAATCAATTATTAATAAAATATGTGTATTTATCAGGGATAATCGATTATTGATTCTGCAAATCCATAAATATACATAGATTTGATCACCTAAATCAATGATTCCTTCTCATCCGTCCGATGAAAGAAAAATCCACCATTGATTCTAAGGCACCCACCAAATACTATAAATAAACAATCAATTATGCACAAAAAAGGAAGAAACATGTTTTCCACTATACCCCATTCACATGACCACTTCCGGTGCGAAATCCCACCACCAAAAGAGAGGAACTACGTGTGACTTGATCCCTAAACTAGGGTACGTAGGCAGTCTGAGAGGTTACAATAGGTTCAGTCCAAATCACATCAAAAACCCCATCCATCAGTCCACCGCGGACCCTCATCGTTGGATCTGTCCTCGAGTTCAGTTCATTCAAAGAAGAGGATCGCCGACAACCAAACGGTACCCGTCGGAGGAGACAAGAGCGGACGGATTCGATTACCTGAACCCGATAAACAAATTTTCGCCCCTCTAGTTTGACGCCGTCTGTGGACCTCGAACGAAAAGTCTAACTCTTCGCCATGACTCCCAACAAAAAAAATTCTCTGGCCGTACCGACTCTGGTGACCTAGCCGATGCAAGGGGAATTCTTGCTTCTACCTAGCGCGACGCCCGCAGTATCATCGATAGGCAGCACCGCATCGACGAGACCCAGCCTCAGATCAGGCCATTCGATTTGAATCAGAGATTGATCGGTTCTCTCTAAGTGGTGGGTGGTAGTTAGAGACATTATATTCGATCTCTCTTAGTAATTGAATTTCTCTTTCCACATAAACCGACGTATCAAATCTGTCATCCCTCTCTCTCTCTCTTTTAAATAAATAATAATAAATAAACGAAGAAATATTGTTCTCTAACCATCGTCGTTTTGTCCATGATTACACTGCCCCTCCTTGTGAATGGTGAGAGTTCCACCAAACCCGACTACAGCAACAAATCGAAGGTGCTTTGGCTCAAGATCGCTCACGGTGCTCGTATCGATCCTCGTCGAGGGTGTGATTGTTCTTGGCAAGACCATGCCCGCGCTCCGACCCGACAGGGATTCTTCTTTCTTGTCAGGGCCTTCGCAGGCGGGGTCATACTCGTGACGAGTGATGGTCGCAGCGATAGGAACGTTCATTCGGCATCGCGTCATCGGCGCACCTACTCGCGTTACTTGTGAAGGTCGTCACCTCATCGGTGCCCCTCATTGGCCACCTCAATAGATCGCCTCCTCAGTCACCTGTGCGGGTCACCTCGGCTCGCCTCCTCTATGCCCGTTTAAAGCTCACACTACACACTCAGTGTCGCTCGAGGAGGCCATATGAAGTGGTCGAGGCTTACGACAAGGGGGGCACACATAAACTCTGCATCGACGGTCCATGGAAGATGCGGGGGAAACCTTCATCCCCGCCTAACGTAACACGTAGCAGGTATTTGATTCAATCCCTCTTAAAAAGATTTTTATTCAATTCAATTAAAGAGGGTGTGATTCATTCCAATTAATAATCGGTTTCATCAACTCCTCCAACATTATGGTCTCTAAACAAATGGTGCACGTCACGTGCCGATCTCCACGTCCTCCCTCACACAAGGTGTAACGCCCCGAACCCACGACTCCGTTTTGAAGCGCGAAGTCCAGTTGCGTTATCTAAATTCCTCGAATCTCAGAGTTCTTTTTTTTTCCTTTATCCAGATATATAATAAAACATCACCATAGTTGTTCATTAATTATCAAGACTAAATTTCAACATAACTTTTAAATTTCTGGATATACATTCGGAATAAATAATATAAATATTTCCACACTATGATACGTAAGGGTCCTCTACATGGCAAGAAATGATCAACATCTTCTATACAATTCTAGTGCTCCTGAAAATATGATCTTGTGCACAGCCACATCGAGATCCACCACTCTAAGCCCTTAAATCTGAAAGGTTGGAAAAATGAAGGGTGAGCAACCACACGCTCAGTGAATGGACCTTTAGGTCCCAATAATAGTTGATATCAAAATAATAATATTTAATAAAATATCATAAGGAAATAATTGCAAATACAATAAGATAGTATACCAATATAACTCGATAGAAGCCTCATTTTCAGGATGCATAGTCTCATAAAATCTTATCAAAACCACATGATGCATATGTATGCAACGGACACGCATGCCCGTATGGCACGCAGCCGAAAGATGCTCCATCTAGAGCTTGGTCACGCAGACTAGTCGTCACGCAGACGGGTGTCACACAGACATGGTCCCACTGGACTGGGTCACGCTGACAAATGAAATGCATGCATGATCAACTCATTTTCATTTCAATAATATGCATGCGATAGTCTCAAAATAGTATCATTTTTAATACAATACTTAATAAGGCATCAACCTATATAGTATGAATACATAAAATAGCATTTTAAAATCATTCATTTAAAATCATTGAAAATTACATAGGAAACGAGACCCACTTACCTTAGGTCCAACCACAATCCAAAACAACTCCAGTAGGTCTAAGGCAACCTAACCCGACCTGTAAGCGATACAACTAATCATAATCCGTACAAACAGTATGGAACCCGAGGGTATCCGAGGACACAAAACCCGAAGGCTCCCATAGGGACCGTCGCAGACCTTTTCGATGGCTCCCATAGGGACCATCCGAAACACAACCCGACGGCTCCTATTAGGGCCGTCCCTTAACAAACCGACGGCTCCTCTAGGAGCTGTCCCTAACATGCCTGACGACTCCTACAAGGGGCCGTCCCGAGGCAGAAGCACAAACCCTAATTTATTTTTGTAAAAATCTTTAAATCTTCTTTTAGCGAAACAAAACACTAATTGTTTAAAACGGTGTAAACATAAAAGAACTCATATCGAAATCAAATCATGCGTACGAGAAATCCAACTAAAAACCCTAGTTTATAAGGATTCTCAAACCACGTATATAAACCAATTAAACCTTATTAAAAACTTCTCAAAAACTCAGATCTATTCATATTATCAAAATCAATACATAATGTATAACCGATACAAAACATTTAGGAAATAGATCGAAAATTGTATATAAGAATAATCCATTTGAAATCCTATCTTATGGGAAACGGTAAAATATCGATAAACATTAAAACACTTAATACACCCAAGGATTTGAATATACTTTATAAAATCCTTTGAAAACCGCAAGAGATAATATATTATTATTCCTAGCATGATATTCTTCTATTCAAAACCCTAGACTTAAAAGGGTTCAAAATAAAACATATATAAAACTATTAAATCATATTACAAAATCCTCGAAAACCATAGATCCATTATATGAAATAAAAACTAACATGGATCTATAATATAAATCCCAGAGAAATCATAAAAACATGTATGGCTCGGATCTATGCATATAAGGGTCAAAACAATAATTTAAACTATTATAAACATGCTTTCTATTCTTAATAAATAACCCTAGACATGGTATATACCTAACCCCTTTTATTTTGACATGAAACAGTTGAAAATACTTTGAAAATATCATGATTTCATAACTATAACATAAATATCCAAAAATCATATATAATCCATCAAAACTATGAAAACTCAAGAAGAGAACTTAAAAGATCAATGAAATCCGAAGTACATACGTGAAATCTAATACATCATCAAAAACTTGTAAAAACATCGTAAAATCATTGACAGATCTTTCGTACAATATAATGATTCAAAATCACATAAAAATGCTTAAAAATCAACAAGAAGAAACTATTCTTTTGTTGGAAAAACTCAAAAACGAGAATACATGCAAAGGACATTCTAAAAGGGATCTATACCGATCAAAACTCATCACAACAGTGGATAATACTCACAAAAATCTCATGTTCGAACCCCTTTCCCGAGCTCCTCCACAAGGGCGCCAAAAACAAGAGAAGAGAAAGAGGAAGACTTTAGGGATTTAGGGTTTCAATGAAAAAGGGAGATTAAATAATCGAAAACACGTGGGAACAAAAATACGATAACATCAAACCCGAATAATCACAATTAAAGGCCTTGTTCTTTTCAAAAATAGCTGAAGTTCAAATTCAAAAATTCACCCAGATCGACGGCTCTGGTCGCGTCCGTCACCCAGGTGACTCACTCACGTCGTCCCATTCGGCTATGTTGTATAAACGACTCAAGCCCAAGGTGACTCGCTCATGTTGCCCCATTCGGCTACATCATACAAACGACTCAAGCCTAAGGCGACCCGACTCACTCATGTCACCCCATTCGGCTACGTCGTATAAACGACTCAAGCCCAAGGCGACTCACTCATATCGCCCTGTTCGGCTACGTCATTCAAACAACTCAAGCCTGAGGCGACCCGACTCGCTCACTCGCCCCGTTCGGCTACGTCATATAAACGACTCAAACCTAAGGCGACCCGGCTCACTCACGTCGCCCTGATCGGCTACGTCGTACAAACGACTCAAGGCAAGGCGACTCGCTCGCTTCACCCCATTCTGCGACGTCATGAAAACTACTCAAGCTCAAGGCAAATTCAAAACCAATCTCCGTGAGCCAAGCCATCTGACTATTCACGCTAGCGAGATCAATATGGACTCCCACATGGCGGCATCCCCCTTGCAGCCTGAGCCAAGGGGTAATATTTTATCTTGTAGGAAACACCACCTTGTGGTTTATACAAAAAGGACAACATGTCACGCAAGGATACGCGGCTCACCATTGATCCATATTCCACGAACCTACCCCATAGGGTGGCGTCGCACAACCGGTTCGGACATGGGGTGGCTCAATGTTGGTCCCAACGGGTAACGTCGCACAGGTGGTTCAAACCAATGAGACACACCGTGAACCCTACATGACAGTGCCGTTTTGATGGTTCAAGTCAGGGGAACGGACCAACTTCCACAAGGTGACGCCATCTTAGTGGTTCAAGCATGGGGCAACACCTTGTCCGGTGGGTGATGCCATTGTCACGCCCACGACTCAAGTTCAACAGAAAGTGCATCATCAAAGGCCACGTCGCGCAAACGGCTCAAGCCTACCATGAGACATACCTCTATAGGTTAAGGTCGTCCTGACGGCTAAAACCTGCATCCAAACAAGGTCGATGCATCATCTCATCACAACTGGTGAATGCTAGATCCCCGTGAAATCTCACCAGCTGCCGAAGTTTGGTTTGCGGCACGCGGGAAACAACGATCAATCACAACGGGATCTATACCATCCCAACCAAACAACGAAGAAAGGCGAGAAACGAACAAAAATATCCTAAGCTCTAGGCGAACATGCGACGAAGGGCGGGGGGCACCCTCATCCAGACAATTTATAGGCCGTAGATCCGCCTCTTCGTCTTTACCATGCCGTTCCTCGAACCAAAGCGACCATTTATGACGGGGTAATAATCCAAGTCCCTCGTAAACCGTCGGGTGCCCTTCTCGAAACAACGTCCTGTCGGTTCAATGAACCTAACACATGGCGCCTCCATCCAGTACTCCCTATGAAACAAGGTGAGATGCCAAATCAAAAGGGATACACGCCCAACCCGAGATGAATCATTTTGATGTGACATAGGTTGCGGCCCGACATGTGGCGCCTCGTACAAAATTGAGTAGGAAAAAGGGGGCATATGTGGGAGCCAAATTTTTAGGCTACTCAAAGCTGTCCGGATCATGGGTCCCATCGGATCCGACCCGGCAAAACAATGGCCCATCCGGCCCTAGCCCGAAGAGACTCAATTCGAAGGCCCATACCCGATTGATTACAACAAGCCAAGTCTTTATTTATCCGATCATATATTGCCTTCATCTTCTTAGATATATTGCATTAACTGATAATTATTAGCATTCAAATTCAATCAATGATGGTACTTATCACCAAATCAAGTCATCAATGACTTTGTCCACCAAATCCCAACAATATATCATTACTATCATTGAAGATTCCTAAAATCCCAATAACATATATTTTGGATTTGGAGTTATCAATATTTGATTCTCAAATCCCAACAATATGTTAGATTTAGAAACACCATTAATTGATTCCATGTAATCCCAAAAAAAATATGTGTATTTATCAAAATAATCAATTATTGATTCTACAAATTCTTAAATATACATAGATTTGATCACCTAAATCAAGGATTCCTTCTCATTCATCCGATGAAAGAAAAATCCACCATTGATTCTCGGGCACCCACCAAATACTATAAATAGACAATCAATTCTCCACAAAAAAGAGGAAGAAACTTTTTTTCACTAGACCTCATTCACATGACCACTTCTGTTGCGAAATCCCACCACCAAAAGAGAGGAACTACATGTGACTTGATCCCTAAACAGGGTACGTAGGCAGCCTGAGAAGTTACATTAGGTTCAATCCAAATCACATCAAAAACCCCGTCCATCAGTCCATCGCGGATCCTCACGTTGGATCTGCCCTCGAGTTTGCTTCGTTCAAGGAAGAGGATCGCCGGCAACCAAGCGGTACCAGTCGAAAGAGACAGGAGCAGACGGATTCGACTACCTGAACCCGGAAAACAAATTTTTGCCTAATGATTGATAATTTAAACCAACTAGCTCCAAGTATGGATGTGGGAGCGATTCCCAACTTTGTACAATCACTTCGCAAACAAAGAATATATGAGATGGCCGAGCGACTTCTTGAGAGCGAAAGCCACGATATGATGCCTCAGTTCCCTGTAAACCTAAATTTGGTGGGAGCGTATTGAGGCATAAGAGCGATATCTAGGCAAGCAAAGTGAGTAAAGACCTTTATTCGAGCTATTTCTTCTCTTCAATCTTTCCATGAAACCGTTGTTACGATTTTTAGATCTTGGGATGCAATCAATAAAATAAATAAACAAACAAAAAGAAAGCAAAGACACAAAAATTTACGTGGTTCGGCAAACCTTGCCAACATCCACGGAGCACACCAGAGATTTATCCAATATCAGTGAGAAGGTTTTACAATAGTCACGGCGATAAAAAAAAACCCCAGAACCCAATGAAAAATATGATATGCCCTTTTATATTGATATCTCATTAAGGGCAAAAAAGTCAATATACGGAGACAAAAAAAATGGTGTTTTCCGATATTAACTTTTTTGCTATTAATGAGATGTCAGTATAAAATGGCATCTCATATTTTTCATTAGACTCTAGGGTTTTTATCTTCGGTGTGACCATTATAAAAACTTCTCATTGATAGTGGATTGATCTCTGATGTGCTCCGTGGACGTAGGCAAGCTTTGCCGAACCACATAAATTTTTGTGTCTTTGATTTCAATTTATTTGTTTATTCTTTTGATTGATTGCATCCCAAGATCCAAAATTCGTAACATTACAAACAAACCAATATAAAATGCTCTCACTACCACTTGCTTTTTTTTTATTATTATTTTGTGGTTAGTTCGAAAAACAATTGGTTGTTTCAACCAATAATTAGATTAATTTAATCAAGTTGACTTATTATTATTATTTTTTTATATATAAGTTGACTTATTGATTGGGACAATCGAAAGCAACTAATCCTTTTCAGTGAGTATAATTTTCCATGCTGGACTTTGGAATACCATCACTCGCATTCAGATTCACAGGTATATTATATATCAAGGTGTATGAATCCAAAATTTCCACAAGGGGCAGTGGAACACTTCAAATTCTTTCACAAGTTTTCCGGTCACCAGTTTAAAGATCACCACCATGTCGATGCGTAATTAATCATAAATGTTTATATTCATTTGATTATAACCGATCGAATAATAATGTAAGATATCTCTTCTGTACTCTTCACATGTTTTATTTTATTTATGATATATATATTATTTAATATTTACCTGTAAAAAATTAAAAATAAAATCACAAGTGTAGAGGGACTCGCATCCTCTTAAAAGATGACACATGTCGGAGGATAAACGCTGAGCCTGATGACTGATGACCTGATAAGAGTAGTAGACAAGTAGTGATTGGACACTCCTGAATAAGTGAGACCCGACTCAAATAGCGATTAGACACTCATGAACAAGTAGCTCAATCTCCAAGCGAGGTGACTCAGATCTGGTCGGAAGAACTTTACACCTCGAGGGGGAATGTTATGTCGTGTCTCAATCAGAACCCTAAGACTTGACCAGATCAGGATTACGAGCAGGACCTTAGTAACGGTCAAGTATTCACTCAGTTTGTAACGGTCAAGCTATCATTAAGATCTATTATCCTTTGAACCTGGATAATCAAGGGCATGATCAACGACGTTAAGACTTAGCGGTTTCCATAAAAACTCGTCCACCACACAATAATTACAAAGCTCAAGGGCTAATAGACCCCATAAATAGGGGGAAAAGACAGCAAACAGAGGATGTTTAGTTGATCAATTTTGAATTAACATATTTTGAAAGTTCACTTACTGACTTAAGCATTAGAGTTCCTTTGACCGGCACTACACCGGTGTTCTTTATCATTTTTGTGAGTGCAGGTTCTATTCATGCTCAATCGAATATATATCTGATAAGAAGACTTCACACACTTTTATTTGTTGGAGGTGGAATTTACCCCTCTCAAAATAATTGAATATACTCCTCTTCATAAATTTAAAAAACTTTCCGTATAAAGTATTATGTGAGGTTGAAACGCTAAGATTCTTAGGCTCTGTTTTGATATGAGTTTAGGTAGATTCTGTGTTAAAAAAAGCTAAAATTTTTCAAACTCAGAGTCAAACACATTTTTAGCGTTTAGCTTTTCAAACCACCATCTTCCTTTTTTAGGCCAAAAAATCTTATCGTTAAAAATCTAATAAAACATAGTTTTTCAAAATCTAATATTGAAATATACGATTTTAATAATCTTATCATTTCAAGCTCACATCCAAACTCAGCCTTAGGGTGCGTTTCGATGTAAGGTTGAAACTCTGATATTCTTAAAATTTTATGTTTGAAAATCAACTTTTTAAAAGCTATGTTTTATTAGATTTTCAACTGCAAGATTTTTTTACCTAAAGGGAATATTATGGTTTGAAAAGCTGAACACTGAAAATGTGTTTCGATCTGAGATTTAAAATTTTTAGTTTTTCAAACGCAAAAACTATCTAAACTCATATCCAAATGGTCCTTTATAATCTCGTATTTCAAACTCATCTTTTAAAAAGCATTGTTTTATTAGATTTTCAACCGCAAGATTTTTTTGTAGTTTAAAAAGCTAAAGGCTGAAAATGTGTTTGAATATGAGTTTGAGAATTTTTAGCTTTTCAAACGCATAATCTACCTAAACTTAAAAACAAATGGGATATCCATCCGATCAGTGCTCATCAATATTCACTGATCGAGGAATTTACGTCCGTCTTAAATTGTTACAAAACTTAAATATTAAACATGTTAAATGAATGTGTTAGTTAGTCTCTCTCATTGAAGCAACATAATCTTATCAAGACAAATTGGAACAATCTCATCTACATAAATATTTCCCCAAAGCTCCATCTTCCTAAAAAAAAAAAAGAACTACTATAGGTAGTATTTAGTAACGGGATTACAAAACTGATTTTCTGCAATCGTTGGGTTTAAAACTGTGATTGGAGGAATTTGCCTCCCCCAAGCTTTCTGAAATTACAGTTTTTGAGCACTATTTGCCTGCAATCGCTGGGTTTAAAACTGCGCTTGTAAAACTATTTGGTTGCACGATTGTAGAACCAGTTTCCTGTAATCGCAAACGATGTGTCATCGCGCAACCAAACGCTACCATATATGTCTAATTTACCATTAACAATTAACATCTATCATCAAATCTAGTACAACATGTACACAATAAATATGCACTAGATTAACTAGATTACAATCTTAATTTACTAGATCACAATCTTAATTAACTAGATTGCATTAATGCGCAAGTATGACCATTAATATTCCAAGCATGCCACCGGCGAAGCCTGGTAGGGAGACGATGGCCACTCTTGCCGGATTCTCCGCGATGGCCGATGGTACCAACACGACGGTGCCCTCAGCTCCTCCTTCAACATCGCGCACGCCTTGTTTACCAGCAACACATCCCTCTTCGCCTCCTCCCGGAATCCTGACTGCCGGCATATGTACCCGTCCACCAGGTGCATGTACGTCTCCAGTCCATGCACCCCCGCCGGATCAAACCCCCGCTTCAGATACGGCGACACATGCGTGTCGACCCTCAATTCGGTCCCCACGTGCGCGTACACCCCCTCGTGAGCCCGACAGTCCTTGTCAACGCTCTCATTGATGATCACCCCGGGCATCTTCGGCACCAGGTCTTGCTCCGCCACCACGCGCAGCACGCGCACGCCCAACTCGTGCAGCTCGTCCCCGAACGCCGCGTTCCCCACCCGCGGCGCGCCGAAGGAGATGACGCTCACGGGGAGGTCGGGGATCGTATGCGCCGCCTCGTGCGCGTTCAACAAGGCCAACGCGCCGCCCAAGCTGTGGCCGATGACGGTGAGGCTCACCTCCTCCCCCTTCGCGCGGTACGAGTTCACAAGCGCCGTGACCTGCGCCATCACTTGCTCAGACGCGCTCGAGTCAGTGTTCTTGTTGCGCACAGCCGACGCGCTCCTCGACCTGTAGACGCTCTGGAACCCGTGCTCCACCCGTGCGTGCTCTCCGCGATGTCGGCCTTCAACCGGCTCGAGCCTCACCTGCAGGTCCTTGAACCACTCCGACGCGGCGGCGGTCCCCCGCCACGCCACGACGATGTCACGCCTCCCGATTCGCCGGGTCTCCACGTCGTCGCTCACTGCGACGTACCCCATCCAGTGCGACTCCCCGGCGGTCCACGCGTCGGCGTGGAACGGCCGCTCGAGCCAGCGAGGGAGCTCAACGTGCGTGGTAGCGTAGACGTACCCAGAGACCCGGTAACCGTTCTCGGCTAGCCCGAGACGGTCCAGGAGCCCTCTCGGGCTGTAGCAGCAGCTCTCGGGTCGGTGCGGGTCGAACGCGTCGTACGTCGCCTGCGCGAGCTCGCCATATTTCACGATCTCCCGGCGGAGCCACGGGTGGAGCGGGTCAAGCAGCCCGTCCCAATTATCGGAACCGTGGATGTCCCGCCACATCCAGGAGATCACCTCCTTAGGCGACTTCACCGGGGTGGCGCTTAGGAGAAGGGCGTGCTCGAGGGGCGCTTGTTCGCGCTGATCGTGGAAGACATGGAGGAGGAGGTTCGATACGGAGAGCTTTTCAGGGAGGCGGATGCCGATTGTTCCCCGATTGATATTCTTTCGATCATCCCCCGAGCGGACGGTTGAGATCCTCCGGTCACATGAGCGGATGTCAAGGTGGTTGCCTAAGGCTAGGGCATGGTAGGAGCGGTTGATGATCCTTGTGTGGGGGAAGGCTGAGGAGACTATATTGGCCATTATTAGGGTGCTTTTAGAAGTACCCAAATAGGTGATGTAGAGAATCAATTGGAGCCACTAAAGATGGGTGCTTTTTATGAATTGCTTTATTTTGTTGGTTTGATTTTATTGATTGAGAAGCTATTTACAGTACATGACGGACTATGTACTTTTTTTTTTTTTACTTGGATGCGTGCATGTGATTTTGACTTTGATTTTTTCTGGATTAGTTAAGAAAAACTTGATTCAAAACAGAGTATTTTTTTTTCTTGTGAGATGGCCTGTAAGAATGAATTTCCTGTAAGAATGAATTTCATTACTCACAATTATAGAATTATTGACTGTGTCCACAAGTACAAAAGGCAATCTTATAGAATATTGCCTTTATTCTACAGATAATAAAGACAAGTATGAAAGAAAGAAGATGACCAAGATTTTTTTTTTTTCTGGGCATGAAAGATAATAAAGGCAAGTATGAAAGAAAGAAGATGACCAAGATTTTTAATGTCCCTGATTCCTTTGAAGTCAGTCAGATTACAAATATCTTTGGTCTGCATTCACGTGAGAAGGTGGTGTCCCTTGTTTAGGGAAGTGTAATTACTTTAAGATGTGACATTGGGGAGACTAGGGTGTCACCACCATTTTTTTTTCTCCTCTGTTTTGGTGTCATCTGTTTGCAGCCCCCTGTGGCCAAACATCCTCTCACTCAAGCTCTTTTTTCCTTCTTTTTGTATAGAGCTCTGTATTTGTACATTTTCTAAAGTTACAAAAATATAAATTCTTGATTACCAAAATAAAAACATATTGAGATTTGAGATGATACAAATTCACACGATTGGAGACTTACTGTTAGGCCTATGTCATCTGAAGCCTTATTTTTCTATCGGATCGACTAAAATTTTGGTTTTTAGCTACCTATAAGAGTTGGAGTGCTCTGATTAAAAATTTAACTGTATATTATGGATCTTGGTACTGTTTTGTACTATCCATAAAAATTTAATCAAATTTCAGTATTGTTTGGAAAAAATTATACAGTTCTGAATTGTATCCAAGTTTGATCGTTACTGATTTGGGTGGTGGAAGAAACGTACACAACTAATAAGTGGATTGGCTTGGTTGGAAGAAAAGTCAGTGGGGGCTCTTTTGTTTTGTTGTGTGGTTGGGTTGACTATGTCAACCCCCACCAACCAACTTTAATTTCATTTAAAGCTCAAGTAGGCCTATCAATCGGACGGATAAGGATGAGATATGTCCATATCCGTATCCGTATCCAAATTTAATATCCGAAAATATATTTGTATCTGATATTCAACGGATATTACAAAACACATATCCGTATCTGATCTGAAAATCTGGATACGGATTCGGATAATATCCGAAATACCCGAATCAGAAATTTTTTTAAAGAATTTATAAAATCTTAAGTCCTAACATGATTAAATAGGTATCCACCAAAGACATAAAAACACAAATCCTAATATAGTTAAACAAGTATCTAACATGGTTAAATAGATTTGTGTTTTGCCCTAGATCATGAGCCATTTGATTTTCACATAAAGGTTGAAACTAATTATAACATATATAAATAAAATAACAGTTCAGATACGGATATTGTTCGGATCGGATATAAGCAATATTTGATCCGATCCGAAAATTTTTGGATACGGATAATTTAGTTCGGATACGGATACAGATTTTTAGATATTTGATATTTTTTGCATTTTCATATACCGATTCGGATCGGATACGGATATTTTTTCAGATAATTGACAGAGTTAGCCCCAAGTGTGTGTGTGTGTGGGGGGGGGTGTCTCTCTCTCCCTCTCTCAAGAGTATCTGAGCTCCTCTGTTGGTGCTTCCCCTTTTGTTGGTTTTGCAAAGAAAAAGGAGTGAGTGAAGGAGAGGAAGAGGTGTATGAAGTGATCATGAAGGAGATTAAGTAGAGAAGATGATTAAGGTTTGTATGTTCATATGTTGTGTTGTTGCCCCTTCTTTCTCCTCCTCCTCTAGCTCCCTCATGTAACCCCCCTCATGATTTTCCCATTCCCTTTGGTCAAGCCATGAAGGAGTAGAAGTGTTGGAAGAGAAGGTGGTGTGTATTTGTGTTTGTGATGCCCCAATCACCCCTTCTCCTCCTCCAAGAAGTACTCTCTTTTTTATTCCTTGTATGTGTTTGTGATTATGTTTGTATGTATACTATTGAATATGGGTATGTGTGGGTGCTATTGGGGGAGAATTATTATGTGTAATTACTGCACATGAAGTGTTTGTGTTTATGCATGAATGATGATGACTTTGTGCTGTAGTAAGGTAGATTTTTACCTTATGAAGATCCTTATGAATCGGGTATCTAGAGGCATATTTTGAGGCTTATATCTTCATGTAATATGATCATCTATGTGTCTAGATATTATATATGACATTTGGTGTTATTATGATATCTATGTTGTGAGTTAAAATATTTTTACATGGATTGTCCAGATTCATGAGGGAGTTGACCTGCTTCTGGAAATATTTTATTTCGGGCTTGCAGAATCAAAATTGGGTTATGATATAATCATGGATTATGATCCCTAAATGTCAGAGAACGTGTATGATTTATATCAGAATTTTTGGATATGCATTGGGTGCCGTGGAGATCAAATTGTAGGGCTATTTGCAGCAGGTTTAAGAATTTTGCTTAATTGTGTGTCAAGCAGTTGTTATGCATGTTGTGAAAACTATCATGAGTTAGATAGTCTTTGTTTGAAGTACTCACCCCTTTATTATGCCCTTGCCTTGCAGATCTCGTCGGTTGGATGCCCGATGACCCGGGTATCGGTGATCGGTTTGATCCAACCCTTCGAGAAGCGTTGGATGCACGTAGTCGTGCGTCGCGAATCCGTTGGGCACCCTGACCATACTACTTGTTTAGATAAGTAATATGGTCATGTCTAACCCTTAATATACTAGATATTAACATGTTAGGTTAGTATAGCTCGTATATTGCGTAGAATCCCCTTATTTTACTATATACTTGCCTATGTATCATACTCATGTGTGAATGATTATGTTTGCATGTGCCCTTCTTGTATGGGCATATGTTATGTGTGTTTATATGAATGTATAGAATATGACATGATATAGGTAGTCCTTGTTTGAAATACTACCCCCATATTAGTCATATCTAACATGATTAATCATGAGTTAATAACTGGGTGCATACTTAATATTCCCTAGTCATAAGACTTGAGTGCGTGATATAGTTGTTGCAACCATATTGTTAGGGGCAAAGCTATGACCAAATTCTAGAGATAATGAGCTCTCTCTCACCCTCTCTTTTCGTGCGAACTGAGTAAGTAGATGTGATTCCTACTTGACTCAGGTTTACTTGGGAATATTGGCATGCACCTGTTAGTGCGTGAGCTCGCGCTTGACCCTTTCTTTTTAAGTTGATGATATCCAATGCATGTTAAAGTATATTTAGTATGTTTATATGATTAGTGCTCTCATATACATGTGTAGTTAGGCCTTGCCTTGTATGTATGTTGCATGATGTGTTATTCAAGCAATATACTCATGTTAGGGAGAACCCCTATAATTAATCATACATTATTAGGCATGTGAATCAAGTTCCTTCGGTGATAGAATTCTCCCGTAATAATTATGCATATGTTAAATTAATTGGGCCTATTTGTAATAAGCGAGGGTATGACCCATTATCGGGTTGTACCCTACTAGTTAGAATGCTAATAATGTAATCATCTTTTGCATCCGAGTGATGCATTCGATAGTAATTCAGGAGAATTCATTGTCATATCGGTTTTGTTAAGCTGATGGTTTTGGTATTAAACTATGCCTACTTGTGCTAGGCGTGTGTATGAACCGCCTGTTGGGTTATGCCCTTGGATTATTTCTGCACGAGTGTAGAGTTAACTCCTCGCGTCCAAGCGACGCATCTGCGTGAGAGTTCAAGGGTATTTGATATCCTCGGTGTATGACTATCGAGAGTAGTCGACCTACGCGGTTCACATTGTGTGCATGAAATCGTTCTCCCTTGGATCCGCGTTGAAGCTGCCCGGCGTTAAAGCTGTCTTGACAGAGGGCTCCCACCCGTATGTACTGATCATGTAAGTATACCAGGTAAAGGATACTCGGGAGAGGGCTACCAGATGATAAAGGGTGTAGAGCCATTGGATTTTTTCCCAAATGCCTCGTGTCATTCTTAGGGGTGAGGGTGAGGGTGAGGTGAAGTTATGTCGCCACGTGACCCATTCATTGTTCGTCCATTCCTATAGTTGTTGGGTCCGGTTATGTATCGATGTTCAAAGACATCATTGGACAGTTATCTCGATGTAGATAATCCAATAGTGTTGTGTGGACCAGTAATTTCACGTCTCTTTGATAAACGATATTGTCTCTCTCCAAGAGTCCCAAGAGTCTTCCTCCGCGAGTAAGGGTGAGGTTGGTGCGCCACCGCGTAACCTTGTTATCCAGTGGGTTTCCACCCATGTTTTCCTTGAAAGAAAATTGCTTTAACATTAAATTGTTGTAATGGTGTTTGGTTTCCAGCCACTCACTGAGCTTGTATCTCACCCCTCGCGTACTGTTTCTTTTATGAGGACGGTGTTGGACGTGGAGTTGGAGTTTCACTGTGGCGTGGTCTTGCGTGCGTAGAGCGTTCTGTCCGGCAATTGGTGAGTGCGAGACTGTCAGTAGTCGAAGAGTCATGTATTTGTTAATCGTGTGTGTTGCACTGGTTGTATTTTATTTGGGCAAGACTTGTCTCTCACATGACATTGATTGTGTATTCAAGTCAGTAATAATATTTTTGGTTTACAGACTTATTAATATTAAAAGAAGAGGTATGATCCAATCCCATTTATATGCTAAGAGAGGGGCCAAATCCCAGTAATGAGATCTTAATGGAATCACACCCATTATGGATTCCTCCCATTTTAATCCTGGGATGTAGGTAGTTATTGTAACAGAATTGAAATCACAATCACATCCAGTACTTTTCAACCGTTTGATGTGTGGGTCACTTTAAGTGAGAGATTAGAATGAAAATAAAATGTGTTCCACTCCGTAACAAATAGTCAAAGTAACATCAATCACAATAACATTTTCAAAATAGTGGGATATTAATCCTTATCTTTAATTGTTCATCCATATCTCAAACCTTCTCTCACATGGCCCATATAACACATGTCATCTTTTTTTAAAACAATATTTTATAAAAAAAAAATATAATATAATAATAAACTTAATGTACTGAATTGATCAAATTTGAAAACAAGAATGCGCGCACTTTAAAAAATGATTCCAATGATTATGTATCTTTAACTCAATTTAAGGGAATCAATTACAAGAACTATGATGGTTCTACTGCATTATAGTAGAGTAGTCCCTTCCATAATTACAATATCATTTTATCTTTTAAACCAAGTACCTTTATTTAGACAAAACCTTATGTCTACTTTATGAAAAGCCTATAACCAAATGCCTTTCACACATCCCTCTTTATTTACCACATGGACATTTACTTGATTTATACAATGTGTTAAAAGATAAAATGAATGTTATTCATAAATAAACCAAAGTACAATCATAAAATGCTAAAAATTACACTAAGCTCCAATCCGGAATGAGACCCATATGTTTAACATGTTCCCTATACAATGTAGGTGCTAGCCCTTTAGTCATAGGATCTGCAAGCATCATGTTGGTACTAATATGATCAATCGATATGTAGCCCTTCTCAATCCTTTCTTTAACAATATAATATTTGACCTTAATGTGCCTAAGGCCCTTATATATTTTTCTGTTGTTAGCAAAAAGGACAGCAGCTGAGTTGTCACAATAAATTTTTATTGGTCTTGGGATGGACTCTACCACTTGAAGCACTGTGACAAAAAATTTTAATGTTAATGTTTGAGATGTGGCTGTGTCACTGTGTGACATGCCATATATTCTGCTTGCATGGTAGAGTAAGCGGTCGCCTTTTGCTTCTCACTCTTCCATGAAACAACACCACCACCAAGCATAAAGACATATCCAGATGTTGATTTACACTCATTGGAGCACCCAACATAATGAGAGTTAGAGTACTCAATGAGTTCTGATCTTCTATATGTGAGCATGTGTTCTTTCATGCCTTGAAGATATCTCATAACCTTTTTGGCTACCTTCCAATGCTACATGCCTGTATTACTTTGATACCTTCCAAGTAATCCGACTGCATAGGTAATGTCAGGACAAGTGCATGTTTGAGCATACATCAGGCTGTCAAAAGCGGAAGCATAAGGAATTTTCTCCATCTCTAAAGTTTTAAGTTTATTTCTCTGACATTAAGCTTTATTGAACTTATCGCCCTTTTAGACAGGAGCCTCACAAGATTTACAATTACTCATGCCGAGCCTCTCAAGCACTTTAGCGATGTAGGTCCTTTGAGATAGTCCAAGTAAATACTTAGATCTGTCTCTGTGAATCTCTATGCCTAAAACATAGGAGGCTAAACCCAAATCCTTCATCTCAAAATTTTAGCTAAGAAAGTTATTAGTGTCATGAAGTAACCTTAAATCATTACTAGAAACAGTATGTCATCGACATATAGAACCAGAAATATAAACTTGCTCTCACTGACCTTGAGATATATATACATTGATCAACAATGTTTTCCTTAAAACTATAGGTCATAATTACCTCATTGAATTTGAGGTACCACTGTTGGGAGGCTTGTATAAGTTCATATATCGACTTCCTTAATCTGCATACTAGATGTTACTTGTCTTTTCGCGAGAAGCCTTTAGGTTGATCCATCTATACATTCTCATAAATATCTCCATTTAAAAATGTTGTTTTCACATCATTTAGTGAAGCTCTGAATCAAAATGAGCTATTAATGCTATAATAATTATAAGGGAGTAATTCTGAGAGACTACAGAGAAGGTCTCTGTATAGTTGATGCCTTCAATTTGAGTGAAACATTTTGCTACAAGTCTGACTTTATTTCTCTCTATGTTTTCTTTAAGAGTCCCTGTTTGTCTTGTAGGCCCATTTGCACCCAACGGTTTCAACTCCTTTAAGCAACTCAATAAGATCTCAAGCATTATTCTTTTGCATAGAATTTAACTCTTCTTTCATAGCATCGTGCAACTTAGATGAATCTCTATTATTTATCGCTTGTGAAAATAAAATAGGATTTTCTAATTATGCATTCTTGTAAATAAACAACATATTCATCTGATATAACTTTCCCTCTTTCCCTTGAATAATTTCCTCTTGAACTGGAGGAGGAATTTAATTTACCGGTTCAAGTTCTTGATGAGGTGGATCTTAAACAATAGGCTGGATATGGAACCATCAAACTATCAACAACATCAGGTGTCGTTTCTATTATCTCCTCGAGTACAATGTTTCAAGGTTCAACGCTCCCATTGATTAAATCATCCTTAAAAAATTTTGCTACATCAGTTTCAGCTATTCTGGTTTGAAGTGGAGAACAGTAAAATTTATATCATTTGGATCTTTCTGGATATCCAATAAAATAAGCACTTACTATCCTATAATCTAATTTCATTTCATGTGGATTATGTAACCTAGCCTCTACCTGGCAACCCCACGTATATAGGTAATTTAAACTAGGTTTTCTTCCTGTCCATATTTCAAAAGGTGTTTTTGGTACAGCCTTCGAAGGAATCTTATTTAGCAAATAAATAGCAGTCTTTAAGGCCTCACTCCACAAGAATAAAGGAAGTGAAGAATTATTAATCATACGCCTAAACATGTCCAAAAGAGTGCGATTCATTTTTTTGGCAACATCATTTTGATTAGGTCTGCCTGGCATAGAATATTGTGTTTGAATTCCACATCCTTCAAGGAACCTATCAAATGGACCTATAGCTCTTCCAACTTCAGTGTGACTACCATAATACTCATTACCCCTATCTGATCTTGCCACTTTGATTCTTTTATTTTGTTAATTTTCTATCTTTGCCTTGAAAACTTTGAAGGCATTAATTGTTTTTGATTTCTCAGAGAGCATGTAGATGTAACCATATCTTGAGTGGTTATCAGTGAATGTGATGACGTATCTTTCACCACTATACAAAGAGGAAAAGGACCACAAATATCAGTATGGGTCAATTCTAATGTTCTATTACTCCTTATGGCATTTCTTTTATAGGTTTTGGGCTGCTTTCCCTTTATGCAGTCCACATATGTCCCAAAATCAGATAAATCAAATGAAAATAGTATACCCTCTTTGACTAATCTCTGGATTCTCTCTTCTGAGACATGGCCTAATCTTTTATGCCAAAGCATGGATGATGTTTTATTTATTCTTCCACACTTAGTGCCAACATTTCTATGCAAGGTTAATAGGGATTGCTGATAGAAATTATCAAGATACAGCCTGTATAAACCATCCATAAGAATTTCATAACCAACTAATTGGGAATCATGAGAAATAGACAAACCACAATTATTGAAACTAAAATGGAAAACCAACACGGTCTAGTCTAGTAATAGAAATCAAATTACGGAAATAACTGGGAATAAGAAAGTGTTCTCAAGGTCTAAAACAAAACCACTGTCTAAGTTCAATATAAAGGTTCCTACAGCCTCCACGCGTGAACGCGTTTCATTTCCTGATATGATGCATCGTTTCCAGAGTCAATCCAGCATGAGTAATTTAGAACAGAAATCATATTCAATTGTTCACACACAAAAGTTAAATTATTACATTTCTTGGTAAGACATTTCTTATACTTCTAACAGTCCTTCTTCATGTGTCATTTCTTCTTTTAAAAGAAACACTTTATCACTGGTTTTTCGGTTTGATTCTGAATGTAACAAGAGCTTGAGCTTCTAACTTGGTTCTAAATAGTTGAAACTTTCTTTGACTTCTTCTTGAAAGTGACACATTTTCCTTTCCCAATACACTTGTTTCCACATGAGAAGTTAAATTAACATTCAACATATTCTCTTGCTTTAGCCTCTCTTCCTCTTGCATACACATGGCCATAAGTTCATTGATTGACTAATCTTCCTTATGTGTGTTGTAGAAAATTTTAAATGAACCATATTGAGGCGGTAAGGAGTTGAGAACAAAGTATACTAAGAATGAATTAGAAATAGTTTTTTCAAGTGTGTTTAATTGAGCAGTTTCATCTCGCATTTGCATTATGTGTTCATGAATAGCTCCAGATCCTTTATACTTCATGAAGGACAATTTATTCATTAGGGTGCTGGCCAAAGCTTTATTAGAGCTAACAAATTATTTTTCCACATTTTTCAGATAAGATTGGGTTGTGTCACACTCAAGGATAGATCCTCGAATGTTCTTTCCCACATACGCTTTTCATTAGCAAAAGAGCTTGCCGATTTGAGCGTTCTCATTTCTCATATTTGACATTTTCTTCTTGCGTGCTCTCCGTAGTGAGGGGGTCAGGTTTGTCCTCCCTCAACGCAAGATCTATATCCATCCACCCTAATGTTAAATTCATTTGTTCCTTCCATTCATTAAAGTTTGATCCATTGAGGATAGAAATATTGTTGTTATTACTTGAAACAAAAGTAGAAGAAATTGCTGAAAAGTACAATATTGACTCACATAAGATATTAAATCAACATAATGTCTTAAAATACAAAGCTACATATTATAACATTCATTCAATGCATATATTCCAAATTATGCAATAAATTCCAAATACGTATATGATATTCTTATATATACTTATTTGGTTGAGTGGTTAAGTAGCGACATTATAAATCCCTCCTTTGGACTGGAGTGTACAATCACAATTAAACCTACACTCATTTAGGTAGAAAAGATTCTAAATGTAGAACTAGTGGCATATATCCTACATCTCAGTAACAAAGATTCTTGACACCTTTGGCCAAGCCATAGAATCCTGGGTACATAGAATGTAGGTTTACTACTATTCTATTACATTTTATACCTAAATCACATTGGTCCTCCTTTGGGATTGACCTTTGTGTCGGTTTATAAAATGTAATAAAATCATCATTAGTAACTTTATATGATTCATTCAACAATTTTAACATTTAAGGCCGCTTTGGCGTGCTCACAAATATTAAAGAATGAATTATATCATCCTAATGTAATGAGAACTTTTACTTTAAGCATCTTAATATAAAGAGTCATACCATACTGTCACGCCCCAGGGCGGCCGTCCCCGAGACGTGGCAAATATATATATGATATCAGTAATCCATACACGAGGTCAAATAAATACTCCACAAGAGAAAAGGCAATACACAAGTAACTGACATCAAATATATACAAATGGCGGAAGCTCAAATTGCTAAGTCTGTAATTCAAAGACATATTACAGACTAGGGTACACAATCAACTGTCCTGTGAGAGCCAATATATATACAATAACAGACATCAACAGTCTACATACCATGCGCAAGCACAAGTATAATACATACAATGAAAAAGGGAATGCTGATAGCCTCTGACTCGCAAGACATCCAACGCGAACGCGGGTCTCCTACTCGTATTGCGCCAGGGGAGCTCTTCTCTTGATCCGACTCAGCGTCATCTCGAGAAAAACATATGCGAGGGGTGAGCTACAAGCTCAGTGAGTGGTCAGAAACCAAACACCAACATAACATTCGATACTAAGACAATCTCCTATCAAGGAAACCATGGGTAGAAACCCAACGGTTAACAAGGTCACACGACGGTGCAACCATACCTCGCCCTCGCCCTAGCCCCCACAGGGGTGAGCCTAGGGACTTGGAGGGCAAAACTTACAGTTCTACACCGTTCGTCATCTGGTAGCGCTCTCCCGGGCAGCCTCTACCTGGAGCCTGCCACGGTCAGTACACTGTCGAGCGCATCGATGGTACCTACAGGTGGGGGTCCACCCAGGGCGGCTCATACCTAGGAAGCATCCACACGGATCCGGCGAAGGGGAGAATGATAACTCATGCTCGCAACGCAAACCCCACGGGAAAACCAACTACACCAGCTGGTGGGTCGAGTATAAACTCGAGCCCACTACAACCACACCAACACCCTCACCCTCACCCCGACGGGTGACATAGGATTTTGGGAGGAATATAGATTGTTTCTATGTCCTTGGTCCACCGGTAGCCCGTATCAGGGAAGCCCATACCTGGTATACTCCCATGATCAGCACATCCTCACACATCGGCAACACCTACGGATGGGAGCCCTCTGTCAGGCCGGCTGTCTCAACCAGGAAATCCCTACGCGGGTCCAACGAAGGAAAGAAACCAAACTACACTCATGAAAATGATCCCCCTTGGATCTGTCATCATCGGTCATTAGACGCCGATCCACTACACCCTCACCCTCACCCCCTCCTCGGGGTGATATAGGCTCTTGGGAGGAATCTAGATTGCTTCTACACCCTTGGTCCACCGGTAGCCCTTATCCCGGGAAGCCCATACCTGGTATACTCCCATGATCAGCACATCCTCACACATCGGCAGCACCTACGGGTGGGAGCCCTCTATCAGGCCGGCTGTCTCAACCAGGAAGTCCCTACACGGATCCAACGAAGGGAGGAAACCAATCTAAACTCGTGAATATGACCCTCTCAGATCCGTCGTCACCGGTTATCAAAACCGATAAGCGCAACAAATTCTCATGAATTCCCTCCAGGGCGCATAACTCAGATGCGGGGAAGACATTTTATTCTAAGTGTCGATGCCATGGTATGACCCCATAGGAGGTCATACACTTGTCTAATCTCATTAGACAAGGCGCATGGCCAAATAGGCATATACAAAATATGCAATTAACTAAACAAGGGAAATCTTACTTAGCATGCATACAGGGCATCAAACAGGTAAATACACACAAATTACAACCTAACATACGTTGGATAACACCAACCTAGAAGGGAAGGGTTAAGCGCGATCCGCGCGACAATAGGTGCATGCCAATAATTCCAAGCAAACCGAGTCAAGTAGGAACTACATCTACTCATTCGGTTCGCGAAAAGTGGGAGGGCGAGAGAGAGGGAAAGCCTCATCCTCTCTTGAAGTGGGTCATAGTTTTGCCCCAACCAGATGGGTGCAACAACTATACCAAACCCTTGAGTACTAAATCAGGAATATTACGCATACACCCCGTTATTAACCCAAGTTTAGACATGCTTGATATGTATAGGGGTAATATTTCATATAAAATTACCTAAGTCATGCCATATTCTATAAAATACATAGGCAAGTATAAGGTAGAATAGGGGTTCTACACAATATACGAGCTATACAACCTAGCATGCATGATATCTAGCAAATTTAGGGTACAATTAAAGCCCCATGGAAGCGCGAAGCACGACTACGTGCATCGAGCGCTCCCGGAAGGGTTGGAATCAAACCACTCACCTAACGAGCGCACGGCTCACGAAACGCAAGAGAGCGACGAATTGAATCCGAAGCCTGATACCAATCTGCCAAGGATCATCCAATGGTTGCATTTGGCTATAACAAGCTGCTCGACACCACGAAGCACTCCGAACGCGTCTGAGCGCCGCAAGCACGCCCTCGAGTACCCCGTGCACGCTGCCCATGCACCCCGCACGCATCAAACAACATCAAGCACGTCCTCGAGCACCTCGTGCATGCTTCCCACGCACTCCGCACGCATCGGGCAAGGCCAAGCACGCCCTCGAGCACCTCGTGCACGCTGCCCGCACACTCCGCACGCATCAGGCAAGGCCAAGCACGCCCTCGAGCACCTCGTGCACGCTGCCACACACTCCGCACGCATCGGGCAAGGCCAAGCACGCCCTTGAGCACCTCGTGCACGCTGCCGCACACTCCGCACGCATCGGGCAAGGCCAAGCACGCCCTCAAGCACCTCGTGCACGCTGCCGCACACTCCGCACGCATCGAACAACGTCAAGCACACCCTCGAGCACCTCATGCACGCTTCCCGCGCACTCCGCACGCATGCGAGCACCTCATGCACGCTTCCCGCGCACTCCGCACGCATGCGAGCACGCCGAGCGCGCACCCGCAGCCCCCGCATACCTCTTATGTGATCTCGAGTGTACCAATGCGTCAATCCCACGCCCCTTTAGTACACAAACACAAGTTTAGGTGATGCATGAGGAATCCCATTGGTAAGAGGAGAAAAATATGTATATATGGTTCACTCACACATACTCACAAACAAGTGGTGTGCACACATACACAACACATAACACGTGAATATGTGTTTCCCCCTCTTCAGCTTCTTCAATTCCAAGCACACACAACAACAATACAAGGCAATGGAATTTCTACTCTTCCCAAAAGCCACAACAGGCCCGGCTGAACCCAACCGAGGAGAGCGGGAGGTCCATCTGCGGCTCCGGCATGCCCGCCGCTGTAGCTCCACCGCTACCACCACCGACCTCCGCACCTCCCCCTCAAACAACACACCTTCAAAGACATGGAAGAGAAGACTTCATCACCACCTCCACTTTCTCCTCTTCATTTTCACTTTTCACCCGAACAGCTGGTCGAGAGAGAATGTCGAGAGACATTTTGGGCTGTTAAATATCTAAAAGAGGTGACAAACGACCAAATCGTCCCTGCCCCGAAATCCTGGACAGACTTCACTTAAATGGCCATAACGCCCACAATACAACTCCGAATTGCATGCTTCCAGTGGCATTGGAAAGATAAGACGATTATCTACAACTTTCATGTTTACACCTAGATCAAATAACCCCTCCAGCTATTCCGAAATCTAGGCTAAACATCATACAGGGCTGCAGCCTGGATTTCTCAACTTCGGGGTATACATGGAAAAATACCCATAACTTTTGATATACGAATCCAGTTGATCCAATTCTACTTCTATATGGAAGCTATCTCCAAACTTAACATCTCGTAATAATATCGGATTTTTACCTCATCATCTTGGATTTTAATAAAATCAAATCTGAATACCAATCCGAAACTGCATAATTCTAAAAACGTTATCGGAATTAAACAAAAATTTTATGGGCAGTACTAAATAATACCAGGACCCATAATATGCAGTTATATCTTCGATCAGAGTCTTCAAACCCCAACAGGTAGCTAAAACTAAAATTTTAACGACTCCGATCGAAATTAGGACTCTAAATGACATAGGTCTAACACATACATACAACATGCATGTCAAAATATTCGACAGCGTATATCATAATCAGAATAAATCACAAGGAATACGATACAAAGTATATCATAATCAGAATAAATCACAAGGAATAAAAGTATACGATACAGAGTATATCATAATCAGAATAAATCACAAGGAATAAAAATTTGAATCAGAATATTCGACAGTGGAAGAGTATATAAAAATAAATAAATGAATATTACAAGGCCATGAAACAAATAGTAGTGGCCTTAGAAGAATACACAATCATCGTCCCGTGTGAACACAAGTCATAATTATAAATACAGTCAAATGTATATATCAACAATAACAAAACACCTGGTACAAAAATTAACAGGAAGCTGACAGGCTAACCAAATCGCCAAGAGGCCCACAACACCTTCAACAACACACAACTCACCAATCATGCGCAACACCTGGATGAAACCCATAAAAATAAGGTGTAAACCAATGAAGGCCTAGGGAATGGAACTAACTACAAGACACCTCAAAGTACAGTTCCAACACATCCATAAAACCTACGTAAATAACTATGAAGTATAAGCCGACCAGCCTTAGGTACCATTGCCGCAGGAGGCCAACTCACACCAACCTAATCATGTCCCCAGCATAAAGACAGATTCGTCTGCGTCCCATACCACAGGGGATCCATCCCATGCTAGCAACGCTACAACGCTAACCTCACTATGTCCCCAGCATAAAGACAGATCCGTCTGCGTCCCACACCAATCCGTCTGCGTCCCACACCACAGGGGATCCATCCCATGCTAGAAACGCTATAAATACATATATATATATCCTAGTGACTGCAACACCCTTACACACAAATGCCTCACAGTTCCTCCTGTCGCACAGTGACTTCTCTTAGGCGACCCATTTCTACAAATGCATCGGCTTGGCCAATACAGGGAGTATCACTCCACTCGTCAAGTCCACCAGAGCCTGACCGCATGACAAACCACATCAATGGATCCCGCCCTAGACTCCATCACTTTGCGAATAGGGTCGATAAACCCAATATCTTGGCTAAGGCTCTCCGTCATCCAACCACTCTTACGCGTAGCCGATTTGAACCATCGGATACCGTGGGCGTCCAGGATGAACCTTGAAAACGCTCCCTCGTGAAGGACACCCAGAGTTTACCCTCACCTCAACTGACTCACACGAAGCATCTAAATGCAAAACTAAAATGTCAAACCCAGTATCTTGGCTAAGGCTCTCCGTCATCCAACCACTCTGACGCGTAGCCTATTTGAACCATCGGATACCGTGGGCGTCCAGGATGAACCTTGAAAACGCTCCCCCGTGAAGGACACCCAGAGTTTACCCTCACCTCAACTGCAGGTTCGCACTCACGACTTGCAAGAACTACCATAATCAACCCACCCTAAACAGACTCAACACAAACCGGTTGAGGACCTACGATGTCACGACAATAAGCAACCAGATCTGACCTATACGATCAGATCCCCTTACCCCTAAACGATGTCTCTAACCAGATCTTTAGGCAAAGATCTATAAATCATGCTGATAATATATATATCAGCCATTAACAATGCTAGACAACCATTAGCAAGCCTAGACAGAATATGACAAGATAGACAGATATTGACCAGGCTAGATGGCAATTAACAAGGCTATATATAGAATATAACATGTATCAATTTAACAAGGATACATCATGAGCATGCATTCACGATATAAAAATATGTATATAATAATATCAAATCCTACCTTTAACTACTATTCCAGGTTTAATTAATGTATCAGCACGCGAGGATGTAATATAAATATATATATGACAAGTAATCATGCAATCTCAATTATAATCTACTTAACCATGTCATGTTATCATTTAAGGATGTCACCACAGTCATGCATACATGATTAATATCATACCATAAACATGACTATGTATGGAACTATATTATTAGAATGTCAAGTTAGATCCACTCACCCTTAGGCCATCATTCAATTAAATCACATATAAATCAGCAAGAAATCTCACACCTTCACCACAAACAAATCTGGGCAGCACTATAAATCTGGGCAGCACTACAGAAATCTGGGCAGCAATATAACCCTACACTTTGATCTCCACAGCACCAACTACTTATCTAAAAATTCTGAAATAAATCATACATATTCATTGATATGTTAGGATCATAATCCATGAAGACACTATAATCCAATTCAATCTCTAAATGTCTGAAATAAATTATGTTCAGAAACTGGTCTGTTCTACTCGAATCTGGGCAGTCCATACAAAATAGATCATAACTTATGCCACAAGTAATATAATTACACCAAATTTCATACATAAGATCTACACACATATATAATCATGTCATATGAAGATACCTTCCTCAAAATATATCTCTAAACATCAAATTCATATGGGTCTTCACAAGACAGAAAATCTGCATTACTATGACACACAACTCCCAACAACAAGGAAAGAGGAAAAACACATACAACAACACTTAAGCATCCCTTGCTGACCACCCAAAATACTAGATAGGACCACCCATACTTCTTTGATGCATAAACACAAACACCTACAAGGCACAAAGGGGAGGTGAAGATACCATGGGAAGAAGAGAAGATGGTGCACATAAGGGCTTCCACCATCACCATCATATGCTACCAAGCCTACACACACTCTTTCTCACAACAAACAACACACATACATTCAGCCATGATTTCCAGCACCAATGGACACACAAACAACACCAAATAAAGATGAAATACTAAGAAATAACTTGGATTTCACTCACCCCTATGAGCCAACACCAAACTTTCGCTTCTCTTGGCTTCTCTTCACCCAAACCCCCTTGAAGTAGCCATGACAACCCCAATTCACAGCAGCAGCAGCAGCTGTTGCAGCAGTAGCAACAGCAGCAACAAGGAAAAGAAAGTCAAAACAGCCAACAAAGAAAAGAAAGGAAAAGGAAAGAAAAACAGGGGATTCACAACAATCTCCTCAATCTCTTCCTTCCCTCTCTTTCTCTGTTTTTTTTTTAAATGAGTCTCAGCTAACTCTCTCCCTCTCTCCCACCATATACACCACTGACTGCACCTATACAATGGAGTTAATAAATCCGCCCAAATTACCAAATTGCCCTCTTTTAAAAATTTTATGCAGCCTTGACTAGAATAGCCATAACTTTTACAATCTAACTCCGAATTGCATAATTCAAACTCCATTAGAAAGCCAAGACGATTATCTACAGCTTTCATGTTTAAGCCAATCTCTAAAAACCTCTCTAACCATTTCGAATTATGCAATTAACATCAAACAGGGCTGCTGTCAGACATTTTCCATCCCTATGGTTTAATTGGAAACACTCATAACTTTTTCTACAGGAATCCAAATGATCTAATTCCACATTTAATGAAAGCTAACTCAAAATTGAATGCCCCATAATAAAATCAGATTTAAACTACATCATCTTGGGCATTAACAAAATTAAATCCGAATCATGCCAACCATACAATTTAGGATATAACCTAGTCATACAAGACCCTAATACACCCCCAATGAATAATAATTTAGAATAACACATATAATTGTACTATCCAATCATCCAAACATGTAAGAGAATTGCATAAGCCTAAATATAGGTCCGGGGTCTTACACCATCGCATCCAACGGTCGACGTGAATCGCACCCGACCGTCCGATGCGATGGACCCGTGATCGACGGCCCGTGATCGCTGCCGCACCCGCCATTCGCCGCACGCAATAACCTCCCTATATATATATATATATATATATATATATATATATATATATATATAAAGGGAGGTTATTGCGTGTGGCGAACGGCGGGTGCGATTCACGTCGACCGTTGGATGCGATGGACCCGCGATCGAACGGCCTACGTCGCGGCCGCACCCGCCGTTCGCCGCACGTAATAATTTTCATATATATATATATGAAAATTATTACGTGCGGCGAACGGCGGGTGCGGCCGCGACGTGGGCCGTTTGATCGCGGGTCCATCGCATCCAACGGTCGACGTGAATCGCACCCGACTGTCTGATGCGATGGACCCGTGATCGCTGCCACAACCGCCGTTCGCCGCACGCAATAACCTCCATATATATATATATATATATATATATATATATATATATATATATATATATATATATATATATATATATATATATATGATTGAATATGAGGATGGTAATCTAAACATTTTCCTTAAAAGCACATAAGCCTGGCATTGAAATAGTTTCATGCAACTTTCTTTTTAATCAATTTATAGACTTCTTCATTCTTAGATACTCTAGTTTTATAGTCCATCTCCTCCTCTCGTCTAAAGCTCCGTTCCTCCAAACAAGTTTGTTAATATATTATAAATAAATAAATAAAATATGAAACGCAGTTGCATCACTTTTTAAAAAAATATAATTATATTTTTGTTTCTCGAATACCAAATATTATAATCATATTATAAATTATACACGCGGCATCGAAAGACGGCGACACTAATAAAACTTGGACTCTCAAAACATGACAAGAAGGCCAATGAAGCTACCTATATGATGACAGAGTTGTAATATTTCATTCAGTGGGGGGTGAATAGCTGGTTGGGCGAATTTTGGCTAGATTGTGGTGCATTAGAATGTACAGGTATAGTCTAGATATACCAACAAATGAAGTCCGTATGACAAAATAAGCATTCTAGAATAAGCATTTGATGTATTCCGTGTACATACATATATGAATAAGAAAATTTTCAATGATTAAATACACATGCCGATAAACCATATGCCGATGTAAATATACATATGCATGAGATAAGCATATATGTGTTAGCATGTAAGACATGCATGTTACTTATATCATCCATAATTCAAAGCAAATGAATTATTTAACATATAAAACTAAATATCATCATTGAAATATATTATTTGTTACACCCAGGAGCGGCCGTCCCCAGTTTGTAACAATGATAGCAATATCAGAATATCATACAGGAGTCTAACAAGATATCCACATATAAGGACTAGTAGAGCAAAGACTAGGCTGGGAAGTAGAAGCATAATATAAACAAGTCTGTAACTAAAAATATCATTACAGACGGAGGGTGTACAATCATTGTCCTGTGTGAGCCAATTCTGATCAACAAAGAGAATACATACAACATGTGCCCATGCACCGAAGAGAAATACATACAAAAACAACAAGATTACTGACGACCTCGCTCGCTAATCTCAAAAGACGGACGTAACACAGGCAGCCAAGAAACACCTTATGGGAGCTCTGCCTTCATGACCTGCTCTGCCTCCAATGGAGAGAAACAAAGGAAAACGAGGGATGAGCCAAAAGCTCAGTGAATAGTCAACCACCACACAATGAAGATAATACAAAGTCAACACTTAAACGAATACACAACAAGTTGTCAACAAATACTCCACAATCACTCCACGTCATCCGGTAGCCCTCTCCCGGGCAGCCTGCCCACGATGGTACTAGTCACGGGGAGGCACCTCACAGGGTAGCTCCGACGCTGGGTACCTTCAACGCACGATGACGGCGGGGTGATACACTCCACACTCGTGTGGATCACATTGATCAACGTATACCATAATCCATAACTAGCTAGTTGGAATCCATAGAATTCCCAATAGGTGCATCACGAGGACGAGGGGGAAAGCTATTTCTTATCCACACTTACTAAACGTACAAACATGATGTAAGGACAAGTAGAGGCAAAAATTATAGCTAACTCGAAGAAGCATATCAATAATTATGTGCAAATGATCCTACAACATGGTATTTAATCCTACATAGCACATCCATCATCATATACAAGCAATACAACCCAAATAAGTTCTCTATAGTATCATTCCATTGCATAAAATGTACTATAGTACCTAGCAAGCATGCTATTATAACTTCTGTTGCATGGGTAGGACCACTCACCAATACCAAATTGTCACTCGCTCAATCCACGAGGAGTTGATGTAGGATAGCGAGCAGGGCGGGAGTGGGAAGAGCACGATGCACTCCAACAACAACACAAACTTGCAAGAAATACAATAACTTCTAGATCCTATAACGAATGGTGCTCAAATTAAATATGATATCTCCTGATACATATACAAGCATATTTCATTAAGATACCAGCTCCAAATATAGGTCAGAACATGCATAATAGCATAAAACTAACACATGCCAGAATTGGTTCATCTACCCCCAACATCCATGAACTTTCATCACCCCAATACCAAGTACACATCCACAAATTACAAAATAATTTACACACATTCATTCACATGTGAGGATCATAATCCATGAAGATATCGGAGTCTAATTAAGCCTCTAAATGCTTGAAATAAAATAGTTTCAAAAGCTGATCATTTCAAGCGCGAATCTGGATAGCCCTTAGAGATTTGCTTATAACTTCAAACACAGATAACATTTTAACCGCAAATTTCATACATAAAATCTAGACACAAGCATGATCATGGAACATGAAGACCTAAACCTCTATAACTCTAGGTACTAGTTTTATAAGGATTTTAAGAAGACAGAGATCTGCCATACCTCTCTAAGCATTAAACAAGTCTCCCATCACCATAATCACTTTCTCCACAACTAACCACAGCTGATCCACACAAAACAGAGTGAACAGAGAGGGGAAAGAAGGGTTAGGAAGGGAGAGTAACTTAATACAAGCATACACAAGCTATTCAACATACCTGAATAACCTACACATTTCCCCCAACAATGATCCACCCCTACCAAACCCTCTCAACAAGGAACAACTGAGATAGCCACAAAAGAAACAGACAGAAAGAGTCGTAGAAAATGAGGGTTTGAGTGAGATAAAGTGACTACAAGGGTTTATATAGTGGTGAAGCTAATAAGGGGGGTGAACTTAAGCTAAACTTACCCAACTATTCAATAAAAGAAAAACAAATAACCAATGGGGAGGTGAGACTTCTTAAGCTCACCCAAGGTGTCCCTATCACACCAAGAAGGTTATAATTATCCATAGCTAATCTACCATCAACCAGTAACAAATAAAAATCTAGAAACCAATCAGAACTGAAAACTCAAAAAATAAAATAAAAAATAAAATTAACATTTTCAATTACGCCAAGGCAGTTATCAAACCAAAGAAAACACTGATAAATCATTCAACTAGGGGGAACAATAATAATAATAATAATAATAATAACGCCCATATTATAAATTCTAAAATGACACAAACTTAATATTCTCCCCTCCTTAGAGAATTTTATCCCCAAAATTATAGACTAAGAAGGGAAAAGATGTGCATAAGAGTCATGCATGACGTACTCTCTCTCCCAAGTGGCCTCGGCACCCAATAGATGCTTCCAATACATCTTGACCAATGACACGGTTTTGGTGTGGAGCCTCTTCTCACGCTGATCTAAGATTTCGATGGGTTGCTCAACGAAGAAAAAATACGGCTCGAAAACGAGATGTTAATGCGCAATGATGTGCGACGGATCATAGACGTACCGCCTCAGCTGGGATACATGGAAAACATCATGAGCGTGCGACAACTGTGGGGGCAATGCCACCCTATAGGCCACCTCCCCAATCCGCTCAAGCACTAAAAATGGGTCGATGAACCGCGGACTTAGCTTGCATCGAACGCCAAAATGGAAGATGCCCTTAAGAGGGGACACCTTCAGAAACACATGATCTCCAACCTCAAAGGTGAGGTCATGGTGTCGATGATCAGCATAGCTCTTTTGACGGCTCTGGGTAGTGTGGATGCGCTCCCGAATCAATCTGACTTGCTCAGAGGTCCGCTGGATAATCTCTAGCCCTTCAAGCTGACGCTCTCCAACCTTGTCACAACACAAGGGAGATCTACAGCTGCGACCATAGAGAGCCTCATATGGTGCCATCTGAATGCTTGAATGGTTGTTGTTGTTATAGGCAAACTCCACCAACGAAAAATGCCCTTCCCAACTACCCCCAAAATCAAGGACGCATGCACGCAACATGTCCTCTAAGGTACCAGGATGCACCATGTATCAGGAACGATGTATCAGAGAGCACCATGTATCAGGAACGATAAGCCTCATCCAAGATCTTCTGCTTTAGCTCTGTGTCATTGGGGATGCAAATTCTACCCCTGAATCTCAAGATGCCATCCCCGCCAATCTGATAGTCCAGTCGCTCACCTTGGGTGACGCCCTCTAATAGGACCAGGAAGTGAGCATCTTGCCTTTGTGCCACACGGATCTCATCCAGCAGAATAGGCTGAACCACCAGTCGAGCCAACAAACTGCCAGTACTCGTCTCCTTGATACTCAACAAATTCACGGCCTCCTCCAATAGTCGCCAATGACGGACTACCAGATGTGAAATCAAGCCCAACGGCTGCCTGCTGAGAGCATCGGCCACAACATTTTCCTTACCCGGATGGTAAGCAATGTCGCGGTTGTAGATACCCCAATTTTGACCGTTCAGAAATACAGAAATACTTCAAGTAACACCCTAAAATATCCCACACTTAGACATCTAGTAGAGAACCGAAGTTCAGGAAATCGAAAACCCTAACCCTAGCCCTAACCTAAACCAGAAACCCAAAACCCTAACCCTAGCCTTAACCTAAACCCAAACCCTAACCTTAGCCCTAACCTAAACCGGAAACCCTAACCCTAGCCCTAACCTAAACCAGAAACCCGAAACCCTAACCCTAGCCTTAACCTAAGCCCAAACCATACCCTAAACCAGACCCTGGCCCAAACCAGAACCCCACCTAAGAGAAGCTCTCAAAAACCCAAAAACCCTAAGTCTCTGGCAAGGGGCGGCTAGACCTAACTAGCCGCCCCATACCAGGCGGCTAGTTAGCACTAGCCGCCCCCCTGGCTGACTTTGGGCCAGTCCCCTGGATGGGACATAAAGCAGTATTAAATGCTGATCATTGCAGCGGGTGATGATCTTTAGCTGCCCTATCTTAGCCGGATCAATCCAAGTAACCGACCCAAGTCACCGCTTGTCAGAGATGGGACGTTTGGCAGGTCATGATAGGGGCGGCTACCAGGAAGTAGCCGCTCCATGCTGGGCGGCTAGTGCTGCTAGGCGGCTAGTTAGCACTAGCCGCCCTTCACCTGGTCCTAACAGAAGAACCAGAGAATTAATGAGGGGTCTAATCACACACACTATTAGCCAAGCCACTCTTTTACCTCCTGGATATTCCCCTGTCTTTTTTACTATAAATAGAAGAGGTCCCAACCCTTTAAACATCAATCCACAATCCAATAGACACCTATACACAACCCACAATTCACATTCCCTTTCCCCACTAGAAATCCCAAGAGAGAGAGACAGAGAGCCCCTTTTGTGAGAGAAATACCCATTTTCCTACATAAAATTCCCTCTCATTCCACCCTCCAGAAACCCGGGCTAAACCTAGCTTAGCCTCTGTCCAAAACCAAACCCATTTCCTACCGAAGTTCTGCCCAAACCAGACCAGGCCCTGGACGGCTAAACCCTAGTAGCCATCCCTCACCAGACGGCTTGATCCCACTAGCCGCCCCCCTATACACACCCCATTTGCACCCCTATGTCCCAAGACTCCTTTAGTCAAGCCCCGGAAGCATAATAGGATTATCTGTTTTTCACCTCTGTGTACGGTATATCCGTGTCTCAGAGCGGAGGCCCCACAAACTCCCAACGTAGGCGATCAAATCCAACCCAACCTTTTCCTGCTTTTTAGAAAAAGCAGGTGGTGATCACACAAACCCTGGAATCCTCTGGAGCCGCTATCGGGCGCCTCAACCAGGAACGACACCCTCACCCTTCCGAGAAGATGATCCGACCGAGCCCGCCAGGGAACGCATCCGATCCGAATCCCCGAAGAACCCCCACACACGAACGCGCACCCGCGCACCGCCAGGATCCTTTCCGACAGCACCGACATCTCAGAGATTCTAACGATACCGACAGCAGTCATAGTCCTTTAGGAATTCAATCCAACGTCGCTGACGCATGCTGAGCTCCTACTGGGATTGCAAATATGTAAGGCTCTTTTGGTATGTGAAGAGTTCAAATTGCTCACCATACAGATAATGCCTCCAATTCTTCATTGCAAAGATAATCGCTACTAGCCACCACCTTACCATGTTGCATTAGGACACAACCCAACTCTAACTGTGATGCATCGGAGTAGACTGCGAAACCGCCACTCCCACACGGAATGGTAAGAATTGGCACTGATGTGAGCCTTCACTTCAACTCCAGGAAACTGTCCTCACAAGCTGGGGACCACTCAAACCGAACATCCTTCCGCGTGAGGTGGGTCAGAGGAACAACAATCTTGGAGAAATCCTCCACAAATCTCTGGTAGTAACCTGCCAATCCCAAGACAGTTGTTGTACATTTAAGTAGCAAATGAATTTACATGTTTTCTAACTTCTCATCTCTAACTTCTCCTCATGTTATGCTTGATGTTTTGAATAAAACTCTCATGTGGTCATGTTGAATAAAGTATGTTGTAATAGATTTCATCCAAAGATTATTGTCTTGAGTGATATGCATAAAGTCTTGGAGGAATTATTGAGTTTCATGTAGTTTTCTTATGGGTTTAAGTAGTTGAATAAATTGATTACTTGCTGAATTGAGGTTGTTAATTGAGTCCTTGATTGATAAATCATGTTTTGTGTGAACTTTATGTTGTGATTAAAGGATGATATAATCGGCATAAAACTAGTATTAGAATGGAAGGGTTCAACGTGAGTTGATCCATATCTTCCATACCCGACCAATGTGTTCAGTCAAATGCTTGCGGTTCTACGTAATGTGCATGAAGATAAAATGTGGATGTGGATATGATTATTGTGGACATTGTGTGCAGCTTTCGTTAACTCTTTCGTTGACTCTTTCGTTAACTCTTTCGTTAACTAACTCCGTTGAGTGGCGTCTAATATGGAATCCGAAGAGGTATGACGTAGCATAATATACTATGTGCAGCTTTCGTTGACTTTTAGGCTTGTTGAGTGCCGCCTAATATGGTTCCTGGAGAGTTGCGAAGCGAGGTTTATGAGTACAGAAGAATTATTGCGTTAACATATATATATGTGTGATTGTTAAGAAGTAATTTATAGGGATTTTTCTTACTCGGCTTTGTGCTCACCCTTTTTTTTTGGGATGGATTTTTGAATCCATGTACCACCTCAGCTGAAATTCCTGAGTCCAATAGTGTAGGAGGAGCTCAAGGTTGTGCATCGCCGTCCCACCAGGAGAGCAGAGTTGGAGTTCCCATATTTTGGTAAGGTCCATATTGTATATTTCATTTTAGACAAATGGATCTTGTGTACATAAGTCCTAGGGCTCTTACAGGACATATAGTTGTTGTATGCATCTTTTTGGCATCTGTATAGTAATTGTTGGTCAATTTGGCCTTATATATATGTTTTGCTTCCGCTGCATGTTCTGAGTTCTTTTTCTTCTGATTGCATAATTTTAGTTATGATTTTCTATATATCAATTTTCTTGTGACGATTCGGAAGACGGCCGCTTCCGGGTCGTGACAAAGAGCAACCAAGCTTACTAGTTTGACGAGTCTGTTATGTTCTGATGAATGAGGAAGACTGAGGCTAGAGTAAGACTCTATGTCTTTAAGACTTTATTTGCTCCACACTGGTGCTCATTATTTCGATGAAAGTCTTTCATGATACAATAGTCAAACTCCCCGTGGTGACAACCGATGGCGGAGCCACTATAGGACCGGGGGGCATGGGACCCCCCTGGATTTTATTTATATATTTATAAATCCTTTTAGTTTTTTTCATAGGTCTTTTTAATTTTTTTGTAGTTGACTGATTTAATTAGGGCCCATAAATCATAGGCTCTACTTACATATGAAATTTCTTAAACAGCAACAACTCACAACTCAAAAAATAAAATAAATATAAAATAATCATCCATTATCCATCTAGATCATCCATGTACATGATGTGCCATCCCCCCTTCTTTTAATTAACTCTCCCCCGTCAACATAAAACAAAAGCTATTTTTTACTCTCAATTTTTTTACACTCATGTTATTGTTACTAATTTTTTTAAAGTTTAAAATATTTGTGTAAATATCTAAAATAATCAAATCATTCAACATTTCAGAATATGAAACATCGTTGAGATCAAATTTAAAGGTATGTATTGCTTATTATATTTATATTTTGACATCTTTTTTATGAATTATCAATATGAAATAGGATGTATTGTTTTAAAATATGATAATTAATTTTATAATCATTCAGTAACATGTTTCATATGAATGTTTTTATTTTATTTTATACATATTTTTAATCTACGCTATTAAAAAAAATGATATAATTATAGAAAATATTTATATAACTCACATTACCCCCCCCCCCCTTTATAGAAATCCTGGCTGTTAGACTTGTGTCATTTAGAGTCCTAATTTCGATCGGAGTCGCTAAAATTTTGATTTTTAGCTACCTTCGGGGGTTTGAGACCTCTGATTGAAGATATAACTGCATATTATGGGTCCTGGTACTGTTTAGTACTGCCAATAAAATTTTCGTTTAATTTCGATAACGTTTTTGAAATTATGCAGTTTTGGATTGGTATTCAGATTTGATTTTATTAAAATCCAAGATGATGAGGTAAAAATCCGATATTATTACGATATGTTAAGTTTGGGGATAGCTTCCATATAGAAGTGGAATTGGATCAACTGGATTCGTATATTAAAAGTTATGGGTATTTTTTCATGTATACCCCGAAATCCAGGCAGCAGCCCTGTAAGATGTTAAGCCTAGATTTCGGAATAGCTGAAGAGGTTATTTGATCTGGGTGTAAACATGAAAGCTGTAGATAATCTTCTTAGCTTTCCAATGCCACTGGAATCATGCAATTCAGAGTTGTATTGAGAATGTTAGGGCCGTTTAAGTGAAAGCTGTCTGGAGATCTTGTGGTGCACGTGACTTAGCCACTAAATCATTTTCTTTGATATTGTGTATTAGTGGTGAGTGTAACTTAAACTCACCCCATCCCTCACACAACCCACCTACCACTCTTTTGAGCCTTAATTACTCTCGTCTCTCTCATTTTGGGTTTTCTTTTGTCGGTGCTGCATCGAAGAGAAACAGAGGAGATGGAGAAGTGGTGGAGAAGGGAAGGCAGAGGAAGGTGTGAAGGAAGTGAAGGTGGTGTTGGTGAGATTGTTGTGTGTGTTGCTTGCACCCGCTCCCTTTTATGCTCTCTCGCATGTCTCGCACGGCAGTGTCAAAGGATGAGATTGTGCGAGTTGGAGATGGAGATGAAGTCCCTGTTCTGATGGGTTGTTGTTAGGCTGTTTGGAAAGGGAGTGCTTAGGGGCTAGGCGAGCATGGGTTGATAATTCAAAAGAGGGTATGGTGGCCGTGAATGTGTTGGGCATGTTGCGGTGGGCGTGCAAATGTGGAGTTATATTTGCGGGCCGCGGCTGTGTGCGAGTGAGCGCGAAAGAGTGCGCGTGGGCTGCTGGGCCATGCAATGGACGTGATGTTGCATGCGTGACCATGTGCTATGTTCGAAAAGCTCCATTACCTTGTGTTGTGTATGTGTGCACGTCACCCGTTCGTGGATATGTGTGAGTGAACCTTGCATGTCCCTCTTTCGTCTCCTCCCAAAGGTTTACCTCACTCATCACTTGTACTTGTGTTTATTTGTTAAATGGAGTTAGGGTTGATGTATCACACGCTTGAGATCACAAGAGCGGCTTGCGGGGTTGCGGGCGTGCACTCGGCGTGCTCTCATGCGTGCGGAGCGTGAAGACAGCGTGCACAGGGTGCTCGAGGGCGTGCATGCCGTTCTCCGATGCGTGCGGAGTGCATGGGAAGCATGCGCGGGGTGCTTGAGTGCATGCTTGGCGTTCTCGCATGCGTGAGGAGTGTGTAGACAGCGTGCATGGGGTGCTCAAGTGCATGCTTGGTGTTCTCACATGCGTGCGGAGCGTGAAGACAGCGTGCACAGGGTGCTCGAGGGCGTGCATGCCATTCTCCGATGCGTGCGGAGTGCATGGGAAGCATGCGCGGGGTGCTTGAAGGCGTGCTTGGCGTCCTTCGATGCATACGGAGTGCGTGAACAGCGTGCACGGGGTGCTCGAGCAGCTTGTTATAGCCAAATGCAACCATTGGTCGAAGCTTGGCAGATTGGTTTCGTTCTTCGGATTCAAGTTGTCGCCCTCTTGTGTATCGCGAGCCGTGCGCTCGTTAGGTGAGTGGTTTGATTCCAACCCTTCCGAGAGCGCTCGATGCACGTAGTCGTGCTTCGCGCTTCCATGGGGTTTTAATTGCACACTAAATATGCTAGATATCATGCATGCTAGGTTGTATAGCTCGTATATTGTGTAGAACTCCTATTCTACCGTATACTTGCCTATGTATTGTATAGAATATGGCATGATTTAGGTAATATTGTTTGAATTACTACCTTATTATTATTTGAACACATCCAGCATGTTTAACTTGGGTTAATAACTGGTGTATGCGTAATATCCCTCCGGTTTAGGACTCGAGGGTGTGGTATAGTTGTTGCACCCATCTGTTGGGGCAGAACTATGACCAGATCGAGAGAGGATGAGGCATTCCCTCTCTCTCGCCCTCCCTCTTTTCGCGAGCTTAGTGAGTAGATGCGGTTTCTACTTGACTCAGGCTTGCTCGGAATTATTGGCATGCACTTGTTGTTGCGCAGATCGCGCTTAACCCTTCCCTTCTAAGTTGGTGTCATCCAACATATGTTAGGTTGTAATTTGTGTATTTGCTTGTTTGTCTTCATGTATGCATGTTAAGTAAGCCACCCTTGGGTATTGATTGCATGTTTTGTATATGCATATTTGGTCATGCGCCTTGTCTAATGAGATTAGACAAGTGTATGACCTCCTATGGGGTCATACCATGGCTTTGACACTTAGAATAAAATGTCTTCCCCGCATCTGAGTTATGCGCCCTGGAGGGAATTCATGAGAATTCATTGCGCTTAATCGGTGTTTGATGACCGATGACAACGGATCCAAGAGGATCGTATTCGCGAGCGTAGATTGTTTTTCCCCTTCGTTGGATCCGTGTAGGGACTTCCCGACGTCGGAAACGCTGTCCTGGCACCGGGCTCCCATCTGTAGGTACCATCGCTGCGGTCGACAGTGTACTGATCGTGGGAGTATGTCAGGTAGAGGCTACCCGGGGAAAGGGCTACCGGTGGACCAAGGGCTTAGAACAATTGACCTCTTCCCCAAGAGCCTATGTCACCCCGTGGAGGGGGTGAGGGTGAGGGTGTGGTGGGACGGCATTGGTTCGATCTGTTAGTTTGTGCAATTTTCCAAGATCCTATGTCACCTGTCGGGGTGAGGGTGAGGGTGTTGGCGTGAGTGGGGTGGGGTCGCGTTGATACTCGACCCGTCAGTTTGTATAGATGATTTTCCCGTGGGGTTTGCGTTCTGAGCATGAATTATCGTTCTCCCCTTCGCCGGATCCATGTGGACGCTTCTTAGGTACGAGCCGCCCTGGGTGGACCCTCACTTGTAGGTACCATCGACGCTGTCGACAGTGTACTGACAGTGGCCGGCTCCAGGTAGAGGCTGCCCGGGAGAGCACTATTGGATGACGAACGGAGTAGAACAACAAGTTTTGTCCTTCAAGTCCCTAGACCCACCCCTGTGGGGGCTAGGGCAAGGGCAGGGTATGGTCGCACCGCCATGTGACCTTGTTAACCGTTAGGTTTCTACCCCCCTGGCTTTCCTTGACAGGAGATTGCCTTGTATTGAATGTTATGGTTGGTGTTTGGTTTCTGACCACTCACTGAGCTTGTAGCTCACCCCTCGCTTATGTTTTTCCCCAGTTGACGCTGAGTCGGATCCAAGAGAAGAGCTCCCCCGGCGCAATACGAGTAGGAGACCCGCGTTCGCGTTGGATGTCTTGCGATTCACAGGCTATCAGCATTCCCTTTTTCATTGTATGTATTATACTTGTGCTTGCGCACGGTATGTAGACTGTTGATGTCTGTTATTATATATATATTGGCTCTCACAGGACAGTTGATTGTGTACTCTAGTCTGTAATATGTCTTTGAATTACATACTGATTTAGTCATTTGAGCTTCCGCCATTTATATATATATGATGTCAGTTACTTGTTTATTGCCTTTTCTCTTGTGGAGTATTTATTTGACCTCGTGTATGGATTACTGATATCATTTATATATTTGCCACGTCTCGGGGACGGCCGCCCTGGGGCGTGACAAAAGTTGGTATCAAAGCCATGTCCTGTCAGAGCCAATTGTTTTCCTTGAGATGAGTCATAGGATTTCGAGATGAGTATTCTGATCCTAGTGCTGGTTCCTTAGTTGCTGATATGCATCCTCGGAGACGGGCGCGTGGACGTGGTCACCCTCGGGCTTCGGAGGTTTTCGAACCTATCGGAGGCGAGGAGTCTACTGGAGAGTTCTCGGCTGTTAGGCCAGGACTTGCGCAGGATGCCTCCAGCGTGAGCGCGTGCTTATGCTGAGATGGCGGATCTTCTGGAGACTGAGACTAGAGCACTGGAGGCATAGACTGGAGCGTTGGCTGAGCAGGCGCGAGAGATCCAGGAGCTGCGGGCGGCCCGCGTGGCGATCCCGTAGATACCCTTAGCGGCAGATCCACCAGTGGTGCCAGAGATACCCCATGTACCGGTTGGAGACCGCATTCTCCTCCGTTCTATTTATCGGGAGTATACCATAGAGTTTGCATGCGGCACCAGTTTCAAGTGTGGAGGACGTGGTGTAGTATTCATTAAGGGGTGATGTCTTCTTCTAGCCTTCCTACTCAGGATAAGGGGCCTTGCAGGGTCAGCGTTGAGACCGGGCTAGGGTACTCCGTGTTCCTTGTTTGGTTGTCGGGATATCCTATATCGGGACCTCATGAGGCCCTCCCGAGGTTCTTTTCCCAATCAAGGAATACCTTTGAAGCATCAAATTGATGATTGATTTTTCCTCACTTGGAAGGTGCGATAGCGGGTGGTGATGCATATGATCTGGATTGAGTGCATCTTGTTGCAGCTTAGTGGGCGATAGCTCATGGACTAGGGTTCCATAGCCATATCTGGAGTCGCTTCGATATATCATCGTGCATAGTAGCTACCCGGTAGAGGCAAGAGTCTTGTGAGGTGCTCCCTGGGACTATCCACGACGCTTGTTGGTGTGCCCATATAGTAGAGATAGTGGACATGGGAGGCTACCAGGTAGGGGCCACACCGAAAGAGAGCTACTGGATGACGTCGAGAGCTTGGACTCCCCGTGATGAATCTGTCCATTGAGTGCATGATGCTGGAGTTCCAATTGTTATAGTTGGACGACCTTTTGGTGGCGGCATGTGATGCACAGTTTGCGGTACTGTCACGTTTTTCCCCCACATGGGTCGTAAATGAGGAGACGTGACGCTAAGTGTTCGTGATGGGACTCAACCGACATATCAGGTAGATGACGTCGCTTAGGCGTTGTCGGGAATCGACGACCTCCTATTTGCGTGTCTTGCGGATTAAGTGCGGTCGAGCGGCTTACCCAGCGTGTAAGGGTCATCATGAGCGTCAGCCATGCTCGAGGAGCAGATTTGGACTTAATCGTCCCAGGAATTATTTTGATCTCCCCATAGGGGTTGAAGATCAAGTACCTCTTGCCGCGAATTGATGATCTGTTTTGACCAGCTTTGGGAGCTAGTGTCTTTCTGTTGATCGATATTCGCGCAAGGTACCCTATTTGGAGATCCAGGAGTTTGGCATTCTTTAGTTGGCCTTTCGTGACCGTTTGGGCACTACGAATTTTGGGTACTGCCGTCGGGGTAGACGAATGCGCCAAATGCCTACAATGATCTCAAATGTTTTATTGGGCCTCCGTAGGCTGTTCTGAGGTAGCCTTCGTTGAGGATGTTGGTTGGCATGCCCTCAGGCGAAGTTGTGGATCGTCGCGTTGGAATGCGTTTGTCCGTCGAGAATCCTCAGTGGATGTGGGAGTGAGTTGTCTTGGGTTTCGTTGTGGGCTCGCTAAAGTCACATCCGGGTCATGATGCCGTCTGAGTGATCACTGACCGACTGACTAGGTCCGCACTTTCCTCCCTATCCAACTGACTGAGTCTCTGGACGCTTCGACGCGGGTTTGAGCCTTCGCGATTGTTCGTCTTCATGGCACTCCGGCCGGTGCTATTTTGGGCTGAGACGCGTGGGTTACTTCGAGGTTCTGGCGCAGCCTTTGGCAGGCTTTTCGCGCGAGCCTCCCTTTTAAGTACAGCGTTTCGATACCGACGGACCGCCAGGCATTGAGGACGATTTAGGCTTTGGAGGACATGCTATTTGCCTGCGTGCTCGACTTGGGGCAGTTGGTTGAGGCACCACCCTTTGATAAGGGTCTGCCTGTGAGACGACTGCCATTCGAGCGCCCAGATGAAATTGAAAAAGGGGCACTCTACGGGCGCAGTTTTATACCTCCCTTATGTTGGGACGATTGTGGAGCCCCAGTTAGAGGTGTTATGTTATGTCTGTGTCACTTTTTGGCTGTTAAATGTTGGTTTGTATTTATTCTTATAGTTTGGGCATTCAATTTCAAAATCTAACTGCATATCTATTCTCCTGGTACTGGCATTGGCCTACCTATAAATTTTCGTCGCATTCTGACGTTTTTGGAATTATGCAGTTTTGAGTTGGTATTTGGATTTGGTTTTGTTAAAATTCAAGATGAAAAGCTAAAAATCCGATTTTATTATGAGATGTTCAGTTTTGAGATAGCTTCCATATAGAAGTGGAATTGGAACAACTGGATTCGTATATTAAAAGTTATGGGTATTTTTCCGAGTATACCCCGAAGTTGAGAAATCCAGGCAGCAGCCCTGTAAGATGTTTAGCCTAGATTTCGGAATATCTAGAGAGGTTATTTGATTTGGGTGTAAACATGAAAGCTGTAGATAATCTTCTTAGCTTTCCAATGCCACTGGAATCACGCAATTCCGAGCTGTATTGAGGAAGTTATGGTCATTTAAGTGAAGGTTGCGCAGAGGTTTTAAGTCCGAGGATGACTTGGTCATTTACTCGACCTTTGCTTATTTAACCCCCCAAATATGCACGACTTCAGCCTCTGTTTGGGCTCTTTTTGAGCTGTTGCAGCCCCTCCTCTTGTGTGTGTTTTGGGTGGAGAAAGTGGAGGTGATGGAGATGAAGGAGCACACAAAGGAGTCCAAGAAGGTATGTTTGGATGGTGGTTGTTGGTTGTTGTTGTTGATTCTTCCTTTCTCCATCTCTCTCAAGCTCCCTCACATGGTCCAGCCCTTTGTGGGGGTCTGCCCACCAAGTGTTTGTGGAATTGCCTAAGTGAGGGAGAAGATGAAGGAGTGTTTGGAAGGGGTCGTGCTTGAAGAAGAAGTTGATCAAGGTGAGATGTGTGTGATGTATTAATGGTTTCTCCTTCCTCTCCTCCTCTAGCTGATCCCCTGTTTTGTCCTCCCCTTTTGGTCCAGCCAAGTAGAAGGTGTGCTGTGAAGGAGATGGTGGTGATGGTGGGTGTGTGTGTGGTGTCATTGTGAGCTGAACACCTTCCCTTCTCCTCCCCATCTTTTGGTAATTCTCTACCCCTACTTTTATGCTTGCTCGGATGTTGTAGAGGGCATGCATGAGAGTGTTGTTACGAGTAATTGATGCTGCACATAGGATGGTTGTGTTAATGTATGAATGGGGTGGCTTTGTGTTGTATGACAGATTTTCTGTCTCCTCAAGATTCTTGTGTTTGGGGTATTTAGAGGCATATTTTGAGACTTATGTCTTCATTTCATATGATCATCTATGTGTCTACATGTTATATATGAAATTTGGTGTCGTTTGGTCACCTGTATTGAATGTTATAGCCTAATGTTCATGGCCTGCCCAGATTCGCGTAGAAATAGACATGTTTCTGAAAATAATTTATTTCGGGTATTTCAAGATTAAATCAGGATTTGATGTCTTCACGGATTATGATCCTAACATATCAGAGTATGCACATGATTTATTTTAGAATTTTTGGATGTGTATCCTATGCCATGGAGACCAATGTTTGGGGCTGATTGCTGTAGATGGACTAATCTTGTATAAATATGTGTCAAAAAGCTATTATGCATGGTGTGGGCAATATCAGGAGTTGTTGTCTTCATGAAATAGGCTTATATATAGGTGCCAAGAAACTTCATGTTTGATTTGATAATCATTGGTTGTGTTTTGCAGCTTTCGCTGGCGGAACTCGCAATGAATGGGTTTTTGGTGAGTGGTTCGATCCACCCCTTTTGGGAAGCGCTCGACGCATGTGATTGTGCGTCGCGTACCCATGGGGTTCTATAGCTATACTCATTATTGATTTTCAAATAATATTGCTATTATCACTTTGTAGCTTTTATATATATAGCATGGAATGTTGGGTATGTTATACTAAAGGTGTCCTTTCGTAGCATTGCCTTCGTGTTGGTAGATGCTTAGTGTGGTTAATTCTTGAATGCTAGGTTCCTTGGACATGTGGTATATGCACTCTTGTTGTGATAGGAACTCTCATGTGATAATTGTGTGTATGTTTAATTGTGTGGACATGTATATCTATGATCTATTGTTTATCAGGAGCATACTTGTTTTAGTGGGCAAATATAGTAGCTATCTTGCCTGCATCCAAGTGATGCAACTCTATGGGAATTCATGAGAATTCATTGTTGTATTGATGTTTGTTATCTGATAGCTATGATGATAGAATGTCAGGCCTATCTGTGTTAGACGCGTGTATGACAGCCTTAGGATCATGTCCTATCCTGATTGAGTGCAAGGACTTATTTCCCACGTCGAGAGATGCATCCGTGTGGGAACTTATAAGAATTCATTAGCAATGGTATTAGTTAGATGATAGTAGTTGATCCAGGAGGATCGTCATGAGAGCAGGGAGTACCCCCTCCTTATATCATCGTGCGTCGAAGCTACCCGGGGTTGAGTCTGTCCTGCATTGTGCCATAATATCGCTAGGAATGCCTAGAGTTTGATGTGACTATCATATGAGACTTAAAGTACCGACCACGGGTGATGCCGAATCGTCGGGAATGCCCAGAGTATGATGTCACTACCATACGAGGCTTAAGTACCGACCACGGATAAATCCATATCGTTGGGAATGCCTAGAGTTTGATGTGACTATCATACGAGGCTATGAGTACCGACCACGGGTGATGCCGTATCGTCGGGAATGCTCAGAGTATGACGTCACTAACATACGAGGCTTGAGTACCGACCATGGGTGAATCCATATCGTGGGGAATGCCCAGAGTATGATGCCACCATCGTACGAGGCTTGAGTACTGACCATGGATGGCCCTTAGGATGAGGATTACCCGGGAGAGGGCTACCAGATGATGCGAGGGATTGATATGTATTTATCTAGATGTGGAGAATCTTTGTAGCTTGGTATTAGTTTCTGTTACAACTCGTTAGTGTTAATGGATTAGTTGTTTCCCAAAAATCCCAACAGTTTTTCCCCTTCGGGGTGAGGGTGAGGGTGATGTGTGGTCACGACTCTACGTGACATTTATATATGTCGGTGTTCTCCCTTCCATATCTTTCCTTGAAAGGAAAATATGTTAGTGTTATATTATTATTCTTGAGTTGGATTCTTGCCACTCACTGAGCTTGTAGCTCACCCCTCGTGTGTTGTTTTCCGCTAGGGACAGTGGGGCGTGGAGGTGGAGCATCCCTCTAGCGTAGTTCGCGCGTGGCGTGTCCAGCTTTCGGTTGGCAAGTGGGGCTATCAGCAATCCTTTTTTTTTTTGTGTATGTATTAATAATTGTGCGTGTCGCACATATTGTTGTATTTGTACTAGACTTGGACTCTCACAGGACGGTAATTGTGTATTCGAGTCTGTAATAATATTTTTGATTTACAGACTTAATTGTATATTATACTTCCGCATCATTTCTTTTTATTGGCTACCACTTCCCTGTAGCCTTGTTAACTTATTTGATCCTTTTGATTATTGTTCGATTGGTAACGCTTCGGGGATGGTCGCCTCGGGGCGTAACAAAGTTGGTATCAGAGCCTGGTCCTGTCAAAGCCTAAGTCTAGTCGTGTAGATGAGTCGTGGGATATTTATCCGCTCACTCTGATCTTAGTATTTCACCTTAGGATGCTGACATGTCTCCTTGCTTCCGTTGATGTGGTTGTGATCACCCTTGTGCTCTGTGAGTTGTCGATTCGGTCGGTAGAGCAAGGTCAGTTATTGGGTTCTTTATTTTCGGATCAGGGCCTGGATAGCAGATTCCAGCCCATGAGTACTAGATTGATGAATTTGTTATGATCATTTGCATGTGGGTCACGTTTCGATCATGGATTGTAGTGTGTGTAATGTGTGTATCATCAAGTCATGTGGCTTAGTGGGTGATTACTTACGGACTGAGTTCTGTAGTCACTTCTGATGAAGTGCTTTTCTTTTCTCCACTTGCGAATGAGAGGACAGCATGCGTGACGCATAACCTTGCACTTCCCTCCTAAGAATCTTAAATTTCGAGGACGAAATTTCTCTAAGGGGGAAATGATGTTATGTCTGTGTCACTTTTTGGCTGTTAAATGTTGGTTTGTATTTATTCTTATAGTTTGGGCATTCAATTTCCAAATCTAACTGCATATCTATTCTCCTGGTACTGGCATTGGCCTACCTATAAATTTTCGTCGCATTCTGACGTTTTTGGAATTATGCAGTTTTGAGTTGGTATTTGGATTTGGTTTTGTTAAAATTCAAGATGAAAAGCTAAAAATCCGATTTTATTATGAGATGTTCAGTTTTGAGATAGCTTCCATATAGAAGTGGAATTGGAACAACTGGATTCGTATATTAAAAGTTATGGGTATTTTTCCGAGTATACCCCGAAGTTGAGAAATCCAGGCAGCAGCCCTGTAAGATGTTTAGCCTAGATTTCGGAATATCTAGAGAGGTTATTTGATTTGGGTGTAAACATGAAAGCTGTAGATAATCTTCTTAGCTTTCCAATGCCACTGGAATCACGCAATTCCGAGCTGTATTGAGGAAGTTATGGTCATTTAAGTGAAGGTTGCGCAGAGGTTTTAAGTCCGAGGATGACTTGGTCATTTACTCGACCTTTGCTTATTTAACCCCCCAAATATGCACGACTTCAGCCTCTGTTTGGGCTCTTTTTGAGCTGTTGCAGCCCCTCCTCTTGTGTGTGTTTTGGGTGGAGAAAGTGGAGGTGATGGAGATGAAGGAGCACACAAAGGAGTCCAAGAAGGTATGTTTGGATGGTGGTTGTTGGTTGTTGTTGTTGATTCTTCCTTTCTCCATCTCTCTCAAGCTCCCTCACATGGTCCAGCCCTTTGTGGGGGTCTGCCCACCAAGTGTTTGTGGAATTGCCTAAGTGAGGGAGAAGATGAAGGAGTGTTTGGAAGGGGTCGTGCTTGAAGAAGAAGTTGATCAAGGTGAGATGTGTGTGATGTATTAATGGTTTCTCCTTCCTCTCCTCCTCTAGCTGATCCCCTGTTTTGTCCTCCCCTTTTGGTCCAGCCAAGTAGAAGGTGTGCTGTGAAGGAGATGGTGGTGATGGTGGGTGTGTGTGTGGTGTCATTGTGAGCTGAACACCTTCCCTTCTCCTCCCCATCTTTTGGTAATTCTCTACCCCTACTTTTATGCTTGCTAGGATGTTGTAGAGGGCATGCATGAGAGTGTTGTTACGAGTAATTGATGCTGCACATAGGATGGTTGTGTTAATGTATGAATGGGGTGGCTTTGTGTTGTATGACAGATTTTCTGTCTCCTCAAGATTCTTGTGTTTGGGGTATTTAGAGGCATATTTTGAGACTTATGTCTTCATTTCATATGATCATCTATGTGTCTACATGTTATATATGAAATTTGGTGTCGTTTGGTCACCTGTATTGAATGTTATAGCCTAATGTTCATGGCCTGCCCAGATTCGCGTAGAAATAGACATGTTTCTGAAAATAATTTATTTCGGGTATTTCAAGATTAAATCAGGATTTGATGTCTTCACGGATTATGATCCTAACATATCAGAGTATGCACATGATTTATTTCAGAATTTTTGGATGTGTATCCTATGCCATGGAGACCAATGTTTGGGGCTGATTGCTGTAGATGGACTAATCTTGTATAAATATGTGTCAAAAGCTATTATGCATGGTGTGGGCAATATCAGGAGTTGTTGTCTTCATGAAATAGGCTTATATATAGGTGCCAAGAAACTTCATGTTTGATTTGATAATCATTGGTTGTGTTTTGCAGCTTTCGCTGGCGGAACTCGCAATGAATGGGTTTTTGGTGAGTGGTTCGATCCACCCCTTTTGGGAAGCGCTCGACGCATGTGATTGTGCGTCGCGTACCCATGGGGTTCTATAGCTATACTCATTATTGATTTTCAAATAATATTGCTATTATCACTTTGTAGCTTTTATATATATAGCATGGAATGTTGGGTATGTTATACTAAAGGTGTCCTTTCGTAGTATTGCCTTCGTGTTGGTAGATGCTTAGTGTGGTTAATTCTTGAATGCTAGGTTCCTTGGACATGTGGTATATGCACTCTTGTTGTGATAGGAACTCTCATGTGATAATTGTGTGTATGTTTAATTGTGTGGACATGTATATCTATGATCTATTGTTTATCAGGAGCATACTTGTTTTAGTGGGCAAATATAGTAGCTATCTTGCCTGCATCCAAGTGATGCAACTCTATGGGAATTCATGAGAATTCATTGTTGTATTGATGTTTGTTATCTGATAGCTATGATGATAGAATGTCAGGCCTATCTGTGTTAGACGCGTGTATGACAGCCTTAGGATCATGTCCTATCCTGATTGAGTGCAAGGACTTATTTCCCACGTCGAGAGATGCATCCGTGTGGGAACTTATAAGAATTCATTAGCAATGGTATTAGTTAGATGATAGTAGTTGATCCAGGAGGATCGTCATGAGAGCAGGGAGTACCCCCTCCTTATATCATCGTGCGTCGAAGCTACCCGGGGTTGAGTCTGTCCTGCATTGTGCCATAATATCGCTAGGAATGCCTAGAGTTTGATGTGACTATCATATGAGACTTAAAGTACCGACCACGGGTGATGCCGAATCGTCGGGAATGCCCAGAGTATGATGTCACTACCATACGAGGCTTAAGTACCGACCACGGATAAATCCATATCGTTGGGAATGCCTAGAGTTTGATGTGACTATCATACGAGGCTATGAGTACCGACCACGGGTGATGCCGTATCGTCGGGAATGCTCAGAGTATGACGTCACTAACATACGAGGCTTGAGTACCGACCATGGGTGAATCCATATCGTGGGGAATGCCCAGAGTATGATGCCACCATCGTACGAGGCTTGAGTACTGACCATGGATGGCCCTTAGGATGAGGATTACCCGGGAGAGGGCTACCAGATGATGCGAGGGATTGATATGTATTTATCTAGATGTGGAGAATCTTTGTAGCTTGGTATTAGTTTCTGTTACAACTCGTTAGTGTTAATGGATTAGTTGTTTCCCAAAAATCCCAACAGTTTTTCCCCTTCGGGGTGAGGGTGAGGGTGATGTGTGGTCACGACTCTACGTGACATTTATATATGTCGGTGTTCTCCCTTCCATATCTTTCCTTGAAAGGAAAATATGTTAGTGTTATATTATTATTCTTGAGTTGGATTCTTGCCACTCACTGAGCTTGTAGCTCACCCCTCGTGTGTTGTTTTCCGCTAGGGACAGTGGGGCGTGGAGGTGGAGCATCCCTCTAGCGTAGTTCGCGCGTGGCGTGTCCCAGCTTTCGGTTGGCAAGTGGGGCTATCAGCAATCCTATTTTTTTTTTGTGTATGTATTAATAATTGTGCGTGTCGCACATATTGTTGTATTTGTACTAGACTTGGACTCTCACAGGACGGTAATTGTGTATTCGAGTCTGTAATAATATTTTTGATTTACAGACTTAATTGTATATTATACTTCCGCATCATTTCTTTTTATTGGCTACCACTTCCCTGTAGCCTTGTTAACTTATTTGATCCTTTTGATTATTGTTCGATTGGTAACGCTTCGGGGATGGTCGCCTCGGGGCGTAACAAAGTTAGTATCAGAGCCTGGTCCTGTCAAAGCCTAAGTCTAGTCGTGTAGATGAGTCGTGGGATATTTATCCGCTCACTCTGATCTTAGTATTTCACCTTAGGATGCTGACATGTCTCCTTGCTTCCGTTGATGTGGTTGTGATCACCCTTGTGCTCTGTGAGTTGTCGATTCGGTCGGTAGAGCAAGGTCAGTTATTGGGTTCTTTATTTTCGGACCAGGGCCTGGATAGCAGATTCCAGCCCATGAGTACTAGATTGATGAATTTGTTATGATCATTTGCATGTGGGTCACGTTTCGATCATGGATTGTAGTGTGTGTAATGTGTGTATCATCAAGTCATGTGGCTTAGTGGGTGATTACTTACGGACTGAGTTCTGTAGTCACTTCTGATGAAGTGCTTTTCTTTTCTCCACTTGCGAATGAGAGGACAGCATGCGTGACGCATAACCTTGCACTTCCCTCCTAAGAATCTTAAATTTCGAGGACGAAATTTCTCTAAGGGGGAAATGATGTTATGTCTGTGTCACTTTTTGGCTGTTAAATGTTGGTTTGTATTTATTCTTATAGTTTGGGCATTCAATTTCAAAATCTAACTGCATATCTATTCTCCTGGTACTGGCATTGGCCTACCTATAAATTTTCGTCGCATTCTGACGTTTTTGGAATTATGCAGTTTTGAGTTGGTATTTGGATTTGGTTTTGTTAAAATTCAAGATGAAAAGCTAAAAATCCGATTTTATTATGAGATGTTCAGTTTTGAGATAGCTTCCATATAGAAGTGGAATTGGAACAACTGGATTCGTATATTAAAAGTTATGGGTATTTTTCCGAGTATACCCCGAAGTTGAGAAATCCAGGCAGCAGCCCTGTAAGATGTTTAGCCTAGATTTCGGAATATCTAGAGAGGTTATTTGATTGGGTGTAAACATGAAAGCTGTAGATAATCTTCTTAGCTTTCCAATGCCACTGGAATCACGCAATTCCGAGCTGTATTGAGGAAGTTATGGTCGTTTAAGTGAAGGTTGCGCAGAGGTTTTAAGTCCGAGGATGACTTGGTCATTTACTCGACCTTTGCTTATTTAACCCCCCAAATATGCACGACTTCAGCCTCTGTTTGGGCTCTTTTTGAGCTGTTGCAGCCCCTCCTCTTGTGTGTGTTTTGGGTGGAGAAAGTGGAGGTGATGGAGATGAAGGAGCACACAAAGGAGTCCAAGAAGGTATGTTTGGATGGTGGTTGTTGGTTGTTGTTGTTGATTCTTCCTTTCTCCATCTCTCTCAAGCTCCCTCACATGGTCCAGCCCTTTGTGGGGGTCTGCCCACCAAGTGTTTGTGGAATTGCCTAAGTGAGGGAGAAGATGAAGGAGTGTTTGGAAGGGGTTGTGCTTGAAGAAGAAGTTGATCAAGGTGAGATGTGTGTGATGTATTAATGGTTTCTCCTTCCTCTCCTCCTCTAGCTGATCCCCTGTTTTGTCCTCCCCTTTTGGTCCAGCCAAGTAGAAGGTGTGCTGTGAAGGAGATGGTGGTGATGGTGGGTGTGTGTGTGGTGTCATTGTGAGCTGAACACCTTCCCTTCTCCTCCCCATCTTTTGGTAATTCTCTACCCCTACTTTTATGCTTGCTAGGATGTTGTAGAGGGCATGCATGAGAGTGTTGTTATGAGTAATTGATGCTGCACATAGGATGGTTGTGTTAATGTATGAATGGGGTGGCTTTGTGTTGTATGACAGATTTTCTGTCTCCTCAAGATTCTTGTGTTTGGGGTATTTAGAGGCATATTTTGAGACTTATGTCTTCATTTCATATGATCATCTATGTGTCTACATGTTATATATGAAATTTGGTGTCGTTTGGTCACCTGTATTGAATGTTATAGCCTAATGTTCATGGCCTGCCAGATTCGCGTAGAAATAGACATGTTTCTGAAAATAATTTATTTCGGGTATTTCAAGATTAAATCAGGATTTGATGTCTTCACGGATTATGATCCTAACATATCAGAGTATGCACATGATTTATTTCAGAATTTTTGGATGTGTATCCTATGCCATGGAGACCAATGTTTGGGGCTGATTGCTGTAGATGGACTAATCTTGTATAAATATGTGTCAAAGAGCTATTATGCATGGTGTGGGCAATATCAGGAGTTGTTGTCTTCATGAAATAGGCTTATATATAGGTGCCAAGAAACTTCATGTTTGATTTGATAATCATTGGTTGTGTTTTGCAGCTTTCGCTGGCGGAACTCGCAATGAATGGGTTTTTGGTGAGTGGTTCGATCCACCCCTTTTGGGAAGCGCTCGATGCATGTGATTGTGCGTCGCGTACCCATGGGGTTCTATAGCTATACTCATTATTGATTTTCAAATAATATTGCTATTATCACTTTGTAGCTTTTATATATATAGCATGGAATGTTGGGTATGTTATACTAAAGGTGTCCTTTCGTAGTATTGCCTTCGTGTTGGTAGATGCTTAGTGTGGTTAATTCTTGAATGCTAGGTTCCTTGGACATGTGGTCTATGCACTCTTGTTGTGATAGGAACTCTCATGTGATAATTGTGTGTATGTTTAATTGTGTGGACATGTATATCTATGATCTATTGTTTATCAGGAGCATACTTGTTTTAGTGGGCAAATATAGTAGCTATCTTGCCTGCATCCAAGTGATGCAACTCTATGGGAATTCATGAGAATTCATTGTTGTATTGATGTTTGTTATCTGATAGCTATGATGATAGAATGTCAGGCCTATCTGTGTTAGACGCGTGTATGACAGCCTTAGGATCATGTCCTATCCTGATTGAGTGCAAGGACTTATTTCCCACGTCGAGAGATGCATCCGTGTGGGAACTTATAAGAATTCATTAGCAATGGTATTAGTTAGATGATAGTAGTTGATCCAGGAGGATCGTCATGAGAGCAGGGAGTACCCCCTCCTATATCATCGTGCGTCGAAGCTACCCAGTGTTGGAGCTACCCTGCGTGGTGCCACCGTGCCACCGGAAGGCCGTCAGGGAGAGGGCTACCTGGGAGAGGGCTACCGGATGATATTGCGAGCGTGGAGTACTGTTTCCCTACATCGTCGTGCGTAGAAGCTACTCGGTGTTTGTTACCCGATAGCTATGAAAATGGTATGTTAGGCCTACCTGTGTTAGGCGTGTGCATGACCCGCCTTCATGATCATGTCTTGTCATAATTGAGTGCGAGTATTTAGCTTCTTTCCCCTGCATCCAAGTGATGCATCTGTGCGGGAATTCAAGAGAATTCTGTATATCAATTGGTAATTGCTAGATGATAGTAGTTGATTCGGGAGGATCGTCTTGCGAGCATGGTGTACCCCTCCATATATCATCGTGCGTCGAAGCTACCCAGCGTTGGAGCTACCCTGCGTGGTGCCACCGTGCCACCGGAAGGCCGCCAGGGAGAGGGCTACCTGGGAGAGGGCTACCGGATGATATTGCGAGCGTGGAGTACTGTTCTCTACATCATCGTGCGTAGAGGCTATTCGGTGTTTGTTACTTGATAGCTATGACAATAGTATGTTAGACCTACCTGTGTTAAGCGTGTGTGGATCGTATTGCGAGCACGAAGTGCTTCCTCCACATATCATCGTGCGTCGAAGCTACCCAGTGTTGGAGCTACCCTGCATAGTGCCGCCGTGCCATCGGAAGGCCGCCAGGGAGAGGGCTACCTAGGAGAGGGCTACCGGATGATATTGCGAGCGTGGAGTACTGTTCTCTACATCATCGTGCGTAGAGGCTATTCGGTGTTTGTTACTTGATAGCTATGACAATAGTATGTTAGACCTACCTGTGTTAAGCGTGTGTGGATCGTATTGCGAGCATGAAGTGCTTCCTCCACATATCATCGTGCGTCGAAGCTACCCAGTGTTGGAGCTACCCTGCATAGTGCCGCCGTGCCATCGGAAGGCCGCCAGGGAGAGGGCTACCTGGGAGAGGGCTACCGGATGATATTGCGAATGTGGAGTACTGTTTCCCTACATCATCGTGTGTCGAAGCTACCCGGGGTTGAGTCTGTCCTGCATTGTGCCATAATATCGCTAGGAATGCCTAGAGTTTGATGTGACTATCATATGAGACTTAAAGTACCGACCACGGGTGATGCCGAATCGTCGGGAATGCCCAGAGTATGATGTCACTACCATACGAGGCTTAAGTACCGACCACGGATAAATCCATATCGTTGGGAATGCCTAGAGTTTGATGTGACTATCATACGAGGCTATGAGTACCGATCACGGGTGATGCCGTATCGTCGGGAATGCTCAGAGTATGACGTCACTAACATACGAGGCTTGAGTACCGACCATGGGTGAATCCATATCGTGGGGAATGCCCAGAGTATGATGCCACCATCGTACGAGGCTTGAGTACTGACCATGGATGGCCCTTAGGATGAGGATTACCCGGGAGAGGGCTACCAGATGATGCGAGGGATTGATATGTATTTATCTAGATGTGGAGAATCTTTGTAGCTTGGTATTAGTTTCTGTTACAACTCGTTAGTGTTAATGGATTAGTTGTTTCCCAAAAATCCCAACAGTTTTTCCCCTTCGGGGTGAGGGTGAGGGTGATGTGTGGTCACGACTCTACGTGACATTTATATATGTCGGTGTTCTCCCTTCCATATCTTTCCTTGAAAGGAAAATATGTTAGTGTTATATTATTATTCTTGAGTTGGATTCTTGCCACTCACTGAGCTTGTAGCTCACCCCTCGTGTGTTGTTTTCCGCTAGGGACAGTGGGGCGTGGAGGTGGAGCATCCCTCTAGCGTAGTTCGCGCGTGGCGTGTCCCAGCTTTCGGTTGGCAAGTGGGGCTATCAGCAATCCTATTTTTTTTTTGTGTATGTATTAATAATTGTGCGTGTCGCACATATTGTTGTATTTGTACTAGACTTGGACTCTCACAGGACGGTAATTGTGTATTCGAGTCTGTAATAATATTTTTGATTTACAGACTTAATTGTATATTATACTTCCGCATCATTTCTTTTTATTGGCTACCACTTCCCTGTAGCCTTGTTAACTTATTTGATCCTTTTGATTATTGTTCGATTGGTAACGCTTCGGGGATGGTCGCCTCGGGGCGTAACAGGTTATGGTTATTTAATTGACCTCGCGGTGGCAGAGATCGTTCGTGCGTGCCTCTGCACCACCCAGAACCATCGGAAGGGCTACGCAGGTCATCGTCGCCAGGAGCCTACCTTCGGGTTCGGCGACCATGTTGGCATGAGGTGTCCAGGTTTAAGGACATCCTCTGTTTTGACATTCGGGGTGAGCTGTGTCGGCCTTCCATCGGACCGGTTTTCGTCCTTGAGTGGATTAGGGGAGGTGGCTGTCATGAAGCCTTGCCCCCGTGGCTGACTCGTGCCTGTGACGTCATCCAATGTCTCATAGCTGAGACATTATGTCCACGATCCTGCTCATGTCATTCCGTTCGAGCCGTTCATCCTCGAGCAGGATTTGTCGTTCGGGGAGCAGTTGATCGAGACCATGGACCAATGTGAAGAGAGGCTCCGCACCAAGACCGTTCCTTCGGTTAAAGTGCGTGGTAGCACCAGTTTAGTGTCCGGACCACTCGGGAGCCAAGGGACTCTATGGGCGACACTTCTACGTTCGGTCTTCCCTTTGGATTTCCTTAAATTTCGAGGACTAAATTTCCTAAGGGGGGGAGAATGTTAGACCTGTGTCATTTAGAGTCCTAATTTCGATCGGAGTCGCTAAAATTTTAATTTTTAGCTACCTTCGGGGGTTTGAGAACTCTGATTGAAAATATAACTGCATATTATGAGTCCTGGTAATGTTTAGTACTGCCCATAAAATTTTCGTTTAATTTCGATAACGTTTTTGAAATTATGCAGTTTCGGATTGGTATTCGGATTTGATTTTATTAAAATCCAAGATAATGAGGTAAAAATCCGATATTATTACGATATGTTAAGTTTGGGGATAGCTTCCATATAGAAGTGGAATTGGATCAACTGGATTCGTATATTAAAAGTTATGGGTATTTTTCCATGTATACCACGAAATCCAGGCAGCAGCCCTGTAAGATGTTTAGCCTAGATTTCGGAATAGATGGAGAGGTTATTTGATCTGGGTGTAAACATGAAAGCTGTAGATAATCTTCTTAGCTTTCCAATGCCACTGGAATCATGCAATTCGGAGTTGTATTGAGAATGTTAGGGCCGTTTAAGTGAAAGCTGTCTGGAGATCTTGTGGTGCACGTGACTTAGCCACTAAGTCATTTTCTTTGATATTGTGTATTAGTGGTGAGTGTAACTTAAACTCACCCCATCCCTCACACAACCCACCTACCACTCTTTTGAGCCTTAATTACTCTCATCTCTCTCATTTTGGGTTTTCTTTTGTCGGTGCTGCATCGAAGAGAAACAGAGGAGATGGAGAAGTGGTGGAGAAGGGAAGGCAAAGGAAGGTGTGAAGGAAGTGAAGGTGGTGTTGGTGAGATTGTTGTGTGTGTTGCTTGCACCCGCTCCCTTTTATGCTCTCTCGCATGTCTCGCACGGCAGTGTCAAAGGATGAGATTGTGCGAGTTGGAGATGGAGATGAAGTCCCTGTTCTGATGGGTTGTTGTTAGGCTGTTTGGAAAGGGAGTGCTTAGGGGCTAGGCGAGCATGGGTTGATGATTCAAAAGAGGGTATGGTGGCCGTGAATGTGTTGGGCATGTTGCGGTGGGCGTGCGAATGTGGAGTTATATTTGCGGGCCGCGGCTGTGTGCGAGTGAGCGCAAAAGAGTGCACGTGGGCTGCTGGGCCATGCAATGGACGTGATGTTGCATGCGTGACCATGTGCTATGTTCGAAAAGCTCCATTACCTTGTGTTGTGTATGTGTGCACGTCACCCGTTCGTGGATATGTGTGAGTGAACCTTGCATGTCCCTCTTTCGTCTCCTCCCAAAGGTTTACCTCACTCATCACTTGTACTTGTGTTTATTTGTTAAATGGACTTAGGGTTGATGTATCACACGCTTGAGATCACAAGAGCGGCTTGCGGGGTTGCAGGCGTGCACTCGGCGTGCTCTCATGCGTGCGGAGCGTGAAGACAGCGTGCACAGGGTGCTCGAGGGCGTGCATGCTGTTCTCCGATGCGTGTGGAGTGCATGGGAAGCATGCGCGGGGTGCTTGAGTGCATGCTTGGCGTTCTCGCATGCGTGAGGAGCGTGTAGACAGCGTGCATGGGGTGCTCAAGTGCATGCTTGGTGTTCTCACATGCATGCGGAGCGTGAAGACAGCGTGCACAGGGTGCTCGAGGGCGTGCATGCCGTTCTGCGATGCGTGCGGAGTGCATGGGAAGCATGCGCGGGGTGCTTGAGGGCGTGCTTGGCGTCCTTCGATGCGTACGGAGTGCGTGAACAGCGTGCACGGGGTGCTCGAGGGCGTACTTGCGGTGCTTAGATGCGTTCGAAGTGTGCTTCGGGGTGTCGAGCAGCTTGTTATAGCCAAATGCAACCATTGGTCGAAGCTTGGCAGATTGGTTTCGTTCTTCGGATTCAAGTTGTCGCCCTCTTGTGTATCGCGAGCCGTGCGCTCGTTAGGTGAGTGGTTTGATTCCAACCCTTCCGGAAGCGCTCGATGCACGTAGTCGTGCTTCGCGGTTCCATGGGGCTTTAATTACACCCTAAATATGCTAGATATCATGCATGCTAGGTTGTGTAGCTCGTATATTGTGTAGAACTCCTATTCTACCGTATACTTGCCTATGTATTGTATAGAATATGGCATGACTTAGGTAATATTGTTTGAATTACTACCTTATTATTATTTGAACATATCCAGCATGTTTAACTTGGGTTAATAACTGGTGTATGCGTAATATCCCTCTGATTTAGGACTCGAGGGTGTGGTATAGTTGTTGCACCCATCTGTTGGGGCAGAACTATGACCAGCTCGAGAGAGGATGAGGCATTCTCTCTCTCTCGCCCTCCCTCTTTTCGCGAGCCGAGTGAGTAGATGCGGTTCCTACTTGACTCAGGCATGCTTGGAATTATTGGCATTCACCGGTTGTTGCGCAGATCGCGCTTAACCCTTCCCTTCTAGGTTGGTGTCATCCAACGTATGTTAGGTTGTAATTTGTGTATTTGCTTGTTTGTCTTCATGTATGCATGTTAAGTAAGCCACCCTTGGGTATTGATTACATATTTTGTATATGCCTATTTGGCCATGCGCCTTGTCTAATGAGATTAGACAAGTGTATGACCTCCTATGGGGTCATACCATGGCTTTGACACTTAGAATAAAATGTCTTCCCCGCATCTGAGTTATGCGCCCTGGAGGGAATTCATGAGAATTCGTTGCGCTTAATCGGTGTTTGATGACCGATGACAACGGATCCAAGAGGATCGTATTCGCGAGCATAGATTGTTTTTCCCCTTCGTTAGATCCGTGTAGGGACTTCCCGACGTCGGAAACGCTGTCCTGGCACCGGGCTCCCATCTGTAGGTACCATCGCTGCGATCGACAGTGTACTGATCGTGGGAGTATGTCAGGTAGAGGCTATCCGGGGAAAGGGCTACCGGTGGACCAAGGGCTTAGAACAATCGACCTCTTCCCCAAGAGCCTATGTCACCCCGTGGAGGGGGTGGGGGTGAGGGTGAGGGTGTGGTGGGACGGCGTTGGTTCGATCTGTCAGTTTGTGTAATTTTCCAAGATCCTATCTCACCTGTCGGGGTGAGGGTGAGGGTGTTGGCGTGAGTGGGGTGGGGTCGCGTTGATACTCGACCCGTCAGTTTGTATAGATGGTTTTCCCGTGGGGTTTGCGTTGTGAGCATGAATTATCGTTCTCCCCTTCGCCGGATCCGTGTGGATGCTTCCTAGGTACGAGCCGCCCTGGGTGGACCCCCACTTGTAGGTACCATCGACGCTGTCGACAGTGTACAGACCGTGGCCGGCTCCTGGTAGAGGCTGCCCGGGAGAGCACTACCAGATGACGAATGGAGTAGAACAGCAAGTTTTGTCCTTCAAGTCCCTAGACTCACCCCTGTGGGGGCTAGGGCAAGGGCAGGGTATGGTCGCACCGCCGTGTGACCTTGTTAACCGTTAGGTTTCTACCCCCCTGGCTTTCCTTGACAGGAGATTGCCTTGTATTGAATGTTATGGTTGGTGTTTGGTTTCTGACCACTCACTGAGCTTGTAGCTCACCCCTCGCTTATGTTTTTCCCCAGTTGACGCTGAGTCGGATCCAAGAGAAGAGCTCCCCTGGCGCAATATGAGTAGGAGACCCGCGTTCGCGTTGGATGTCTTGCGAGTTAGAGGCTATCAGCATTCCCTTTTTCATTGTATGTATTATACTTGTGCTTGCGCACGGTATGTAGACTGTTGATGTCTGTTATTGTATATATATTGGCTCTCACATGACAGTTGATTGTGTACTCTAGTCTGTAATATGTCTTTGAATTACAGACTTAGTCATTTGAGCTTCCGCCATTTGTATATATTTGATGTCAGTTACTTGTTTATTGCCTTTTCTCTTGTGGAGTATTTATTTGACCTCGTGTATGGATTACTGATATCATTTATATATTTGCCACGTCTCGGGGACGGCCGCCCTGGGGCGTGACACTGGCTTCGCCACTAATAGCAGCAATTTACACCAAAGGGACAGCGAACTGACTGTGTTTTTCAAAACTCTCGCGTACTAACTAGAATGCTATGAAAACTCGAATGCAAACTGTAAGAGACTAGAATGCATACTACAATGAATGATTGGATGATTGAAAAGTGTAGATTTGGGTGGTATTTATAAAGTGAAAAATTTGTTGAAGAGGTTGTTCAAGACATCATTTGGTATGTTCAGTTTTCACCGAAACAGAGTATCAAAGTCTTTCATTCAAATAGTTAACTATTAGAATTTGAATGAGTGCTAGTTGCAAACGGATCCGAACAGAAACCTGTAACAATGGCACATGGCAATTGCTTAGGGCCCTCACCCAAGGAGGGGCCCCAATAACCCAATAAATGAACGGTGATATGTTACATTTTTCTTTATATTTTAGTTTCTAAACACATTATTTTCTAAAATCAAGCTTAAAATTTATCTCCTCCTTAAATCCCTCCAACCTTAAATCTTCCTCTCTATATCTCTCTCTCCCTAGTCCCCTCTATTTATGATTTTGTAACTTTTTCATTTCATTAAAAATTTAAAATTTTTTTGTTTCTTTTAAACTTTTAATTATTATAAAATATTGTATATCTATTTTGTAATCACCCCACACCCCCCATGGTCAAGACATTCACTCAAATTAGTGTAAAGGGTCAGGAGAGGGAAAAAATGAATAGCCTTTGTATGTGCCTGGGTCATGCATGTAAATCGCTTGCATTTATTCTGCACCAAAAAATAGCTTGCATTTATTTAACCTCTAGATACAGCAGATGCCTCCAATTGCCAGGCTTGCGTTCAGTGGTGACCAAGAAGCTGCAAACAATATCATTAATCGACTAAAAACATTAGACCGACATATAACCTACATAGGTTTGTTTGGAACACAGTTTGAAAAATAGTTTTACATAGGTGTAATGATAATGACTGTTTTATAAAACACAGATTTCGAGGTAACAGTGAGAAATAAAATCAAGTAATGATAATCCATTTAAGTTGACATATTTAATAATAGCTTTTAGTTTTACCTTACAAAAAAATTAAAAACTGCTTTTTTTATTTGGTGTCAAACGCACTCTTTTGATTAAAATATTCGATTATGTAAAAGCTATTTTAAATTAGGTATTTATGTAAAAACAATTTTGTTTTCTTTAAATATAAAAATAAAAATCTGAAATAAAAGGATACAAAATTAAAAATTCATGTTTGAAAGTTGAAACCTCACACGTTTTCCTTCTCTGATTCAAAGTCCAAATGTTAACGGCTAAATCCAAGTTAACAATACATTACTTAAAATTAAAAAAATAAATTCAAGGAGGCCTTCATTGAATGCGCGTTGAATGTCAAACAAACTTCAGAGAAAACCCTCATAAAAAAAGACCCAACCAAACAGCAAACTCATCCATCAGTCAACACCTTATCTCCCCATTTTTTATTTGTCCAAATTACCCATGCCCTAATTGCTTATGAACCTCCAAATACAGCAATTCACAAGGGCATAATGGTCATATTTCCTGTTCAAATAAATAACACGGAATTACAGATATCTGACCGTACCTAAAACTCGTTACAATCCTTGTCAATGCACACTATCTTTTTGTTGACTGTCAAACTTTGATGCGCATGTGTTTTCATTAAATTAAGGTTCCATATCACACTATAAATAAAGTGTTTCAATTCACATGTTCAACCCAATAATAATCTCTCTCTCTCTCTTCTCTATAATCTTCATTTTACAGAGAGTGAGAGATTTCGTCAGATCACTCACAATTCATAACAGAATCAATATATCATGACCATGACTTTATCATCCCTCTCTCACTGCACCCCCACCTCCAACCATCTCAGCCGCCAAGGCGTCAACGACCTCCCCGCCCGCCGTAGAATCTCCGCCATCCTCCTTGACAAGGACCGTCTGCACCGTAAACCGCGCCTCGCCCTCTCCGGTGACCTCCCGACCGCCGCCCACGCTGTAACCCAAAAGCATCAATCCCTGGAGCACGCATTCCGAGGCGCGCCAGCCAAGTCCCCGAGGGAGGACATCTCCGCGCGGTGGCGGGAGATCCATGGCATGGGCGACTGGGAAGGGCTTCTGGATCCCTTCCTCCACCCGTGGCTGCGCCGGGAGATCATCAAGTACGGCGAGCTGGCGCAGGCGACGTACGACGCCTTCGACGCGCACCACCTCGGCAGCTGCTGTTACAGCCCGCGCGGACTCCTTAACCACCTCGGGCTAGCGCAGAACGGCTACATAGTCTCCGGGTACATCTACGCGGCGACGCACGTGGAGCTCCCGCGCTGGCTCCAGTCCCTCCTCCACGCAGACGCGTGGGCCGCCGGGGAGTCGCATTGGATGGGGTACGTCGCGGTGAGTGACGACGCGGAGTCCCAGCGCATCGGGAGGCGCGACATCGTCGTCGCGTGGCGTGGGACTGCCTCCGCATCGGAGTGGTTCAAGGACCTGCAATCGAGGCTCGAGCCGATCGAAGGCCAACGACGTGGCGGAGAGCACGCGCGGGTGGAGCACGGGTTCCAGAGCCTCTACCGGTCGAGGAGCATGTCGACCGCGCGCAACAAGAACAGTGACTCCAGCGCGTCGGAGCAGGCGATGGCGCAGGTGACTCGGTTGGTGAGCCTGTACCGCGCGAGGGGAGAGGAGGTGAGCCTCACCATCACAGGCCACAGCCTGGGCGGCGCATTGGCCTTGTTGAACGCGCAGAGGCGGCATCGGTGATGCCCAACCTCCCCGTGAGCGTCATCTCCTTCGGCGCGCCGCGGGTGGGGAACGCGGCGTTCGGGGACGAGCTGCGCGGATTGGGCGTGCACGTGCTGCGCGTGGTGGCGGAGCAAGACCTGGTTCCGAGGATGCCCGGGGTGCTCGTCAACGAGAGCGTCGACAAGGACTGCCGGGCTCACGAGGGGGTGTACGCGCACGTGGGGACCGAATTGAGGGTCGACACGCACGTGTCGCCGTATCTGAAGCGGGGGTTCGATCCGGCGGGGGTGCACGGACTGGAGACATACATGCACCTGGTGGACGGGTACATGTGCCAGCGGTTGGGGTTCCGAGCGGAGGCGAAGAGGGATGTTTGGCTGGTGAACAAGGCGTGCGCGATGTTGAAGGAGGAGCTGAGGGTGCCGTCGTGTTGGTACCGACATGCGGCGCACGAGGTGCCGCGCGATCTGCCGTCTCCCTACCAAGTTGTGTCCGTGGCGTGCTAGTTTTTAGTCATCGGTGGTCTTGCAAGGGCAAAAAGTTGTTTGTAATCAATGGACAATTGTATGTTGTGTTAAAAGTACAAAATTATATTGTAATCAAGAAATTTAGAAGTACACGCCCCCCATGTTGTGAACATCAAATTTAGAAATCAAAAACAAAAAGGTTTACGCCACTTTATTGTTGTGAACATCAAATTTTCGATTCTGAAGTGGACAAGTCTCCAGGGCCAGACGGATATAATCTTCATTTTTTCCAAGAGTTTTGGCAACTCCTTAAAACAGAAGTCTTGGAAATGATGCGCTTGTTCTTCGAGGGCTCTCAAGGGATCGGCGGGATCAATGCCACTTTTATAGCTCTTATCGCGAAGAAGGAGGGGGCAGCCGAGATTGGAGAGTATAGACCGATAAGTTTGTTCAACGGAAGCTAAAAAATTGTTGCGAAGATACTGGCCAATCGACTAAAATTAGCTACAATTCATATGATTCATGGTCACACAAGAGTGTATCTCAGCAGTTCATCAAAACAAGCGCAAAGGGGTGGTCATTAAACTCGATTTCTCGAAGGCATATGACAATGCGAAATGGGATTTTCTTTTGAACATTTTGGGACAACATGGCTTCGAACCCAACTGGTTGCGTATGATCAAAGAATGCATATCAACGGCGAAAGCGTTAGTGCTAGTTAATGGGAGGCCAGCGACTTCTTTCACCTCCACCATGGACCCCGTCAAGGGGATCCTCTGTCACCATTGTTGTTTGTAGTGGTGGCCAACGTATTCAGTCGCATGATGAAGTTAGCAGAGCAGGCGGGTTGGGTCAGGGGGCTGGTGTGCCATCAAGGTGGACCTTCGATATCGCATGTGCAGTACGCCGATGATACTGTGGTCATGTGTCCAGCCGAAGAGGGCTCCATCCAGGGCGTCCAGTTCATTTGCAGGTTGTTCGAGCTCCTTTCGGGATTAAAAATTAACTTCCAAAAGAGCTCTATGTTGGGAATTAATTTGGAACCAACAGAGCTCGCCTCTTTGGCATCCATTTTCCAGTGTCAGATGGCTGAGTTTCCGATTAGACACCTAGGCCTCCCTTTACACAGAGGGAGGTTTCTTAAGGCTGATTGGAGCCCGTTGATTGAGCGTTTTGAGAAATATCTAGAGGGCTGGAAGGGGAAGACGCTGAGCGAGGGGGGTTAGCTGGTTTTACTCCAAGCAGTGCTTTCAAGCCTGCCTATCTTCTTCCATTCTTTGTTCCAGGTCCCAAAAGGGATAGTTCAGAGGTTGGACTCTATTCGGAAGAGGTTCTTGTGGAGCGGCACTTCTAGCGAGCACTAGAAAGGTGCATTTGGTCCGATGGGAGGTCGTCTGCACCAGCAAGAGGTCGGGGGAGCTGGGGGTTCTGGACCTGGAGGCGATGAATCAAGCGTTGCTAAGTAAGTGGAAGTGGCGGTTCCTCGAGTCGGAGGATTTGCTATGGGCGCGGATGGTCGTGGGAAGATTTGGCTACTCTAGACATCAGATCGACTGCTTCCCGCAAAACAGGCCTCGTCCGTCGTCAATATGGACGGGTATTATTCAAGCGACAAGACAGTTTTCTGAAGCGGTTTCATGGAGTGTTGGTGACGGAAGAAAGATATTATTTTGGCATGATCACTGGCTGTGTGATGCTCCGTTAAAGGATAGATTCCCTTCCCTATTCGAGGCATCCCTTAACCGTGAAGACTGTGTTCAAATGTTCTGGCAAATGTCTGCCAAGAGGAGGGAATGGGTGGTTCGATTCCGAGGTGAACAAGGGGACCTGGAGGGTGCTCGATTGCAGGAATTTGCCAGGGTGCTTAAAGAAGTGTCACTAAGTTTACATGGGGAAGATAGGGTATGCTGGAGACCTAAGCCAAGGTAGGGGTTCTCAGTCAAAAGGTGCTACAGGTGGTGGTGTCAGAACAAGCCACGGGTGGAGTGCATAGCGCAAAAGTATGCGCAGATTTGGCTGCCGAAGATCCCTCTAAAAGTTAAGTTTTTTTCGTAGCTGGTATATCATGGCAAACTTCTTACTAAGGAGTACAGACTCAAATGGGCTCCAGAGTCGGACCCAACATGTATCGTCTGTGGTGGAGAGTCGGAGTCTACTAGCCATCTCATGCTTCATTGTCCGGTGGCTCAATCGGCTTGGCAACTACTGTCAGGCGCTTCAGGTTTTCCTAGTGGCAACCTGACGATGGAGGATCTTTGGTGGGCCGGTAAGTCTCTGCGTGCAAGAGGGGACAGAAGTCTGAAGGCGAAGCTTTCGCAATTGCTTGCTCCGGCGGTCATGTGGTCCCTGTGGATGGCACGCAATCACCAAGTTTTCCATGGGGTCCCTATTAATGTGATTAATATCTAGGAGAGGTCCATGTATTTCATTAGGACTTGGGGGTGAATTGTGCAAGAGCACGTAGTGTAACTTTTGTGGAGGGGGGGGGGGGCTACTTTGTATTGAGGATTAGGATTCCTCCTAGTCGAACACGACCTGGGGCTCCCAAGTAGAAGTCTTTCCTATGGTGGACCTTTGGGTGGTGGGCCATTCTTGATTGAACTGCCATGTTATCCTGTATTTCCTTTGGGCGCTACCTTTTTTTGAATAAAACTAAGGCGAGTCGCCTACCGATATATTTCAAAAAAAAAATTTGTTTTTATTTGTACGTCCCCCCTTTGTTGACAGCAAGCCTGCAGAGTTCGTACACTTCGAGAAATAGGGTAAACAAGTTTACCATCAAAGTTATTCAACTTCCCAAATCCATCATTCTCCTCGTCTTTTCTAAACCTCAATCAATATAGAGATTATACACTCCAAATAGCTTCCTGGATTAAATTTTGTTAACAGATTAGAATTATTCTATGAATATTATATCTAGTTAACCTTAGTTAAAAACATTGTATACAAAAAATCCTTACAATATGTTAAAAGTAAAAAAATCCACTACAAATGACGATTTTGCTCCCCTAAATAGGTTTTATAACCTATCTAGAAGAGTAAAATCATCATGTACACAAGGTTTTCACATTTTTAACAAATTATAGAGATTGAGTAGATTACATATAGCCCTTTATAAACTGTCTGAAATCCATATAACACCTTCATTTTTCCGGAAATCCATATAACCCCTGAAAAAATCTATGTAAATTCAAATAACCCCTTGAGTTATATTTTACTTAACAGATGAGAAGTATTCTGTTTAGTTAATCCTTACTACAAACACATATGTAAATTCAAATATTCCCATAAAATTGCAAAAATTCATATGTAATGATGATTTTACTCCTTCCAATGGGGTTTTATAATCGACTCGAAAGGGTAAAATTATCATTTATAAAAGGTTTTTCACATTTTTTACATTATATGGTTTTTTTATATACTGTGTTTTCAATCAGGATTAACTAAATGAAATATTTGTAAAATATTTATCATTTATCAACATAAGTTTAATTCAAGGGGCTGTTTGGATTTACAAAGACGTTTTCAGGAGATTATATGGACTTAAAAAAAATCAGGGGGTTATAAGGATTTCGGACAGTTTACAAGGGGTTATTTGATTTTTTCCCTTTATTAAATGTCTTGAGCAAATAGTGGTAATCCAATGCTGATATTAAGTATAAATGAGTCAACATGAGTCCTAAACTGACGACAGGATAAAGCCTCCATGATTTTTCATCCAAACATTTTACTTTTCCATGAAAAATAGTACCGTCAATCCTTATGCAGCCCCTGTTTGCATTCTATCGCATCTTTTGTTTTTTTTGTTTTTTTCGCTATGGTTTTGGGGTGGGTCTAATTGCACCCTTAGTTTTACATTGCACATTTCTGTCTTTCTACACCCTACCCAAATAAATTAGTTGTTTTAAACACCCCCAGTAAATGAATCTTTTGTAAGATTCATTTGTGCAAAGAAGAAAAAGGAGGAGGAGAAGGAGAAGAAGAAGAAGAATTTTCCATTTAAACATTGATAAATCTGTAAAGCCGTTTAAACATTGATCAATACCACCATTGCACTATTTAGAGTTACATAAACTTATAATATCAACAAGTATTACAAAAATTAAAATAAATGGCTTCAAAGGCTTCAGAAACATATATATGAAGAGACAACTTCACATTAATGCTCAGCATGTCTAGAGGTTACAAAAATATCTAACCTTAACATCACAAACCTGACTAGTTGGGTTGCATGGATTGATCACTACAATGGTCCTAACAGCATAAACCTTTACAGCAAGTGTCTTCCAATCGTTTCTTGACATCAGAAATCTCTAAACTCCATCTAGTTGCTTCATCAAGAAAATATAGAACGTGAAACATGCGAAAAAAGGTCTAGTACTCTTATGCTGATTTTTGGCATAAACTTCAAATGATCTCAAATTAGTTTAAGCAACACAAATAGTTCTGCATGAATCGACACATTAAGTGTCTACTAATTCATATATGCTCGACATCCCGTGTGTCCATCCTTCCAGAAAATATTGGTTTAATATTCCATCTTATCGACATCGACACATTAAGTGTATAATTTCACATATGTTCGACATCCCATATGTCTACCATTCTAGAAAATATTGGTTTAATATTCTATTTTATCGATATTATATTTGTCGAAGAATTCAAATATAATAGACATCATACGTGTCTAACTCCTTCAAGAGTCTACAAGTTGTTAATCTGTTCCCATCGACAACCTATCTATTTAGGCTTTTCATATTTGTCGATCTATATTTTTAGTCCATAGAAGGTGTGCATAGTACCTAAATATAAAAGATTTTTTATCATAATCCGATTAACAGAGGTATGCATGATAAAACGAGGGGTGCAGTTAGACAGGTCCTTTCAAGTTTCAATGGGCATGCGTTTTTACTATGTAGTCCGGGTCCATGGACGTGCGTCATGGTGGATTCGGACCTGGCCCAATGTGACAAATAGGCCAGTCAGGTCCATGTCCATAACGGGTTTCGAACACAAACTTTCAGGTTGGGCATGCCTTATTAAACAAAATCTGGTTTAGCTATTCCATTGATAAATATGGGTATCACTAGGACAGTGTCAAATGGGCCAGTCTACAGTCCAGTCCACAAGTTTTCCATTAGCTATTCTTGCCAAGGATATTCTTTTTTGGGGGGGCTAATATCCCGTATTGTAACTCCGTCTGCAAAGGCGGCCCGGCTCCCTCCTCATTATATATACACTCTACTATTGTCCTAATACAGTATATACTACATTAATGTAGTGTATGAAAACTTAAAATTTTATTAATTTATCTAATTATATATTTCGCTTTTCATAATAGTATTTACTTCTTAAGTGAGTATGCCTTTAAAAAAGTTCAATTTGGTGAGGGTTTCACATGGGCTAGATGAATCATGCTCCTCTGTTTTTTTTCTCTTTCCAGTTAATGGAACTCTGTAATAAAGTTTGTGGAGATTAAAAAATAAGCTCAGAAACAAAAAGGATTGGTTTCATGTTAATAGATCGGAACTCAGTAATAAGGGTTTGATGAGAGAAAAACAATTTTTTTTATTATTATTGAAAACGGAAAAAAAACATATTGTATTAAAAGAGAAGATTCCAGAGGTAATTAAGGTACATAAGTCCCCCCACTATTTTATAAATGGGATTGTTTAATTGGACAGATGGGCCAGCTCTAGTGTTTGATTAACTTAACCAAGAACCATTTCTAAAAAGTTCATCTTTCAAATCAAGTAGATAAAACATATAATGATATTTCTTTTAGGCCACTGGACCTAAAAATGGATGGTGACTTTAAAAGGCAATGATACGTCATAGGAAGAATATTCTACAAAGATCTCTATGAAGACCAGCAAAGAAACCATAAAAAGCTTTGCATCAATGAAAAACAAAAACAAAAATACTTTTAAATAACATGTATAGGTGGTCAAGTATAGAAGGAAAGGTGGGGAAAGAGTCCACAACCAAATTTGAAGAATCAAAGATTCTCCCATGAAAACGAAGGTCTAAATGTCCCACAATTTCAGCTAAGCCAGAAGGTGTGAATGAATATACTCAGACAAAACTTTATCTCGCATTCATACAATGAAATTCAATCCCACCCACCCCCTTTCCAAGCATAAAATAATTATAAATGGATGAAATATACTGACCCACAACTTTATCTTGCACGGTTGTACCATTTGGTTTGCAGGTTGTTATGTTTTTTCGGTTTGAATATTTTCGTCTTTTAATTGTGTTTAATTACATTATCAAAATTTAGTTATAACCTTGAACCTAAAAACTCCTATATTAAAATTTTGAAATTCAGCATCTCCATGCACACTAAGGTAGCATTTGGTTAGACGGATTGCTGATTATAAATGTTGATATTTTAAATGAAAAATGATTTGGTTCGATAAGAAAAATGAATTCTTATTTTAGGTGCTTATAGAAGGGTATTTATGTCCATTTTATAGAAAAAATTTTAATGATATTTGGTTCATTACTTTTTATAAAATGAAAAGATTAAAGGCGCGGTGGTCTTTCAACAATAAATAAGTAAAATAGTTTTTAAATAAGTGACAAACTGTTTACTTATTAAAAAAAATATTCATAAATAAGTACTTATACTAATCACTTAAAACCGACACCCAAATATAAATGAGTGTTTATTAAGTGATAAGTCAAATAAGTATTTATTTTCTGTCGAACCAATTATGTCCCATGCATCTCTCTCTCACACTCTTTTCGCTCACGCACCTAAAGACACCCCCATCCAAAGCGAAAATTCCAGGCGCGTCGATCGGTCGCAGCCCTTTATTAGATTGCAACAAGTTTATTATCTGATATGTTTAAGACAAGTTGGAGCCGACCATGGAAAAATCAGAAAAGTGCAAGATAAGGTATATGTGGGGCACAAAATGGACACTTATATTAAACCTACTATCCAGGTTGTTTAACAAATATGAAATAACATCAATTGATGTTTGATGTGGCTGGTTCTGGTTCGTAGTTAAACACTTGATTAGCTGTCATGCGTATGTTTAAATAGTAATTTTTTCTAAGTTAGTTTGGGAAAAGCATGCAAGGTAGTTTTCTATGGTAAGACTTCTAAGGATATGCTTGGATTTTATGATATCTCATAGCATATGATAAAAGGGGGGTGCAATCTTATTAATTGTGATCTCATTTGTTGTTGTATGTTTTGATTTTTTTTTTAAATTATATAGTTGACAAAGTAGATAAATATATAGTTCAATGAACTTAATGAACAACTTTCATAAACAAAAAAAATATTCCATCTAACAAAGTATATTCATTATTTGAAAAACAATGTTGCATAGAAGAGATATGTTCTCTCACTGAAAAAAGAAATTTGAAAAAACAAATTATTCCATCTATGTATACAACACCCATTAATTGATAAAGAGATATGTTCTCTCACTGAAAAATATAAATATTTAGTAATTTCATAAACCAAATAATTTAAGAAACTGAGTACAAAGTAAAACCTATAAGTGATTTCTCATGTTCGTTGTGACATCACATTGAAGAATCCCAATCAAATATGGAAAATCCTTTTTTGCTATTGTATATACTTCAATAAAATATTCACAATTTTCAATTGTGATATCCTAGAGAAATCCATGATATTATATTTAAGCATATTGATTATAACATTTTCTGTATTGTTGACCAACTATACCTATCCATACATCAATGATATCGTAGCAACAAATTCTTCATCATAAACTAATACAACAACAAAATTACATGTACATAATGTCATATATATGTACATATGATTTTTTGCATTTACAAAAAAATTTAATATAAAAAATGATAATGTTACATTCAGCCCATTTCCAGCCTCAATTCCAGTCTACATGTGTTTCGAATTTTTTAAAAATAATATACTTTATCTAATGAGGTACATGTTTTTATAAAAAAATGAAACATATACTTCAATGAATTGTATAGATGCATTTATAGAAAATATAAAAAAAATATTTCAAAATATATGTCTTGTTAACGCGAGCATATGCATCGATAGAAATCTATCGACACATATAGGACTGGAATTGGACTGAAAATGTATCTGAAACAGTGCCCAATAAAAATGACTGATTTTTTAATGTGATCTCAACCATTTTATAAAAAAAAAAACTTCATTTTTTCCAACTTCCAAGAAATCTCTCGAGCTAAGCTAGTCAAAAGGGATGCATGCAAAAGAATTGAGGGACCACCAAATCACTCATCCAAGTGGGAACCAAAGATCCCAAAAGGGTCCCAACCAAAAGCCATAATCTCAAAAACCACCCAACCAAAATGACCATTCTAATGGAATATACTCAAACCGACCTTATCTTTCACCACACAATGAAACTTCCATCTCTTTGTCCACAACATGCCTCTCTATATATGGTTCCAATGTGCTCTATATCCAACTCATACTACTATCATTTAGCTTGGCTTTCTTGTTCTCCATCCTCACAAATTAAGCAAATGGAGCTCAAGAAATCCCTACTAGTGAACCTATCCATCATCTTCACCTTCATTGCCTTTGCGCCTTTTGTATCAAAATCCTTTAGGGTTCCATACATATATCTCTTCTTCAATTTCCTCATCGCTGTCCTCGTTGTTGATTCGGGTGTCCTCGCTTACATTCCGAATCCTACGATGGAAATTCATCTACCATAAGTGGTATGGTCACATCTCCTCTAACAAAGGATCTAAGAATTGTTGGCTCTACTAATGTCGACTCGAATGAAGTGATCGAGAAGTTCGAGAAGGTGATGGAGAAGCCAATATTGGAGAAGGTTGAGCCTGCAGTTAAGGCACATAAGCTTACTAGGCTCCCTTCTATGCCGAGCTTGTTTTTCGTCGAAAGTCTCAAAGAGGAGGGATTTGAAGACATGGAAGAGGAGGAGGAGGTGGAGGGCGAGAGGTTTTCGAGGACGAAGCACAAGAGTTGTTCGCGAAGGCTGAGATGTTCATTGGGAGCTTCTACAAGCAGTTGAAGTTGCAGAGGCAGGAGTCATGGAAGAAGATACATAGAATCTAAATTAGGCTTCCTTGTGAGCCCTTTTTAAAATGCCATGAAAGAGCATGTACATGAAAATAATGCATTAGTTGTTATATTCCAAAACATTATGTGATTACTTCAAAACATGTAAAAAAAAAAAAGCTAGATTATATCCCTTGTGTATTGGTATCATTGTTGTTTTTTGCATGAATGAAAAAAAACAGAAAAAAAGCAACAACACAGGTAGTAGTGTTAGAATTGAAGTCCATGTCATAGCAAAGATATACTTCAAAGATATATGTGGGCTAGTTTGACAAGGGGTTAATATTTTAAAAATAAGTTGTCTTAATATTAAAGGATAAAAAATCCATCAATTGTGTTCTATTCTCCTTTGTCAAAATTGAAATAAAAAGTGGAGATAAATGTCATCACAGCCTTTAGGTGAAACAAAATATCTTCATTTTCATTTCAAAACTGGGACAATTGTTCTTAATTTCTCCCAATTATTTTTTATACAAAATATGGATAAGCAGTCATCTCATTCACTTTTCCCATTATTCCACTCTTTATCGCCTTGCCAAACTAGCCCTCAGATGACTAGTAAACAAACTATAAAAGATTTTGCATAAATGAAACAAACCATCAAACCACATCTTAGAATATTATCATGGGTACCCCATCTTCATTGAAGGTTCTTGGATTTAAAAATTTATAAATAAATAAATAAACACATTTATTTATCAAAATGAAAAAAGGGATCATGCTTGTAAACACAAATGAAAAAAATAAGGAGATAGGGGGAAAGGGATCACTACACCCAAATTTGGAAGAAACAAAGATTCTTTGATGAAAAGTAAGGTCCAATGTCCCGCAATTTCAGCTCACTCAACACAAAAAAGCTGTGGAGGAGTATACTGATCAACAACTTTAACTTGCACCATCCAATGAACTTTTTATATTGTCTCCATGAATTATATTATTAATTCAGTAAATTGTCCGTCCCCTCGCTGGCAGGGTGGATGAGTTGCACCTGTCCCACTTGGACGACCTGGGTTCGATCCAGGCCAACCCTCTTTCAGGAGTAATTTATGTTGGTCTATGGGTCTTGTGTCCAGCTGTTACCCCCTTGTGGGTCTTGCTACAAAAACCAAAAAAACAATAGACCACATAAATTGCACATAAAATTTTCTACAGTTGGTATATAAAATATCTAATATTATATAAGCACTGAAACACTCAAATCTTTTTATAATTTTAAATACAGTGCTATATACCACGTACACAAACTATAACGAGCTATATACCTAATTAAAAAAATTTAATGAAACCATTCGATTTATTAAAGTATATAATTTACTTTTTATTAGAATACATACCCCATTAGATGATGTATATGATTTAAAAAAATAAAAAACATGTAGGAATTGTGTTTGTGATTGTAAAAAAATTGAGTGTTCATTCCAGGAAATTCCGTAAAAAATTTACAATAGAATCTAAAGAGGATTCTTAAAATCTACCAGAACTGGATTCTTGAAAAGGAGAATTTTTCATTCTCGACTAAAGTTACCAAACTTGTCCTAAAGATTCAATGAAATAAAAAGTATATAAGTTATTTGACACTGTAAAATTGTTAAATGGGATTTTCTTTTCGTATAATGTTTAAAATTTTACTAATTTTGGTATTTCAAAGTTACAAAATTTCACGATATTTTGTTTTTGTTCTTTCCCAAAAATTAATATTCCGATCATAGAATACACCCTAAAGTGACCTTTAAATTAACGACTAAACTAAAAATTTTAAAAGATGGGTTATTGTATTGTGCTTCGAATAAATTCTGAACCACTCAGTTCATTTCGTATCCCTCTCTATAGCCTCATACACTATGAATGTATAATATATACCGCGCTATCATAATATATGAGTTATATCGTAGAAAAAACATTAGTGTATTGTAGTTGAGGAGGATAATTTCCCCTCACAGCTAAATTTGTGATTTTGGGATCTGGAACTTCAAAAGGATTCGGGTAAGGGATCTTTGGTGGTAGGTTTATGGGATTTTTTTGTGGGGAAGGGAGAGACTGTGCCTGGCTAATGATATGATCCTCCGTTCAGTATCACATTTAATCGTGCCCTAAGAGTGGTGGCTCACGACCTCTTTATAGGCTGCCTACGTACCCATGGGGGATCAAGTCTCACGTAGTTCAGTTGGTTACTTTGTAATCATTTTGCCACTAAGAGATAGTGATCTATTTTTAAGGGAAACGTTCCCTGCATTTATTCTCCATGTCGTCCTTAGTTACCCACGTTTTGATGATAATGGGCATTAAGTATCAATGTGGCGGTTACAGATGTTTGGGGGTCTTCTGACCGTTTTCACATCTGTTCGATGTGTCCTGATATATCTGTTCGTGCGCTTACGCCTCTGCATACTTTCCTGAGAAGTAAGGTCGTCCGACCAGACCTGTCGTCTGATCGTGCCTTAGACTACTCGTGCCTGAATAATATGGTTAACCCACCATACCTCTCGTCCGGTCATGCATTAGATTACTCGTACCTGAGTAATAAGGTCACCCGACCAAATTTGTCGTCTGGTCATGCCTTGGATTACTCGCACTTGAGTAAGAAGGTCGCCCGACCTGACCTATTGTCTGGTCGTGCCTTGGATTACTCGCACTTGAGTAATAAGGTCACCCGACCAGACCTGTCGTCTGGTCATGCCTTAGATTACTCACACCTGAGTAATAAGATCGCCCGACCACGCTTGTCATCTGGTCGTGCCATCCTTTTTCTAGATAACTGACTGTCCGACTAATCCTTAAGTCTAATCGTGTCAGCACTCCAGATGACATAGCATTTCGTGGGTCGGGTCAGATGGGCCTCATGCTAGCTGGCTCACACATCGCCATTACACGACACGTGTCCTAGTGCAGATTTTTACGTCCACAGATGCCCCCTCTCCTGTACTTTTGACGTGTCGAGAGAGCAGGAGATATGAAAAAAAAATCTGGTCGCCTTTCATCCTTCTACGGAAGTCAAACATCTGATCGTCTGACCCCTTGGGATTTTCCGATCTGCTGCGGATTTGATGGCTGATTTGCTGAGTCAGCTCTTAATGCTGCGTGGCCTCACACGACATTCTTTTGAAAATCCAAACGTCAGCCTTGACCTTGTCTCTGGGACCGGGTGGCGCTCGTCGGCCTAGACCCAGTACTGAAGTAATTGCTACCTTTTGGATGGATTTCTCCTTCTTCAGGTAGTTACTCCACCTCTGGCAGGGCTGACATTCTTGCCATAGCTGCCATATAACAGCACCTTGCGGCTACCTGGTCCCCTCATATCTCCATTGTCCCCTGAACCGTGGGAAAACGGAGACGCTGATGGTAGATAGATGGGATCGCCTTCATCACCACGAGCCAGGATCGCCCGATGGTAGCGTTGTACGGGGACGGAAGGTCCATGACTGTGAAGTCCGTCATAGAGATCTGGTTCCCTACTCGGACAGGTAGTGTGATGTGGCCCGCTGGGACGACCCGCGCTACATTGAAGGTGACCAAAGGGTCCTTCATTGGATGGAGGTCTGCTGCTTTTAATCCCATCCGAAGGTACGGCTTCATGAAAAGGATATCCGCCCAGCTCCCCGTATCCATTAGAATCCTTTTTATATCAAAGTTTGAAATGCGTAGAGTGATTACTAGAGCATTCGAATGTCGGGTCTGGACTCCTTCCAGGTTAGCATCGGAGAAAGTAATGACATATTGTCATCTCCTCGTGGCCTTTTTACGACCAGTTTCGGCTCCTGGTTGATCTGTATCATTTCGAATGAGACCTGCATCTTTGTCGAGTCTCGCCAGGCGCTTTTTGGCGAGGTGAAATGGGGAACACCCCCGAAGATGACGTCTATGACTCCAGCAGCTGTGTTGGGGCCGATACTCGTCACGTGCTAAACGTTGGGGTTGGGGGCGATCTCCGCCGGAGCATACTCCTTCATGTGACCTTTTCGGATCTGATTTTTCAGAAACGTCCGAAGGACTTTGCAACTGTCGGTGGTGTATCCGACGCTCTTGTGATAGTCACAGCGCAGATTCTGGTCTCGCCTCGACTCATCACTCTTCATGGGTGCGGGCCATCTGAACCAAGGTTGCCACTAGATTTTGGATAAGATTTGGGATGGTAGAATCTTGAAGTACATCCCCTGCCCTTCACGCACCTCATTGGTCGAAGTGCCTGGCCTTCTGGTCTTCTCTCCCCGTTGCTCCTTCGGGCGAGATTCTCGAGCAGACTTCATGGGTGGAGAGGTAGATGAGGGAGAAGTCTTGGAAGCTGCCACCGCCTGCTTCAAGAATTTGGATTACTCCTCCACCTTGGCGTACTTTTCAGCATGCCCCATCAAGTCTAGCAAATCAGTTGGAGTACGCTTGATCAGCGACTCCTTGATGCCGTTTTCGGATGACAGGCCGTTCCGAAAAGCCATGACCGCGGCATCCTCATTACATTCTTCTATTTCAAGCTTCAGGATACAAAAACGATCAACGTACTATTGAATCGTTTCTCCTGAGTTCATCTAGATCTTCATGAGATCCCCTAGATCCTTCTTCCTCTGTCTGCTGCAAATGAAGTGCTCAGCGAATATGGTCCCGAGCTCTTCGAAAGTCCTGATTGATGCCAGAGGGATGAGGTGGAACCATGTTAATGCGGCCCCTTCCAGGCTGGAGGGGAAGAGGCGGCACATCAACCCATCGTATAGCTCGTACAACGCCATGGAATGCTGAAATGCTAGGATGTGGTCATATGGATCCATCGTGCCATTGTACAGCTTAAACTTAGGTTGAACAAACCTATGAGGCAATTGTTCTCCGAGGATGTCTGGGCTGAACGGGGAAGCAAATCCCCATATCATGTGCTCCATCATTTCACGACTCGAAATGCGATGCACTTCAGAGCGTAAAGTGTGTCGTGGATGCATGACTGCTCCCCGGGTCTGTTGACGTGGAGGAGAGTCACGCTGGTGACCTTTGGATACTCCGCGCAAGGCTGACCGCTCCTGGTCTACTTGCCTTCGCGAAGTTCCTGGTCGGGTTGATCACTCTCCATGAGGTGAACGACTGTGCCTTTGTTCTTCATGAGGTCGATGGCCTGTCCGCGGAGTGAGCGAACGTTGCCGGGATCGTCGTCTTTGATTGGAGGAAGAAGTACTTTCTTTCGAGACCTCGGCATTGTTGGCAGTTTGGTTAGGAAGTGCCTGCACAGGTGGCTGGACTTCCTCCAATGCCGGTGGCCTCTGATGCCCGTTCGTGTGGAACTGTTGCATCGAAGCCTCAATCATCTGTTGCATAGATTCTTGCAACCGGATGATCAGATTCTCTTGCAAACCCTCCATCGCTCGCATGAAATCTTGGACCTGGTTTGCCAGGGTTCCCGACGAGCCATTTCCAGCGTTGATCGGGTGGTCGTCCCCATCTTGCTGACCCTCGGGAAGGTCATTCGGGTTCGACATTGCTATAGACTTTATGCCTTTGTTTTCTCAGTCCCACAGACGGCGCCAAACTGAGGAGAATAATTTTTTCTCACAGCTAAATTTGTGATTTTGGGATCTGGAACTTTAAAAGGATTCGGGTAATGGATCTTTGGTGGTAGGTTTATGGGATTTTTTGGTGGGGAAGGGAGAGACTGTGCCTGGCTAATGATATGATCCTCCGTTCAGTATCACATTTATACATGCCCTAAGAGTGCTGGCTCGCGACCTCTTTATAGGCTGCCTAGGTACCCCTGGGGGATCAAGTCTTACGTAGTTCAGTTGGTTACTTTGTAACCGTTTTGCCACTAAGAGATAGTGGGCTATTTTTAAGGGAAACATTCCTTGCATTTATTCTCCACGTCGTCCTTAATTACCCATGTTTTGATGATAATGGGCATTAAGCATCAACGTGACGGTTATAGACGTTTGCGAGTCTTCTGACCGTTTTCACGTCTGTTCGGTGTGTCCTGATATATCTGTTCGTGCGCTTACGCCTCTACATGCTTTCCTGAGAAGTAAGGTCGTCCGACCAGACATGTCATCTGGTCGTGCCTTAGACTGCTTGTGCCTGAATAATAAGATCGATCGAACAGACCTCCCGTCCGATCGTGCCTTAGATTACTCGCACCTGAGTAATAAGGTCGCCCGACCAGACCTGTCGTCTAGTCGTGCCTTAGATTACTCGAACTTGAGTAATAAGGTCGTCCGACCACACCTGTTTGTCTGGTCGTGCTTTAGATTACTCGCACCTGAGTAATAAGGTGGCCCGACCAGACCTGTCATCTGGTCATGCCTTAGATTACTCGCGGTGCCATCCTTTCTCCTGATAACTGACTGTCCGACTAGATTATTAAGTCTAATCGTGTCAGCACTTTAGATGACGTCGCATTTCGTCGGTCGGGGCAGATGGGTCTCATGCCAGCTGGCCCACACATCGCCATTACACAACACGTGTCATAGTGCAGATTTTTAACTCCACAGTAGTATATATTTCAATTCGTATAACAGTATATACTTCAATTGACAAATGTATATTTCTTTTTTAAAAATGTGTGTTTTTCAAAAATTTAAAAAAGATGGGCTGTTATAATTTGTGTTGTGCCTTTCAAATTTTCTTTTTATGAAGTTACTGGCTCAGAAATCATAAACCTTCATTAAAATATAGTAGCAAAGATAATAATCATAATCATAATTTCATTAAAAATGTTCATACACACACCTTACTAAGCAAACAACACAAACTAATCCAGCCCTCTTAATGCCCCCTTGAAGGGTTACAAGCTTAAATTGCTCAACGTTGTTTTTACCTAATTTATCTTTATTAAAGGTGATTAAATCTAATCCTATTTTTCGTTGTGGGATTAACAATCCATGACAACATTCAAACTCTACATATTAGGTTTATACCTTTAACCATTCAACAATTTTCAAAAAAAAAAAAAGTGTTTTCCATCACTAAATCAATTTATAAAGCATTCATCACCTTGCATTACAAACAATATCATTGTCTTTATTTATTTCTTCCTCAATAAGTGATAAATTTTCATATTTTTAAGGGATAATTCATGTGCCATATATTATATGCTACAAAGCATGGACACTTCTCCCGGGCCTTTGTTCCCCTATGGGACGCACCCTATCGGAAATGACCCCAAGCTTGTTTGTTGAAATGGGTCTGAATTTTGATATGGACACGGCCCAACAATTTCAGTCCTATAGTTAAAAAAAAAGAGGAAGGCTCAAACAGACAGCCAAGTATCCAATCCATTTATAATTGCTCAAGTGCAACCCATTTAAATAAAATCCAAAATTGAAAAGGTAAAAAAAAAAAAAAAAACTTAGCAAAACTGAAAAGGTAAAAAATAATTAAAAACAAAAAAAACTTAGCTTCCGTTTGTTGTCTGCTCTGTTGTGATCCTCTACTATTCTTATTTTTTTAAACCCAAGTTGGCTCAAATTGATACTTGTTTTCTTATTCTTAAAACTTTTTATGTACGAAGAATGACTACTTTATATTTTGAAACATTTTAAAAGAATGGCGGTATATGGAAAAACATTTGACTTCATGTGGATGGACAATATATATTATTTATTAGATTAATTTAATTTTTTTAATGTCCCATCCGATATCCTATTTTTTGAAAAATTGGCATTGTCATGGGTCCATGTTCATGTCCATGCTTCATTGATTTTATGTCTTTAAAGACTTGTCATGTAAGACTAATATTGTATGTTTGTTCTATAATCACCCATTTTTTATCTTTATTGGTTTGGTTGTGGTTTTTTTATATATAGAAATAGTTTTTTATTTTTAGTTTATTTAATTAATTTTATTTTTTATATGTAATTCTTTGAATTGCTAACCAAGTCAGTGAAGATCGAGTAGATATTTGACTGTTTTGTTTATATAATCAATTATTATTTTCTGGTCTTGTAAAGAAAAGATTATTAAGATAATTAATTTAGAAAATCCAATTGAAGCTGTATTTTATGTGAAACACATGCTTGGTTATTCGCTTATTTGCATTAAACAACATTTATTTTTTATGACAAAGGTATCCAAATGTGTAATTCAAGATCCAATATTTTTTATATTTACTCCACATCACTATCACGTTCAAAGTATATAATAAAATTCGGCGTAAAATCTATTTTATAAAAAAAATAAACACATTTTGTTTTATAAAACTTTAAATTTATAAGATGTATAAAGTACAATCGTGATACGTAAAATGTGACTATCATATTTTCACAATATGATTTTTTTTCAAATGATTAAATTTAAAATATGAAAAGAAGAGGGTCAAGAATGATACAGAGTTTCGTTGTTTTATATACAGGTAATAATCCTTATAGCAATGAAGATTTACTAATGTCATGATCCATTAAAATCAAATCCAATTTGTGAGAGACACAAAGATGGTATATCCATGCATGGACTTTTATTTATAGTGCAGAGAGAATGTTCTGAAAAAAAAATGATGATATATGTTTATCATCTACCATATTAATTCAGGTTCATCTGACGGTCTAATTAAATGAACGATAACAGTTAAGAAAATAATTATGTAAAAACTTACCAATATTTGTTATTGAACCTATGAATGAAATTCCTGAAGGATAAGAAAAATATTATGAGAAACAGAGTAAGTGGGATTTCCTCCTTCTTAACTCTTTCTCATAATCTATTTTCTACATTTCAAACTACCAATATATACATAAGAACAATAATTATAATGATTTATAAAAGCAAGCTAAAAAAGTGAAAGGTGAAAGGGGGATGTGAAATAAAATCTGTGTGAATGTGAGATAGTAGTATAAACAAAAGATGATGGTGTATTTATAATTCAAAATTCAGTTATGAAAAACTGAATAAATGGAGTTAAACAGTGTATTCAAAATGCAGTTATCAAAAAAACTGAATAAAAGGAGTTACATTATACACGGTTACATTTGAAGTAAATTGAAAACTGATATGCAGTAAATTTAAAATTCGAAAAAGAAAAAAAAAGGGTTTGCAACAGTGTCTTAAAAGAAAGTTTTAAATATTAAATTCAAATTCAAATAAATACCACTAAATTCAAATTTTTTAATTTTAAAATTCAAATTGGAAATAAAAAAGAGATTATGGAACAATATAGGAGGGGGAGATACATATTTATTCTATGGTTCTTCATGCGCGAAATATAAATAAACTCCTAATTTAGAATACCCAAATCATCTCCTGTAGCCCAAATTGACTTAACTGCCCTCCTCACATCTAATCTAATACCTATTACCTATGTAAAATGCTTCACACCCTCCCAAATTGCCATAAATGATCTTCATCTTTTTTTTACTTTTGAATATTCTCTTGATAGCTCCAAATCAAATATAAAATCTGATATTTGATCTCAGACTATAACTTGAAATAAGTTGGTTGTTTGATATGAATGGGCCTACGGGTCGATCTTAGGTTGTGGGCTTTGTTTAATCGGGTCATGGATTGTAAGTAATGGAGCATTGTCATTGGACTTAAAAATATTCATCCATTGCACATATAATAAATAAAATAAAATAATTATAGTGCTTGTTTAGAACTATTTAAAAAAAATATTTAGCTAATCACACATGTCGTGTGATGTTAAACCACCATAAGGTGGACATCAACATTTCATCACATTTGAATAATTATTGCTAATAAAAAAAAGTGTGATAATCCATGATTATTTGACAATATCCAACAATCATTGGAGTGCCCCATAGGCATTTTATTTGCTTAATGTGATCATATTTATTGTGTTGATTCCAAATTAATTTATCAATGTGGGTCTATTTTCTTTCAAAGACGGACGGTGCTTAGTTTCGGGGAAAAAAAACATTTTTTTTTAAATGAAAACAAAACATTGGATGAACACTGTGTTCTATCTTTATTCTTATATGTTTGAGACATATATTTATTTATTTTTGTAGTGCTCTTTCTGTATTTTTATATAACCATCAAAATTTGTCAACAATGAGTTCTGCTCCTCGAACACTATTTTCATACCCACATGATAAATAGACAAAAAGTAGTATAGTATTCATACATTAATATTTAGAGAGGATGACAATTTTGATATGTACTTGTTGTAATACTCTTCAAAAATAACAAGTTGAAAGCTATAATGTATTTTTATTTTATGTAATATCTAAAATTCTATACTATTATGTATTAATTATTGAAACAATTATTTACTAAAATAAAGTTATTGCACATCGAGTTAGATTTATTTGAAGTGGGAATAAAATTAAAACTAGGTGCACTTTGGCTCAAGTATTCAATATAATTAGGTGGAATAAAGAAGATAATCATACATATCATTATAGACAACAACAATGAAAATAATAATAATAACAATACAATACTTGTTTACAGGGGCGGACCTAAGATTTAGAACAAGGGGGTACCAGGAACCAAACAATATACTTGAAATAAAATAAAACAATTGTAAAAAAAATATAAATATAAAAATGATAAATTAAGACAAAATATCAAAATTCAAGTCATTTATTAATAAGTCAATGCACCGATATATTTTTTATAATAGTCACAAAAGTAAATAAGAGTTGGAAGAGGAATACCAGTGACATCTTCAGTTCTTGGACGTTTAGGTTAAGGACTTTCAATAATTGGAGGTGGATTACTATCAGAAAAAGGAAGTCTCTAGGGTTGGAGCAATTTCTTTTAAAAAATGAGTCAATTGTTTTAAACTTGATCATGAAGTTCAATTGGAAATCAACAAAATAAAAAAAATAACTCTATCCAAATAAAATAAATAAATAAATCCCAACAAAAATATTTTATCAAAGCATGTATCTCGTTAACGTGAGAGTATATGCTCTAATGATTTTCTATTTAGGCATATAGAACTAAAATTGGGGCTGAAAAAATTATTACTTAAACATTACTCATACAAAAATTTGAAGAATTGAAGATGCACTTAATATTTTCAAATTTTGATAATCCAGTCAACAAAAACAAATCAAATTCACCAACAGAAAATAAACACAGATCAAATACAAAAAAAAATCAAAATTAAGTATTCAAAATATGTTTCATTTAAAAAAAATATTAAACATACAACAAGAAGAACTGCAGAGAGTGCTGAAGATTCTTACAATGGGGTTCGAGACATCACGAGAGACGACACCGATGGCTCACCAATTTTGGTTATTTTTTACTGTATGTGGAGAGTGGGGTCGAAGAGGTATTGTTATTAGGGTTTTTTTATTTTATTTCAATAGGTCTCACTTGGTGGCTTGTCCCACATAACTTATCAACCACTTTTGTTGGGCTAAAATGGGCTGGGCATTAATTATTAAAATAGCGTTGATACACGTAGTCCTTTTTGCAGCCTCATACGCTATGATAACGTAGTATATACTGCATTATCATAGTATGTGAATCCTATCATAGTATATGATCCAATTTTTTTTTTTTTATTATGAAAAAAATACACTAATATATCTTAGTATATACTTCAGCATCCACTTCAAAATGTGAGTGGATTTTTAGAAAAAATGAAAAACAGGATAGACTGCAAGATTGCATTAGCGGTCGTGTATTTTTTTCCTTATTGAAAACTATATGGCATTATGATTTATGCATTGGCCACTAATTCCCCCCCCCCCCCCCCCTGCTTGTTTAAACAATTATTAACTAAAATAAAGTTATTGCACACAGCACGTTGCCTGACTTGGTTTTATTTGAAGTATGAATAACATTAAAACTAGGTACACTTTGGCTCATGTATTCAATTCAATTCAATTCATTAGAGTAAATACATCACTTTTTATAAAAGTACATATATCATTAAATGATGTATATGATTTTTAAAAAATCAAAAACATGTAAAGATTGTGTTTATGTTTATAAAAAAGAGTGAGTGTAACATTTTGCCCTTGGCTAGTATACATTCCAGTAGGGAAAAATATAAGTACACATTTAACTCATCCATATTTTCTTGTTTTGTTTATACATGTGTTTTATTAAACAAATGTATTCCAAAAAAAAGTTATGATCCATTGTTAGGAATTAAAAAATGACTAAAAAAATGATTTAGTAGAAAGTTTTCCTGTGTGTCTCAATCGTGTCTTCTTGCAGCGCTTTAGGCTATATGGTTAACCCGCAATCAAGCTCTGTTCAAGAATGCAAAGGTATACTTCAAAAACATCTGGGATTCTATTGTCCATTTTATTTCGGACGGGACGCACATGTACTGGAGCGAAATGTGTGTGCTTCTTTGGAGGAAGGTTGCAAATAGAAACTTAACGGTATGGAGAGTTTACCGGTAGTATCCTCTACTACTGGTTCATCTCTCGGGGTTTATTTTGGACAATGTAATCTATGCCTCGGGTTTTCATTGTATGCTTTCTAATGTCTTTGGGCTTTACCTTATTAATATACAAGGCATCAGCCTATCAATTTCAAAAAAAAAAACTTGTTCAACTACACAATGACTCCACCATGAAGGATCAAGGCCTTGGAGGCCCGTCAGATTTGCATTCAGGAAAGAAAATGAGGCCGGCCCAGAAAATTATAGCGGTTCCGCCCAGTTATTTTTATTTAAAAAAAAAAGGAAAAAGATATTCACAGTCTCCATTGCAGCCTCAATTGCAGTGCATCCTGTTTTTTTTAAATCATACACTCACATTTTAAAGTGCATACTATTATATGAAATGAAGTATATACTAAGATACATTAGTGTATTTTTTTTTATAATGAAAAAATGAAGAAAAAAAAGTTGATTCATATACTATCATATGACTCATACACTATAATAGTGCAGTATATACTACGTTATCAAGTGTATAGTACTACAAAACATGCTGCAAAAAGGACTGCGTGTATCAACGCTCTTAAAAAATGATATGTCCAGCCCCAATTGCAGAGTCCACACCAATTTTCTTTTTTTTAAAAAAAAATCATACACTCTCCGATTGAAATATATGATATTATATGAAATGAAGTATATGCTTAAATACATTAGTGTTTTTTTTTAAGTTAAAAAAATGATAAAAAAAATTTGTATAAGAAACTATGATAGAACCACATATATTATAATAGTGCAGTATATACTATGTTAATATAGTGTATGAGGTTGCAAAATGTACTGAGTATATCAACGCTGTTTTATTTGAAGTCCAGACTTTTTTCATTTAGGAAAATGTTACACTTTCATGGAAATCGATATGTCCATCCCTGTGTGCAACTTCGCTTGCAATCTTTAATTGTTTTGATTTTTTTTAGTAAAATGCATACTCCCGAAATGAAAGTATACACTAGTATAAACGTAAATTATATAGTACATATTTTTTCTGAAAAAATTAGAGCAAATTAATTTTCATACTCTACACTAGTGAAGTATATACAATGTTAGGCCAGTATACATTTCACTAGGTGAGTTTATAGTCATCCAGGGAATGTCTATGAAGTCTGGGTTGTACACTACGACGCTGCAAAATATTAACGTTCCTACATTAGTGTTGTCACTTTTGTAGATTAAACATATTTTAAGATTTTGGAATTATATATTTATTTAATAACGAATTACTTGAAAAAATTAAGTCATAGTGGACGATCCGGGTCATGGATCCTTGTCAATAGGGTCATGGACCACCAGTACATGGAACATAGTTGGTGAGCATTATTTTTGGGCCCTACAATAAGATATTGTTGGGTTTCACTTTATTCCGATAAATGTTTCTCATTCTTCTCAGTACTGAAGATTAATTGAGCCAAAAGCCCTTGTTGGGGGATAAACATAGACCATCAAAGGTGCTCTGCTTTTGCTGTCACTCTTGGGTGTGAACTGCAGATTGCACCCACTTGGCATTTTGGCCTCTTGCGTTCAAAACCATCTCTAGTTCAATGGAAGATCCCATTGAAAGTAAAAATTTTCTTGTAGATGGCCCGGTCTAGCCTTTACAATTAGTTTTTTTGGTTGGGCTCTAGAAAAAATTTTAAAGTAAAGCCCCAAATATTTTTTTTAAAAATGTAGATTGTTTTGAATATTATACATAATTTTATTTAATTTATAAATATTACAAAATAGAAACACAATATTATAAAATCTTTTAAATTATAACCTTCTACATTATCATATCACATAAAAAGTAATAAAAATATTAAATTTTAAGTGTAATGAGAAAATTATAATAGTCAGAAAAATACTTTTATAAAAGGGTTTCAAATTCCAACACTATATTGTTTGGAGAGATTTGGGGGAGGGGAGAGAGATTAGGATTGATTTTAAGGATATTAAAATAAGAAAATATATTGAGAGGGATTAATTCATTTTTTAAATTGGATCTCACCGTTTATTTTTAAAATTATCTTGGTGACCTTGCTCCGGGGCTGACCGTGTGGATGACTATGCAAAATCAAATCCTTACAAGGGATTGCTGGGTTAAGTAGAGACCAGAGCACTCGCCGCTTTGTGAACTATGCAACCCACAGTTGGAAACAGTGGAGCATATTTTTTGTCAATGTCTAGCAGTTTCTCTAATTTGGTGCCTCCTTAGTACAACCTCTTGCATACAGTGGGGACCCCAGAATAGGGCCAATTTGGATTTACATTGATATTTTCAAGGAGTTATATGCACTTCAAAAAAAAGTTAAGGAATTATACGGATTTCAGACAGTTTCCACGGGGTTATTTGATTTTTTTTCCTAAAAAAACATGGGGACCAACATTTCCTGTGGCGTTTGTTGTTATTGATGTTGTCCGAAGAGTCAAGTGATCAATGTGATTATGGGTGTAATTTGGTCTGATTAATTGAACCTGATCCAACTGGATATGAATTTGAACGATGTTGGGTTAGAGTTTTAGGGTTTCAGTATTCAGGGTTTAACCTAAATATGAAACCGAACAATCTGAATCTAATTCATGTTGAGTTTGGGTACATAAAGAATTCGGATAACCCGAAGCTGAAGTAAGAGAGAGTGAAAATTTAAATGTTCTAAGTTATATTTTAATTTTTTAATTTGTGAGATAAATTTTGAATTGTTTAATTTATCGTACTTGGAATCTATCATTTCTAATTTTATCTCTTTATTTACTAAATAAAAATATTTCTCATTTTCATATTTTTTATGTTTTCGAACGGATCGCTTTGATTCTTGCTAAATTCTAATTATTGAAATTGACATATTTTTTTAGTCAAATCAAACCCAATTCAAACTCAACCCCAAACCTGAACCAAATTCCAATTAAACGCATAATTTCATGAGGTTATATGGATATTCAGAAATGATGGGTTGATATGTATATTCACAATCTTTCCAGGGGGTATATGAATATATATTTATTTTCACAGTGATGTTAAATAACATAATATTCTAAGAGTATTCTTTCTAAATTGACAGTATTTTAATATAGGGTTTTTTTTTTGTTTAACCAAGGAAACGTTCACAGGGTTATATTAATTTTCAAAAAAAAAAAAAAAAAAGAGATATATGAATGTTAATAGGTGCTACGTGCATTTTTCCCTCTATAATAAGTTTCTAATTGAGCAACATATGTCATAGTAGATTGGTTCTGCGTCTTATTTGGATCAAAGATGAAATCAGATTCCTCAATGAATGATATCAAGTACATGAAATTATTGGATAATGCATCTACTAGCTTCAGTAATATGTTTCAAACACATCATTTGCTGGACAGACGGTGTGTTCGAACTGCTAGAGATTAGATTGGATTCCCCTGGCAAGCCAGCCTAGTAGAGGCGGGGGCGGCTGCCGGGCAGGAACCTGGAAGGGCTGAAGGGCTTGAGGTCAACTATGCTGGCATGACCATCCATGATGAGCTCGGCCAAGGCGGCCCCGGTTGCGGGGCTGTTGAGTACCAGCAGCTGTGGCCTGTGGCGACATAGCACCCTTGGAGACCGGGTATCTCCCCGATCACTGGAACACTGTCGTCAGTGCATGGCAGGAAGCAAGCCTGCTCCGCCCGCACCTCCGCACCTCCCCTGTCCTTGCTGAGGTGGCTGGACACCGTCCCGGCGATCTCGTGCAGCATCTCTATCGAATCCGGGTCGCCGGTTATCTCTTCTGGGTCGTCTGGTACCTCTGTCTCCGATGACATCCCACATATGTACACATCACCTGTCATATATTAGGATCAGAGATGAACTTTGTATAGATAAAAATCGGATCAACAGTGGGGATGATCTTATCAGGTGCTCTCGTACACTGAAGTTATTCCTATTGTCCTTAAGTGGGTGTAAGAAATCTCCAATTGAGTGGATATTCAATTCATTTACCCCCCGTATGGCATGAAAATTAGGCCAGAATAAGGAAGAATATAGGAGAATAGTAAAAAAAAGTTGTTTGTTTTGACAGGATAAACCCCGATAATTATGCATGGATAAGTTAGGATAAGGCCTGATAACTATTCTAAGGAAATGTTGGAATTGCTTATCAGTCCTTATCTATGCAAATGGATAAAAATACCCTTCTCTGTCATTTTAAAAAATTTATCTCACTTAACAGTCTCACACAGATTTCAAAAACTGTCACATCTATCAAATCAATCATATATTTCTCACACTATTCCCAGGGGTATAGTTGTCATTTAAAAAGTTATAAATTCTTATTCATCCCTTATCAACCATTTATCATCACTTTATCCAAGATTAACCAAACAACAAAAAAAGCATTTTTACGTTTTCCAATGAGAATAACAAAAAATGCAACCAAACAAAAAATTGCTTATTCAGTCTGAATTGTTATCTATCCTAGTATAGCTATCAGGAGCGAATAACTCAATGTCACACCCCATACGGGGGGTTAGTATATATAATTGTTCACTTTGTTAGCCCAGTATAGATAAAGTGAGTATAGCTTATCATTGGGGTTATACTCTTTTATACTCGTTTAAACTGACTTAGTAATACCAAGTTATACTCTACAAACAAACAACCATTCTCCTTATCCATTCTTATACTACCCTTATATCCCGCCTATTCCGCTTTCCAAACGGGGCATACAAGAATAATTTTTTATTTATTTTTATATGGGAGGGACTACTCGTAGATGACCTTTCAGCTTGAGCAGGGTAAATCACCTCTGTCTGTGTATCCCGATCTTATATAAAAATTTTCAATTTTTGCCAATAAACTAAAGTTTTTCTGAAAAAAAGCCAATACACAAAAGTTAGTTAGCGCTAGTACTTATACCCTTTTTACAGGTAAATCTGCATCGTTGCGCTATGACCACAACAATAACTATTTGTAACGTTTGGTAATCTCTGCTATGGTACCTGTGGGACGGGGATAGACTTCGGGGTCCAATGACTTGCTGCCGGGCTTCCGCCCTTTCGGGTGGTAGGCGAGGAAGAGCGCATGCGCGGTGATGGCCGATGGCTCACGCGGTCGGACAACTATGCTGTGAGCCTTGATTGCCGACACCCTCAATAGCGATGATATAACCGGGAACCGGCACGACCACGGCCCAAGTGCAAGCACCACCGCGTCCGCCTGGATCACTTCAACCTCTCCGCCGCGGACGACGGACACTCCCGTGGCACGTCCAGTGGCGTCGTCCACCTCCACGGACTCCACCTTCCCGATCACGAGTCGGGCCCCGTGGCGGTCCACGGCGGAGGAGAGGAGCGCGCGCGTGAAGAGCTGCGGGTGGACCTGGGCGGTGGTTTCGACCGTCCCGATCGTCCGGGGCGATCGCGCGGGACCGTCGACCCAGCCCGGTATCGGACCGCGATCATTAGGCCTGACGTCGTCGGCGGAGATGGAGAGGCTTAGGGTTTGGAGGGGGCGATAGCCGTAGGAGGTGGGGCCGTCGAGCTCGTCGGCGAGGGAGCGGTGCAGAGCAAAGCTGGCGCGAGCGAGGGCGGAGACGGGGCCGCCATCGCACCAGTCCAGGGCAAGGAACCCGCCAGCCTTTCCCGAAGCGGCGCAGGCCACAGAGGACTTCTCCACCACCGTCACGTCCGCGCCGCCACTCTTGGAAAGGTAGAAAGCGGTGCACGCGCCCACCACACCGCCTCCGCAGACAACCACCATCTTCTTCTTCTCCTTCTCTTGGTGGCGCTGCTGATCAGATAGACAAACATGCTCTCAGTCATTTATTATACTAGTTTAATGCTTAGCGCGTAGTACTGAATTTTGTAAAAATTATATTATTGAAATGCGTAGTACGAGATATATAACGTATTAATGTGAGTGTATGACATTAACAATACATATGAGTAAAATCAGAATTAAAGAAACATTATTATCTTTATTTTTTATAATATATGGAACTGAAATTAGAATTTAAGAAGTATTGTTACATTTTATTGTTATATTTGTGTTGTTTTATAAATCTAGCATTTAAAAAAAATATATTATAGTTTATTAACCGAATGTTTATAAATTGGATTTACTATATTATTTTACTTGAGAAAAAAAAAATTTTATAGGGATCTCAGTGGCCTAAAAATTATTAGTTGAAATTTCATGAAATTGAAGTTTGGGAAGTAATGTTTTTAGATGAGGAATATAGTTATAAATAAGAAAATCAAAAGAGAAAACCTGTTTATAGGGTATAGGGGCATGTTTGTTGTGGTAGATCTACAAGCAGCCCAAAAAGAACAATAGTAGCCAATTTTTATGAGGGACGTGGCTATAAATATCAGACATTTTTGTTAAAACGCTAGAACCGAGCGGTTGATCTGTAAACATATCAAAGTAGACACAATTCACCCAATTCTTGTGGAAAACACTCAGCAAATACATTCACGCATGTGTATCCATTTATCCGATACGTGTTAATAAAATTTTAAAAATACTCCGGTTGGACGACTCATGCTTGTCATGCTGCTTCATATACAGTATAGATATAGCGATTAATTTAAATCTTTTTATCCGAATTCAAATTTCAGAGATAGAGAAAAGAAAAATACTAAAAAACAAGTGGATACACTTGTTGCTTGAAATCAAAAGAATTATGAAAATTTACGAGATAATTAGTTTTACGATATCGACATAAATATGAAAATAAAAATTGAGACTGTAGTAGAAACTTACAATAAATAATTTTATGCACTCAAATGATGATACTAAAATATTTATTCTATAATTTTGTAATTCAAAATTTATGAATTTGATACATCTAGATCCAAAATCAATTTTAAAAAAAGATACAGAACAAATTTCAAATTAAAAAATAACACATCCATCAATAATTTTATTGTGTTGAAATGGATCAGATTTTGTCTGTAATTTTTGTATTTATTAATGTGATTAAAATATTTATATTTTATAATTTTATGGGTATCTTCATGGTCTGAAATGTGGGACAAATATTTGAATGCTCGTTCGGAAAGCTAAAAAAGGATGAGGTACGTGACTTCATGAAATTTGAAGTCCGAGAAGTCATGTTTTGATATTAAGGGCTTGATTATAAATCTTGAAACGTGGGACAGTGACTTGTTTGTAACATAGATAGGGTCTAGTTTAAAACTGATAGAATCTGGAGGTGGATATACAGAAAGTCTACAAAATGACAAAATTAACCGTTTTTTTATAAAGGACCTGGTTATAAATATGAGGGACTTTTTCATAACACATATAGGATCGTTTTATTAAACTTAGAGAATTTGACAGTGATCTGGTTATAATTATGAAAGATGTTAGGGACGATCTGCAGAAAGCCCAAAAAAGACAAAAACAGCCGTTTTTATTAGGGACCTGGTTATAAATATAGGAGACTTGTTCATAACACAGGAGTTATTTTATAAAACTTCAAAAACCGGTGGGTTTATCTGCAAAATGCCCCCATTGTTTCGCATGAATTTTTGGCCCTAACGTGGGCTGCTGGGCGACGACCTGGCTGCTTAACGCGCATTACAATAGAGTATAGATGAGTTTTGAGTGCTGCTACACTCAATGGTCATTTTCCAGGAGTTTTGAGCACCGTCAAACTAGGGCTGCAATTTGGGACTGGTTGAACCTAAACCTGACGGGTTGAACCCGATTTTTCCATGGGTTGGGTTGGTCAAATCGAGTTCGGGTTCGGGTTGACCAATTCGGGTTGAGTCGGTCTCACTCACATCCCGAATCCGAACCCGTAAACTAATATATATGTAAAAAAAATGAGCATTCCATCTCTAGCTTTTAATCTGGACCATCCAAATTTTAGAGAAATCTAACCTAACTAATCTCATTCAAACATTCCACAACCCTAGCTGTCACTTCATTTTTTCTCTCTCTCTCCTTCCCTCCGGCGGTCCGGCCCTCCCTTTGTTTTGGTCTTCTGCAAATCGGCTTCTCCATCAACAGATCAACTTCGATCCTTCAGCAACTCCACAAAAAACGGACTGGATATCTCTCTCCCCTTCCTATTCTTCTTCTTCAAAACATACAAATATGGTCTCGTAATATCGGATCTCTCTCTTCCCTACTTTTCTTCAAAAAAAACTCAAAAGGCCATATCTCTCTCTCTTTACCTTTTCAAAAATATTCAGAAAAACTGTTGATGGTGGAATCAATTCAACCAAATGAATCGGATGACTTTCATCACATATCCCTGTTGATGGTTATATCCAAAGTATGAACCATTTAAACCTTTCATTTGTTTGAAAAAAATTATATTCGATATGTATTAGGGAAAATGGATATACATTTTCGATCTGGATTACTCTGTTTTTTGGTGATTTTAATAGATTTATCTGTATTTTTTTTGAGGACATTGATTGTTTGAATGGTTGATTTCACATTTTCACTATGTGAAATAAGTTTCTAATTTATTTATTTTTGTTTAAAATTTGTTATGTTCATTGTGGCTCTATTTTTGTGACAATGCGAGAAATCAGGTTCTACCGGTTGGATTTGAGTTAGTTATATTGGCAAAAGGTTGGGTTAGGGTTAGAGTCGCCTGGTTGGAAATCGGGTTGGGGTTGAACATCTTGAACCTCGGGTTTGTAGATGCTCCAATTTTGACTGTCCAGAAAGACGAAGATATTTCAAGTAATACTTAGGAATGACCCACTTTTGGACATCAAATAGAAAACAAAACTTACAAAAACAAAACTGAGAAACCCTGGCCCAAAACACTTAGAAACCCTAAGACCCTGGAAAGGGGCGGCTAACCCTAACTAGCCGCCCCATCCCGTGCGGCTAGTTTCAACTAGCTGCCCCCCTGGCCGACCCCAAACCGCTTCCCTGGATGGGACATAAAGCAGCATTAAATGCTGATCATTGTGGTGGGTTATGACCTATAGCCACCCCATCTTGGCCGGTTGAACCCAAGTAACCGACCCAATCCACCGCTTGTCAGAGATGGGACGTTTGGCAAGTCATGATGGGGGCAGCTACCAGAATGTAGCCTCCCCATACTGGGCGGTTAGTTTCAACTAGCCGCCCTTCACCTGGTCTCTGATAGAAGAACAAAGAATTAATGAGGGGTCTAATCAAACACACTATTACCCAAGTCACTTTATTACCCCCTGGACATTCCCCTGCCTCTTTCTACTATAAATAGAGGAGGTCCCAAGCCTTTCCAACACATCTTCAATTCACATCTTCAATTCAAATCTTCAGTTCACATCTTCAATTCACAATTCCCTATTCACAAACAACCCACAATTCACATTCACAACCCATTTCCACCACTTGAAATCCCTAGAGGGAGAGAGAGAGAGAGAGTCCCATTTGTGAGAGAAAAGTCCATTCCCTACATAAAATCACCCTCTCAATCCACCCTCCAAAACCCAGGTTAAACCCAGTTTAACATTTGCCAAAACCAAACCCATCTCTGCCCAGGTTAACCCAGGCCTCGGATGGCTAACCTAAAGTAGCCGCCCCCACCTACACCCCCACTTGACCCAAGACTCCTCTAGCTAAGCCCCGAAGCAGAATAGGATTACCTGTTTTTTTCACCTCTGTGTACGGTATATCCGTGTCTCAGAGCGGAGACCCCACAAACTCCCCCACGTAGGCAATCAAATCTCAACCCAACTTTTCCTGCTTTTCAGAAAAGCAGGTGGCGATCACAAACACACCGAAATCTCTTGAGCCGCTGTCGGACGCCTCAACCGGGAACGACACCCCACCACCCTTCCGAGAGACAATCCGATCGAGCCCGCCAAGGCGCACACCGGATCTGAATCCCTGAATAAACCTCACACACGCCCTACCCGCGGTTTTTTGGCTTCCACGCCGACAAAATCCCCCGAACCCAACCCGCGCCGAGTTGCAGCCCAATGCCAAATATGCTCCCAGTGATTTTCCATGAGTTTTTGTTGTCTTTGGCAATTGACATTTGGCACGTGTGCCCCAAGTGTAAGCTCTTCCAGAATACTCTCTAACCATTCATTTTGGACTCAATCTTGTGTGTTCATTAAGGATGTGTCTGGCTGCACGATTGTGCAACATTTGCGACTGTAGGAAGCTGCATTTGTCATTGTGCAACTAAACAGTTTTACTGTAGCAGTATCTATCACACAGATTTCAGGCAAATAGTGTCCAAAAGCTGCGATTTCAAGAAGCTGAGGGAGGTGAGCTTCCGGCTGAATCAATTTTAAAACACAGATTCCTGCATAATCAATTTTGCAATCGCGCAACCAAACGCACCCTAAAAAATAAGCGCCCATCCACGCAGTCCTTTTTTAGCCCGTTTTGTATCCACATACGCTATGATAACGTAGTATATACTGCATTATCATAGTGTATGAGTCCTATCATAATATATGACCCAATTTTTTTTTCACCATGAAAAAATAAAATAATGTATCTTAATATATGCTTCATTTCATATAACAACATACACTTCAAAGGGTGAGTGTATGATTCAAAAAAAATGAAAAACGGAATGCACTGCAATTGATGCTGCAATGGGGGCTGTGTGTATCTTTTTCCTTAAAAAATACTAGGGGATAAAAGTTTTTGAAAGATATCACAAGCAAGCATTGGCAACGGTCCGGAGCCAAAAATCAGGCCCGCGCCTGAATGGGCTTGGCGGGTCGGGCTTCGGGCCCACAGGAGGGCCTAGATTTAAAACATGTTTATTTTATGGAAGAAATACACATAGCCCCCATTGCAACCCGTTTTGTAGTCCAGCCCATTTTTCATTGTCTATAAAATTATATACTTATCATTTAAAATGTATGCTATTATATGAAATGATATATATACTGATATACATTAGTGTATTTTTTATCATAGTGAAAAAATAAAAAAAATTGGGTCATATACTATGATAGGACTCATACACTATGATAATGCAATATATACTATGTTATCGGGCTACAAAACAGGCTGCAAAAAGGACTGAGTGTATCAGTGCTTATTTCTTAGGGTGCATTTGGTTGCGCGACCACGGCCACCTCCGCAGACCACCACCCTCTTCTTCTTCTCCTTCTCTTGGTGGTGTTGCTGATCAGATTCCATGGATGCAGTGACTAAACAAGGCCAAACTCTATTTCGTGAAGGTAGGATACAATAGACATTGTCAAACATGCTCTCAGCCATTTATTATATTATCTATACTACCTATAAAGAACGAAGGATGCCGACAAAAGTTACAAAAGTTTTCACCCATACACTCAGATTAACGAATCATGTTATTGCAAAATATTTTAATCCATCATTTACAGATAGGCCCCCGTATCCCTCTTATTTATAAACGGATCCCTGAAAAATGGAAAATTTGTCTTTTATGTGGTTATTTGTAAATAGGTCCTCAGGTCCGGACATTTACAGATATACCCCTAGGTCCATCTTATTTATAAACAGTCCTTGAAAAATCGATCATATTTGTCATTTTCTGTGGTTATTTGTAGATAGGCCCCCAAGTCCCTCATATTTATTATTAGGTCCCTAACAACTCTTTTTGGGAAATCTTTGAAGTGTCATCTTCAGTTTGTACCAGTTTTATAACTATTTCATTGGTAGTAAAGAATATTATTGCTTTTGCAACATTTGTTTTGAGATGTTTGACATTCCATGGTACTGATAGGAAAAAGGAATCGACGTACTCGCTGAATCCCAAGTTTCAGGGAATATTCAGAAATACTTAATTAGTTTAGGATTTGTTCAAGTTCCCAATTGTCACTAAATTTCGTAATTGCTTCTTATCATATTCAAATGAGTTATTAAATTTACATGTGTTCAAATTGCCTTTTATCTTTATTAATTTTCTCATGCCATCTTTTATCTCCTGTAATGCTCCAGCCATGGGATTTTTTTCTCTAAAATTCTATATTTTAAATTGCACTGGAAATTTACCGAGGCAACCAATGCATTTTAACATAACTGTGAGATTGAGGATCTACAAACCTATGCACTTCATTATAAGTTGGTTTGTTTAGCAATGTAAATTATATTTGTATGGTTTATTTTTTTTATTTCCTTAATGTGCATAACAATTGATGGATGAGTGTGACTTACTATGAATCGATCTGTTCAGTCTTAAATAACACTTTAGTGTACGCACAAATAGCTAATTTGTTTGAAGTTCCAAAGATTCCACCTTTTTTTGTTTTTTTTTTGAAAATTCAGGTGTTGGTGTTTTTTCCTTCTTTTGGCGTAGTGTATTCACTAGATATAACAGTTTTACTGGAGTAAACTGAACCAAAATGCACATCTGACACATCTGGAAAAAATATCCAAGTATGGAGATCCACTCTTTTCTTTTCCATTATCAAGTAATTTTGGATCTTATTATATATAGTATATATTTCATGCTACATGTAGTTGGCATGATAGGATTAGTTTCCATGTGAAATCTATTGACAGTAATCACTTATTGGAGATCGTTTTCCAGGTGGGAATAGACTTCATAGATTACATTTTAAATGTCATTGAAAGTATGTTTTCATATGTAGTATTTTATTAACTCATGCGAATGCGCGTACATGAAAACTAGTATTATATTATATGAGAAAGTGGTAGCGGTTCGGCCCAGTTATTTTTATTTTAAAAAAAGGAAAAAGGCGCTGTTACACACAGTCCCCATTGCAGTCTCAATTGTAGTCCATCCTATTTTTCTTTTTTTTTTTAAATCATACACTCACATTTTGAAGTAAATACTGTTATATGAAATGAAGTATATACTAAGATACATTAGTGTTTTTTTTTTCATAATGAAAAAATGGAAAAAAAAAGTTGGGTCATATACTGCGATAAGACCCATACACTATGATAGTACAGTATGTACTACGTTATCATAGCGTATGGGGATGCAAAACTGGTGGAAAATGGATTGCGTGTATCAACGCTCTTAAAAAAATGATATGTCAAGCCCCAATTGCAGAATCCACACCAATTTTCTTTTTTTAAAAAATCATACCCTCTCTTATTGAAATGCATGAAATTATATGAAATGAAGTATATGCTTAGATACATTAGTATTTTTTTTTCAAATTAAAAAATGATAAAAAAATATTTGTGTCATAAACTATGATAGAACCACATACATTCTAATAGTGCAGTATGTACTATGTTATTGTATGGGGTTGTAAAATGGACTGAGTGTATCAGCGCTCCTTTATTTGAAGTCCAGACAAAATTTTACACTTTAATGGAAATCGATATGTCCATCCCTGTGTGCAACTTTGCTTGCAATCTTTAATTGTTTTGATTTTTTTAGTAAAATGCATACTCCCGAAATGAAAGTATACACTAGTATAAAAGTAAATTATATAGTACATATATTTTTTAAAATATTTAAAGCAAATTAATGTTCATACTCTACACTAGTGATGTATATACTGTGTTAGGCCAGTATACATTTCACTAGTAGAGTGTATAGTCATCCGGGGAATGTCTCTGAAGTCTGGGATGTAGACGACGATGCTGCAAAATATCAATGTTCCTACATTAGTGTTGTCATTTTTGTAGATCAAACATATTTTAAGATTTTGGAATTCTATATTTATTTAATAATCAATTACATGAAAAAATTAAGTCATAGCGGGCGATCCAGGTCGTGGGCCCTTGTCACTCGAGTCATGGACCAGTATGTGGAGCATAGTTGGTGGGCATTATTTTTGGGCCTACCATAAGTTATTGTTCGGGCTTCACTTTATCTGATATGCTTCTCATTTTTCTCAGGACTGAAGATAATTGAGCCAAAAGCCCTTGTCGGGGGATAACTTAGACCATCAAAGGGCCTCTGCTTTGTCTGTCACTCTTGGGTGTGAACTGCAGATTGATCCACTTGGCATTTTGGCCTCTTGCGTTCAAAACCATCTCTAGTTCATTGGAAGATCCCATTGAAAGTAAAAAATTTCTTGTAGATGGCCCGGTTCAGCTTTTAGAATTAATTTTCTTAGTTGTCCCTTACAAAAAAATTTAAGGATATTAAAATGAGAAAGTATTTTGAGAGGGATTAATTCATTTTTTTAATTGGATCTCACCGTTTATTTTTAAAATTATCTTGGTAGCCTTGCTTCGGGGCTGACCACGTGGATGGCTATGCAAAATCGAATCTTTACAAGGGATTGCTGGGCTAAGTAGAGACCAGAGGATTCGCCGCTTTATGAACTATGCAACACACACTTGGAAACAGTGGAGCATATTTTTTGTCAATGTCTGGCAGTTTCTCCAATTTGGTGCATTCTTAGTACAGCCTCTGGCATACAGTGGGGACCCCAAAATAGGGTCAATTTAGATTTACATTAATGTTTTCAGGGGTTATATAGACTTAAAAAAAAGTTATGGAATTATATGGATTTCATATTTCAGACAGTTTCTAGGGGGTTATTTGAATCTTTCCCTAAAACAAACCATGGGGACCACCATTTCCTTGTGGCGTTTGTTGTTATTGCTGTTGTCTGAAGAGTCAAGTGATCGATTTCATTATGGGTATAATTTGGTCAGATTAATTGAATCCGACCCAACCGGATATGAATTTGAACATTGTTGGGTTTGAGTTTTAGGGTTTCAGTATTTAGGTTTGACCTAAATCTGATACCGAACAATCTGAATCTAATTCAGGTTTGGTTTGGGTACATTAAGAATTCGGATAACCCGAAGCTGAAGTAAGAGAGAGATAAATTTAAATGTTATAATTTAAATTTAAATTTTTAATTTGTGAGAAATTTTGAATTGTTTAATTTATTGTACATGCAATCTATCATTTCTCATTTCCATATTTTTTTCTTTTTTCGAACGGAGCTTTGATTCTTGCTAAATTCTAATTATTCAAAATGAATATTTTTTTAGTCAAATCATACTCAATTCAAACTCAACCCCAAACCTGAACCAAATCCGATAGGTTGGGTTAGGGTTGAGATTCTCGAGTTTGATGGTCATATTGAACTAAGTTTAAGTTGGTTTCCTTCAATTTCGCTAATTAACTCAACTCAACCCGCCCAAGTTGCACCTCTACTATTATCACTTTTTTAAATAAAAAATATTTTATTTTTTTAAAGTTTATACTTGTCTACTGAAATGCATGAGGAGTGTATGAGTGTAATATCATGGCCGGCCCCGACTATAGGTCCCCAAATCGAGGAGTTATTTTTATGTTAAGCTTTTGACAATATAATTAAGGATAATTTTACTTCCTGTCCATTTTTCAACACTAAATTCAATCTACAAGTGTTTAGAATTTCTTTAAAATAATATACATCAATGAAGTATGTGTTTTTACAAAAAATGAAGCATATACTCTAATGAATTGTGTAGATGTATTTATAAAAAATGTGAAATTTTTTTTTATTGAAGTAAATATCTTGTTAATGTGAATATATGCTCTGATAATTTTCTATGGACACATTTTGGACTGGAATTGAGGCTGGAATAAAAAATGTGTGTGATAACACACTAAAATTATTATTTTTTTAAATAACTTGAATACGTCTTCCTATTTATTTTAAATTTATGAGTTTTCTTGGAAAATGTACTCTGTGTGGACATCATTATGCAAAATATTTTTTAGAGATTTTTAAAAAATCTCATCCATATTTTCATATTTTTAGTATATTCCTATTTTATAAGGATTATTTTTTCTATAAAGCAAATGATCTTATTTTTGTGATTTTTATTTCTTTTTTAAGGAGAACTCGATGAGTATTTTTTTTGTTATATTTTATTTTTTAATTATTATTATTATTTGTTTGCTTAGTCTTGATTTTTTATTACTAATATGGTTAAAACATTCACTCAAAATTTTTAATATACATCTATAGAGCCCTATTTTATGAGTTGGCGTGGTGTAGGCCCTAGCTAGATTTTCTTATCTCAAGGCCCGACCTGTGTAACATCATCTAGGGGTTTATGGTAACAATGACTCTCATATGACACAGAAGAAATAGGAGGACTGCTTTTCATTATCCAGTCCCCCAAGAAATAAAGGTCCTTCACAATATGTCATGATTGACTCACATATTATGTTTTTTTGATGAAAGACTCACATATTATGTTAGCCTCCGATGTAGTAGCGACAGAAAATAATTCTGGGATATATACTAGCCTATATCAGTAGAGTAATTATTTTTCTGTTTGGTTAACTGTGTTCTTATTGGAAAACGAAATTATAAATTTTATTGATCATGAATAAATAAGTTGAAGCCGGATAAAAGATGAATAAGACATCGATAAAAATTTATAAAAGATAAAAAATATTATTTGATATATGGGTCCTCCACATTTATAAGAGACGATGATTTAACATATGGGTCTCCCTTATATTAGTGGAATAACTAAAATTCATAGAATAACATAATTCTAAAAGAATCTATAATACAAATATCAACTTATTTTCAAATATTCTAATATAAATACATTCATTTATCCCTTGCAAACAAACAAATTATTTTTGGATGTATTCACCCTCTATTCCACATCTAACATTGCATGGGCGGAGCCAGGGGGGCGGGCTGGGGCCCGGGCCCCCCCAAGCCATGGTCCGAATAAAGGGTAATGCATGGGTGGGTTGAATAATTGAAATATTTGTTTTGCAAATGGACTCCTCAAAAAAATTATATTGGTACTATACCCCTTGAAATTCTATTTCTATCAACATTAAGGTTTAAATTTTACAAGAATGTCCTTTTGAGGGGTGTTTTATACAATAAATTTTAGTTAAGTTTTACAAAAATACCTTTCTAAAGGGCATTCAGGCACAATTTAAACCCCAGAAGGTTATATTATGTAAAAACCCCAATTGAATTAGTGGATTTAAAATTCGAAAATGTTACGCATAGTTCCATTTGCATCCAATTAGCATGCATACATTTGATTATTTTTGAAATATATATACGCCTATATAATAAGTATATTAATCTTGTATAGAAATACATGCTCAAGTGAAATTAATGCATATATTTTGCTTACATTTTCTGTAATAGTGTAACATATATTGTGTTAGACATGACAAATGCAAATAGGGTTGCAAAAAAGACTGAGTGTATTAGCCTCTATTGAGATTTGGAGTCGCTAGTTTTTTTTTAAAAAAAATTGTGAAAAGCTTTGTTTTCATAGAAATATTGATCTACGGTTTTGAGGGATTGAAAATTTATTGATTTAGATATTTTAATAATTTTTTATTTATTTTGATTTTTAATCATTTCTATATTGAGCTCCCAGATTTTTTAAAGTGAGGTTTAAATTATCTTTCTAAAATATAAGCTTAAAGAATATTTTTGTATGTTTTCATGATTAATTACATTTTTCATAAGCTTCATTTTTTTTTCTATTAGTTGTGAAGGAAATAATGATATTTCAACATTTTTTTCCTATATCATCTATAAATTATTCAAGATCACTAACAGGAAAAGAGTACAAAAACAATTTTATCAACAACTTTATCTCATTTGGTAAAAAATATGAAGAGTAGTCTAAAAGGAAGGAGTGAAACGACTTTGTAGGAGACCCCGATAATATGTTTCCGTACCGGGATGAGCAGGAGGGGAATTAGTGGTTGACCCAACTTGGTACACTTCCATCCGCGATATTTTGTTGTTTAACGAATTGTGCTTTCACTCGATCAAGAAGTTCCGAATCATTTTCCAGGTGCTCGAAGCAAATCGACGATCAATTGCCACGTGCTCCATTTCTTTCTCCCACGTACCCCCTTTACATGGAGTTAAGAAGCCAGGCCAGATCAATACTTTTTGGTTTTTTTAGCGCTATGAATAAATACCTGTTGGAGAATCCGCATTGAGTCCAGTTTGATCCGCAGCTGGAACAGAAAATGATGGGGTTGTTGGTAAAGTGCCGGCGGCTCTTCTTTACTCCTGAGTCTTTTGTCTTTCATTTCATAAGAGCCAGTGACTCGTAAAAAGAGCTGGGAACATCCGATTATAAGTTAGAGAGAGCTACCTATTTACGGCTATAAGCTCTACAGAACTGAAGTGAGATGCGGAGCATAGAATGCCAGTGTTTCGATCTACGTGAGGCGATGAACGGAAGCCTTGACTTGCTATCTTCCTGTGACTGACCCTTGGTTTCCTAGTACCTGGTTGATTTGTATTAATATAAATCGTCATTATTTGAAGGACTCGATCATTATTCAATTGTCTTAATTTTGTTTTAACTTATTACATATCTATAATTATTATTTTTATATGTCTCTGTCTCTTGACCATCTGGCGCCCCCTTGTTCTAATTCCTGGCTCCGCAATACATACATTCAACCCAAACAAGGTCAATTATATTAGGTATTTAAAAAAGGAGAAATTTCAAAAATAACCACTTATAAAAAAACAATTTCAGTTTTGGTCCGAGGACTAGTTTAATTGTAAAACTGGCCCAGGGGTCTTTTTTATACTGGCCAGCACATCCACGTGACGCGCTGACCGGTCCAAAATTTTCCATGGATAGAGAAATCATTATCAATTACATCTCTGCCGTTTCACCCCCGACCCCCCCCCCCCATGCACACGTCAACCCTTGCACGCGTGGGGGGACATGTCTCCCCATGATTACACGGGTTGGCGCACAGGCGAGGTTTGAAGTCATGAATTTTGTTTTTTTTTTCTTTTAGCATGACATTGTACTATCTACACTTTTATTTCAATAGATTATTTGTGGAAATGAGATAGATAGATCCCACTAGAGGTTGAAAAAAATTTTAAAAGCATGAAAAGATAAGTAGAGGATGCATTCTCAAATACAAATATTACTTATCATAATTTTGTTTTTCTTTTCATTTTCAAAGTAATATTTGATTAGAAATCATCTAGAAAAGACAAGGCCTAACTTCTTCTTTTTTTCTTCTAAAGAATGTGACATTTTTAAAAAAGGTTTAAATATATGCGAATCTATATAACAGTTTTATTATAAAAACATAATAAATTGGTGTGAATTTTTTTTTCTTGGGTATTTCTACCGATTTATTTTTTAAAAAAAAATCACAATTTTTTAAAGAAAAAAATCAAAGTCATGCCTTTGTTGAGTATTATTTGTATTTGGGAATGGATCTTCTAACCTAATATTATCTCTAACCAAATATTATTTTGAAAAGGAGAAAAAATATTATTATGAGTATTATTTGTATTTGGGAATTAATCCTCTTGGCTTAACTTTTCATGCATGTTTTTAATTTTTCCAACCCTTAGGAAATCTATCTATTTTATCTCCATATATAATATATTGAAATAAAAGTGTAAATAATCCAATGTCCTGTTAAAAAAAAAAAAGTGTTAATTGTCCAAATACTCTTGCAGCTAACCCCCCATTATTTATGTGTCCCCACCTTTTCAAAAAAAATTTATGTACCCCTGCAGCAAACACCTAATTTTTTTCTACCCTCATCTCTTTAATTCCCCCAGCCTTACAAAATCGCAGTTTTCCCCATGTAAGTGGATATATATTTTCTATAACTTTCATAACATAAAATGTAATTTATGTAAATATTATCTAGTAAGTGCATTATTATGCATGTCATATAAAAATGTTTACTAAACACTAGAGAAACATACGTTAATGCTAACACCTAAAAATATTTTATCACAATAAATACATCAAAACACTTGAATTCATCGAATGTTTGCATTCCGACGTTCTCTTCCTATTCTAATGAACTGAGATATTATATTTCCTCTGATCATCTTCATGTCATTTTGGTTGAAATCGAATCCAGTGTTGCACATCCGAGTTAGCAAGCGTACATCATTATGAAGAAAGAGTCGTTCAAACTATATTAGAGATGCAACAACTAGTCAAACACTCAAATAAATCAAACACTTACTTCATGACAATATTGAACCACATACATATTAATATTATGCATTAATGTATGTTTATCTAACATAATAATAATGCATTTACAGATAATATTTATAGAAATTACATTTTGTGTTCTTTAAGTTACAGAAAACATATATGCATTTACATGGGGAAAACTGTGATTTTGTGGGGCAGGGGAATTAAAGAGATGAGGGTAAAAAAAAATAGATGGTTGTTGCAAAGATACATAATTTTTTTTAAAATGTTGGGGGCACATGAATAATTGGGGGTTGGCTGCAAGAGTATTTGGACAATTCATCCAAAAAACATAATTGAGTCTTCAAACTCCGTGCGTGCACCGACCCATGCGCGTGCAGGGGGACACATATTCACGTGTGAGGGAGATGTATCCCCCCGCGCGCGCATGGGTTGGCATGTGCTTGCGAGGGGTGGGGGTGAAACTGCGGAGACGTGAAAATTTTTGGACCAATCAGCACATCATAGGAGTGCGTTGATCGGTTATAACAGACCACAAAGTCAGTTTTAATGTGACACGCTGACCGATCAAAATAGTTTCAAAGTCAGTTTTATAATTTAACTAGTTTTATAATTAAAATTGAAATTTTTTTTTTTTCGAATGATTATTTTTAAAAAATTTCCATTGAAAAACACCACAGAGCTGGTTATTATTTGTTAATTATTTCAGAGGTCCCTTGCATTTCACGTGGGTATCTCAATACACGCACGGTCTTCACGCGCCATAGTTCACGTGAAAGCTCATTAGCTGACAAATACTGCTGAAGAAATAATTGAAGTCTTGTGACATTGGTTGATGCAGTACTAGTACTGTAAATTAAACATGGAAAAGATAAACGTTTTTCATGCTCCTTACCAGGAGATTGTCCAGCCTATCAGTCAGTACTGCTTCAGGATTGTGTTCTTTAGATCTGTATGACTGTATCCCCTCCACGTGGTAGGGTATACATAAATGCATGCAGCAATTATGATCTGACATGTTTTTACTGGTTTATGTTGTTGAGAGTAAGCCTCGAAAAAAAATCCGGCTCTATTCGAATCGGTATCTGAAAATGTAAAAAATATCTGATATCTAAAAATTCATATCTATATTCGAATCAAATAATCTATATCTAAAAATTTTCGGATCGGATCAGATATAGCCTGTATCCGATCAGAAAAATATCTGTATCTGAACTATTATTTTATTTATATATATTAAGATTAGTTTTAACCCTTTGATCAAGATCCAATGGCTCACCATTCACCAATTTTTTTAGGGCAAAGCATAAACCAATTAAAACTTATCCCAACTCACCTCGTCGACGCCGTTTCACACTTTCACTTTCATTCATCTCCTACTGTTCTACCATTCTCATCCTCCAAATACAAAAAAAATCACCAGAACCCCATTCAAATCATAGTTCTTCTCATCCACCAAAAACAAGGAAAGCAAAATAAATCACCAAAAACCCATTCACAAAAAACTCATTCTTCCTCTCTGCATCCGCAAGTCGCCGATCGTGGTCGATCGCGGCTGATCGCGGATCCTCCTCCGCATCTCCTCCTCGGCTCCTCATCCCTGCGGGTTGCGGCTCCTCCTCGGTTGCGGCTCCTCCTCGGCTCCTCATCCCTGCGGCTCCTCCTCGGATCCTCCTCTTCTGCTCCTCATCCCTGCGGCTCCTCCTCGGATCCTCCTCTTCTGCTCCTCGGTCGCGGCTCCTCCTCGGATCCTCCTCGGTTGCGGCTCCTCGACTCCTCATCCTCTTTACTTAGAGGCCATGGTAAAGGAGATTTATGTGATGAAGTCCATGTTTAAGGAGCATATATTTGTTTGATGTTTAATTATATTATGCTTTATGTTTTTATGTCACTATTGGATACTTATTGTCTTGTTTAACTATGTTATCATTTATGTTTCTATGTCTTTGTTGGATACTTGATTTATGTTTTTATTCCTTTGTTAGATACTTGTTTAACTATTTAGGCTTTATGTTTTATATATTTGGTTTATACATTTTTAATCATGTTAGGACTTATAATTTCATAAATTTTTGAATTTTAATTTGGTTCGGATATTTCGGATATTATCTGAATCCGTATCCGGATTTTCAAATCGGATACAGATATGTGTTTTATAATATCTGTCGGATATCGGATACGAATATTTTTTCAGATATCCAGTTTGGATACGGATACTGACATATCCGATTCGTATCCGTCCGATTGACAGGCTTAGTTGAGATCAATATATTTCTCATTTTATATTCGTGGATGACTTATGCATATGTAAATATAGGTACACATGTACATCTAATTTCACAAAGGAATAAGTGTTAGAATAAAGAGTAATTTATGAGGATCAGTGAAAGAGAGGACAATTTATCTCATTTGATATAAGAATAATCAAAATAAAATGCAAAAATTATATATATATAATCTGCCAGATTGTTGCACACGAGTTTGCAGCGTACAACGGCACCAAAAAAAAAATCAATTAAACAGTGGGAGAATAGACACACAAAAAAGTAACACCCCAACATGTTTTTGCACAATTTTTGCAAGACGATACTATTCGTTCTATAATTCAATCAATTATAATTATTTTTGGATCATGTATTGGGACAATCCAAGATGTTATTGAGTCCCATGTTTTGGCAATTTTGAATATATATATAGTTTAAGTCCTTTAGGGCCTTTTACACCACAAAAAAAAGTCACACCCCTAAGGGCAGTTTGTTAGTGTGGGGCCCATTTATATGGCCCATTCCTCGGTTGACCAAAAATTGGGTATACCATTTCCCTTTCCAACAATTTAGTCAACATCGGTTATATTCACTTGTTTCTTTCACCTTATACATAGGGACACACCATTCCATTATTGAGACTTGTTGGCCACACCCCTACGCGCGCGCGCACGAGGCCCATCCCATTAACCCGTGGGCTTGGATTTCTGGTGGAAAAACTAGTTAACCGGGCGTGCGCGCTCGCACGTCGCGCCTGTGCACGAGGCGGGCTGGGCCGGGTCGGGCTACGGGCCACACATGGGCACGCCCGCATGCGCGCGCAGGGGCAAATCCCTCTCTATGGGCCAACTGGACCCCTTCCTCGGGCTTGGCCCGTATGCATGTGAGTTTCTTTTTGTCACTCCTAAATTTGAATTTCAAATTCAAAATGTTTCTAAAACCAACAACGTATTTGTTTCCAGAACCGTCGTTTCCAAAACAGCTCCAATTAATTGGTCGGTTGCGTGAATTAATTTGATTAATGAGCGCGATTAAGTGGTCGGCTACAATTTTAATGCGCGCAATTAATTGGTCGACAATTTTAATGAGCGTGTTTAATTCGTCGGTTCTCCTTTTAAACGTTTTCGAACGTTGCTAGACTGCCTATATAAAGGAGTCGTATGAGTCTTCATTCATCATCAGCGAAAATCAAAAGTCAAGAGCCACCTACAACGAGTCTTCTTTTTCTGTTCTTCTTCTGTTCTGGTTTTTCCATTACAGAAGACTGATCTACATCCCTCTTCGTCCATCCTGTCTCATCTGAGCATCTGCAAGGATCGCGGCCGTTCACTGTGGTCTCCTCGTAGCTCACACCCCGAGGAGGCAAAACCCTGGTGGTCGTATCTCTCAGTGGTAGGAGCCGTTCAACCTTATGCGTGAGGGGGCCTTATTCACCGAGGACATAGCGTCTCTGCTCGCTTCCATCAAACTGATATGTTTTTCTAATCCTCTCTTAATTGTTTGCAGAATATTTTGCTGTGTTTACGTATTGGTTTGAATCTGTGGCTTTACTAGGTTTTGGCATTGCTCTTGTTTTAAAAGGAATTTTCTAAACAATCTCGGTGAATAAGTTGCTTTTAACCTAAACCTTTTTTCAAATCTCATTCTGTTGTTTTCAAAAATGGGTCTTGTAGAAGATTTATCTGCAAAACCGGCTTTGTTTGATGGTACTAATTTTAAGAGATGGCAGCAGCAATGTAGGTACTGGCTCACCACCCTAGGGTTAATTTCTGTTTTAAGAACTACTTTAGGTTAAACCAAGTCCCTTTCTCAAAAAGAGTCCACTTCTATTGACCTTACCAAGTCCGACAGTCCCAAGGATACTGATACTGTTAAAACAGCATATCCGAAAGGAAAAACTGTTGAATCAGACGGTGCCTGGGAAGAAAAAGATTTCTTGTGCCATGGTCGAATCTTGAGTGACATAACCCCTGAGTGGTATGATATTTTTTGTACAACAAAAGACACTTTCGAACTATGGACAGAACTCGAGAAAAAATATAGTCTTGAAGATGCTGGGTTAAAAAAATATGCCGTCGAAATTTTTTTGAAGTTTAACATGGTTGATAACCTGTCCATCATGAAACAAATCGTAGACCTGAAAACTATTATCCATGAGATTAGGAAATATGGGATGGTTCTAGATGACACTTTTCTTGCCTACTCTATTATTGAAAAATTGCCTCCCTCCTGGTCCAATTTTGCTGTCAAACTTAAACATCATAGACGCATGCCTGTCTTGAATGATATTTTGATCACTATTAGGATAGAGGATGAGCATAGGTTTCAAGATAAGGTGTCTAAACTTACTAAAGAGTTTTCAGCCAAAGCCCACATAGCCGAAGGTTTTAAACCCAAGTCCAAACCTTTTAAAAAGAATGGGACTGCTAAGGGTCATGTAAAGCCATAGTTTAAAAAGAAAACCAATGATGAAGTTGGTTGCTACGTGTGTGGGAAGAAAGGGCATATTGCAAGAAGTTGCTACAAACGAAAGACCCTTCCTCAGAATTTGAATAATAAGAGCAACCATCCTACTCAGAAGGACTCAGACAATAAAGTCCAAGCGAATGTGGTGATTCAAGACCCTGCACCCTCTTCCTCCCAAATTAGGTTAGTCACTGTCCATCCTGAGTTAAACTTAGCTTGTCAATCTACTGATTGGTGGATAGACACTGGAGCAAACATACACCTTTATTCTGATAGATCCTTGTTTACTTCCTATCAGGCCTTTGATGGATATGTGAGAATGGGTAACAACTCTGCTGCACGTATCGTTTGAGAATGACGTGTTGATCTACTCTTCACGTCCAGAAATGTCCTATCACTTCAAAACGTGCAACACGTTCCTGATTTGATAATAAACTTAGTTAGTGGGTCGTTGTTGATACAGCAAGGTTCTAAACTTGTTTTTGAAGCAAATAAAGTTGTAATCACTAGATTTTAAAAAATTGTTGGAAAAGGTTATGTGTGTGATGGTTTGTTTAAATTAAATATTATGTTTGAATGTTCTTCCCCTTTATCTACTACTGCTTTGAATGTTAGTGCAGTCCAATGCTCTTTATTAGGGTTGCTTGTGTATCTACTCAGCCTACAAACAACATACGTAATATCAAGACGAGTGCAATTCATTAGATACATTAAACTTCCAATCATTTGTGCATATAATTCCTATCCAACAGGTTCTCCCAAATTCTTTTTCAGTTTAATAGATGAATCATATGGTGTATGCACAGGTGAATACTCATACATTTTAAATTTCTTGAGTATCTTCTCAATGTAGTGTGATTGTGAAAGTGTAATGCCATATGAAGTTTTGACTAACTTTATACTCAAAATTACACTTGCATGACCAAGGTCTTTCATATCGAAATTTTTAGAAAGAAAATTTTTGGTTTCTCCAATAATGTCCTGATTAGTCCCAAAAATTAATATGTCATCAACATATAGGCAAAGTACAACACAAGCATCAGATTTCACTTTCATATATTGACATCTGTCATACTCATTATTTTTAAAACCAAAAGAAGAGATAACCCTATCAAACTTTTCATACCACTGTTTAGGAGCTTGTTTGAGCCCGTACAGTGATTTCACAAGTTTACACACTTTCTGTTCTTGTCCAGGAACCACAAATCCTTCAAGCTGGTCCATATAGATCTCCTCATCGAGATCTCCATGTAAAAATGCGGTTTTGACATCCATCTGATGGATTTCTAGACCATGAATTGATGCTAATGCGATCAATATCCGAATAGTGGTAATTCTAGTGACAGGGGAATATGTATCAAAATAATCAACACCATGTTTTTGTTTAAAACTCTTTGCAACTAACCTAACCTTGTATTTTTCAATAGAGCCATCTGGACGAAATTTCCTTTTGAAGATCCATTTACACCTAATAGTTCTACTGCCTGGAGGGAGATCAGTAAGAACCCAAGTATTATTATGCAAAATGGAATCAAATTCACTATTAATTGTTTCTCTCCAAAATGGTGCATGTGGAGATGACATAGCTTCATCGAAGGTCAAGGGATCATCTTCAATGAGAAAAGTGAGAAAGTTATCTCCAAATGTTTTTTCTATTCTAGGTCTCTTACTTCTTCTTAATTCAGGTTCATTCTCAAGAGACGGAACAATGAAAGCAGAAGAAGCCCCTAGATCATCAGAGAATTTATCTTCAGAAGCTTTAGAGATAGTGGTTTTCATGGGAAAAGTATCTTCAAAAAAGACAACGTCTCTAGACTCAATAATCGAGTTGGGACTGATCTGAAGGATTCCAGATTGTAGGACTAAAAACCTATATGCAGCACTATGTTATGCATAACCCACAAATGCACAATCAACTGTTTTTTGTCCTAACTTCTTCTTTTCGGGAGGAGGTATACTCACTTTTGCCAAACATCTCCAGACTTTGATGCAACTAAGGTTGGGTTTCCTACCTTTCCACAGTTCATATGGGGTTTTATCACAATCTCTAAAGGGAACCCTATTGAGAATATGACAGGTGGCCTCTCCCCAAAGATTTTCAGATAAATCAGAACTTGATAACATGGAATTAATCATGTCACACAAAGTCCGATTTTTTCGTTCTGCCACACCATTGGATTGGGGTGAATAGGGAGCGGTGGTCTGATGAATGATGCCACTATCTTGACACAATTTAGAAAATCCATTCGATGTATATTCACCTCCTCGATCAGACCTAATCACCTTGATTTTTTTATCTAATTGATTTTCTACTTCTGCCTTATAAATTTTGAAATACTCTAGAGCCTCATCTTTTGTACGCAACAGATACACATAGAAAAATTTTGAAAAATAATCAATAAATGTAATGAAGTATCTTTTTCCTCCTCGAGTAAGCATACCATTCATTTCACATATGCCACTATGTATTAAGACTAACCGTTCAGAAAATCTATCAACATATTTAAAAGGTTTTCTAGGCTGTTTTGCTTGCACACATGTATGACATTTAGAGGTTTCATTGAAATGAGATTTAGGAATCAAATCAAGAAACATCATTCTTTTTATGCTACTTACATTTATATTTCCTAAACGAGCATGCCACATATTATGAGATTATTTAGATACCTGCGAGAATCTATTTCACTTTAATTACATTATACTGGTTTTTCCCCTGTACTTGAGGGTTATACTGACGCCAACTGGATCTCTTATTTAGTTGATATTAAATCAACCAGTGGCTTTGTACTTTTGATAGGTGGTCCAGCAATAGCATGGAGGCCTGTCAAACAGACAGTGATCGCTCGTTCCACAATGGAATCAGAGCTTATTGCGTTGGATATTGCAGCCTCAGAGGTAGAATGGCTAAGGAATCTGTTGAGTGAGATTCCATTGATGGGAAGGCCTATTCCAGCAATTTTCATAAGATGTGACAACAAAGTTGTAATTGCAAAATCATTACAAAATAATGATAATTAGAAAATGTCTAGACACTTGCGCTAGCGATATAAATCGATTCGACAGCTGATTTCTCACAGGATAATTACTCTAGAGTTTGTGAGATCCAAGAGAAATCTCGCAGATCATGTCACAAAAGGACTTGTCAAATGACTAGTCCATGAGACATCGAGGGGGATGGGGCTTCAGCCCATTATATAATTACCTGCAACGGGCTCCCTACCATTATGATTGGAGATCCCATGAAGATGGTTTTCAAGGGGTTAACGAAGCTGTATTGGTAAACTTGTGAGTACTGTAGAGGAAAAACTCCTCTAACTCATCCCTATGATAACAGTACTATACTGTAGCGGAAGTAGGTTGAGCTTACGCTCTTAATGGGTTAAAGTCCTTTTCGGACAGGGTGTGACCCGCACAGGCACCCTGAAGAACTCACCTATATGAGTGCATGGACGTGGGGCCGCGTTCTTTGAGATTTGGGCTAAGTCTCTAAGGCACTCAAGAAAGGATACGAGCACATGGCCGTAATGTGCTACCCCGCAGAACAGGACCCATATCCTGTACCGTGTGTGTGACTAGTGAATTCTGGCTAAAGGAGTTGAATTCAAGGACATGGTCTATTCAGGCTTCTCAGTTAGATCTAGTTTACACTAAGTGAAGGTTTAAACTCAAAAGGTACCTTCACCTATTACATGATATAAGGTGCTCAGATCATATTCATATTTCTTTATCCTACAATTTTTTGTCAAGGGGATTGTTAGTGTTGGGCTCATTCATATGGCTCATTCCTTGGTTGACCAAAAATTGGGTATACCCATTTCCCTTTCCAACAATTTAGTCCCACATAGGTTATATTCACTTGTTTCTTTCACCTTATACATAGGGACACACCATTCCATTATTGAGAACTTGTTGGGCCACACCCCTACGTGCGCGCGCACGAGGTCCATCCCATTAACCCGTGGGCTTGGATTTCTGGTGGAAAAACTAGTTAACCGGGCGTGCGCGCTCGCACGTCGCGCCTGCGCACGAGGCGGGCTGGGCCAGGTCGGGCTGCGGGCCACACATGGGCACGCCCGCATGCGCGCGTAGGGGGGTGCAAATCCCTCTCCACGGGCCAACTGGACCCCTTCCTCGGGCTTGGCCCGTATGCATGTGAGTTTCTTTTTGTCACTCCTAAATTTGAATTTCAAATTCAAATTCAAAATGTTCTAAAACCAACAACATATTTGTTTCCAGAACCGTCCAAAAACGTTTCCAAAACAGCTCCAATTAATTGGTCGGTTGCGTGAATTAATTTGATTAATGAGCGCGATTAAGTGGTCGGCTACAATTTTAATGCGCGCAATTAATTGGTCAACAATTTTAATGGGTGTGTTTAATTCATCGGTTTTCCTTTTAAACGTTTCTGAACGTTGCTGGACTGCCTATATAAAGGGGTCGTATGAGTATTCATTCATCATCAGCGAAAATCATAAGTCCAAAGCCACCTACAACGAGTCTTCTTTTTCTATTCTTCTTCTGTTCTGGTTTTTCCATTACAAAAGACTGATCTACATCCCTCTTCGTCCTTCCTGTCTCATCGGAGCATCTGAAAGGATCGCGTCCGTTCAATGTGGTCTCCTCGTAGCTCGCACCCTGAGAAGACATAACCCTGGTGGTCGTATCTCTCAGTGGTAGGAGCCGTTCAACCCTGTGTCTGAGGGGGTCTTATTCACCGAGAATAGAGCGTCTCTGCTTGCTTCCACCAAACTGATATGTTTCTCTAATCCTCTCTTAATTGTTTGCAGAATATTTTGCTGTGTTTTCGTATTGGTTTGAATCTGTGGCTTTACTAGGTTTTGGCATTGCCTTTGTTTGAAAAGGAATTTTCTAAACACATTTTAATACTAAAAATGTTATAACCATTTTCGAATCATCAATTCAAGTCCACAAATATTTATGTTTTTTTTATAGAAAAAAAAATAATAGACTTTATTACTGAGTCAGGTACATGTTTTTTAAAAAATAATACATATATTTTAATGAATTATATGATGAATACATTTAAAAGAAAATAAGAAAAAAAATTTCATAAATGTATATAACTCGTTAACGTTAGTTTATGATATTAATTAAATATATAATACTGTAATTGGGGCTAAAAAACAACTGCTTGACATGGGGAAAAAAAACTCTTATCGTTTTTTCAAGGAGCATATATTATGTGTTATGGTTAGCCAGTTCAATTAGTTAGTTTATGGTGGGTTATGAGAGGCACACGAATTGTGATAAAACCAGAGGATTCAAACTCGGTCCCATTATCCTTAAAAAACTTAAATATTTATCATGGTATCGAATGTATCATCTATTAATTTGTTTCAATTAAGTACTTGCATAAAAATTTGTAATATTACTACACTATATATGTTAACAACTTGATAGTCCTTGGGCCAAAATAATTATAATATTACGCGCGTATAATTCTTGTATGAGTGTTTTGTACCATTGTAGCAAGTATCAATGCATTCACATAATTACAAGCAGGAGTACTTGAACACTTAAATTAAATGAATATTGCGCTCTCACTTTAAATTATGAGTCCCGCTACACATGCTTCACTATTTAGGACTCATAGACAAACCCCATAAGGTATCATTCCCTCATTCGTTGCTTGTTTGACTTTTAAAAAAAGTTAAAAATACAAAATACATTATCCTTATTTAAATCCCACATTTTCCGCCTTCATTAAACTCATCCCCGCTTTTTCCAAAAAACAAATCAAGTTATTCCATTTTAGGAAATCCAGATTTTTCAAAACCAATTAAAAAAAAATTAAAAACAAGACCTAAATTCAATTCCTCCAGGATTTCTAAAAAAAAACTGAAAAAACAAAATCATTCAAAAAACTCTTTTATTCAAAAACATTGAAAAAGATGGAATTTTTATTTGCGAATAATCAATTTTTTTGAAACATTGTTGTTAATTTGAGCTACTGAGCACTCTTTATTGGACTGGGGATTAATGTTTTTTTTTAAATAATGGACTAGGAATTAATTGATTTACAACTATACATATGAATCCATGGCCACTATTAAACATTTTCAAAAACTTTGGGGGGACCCGGGTCCCAGCTTGCCCCCCCCCCCCCAGGTACGTCCCTGGCGATCAGCATCAACCTGTGGAGCGAATAGCGAAACAGACCGATCGGATTACCTGAAATTGCAAAATTTATAACAAAATATATGAAGATGATAATTTAAGATAAAAATATCAAATTCAAGTCACTCAATAATAAGTTAATGCACCGATGAATATTTCAAAGATATTTTTTATAAGGGAAAATCCGTACAACCCCTTGAAATCTGACTGAAATCTATATAACCCCCTGAATTTTCTTAAATTCCATATAACCACCTGAAAACACCTAGTAAATCAAAGAAACCACCCGAATAAATTTTAGTTAGTAGATGATGAATATTTTGTGAATATTTCGTTTGTTTAACCCTGACTGAAGACATAATATACTAAAAAACCAACACAAGATGTTAAAAATGCAAACATCCTATGAAAATGACAATTTTAACCTCTTTGGACATTATAAAACTATATGGAGGGGTCATTTATAGAAGATATTTTATATTTTTAACACATTGTAATGTTTTTTTTTGGTATACCGTGTTTTATATCAGGATGAACAAAACATAAATTTACAAATTATTCATCATCTGTAAACGTAAATTTTATTCAGGGGATTCTTCGGATTTACTAGGTGTTTTCAAGGAGTTATATAGATTTACTAGGTGATTTTAGGGAGCTACCATCCAGAAAAGGCGAATGTGGTGGCCGACGCTCTGAGTCGTCAACATATGTACTCACTTGCTCGTTTGTCGGTGAGGCAGTGGAAGCTTAGGGAGGAGATAACCAGTTTAGTTAATTTCCAGGTGTCCAGCGAGGGTGTTCTTCTGGCAAGGCTGGTTGTTCAACCAATGCTGCTGAAGCGGATCAGGGAGGCCCAGAGGCTTGACCTTGCTACAGTTGCTTAGTCAGAAAAGGCCAATAGTGGAATTTCACCAGATTTTCGGGTGCATGATGATGGTATTTTGAGGTTTTGGGGCCGTATTTGTGTTCCTGCCGATATGGAGTTGAGTAGGAAGATCTTAGATGCGGCCCACCGATCACAATATACAGTGCATCCGGGAAGCACCAAAATGTATCGCAACCTTTGTCGCTATTACTGGTGGAATGGAATGGAAGCGGACGTTGCAAGGTTTGTGGCCCATTGCTTAGTTTCTCAACGGTTAAGATTGAACATCAGCACCCTGCTGGTAAACTTCAAAATTTAGAAATTCCTCAATGGAAGTGGGAACAACTGACTATGGACTTCGGACAGGATTTCCACGGACTCGTTTGGGCCGCGATGGTATTTGGGTGGTGGTCGACAGATTGACCAAGTCTACCCATTTTCTCCCAGTGCGGATGGTTGACTCTCCTGAGGCTCTTGCGCGTTTATTTATAGGGGAGATAGTTCGCTTGCATGGCATCTCGGTCGGCATCATTTCATATAGGGACCCACGATTCACATTGAGGTTGTGGAAGGGTTGCAGAAAGCTCTGTGCACGAGTCTAAAATTTAGCATATCATTCCATGAACAGACGGATGGACAGTCTGAGAGGACTATTTAGACCCTTGAGGATATGCTTCGTGCTTGCGTCCTAGATTTTAAAGGGGAATGGGAGAGGCACTTGCCACTGGTGGAGTTTGCTTATAATAATAGCTATCATGCTAGCATCCACATGGCACCATTTGAAGCTCTTTATGGCCGTTGTTTCAGATCTCCCTTGTGTTGGGAGGAGGTTGGTGAGAAGCGGCTACTAGGACCAGAGTTGGTCCAAGAAACCTCAAAGAAGATCAAATTGACCCAAGAGCGGATCCGCATAGCTCAAAGCCGGCAGAAGAGTTATGTAGATCATCGTCGTCGAGACTTGCAGTTTAATGTTGGTGATCATGTATTCCTTAAAGTTTCACTAACGAAGGGAGTTCGTCGTTTTGGCGTGAAAGGCAAGCTTAGACCTCGATTTATTGGTCCATTTGAGGTGTTAGAGCGCATCGGGGAGGTGGCTTACCGCATTGCCTTTCCCCCACAGCTCGCACAGGTGCATGATGTGTTCCATATCACAGCTTCGCCACTACTTGCATGACCCCTCGCATGTCATTCCTTTTGAGCCCCTATAAATGGAACATGATCTTTGTTTCCCCGAAGAGCCTGTAGAGATTTTGGATCGATGCGAGAAAAATCTTCGCAATAAGACTGTTCCATTGGTCAAAGTACGTAGGCAGTATTGATCCGGCTCTGAGGCAACTTGGAAACGCGAGGATGAGATTCGTGAGGCCTATTCTCATTTATTCCCTTCTTAAGGTATGTGTATTTATATATGTATTTCTGCTTCCTCACGTAGATTTGGAGGACCAAATTTCTTAAGGGGGGAGAATGTTAGGCCTCATGTCATTTTATTAGTAATTTATATAATAATGGTTGTATTGCATAAGTATTATTGTAGAATAAGTGATGGATAGTACAATCATCTGCTATTTCATATTTTCATGCATTTGGAGTGTGTTAAGCTCATGTATGCTTGGCTTATATCCTAAGTTTCATATTTGGCATGATAGGATTTAATTTTGTTAATATCTAAGATGATATAGTTTAATTTTGATTTTATCATGGGATATTTAATTTTGAGTTAGCTTTCATACAAAAGTGGAATTAGATTATCTGGATTCATGTAGCAAAAGTTATGAGTGTTTTTCCAATTATAACCCGGGGATGAAAAACCTGGCAGCAGCCCTATTTGATGTTAATTGTATTATTCGGAGTCGTTAGAGGGGTTTTTAGAGATTGGTTTAAACGTGAGAGTTGTAGATAAACTTCTTCGCGTTCCAATGGAAGTTAAATTACATGATTCGGAGCTAGATTGTGGAAGTTATGTCTATTTTACCAAAAGTAATGCAGACTTTTAAGTCAGGGGCCAGATTGTCATTTTGCCCTTCTCGCTAGACCTTACGATGGCCCTTAAAAGAGGGGTTTTATTGGGTCTTCAACAGCAGATCTGAAAAAAAAATTGAAGAGAAGAAGAGGAGGAGATTAAGAGAATAGATTGAAGAGTCTTGGTGAGATCATTTAAGACTTTGATTTTCCTTTTGTGACTTGTTTTGGTTTGATGGTTTGGATTCTTATTTGGGGGAAGATTACATTCATTTTGTTTTTTTGTTGTTGATTTGGAAAAGAAGAAGAAGAGGGATAAGTTAGAGTTGGAGCTTATATGGATTCATGGTGAGAGTCATTTTTCTCTCATTTCTTTTCTGCTTCCTCATGTACTTTTGGGGCTCAAGTGGTGTTATTGTGAGTGTTGAATATTTATGAATTTCTGGGCATAAAAATGAATTATTTTGTGATGTTTTAGTTGCTAACTCATGTTCTATGTGATTGGCATGAAGTATAGACTTTGATTTTGAAGTTTGGTATGAAATTGGTTGAAATTGGGTGATTATTGTTTCATATAAAGTTGCTGCCCAGATTCATTTTTGTGTAGTGTGAAATTTAATTGCTGCTCAGATTTATAAAGTTGCTGCCCATGTTCATTTTTGTGTAGGTATGATGTTTAATTGCTACCCAGATTTATAAAGTTGTTGCCCAGATTCATTTTTGTGTAGGTGTGATGTTTTCTGTTGATTTATAGGGAACTTAATTTTGAGATGGCCTATGGATGAATGACTTTCGATTGTGTAGAATAATTAGTTTATATAGTTGGAAGTCTAGGGTGTGCTTTGCAATTATTGGATAGGACTTTTGAATGTGTTCTAGATTAGTTTTTCATGCATGGACGCTTTAGTTCATGGCTGATTTGATTATGTTGTGTATTAGAGGGGGGAGTCACCTCAATGTGAAAATGTGGTGACCTTATATTTAAGCATGTGATTCATCGCAGGACGTAGTACTAGTCTCGGTGAGTGGATCTAACTTGGCATTCTGATAGTATAGTTCTATGCTAAGTCACGTTTATGAAAAGTATAAGATTATTAAGGTATGCATGACCATGATCTATTACTGTTAACTCTTACATATTAAGTTATATTTTCTTCATGTTTTATAGATTTTCGTTTTATAATCCAGTTAGAGACATCATTAGGAATAGGGGATCTGATCGGATGGATCGATCCCATTTGCCTATTATGGGTCATCTCATAAGGCCTCGACCGGTGTGTGTCGAACCTATTTGGGGTAGCCCTGACTATGATGCTTCGTGTGAGTTGAGTGCGCACCTACGACTGAGGCGAGGGTAAATTCTGGGTGTTCTTCATGAAGGAGCGTTTTCAAGGTTCATCTTGGACGTCCACGGTATCCGGTAGATCAAATTGGCTACACGTCAGAGGGGTTGGATGATGGATCGGAGAGCCTTAGCCAATATTGTGGGGTTGACGACGCAAGGTGATGATGCCTAAGGCGGGTTCCATTGGTGCGGTTTATGTTGCAATCGGGCTTTGATGGACTTAACGGATGGAGTGATACTCCCTGTATTGATCAAGCCGATGCAATTGCATAAATGGGTTGCCTAGGAGAAGTCACTGCACGACAAGAGAATAATGTGAGACGTTTGCGTGTAGTGACATTTCAGACACTAAAATATATATACATATAGCGTTGCTAACATAGGATGGATCCCCTGTGGTATGGGACGCAGACGGATCTGTCTTTATATTAGGGACATAATGAGGTAAGTGAGAGTTGGCCTCTTGTGGTATGGGACTCAGGTTGGTCGGCTTGTGCTAACCCAATCTTTCATAAATTATTTTTGATGAGGACTGTACTTTGAGGTGTCTTGTAGTTAGTTTCATTCACTAGGCCTTCATCGGCTTACCCCTCTATTATTATGGGGGTTTTTTTCAAGTGCTGCGCAGGGTGGGGGACAGGATCAGTGAGTTTGGGGTTATGCAGGAGCTTTTTGTGTGTCTCCTGGTGATCAGACTAGAGCCTGTCAACTATTTTGTAATCTTTTTTATCAAGTCTTTTGTAGCTTTTGTTGGTATGTATTATGTACTTTGTAATTATGACTTATGTTCACACAGGACGGTGATTGTATATCCTTTTGAGGGCCAAATGTTATTTGTTCTTTGGCCTTGTGTCGTTTATATGTGTATACACTCTTCCATTGTTATCTCTTGTACTTCAGTCCTCTATTATTTTATCATTTAATCAGGTCTTGATGTACTCAGTATCATACACTTGTCACCCCTTGGGGACAGCCGCTCTTGGGACGTGACATATATGCTCCAATGATTTTATATCGATACATATAGCACAAAAATTAAGGTTGAAAATAAATAAACAAATATTACTCGTACAAAAATTTGAAGAATAAAAGATGAACTTAATATTTAAAAATCTCTTAATCTAATCAACAAAAATAAATCAAATCCACTAACAAAAAATAAACACACACAGATCAAATACAAAAAACAAATAAATCAAAATCAAATATTTAAAACATGTTTTATTAAAAAAGTATTAAACATACATCAAGAAGTACTAGAAGGGGATTGAAGATTCATTCAATGGGGTCGGAGATGTCATGAGAGACGAGGTCTTGACGGCGCACAAATTTTTTTCGGTTTCCGGCTCTATGTGGGGAGTGGTGTATTAGATTTTTTTAATTTATTTCCATGGGTGTCACTTGGTTACTTTTTTTTACCAAATTGACAACCATTAATTGATTTATATATGACTAATAAGCATTCTTTATGGTACTGGGGATTAATGTTTTTTTTTTTAAATAAGGACTGAGAATTAATTAATTTACAATTATATACATGAATGCATGGTGGATGACTTATGGTGTGGTGGGCTTGGTCGGTTATGGGCTTGGACTTGTAGATAGAAAATAAGTTAGACTTATGCTAATAACTTGATAAATTAAAATAAAATTATGAGTCAACTAATACTAAATTACTAATATTAGCATATATTAATAAATCAGTTGAGTCTCGGGTCTAACGGTTGGGGCGGGGTGGACCTGGACCTGACCCATTTGTATGTTCGGGTCCACCAGGTCGGATCCAAATCGAGTCGGGTATATTATACGTATAATCAGATTCAGATCAGGTCGGGTCCAGACCGGGCTACTTGTGAGTACATACTTGTCTGCAATATTGCATGTCATGACTATAAAAGTGCATGAGTGTAACATCTTGCTATTTAACAATAACTCTCATATATGACACAGAACAAATACGAGTAAGGTACTTCACAATGTCATGATTGACTTGCATGATATGTTAGCCACCGAACATAAGATAATTCTGGTATATTTATTTGCCTATATCAGTAAAGTAATTATTTTCTGTTAGGTTAATTGTGTTCGTTGGGGAAAAGTATTAATAATAAAAATTTATTATTTGGTTGACCAAAGATAAATGGTGAATGAGATGTGAATAAAAATTTATAAAATGCAAGAAAATGTTTTGATATATATAACGGTCTACATCTTCATTTGTAAGAGATAATGATTTGATATGTAGGAACTCTTTATACCTATAAAATAAATTTTATAAAATAACATAATTCCAAAAGAAGCAGTAATACAAATATAAACTTATTTTTCACACACACACACACACTCATTTATTTCATGTAAACAAACAATTTTTTCTTGTTTTCTTTCTTTAAGAAATTTTTTTGGGGTTTATTATAATATAAAATAATTAATTAAAATAAATACATAATAACTTAATCAATATTAAACTCATTTTGAAGGCCTCAAAAAGACCTTTCTAATTATATAATATTTATAAATAAATAAATGTTATATTTAAACTTAACATACAAATAGTTAATAATTGAATTTATGTTGAAGGATATTTGAAGAGTTTTAAATAAAATGACCAATGAAATGGAGGCCCCTCCATTTCACCCGGACCGCATATTTGCAGCTCAACCCTCTCCATCTCTAAATTGGAGCTACAAATGCAGCTCAGTTGGAGCCTCCCAGGATGCATTATGGAGATATACATTACGGTTGGAGATGCTCTTCTGTATTTTTAAAAACACCACAAATGTGGTTTTTGTCCCATGCATTTCAAGTGGGCGTCTCAATACATTCACGTGTAAGCTCGACAGCTCACAAATAGTGCTGATGAAGAAATAATAGTGACAATGAGTGATACAACTTGCATTGCATGCAAAAGATAAACGTTTTTCATGCTCCTCCCCACTTGATTGTTCAGCCTATCAGTACTGATTTACGATTTTGTTCTTTAGATCTGTATCTCTCCCACGTGGGGTATACATGCATCTTAATTGTGACATGTTATTACTGGTTCATGTTTGAGCTAATGAGCACTCTTTATTGGAATAGGGATTAATTTTTTTTTTTTTTTTGAAATGATGGAATGGGAATTAATTGATTTACAATTATATACACGAATGCATAACCACTATTAAACAAACTGACAACCATTAATTGATTTATATACGAGCTAATGGGCACTCTTTATTGGACTAAGGATTAATGTGTTTTTTGAAATGGACTCAGAATTAATTGATTTACATCTACATACATGAATGCATGGTCAATATTAAACATTTTCAAAATCTTTGAGGGGGCCCGGGTCCCAGCTTGACCCCCTCCCCCACCCAAGGTCCGCCCGTGGCGATCAGCATTCAACCAGTGGAGCTATTAGCGGAACAGTCCGATCGGATTACCTGAATCCAATTAATCAGGTTTTGTCCCTCCAGGCCATAACATACAGAATACTCTATGATACTATAAAAATCTACTCATAAAAGAATATATATCCATTACTACACATACGTCATCATAATGTCCTTCAAATGGGTGCCATCGATGGCATCAACTGAAGTTTTGGTAACCCAGGGTCCACTTCAAGTTCAAGATGTTATTATTGGACATATCTATAAGGGGCCGTTTGGTTCAGCGAAAAACTGATTTTAAGTCCTGATTCATAAGTGCAGATTATATAAGTCCTGATAAGTTATAAGATGTTCAGAAGAAAAAAATGTTTGGTTCAGCGGAAATTATACGCACTTAAGAAAATAAGTGTGTTTGGTTATGTACTTTCAGTAGAGCTTATGCTAAGGGTGTTTTGGTCCATTTAATAAGTGTTGAATGTAATTTGATGTTTGGTTGAAAACTTGATTATTTGCCCTTTTTTCTATTTATTTAAAAAAGATACCCAGGTATATGTGTATTTAATATCTTATGAGATATTGCACTTTGAAGACTTGTTAGAACATAATCACGAGCCTATACAGATTACATGGAAAAAAAATTGAGCCCTCTTAGCTGATTTTTATGATGCGGTAAATATTTTATATATTTTTTTAGTCATAGTAATCACATAAAAATTTAAATCTTGAAAGTTGAACCCTATTAGTCTATTAGCTGATAAAAAAAAGGATTCCCTATAGATCATCAAACATAAAACCTGAGAAAAAAAACATTGTGCTACAGTTGCATAGATCCAAATTCTACAGTCATTTGATGGCCAGGAGTACAAGCAAAAAAAAGATCACAAAGACCATTAATATAATACATAAGCATGAACAGCATCCAAAGATGAGTAACCCTGTGGGGCGTACAACTGAGGCGGCCTTCTCCACCTTCTTCTGAACTGGCACAGGAAAATAATCGGGTCCGTGCGCCCGACGCAATTCATCAACCCATATGAAGCACTGTGGGTGTTCCTGATTACATGAATGACAACAAATCAATCTACAATTATATGTTACCTGTTAATAGTGTGGACAACAACAATGCAGTGGAGGCAATTTCCTAACAAATTCAGATAAACCATATAAGGTTTACTAGATTTCTAAAGTATGGACTATCAGTTCATGATCCACAACACAAATTTTACCTTAATTGATTCGCATACCAATGTCTGTACAAGGCTGTCTAGATAAATGAAACCCCCTTTATTAGTTGTGCATCCATTTAAAAAGTTTATTTTATCACATTTGTATCATAATATGCAATTAACCAATGACAAAAAAACAAAGTTAGCTAGTTTGAACAATTGAACCTTTCACTTTTAAAACCCTGTAATGAAGAAGAACTGACAACAAATTTCAATTTACTTCATTCAGTCGACATGCACTAGGGAATAGAACAATATCATTATAATAAAAACCTATCCTATTAGAATTCAGAATAACAACTAGTCATCCCAACATCAACAAGTTCAGGTATATGCAATTTTCTTGTTTCAACTGGAGACACAGATAAGGAATTTTTTTTTAAGGATAAACACATTGTCAGTTCATATGCCATTAACCAATGACAAAAAAACAAAGTTAGCCAGTTTGAACAATTGAACCTTTCACTTTTAAAACCCTGTAATGAAGAAGAACTGACAACAAATTCCAATTTACTTCATTCAGTCGACATGCACTAGGGAATAGAACAATAGCATTATAATAAAAACATATCCTATTAGAATTCAAAATAACAACTAGTCATCCCAACATCAACATTATAAAAAATGTGAGAGAAAAATAGGAGGCCAAAGCCGAGAGAAGATCAAGTGATGCAAAAACATTGAAAAACAGACTACCCATTGCTTGAATGACAACAAAAAACAGAACAAAGTCAATATTTGAAAAACAAAACAAATCAGAAAATCCCAACAAATCAGGGCATATGACAATAATTAAAATCATAAATCTACAGAAAAATTACAGTTTTAATAAATCAGGTATTGCACTCTAAAATCTATCAATGAACTACACACAAATCTGATCTATACACAATAGAAAAACAAATCACATCTCAGCCAATGCTCTCCAAATAAAGGAAACCCTAAAGAGTTTAAATACACAGATCTGACGCACATTCGCATGAATGGAGGAAATGTGGTTTACCTATATCGTCAGCTGGGGCGGAGACCCAAAGAGGCTAGATCGGAGAGTTACACGTCTCGCCGGAGAAGGTGAGAGGGAGATCCCTGTGTATCTCGCTTTTTGTGAGGAGGAAGCCGATCTGATGAGGACTAGTCGACGAAGATCTGTGATCGATTATTATTTCATCTGTTGTTTGGGTCTTCGGAAGTCATTGATTTCATCAGGTATAACGGGTGCTTCTAGGGTTCTCTGTGTTCGTAGAAGTAAAAGGGAGGAGACTGGAAAATTAGGCGATTCTGGGTTTATATACATCGTGTAAATACTGATGTTATCCAGGGCATATGCGTCTTTTCATAGGAGGGACGAAGGACTGAATGCGATTGCCGATTACATAAGTGGGGTGTGAAGGACTGAAATTTTTTTGTCGATAATCACTGAATGAGGGAAATTATCAGACATTGTTTCACATCCAACCAAACAGAATTAACGTGAAAATCTGGTTTAAGCTTAATAAGGACTGATTATAAGTCCAACCAAACAGCCCCTAAGTGTACGTCTGAGGTTAATCATGTTGGATTCTATAAGGTGTCACGAGTTGTGGTGAGGGTAAAAAGGATTTTTTACATTACAGGACCCAGAGATTGTAGGTTGATTAACTCGGAATTTGAGTGCATGCCAGTGAAGTTTTGGGAACAGAAAAAGGTATGTCTATCTTACATCCGTAATTGCAGCCCACACCAGCTTTAAAAAAAATCATACACACTTTAATTAAAATACATGATGTTATATGAATTCAAATATATACTGAGATATATTAAATGATAATAAAATTTGCGTTATATATTATTATAAAATATTATACACTATGATAGTGCAGTATATACTATGTTATCATAGTATATAGGATTGCAAAATGGGCTATAAAACGGAGTGCTCATAGAGCTAAGGGTGTTTTGTAACCATCATAAGTTGGATAAAAATAAAAATAAAAATAAAAAAAATCAAAAGTTAAAGAAAAGGGAAAAATTCAAATAACCCCTATAAACTATCTAAAATCCATATAAGCCATAACTTTTCCTGAAATCTATAAAACAATTATGTAAATATAAATAGCTACCTCACTAAATTAGTTAACACTAGAAAAAAAGCATAGTATATCGAAAACCTCATGTAATGTGTTAAAAATGTGAAAAATTCTATATAATTAAATGTTGATTTTACCCATCCGAATAAATTATAAAACCCTATCTAAAGGGATAAAATCATTATTTACACAGGATTTTACATTTTTAACACATTTAGAAGGTTTTGATATATTATGTTTTCAGCTGTGGTAAACCAAACCAGAATATTAATGTGCTTTTAAATTGGGGAAAAAAGAAAAAAAATGGACCAACGTTCATATCATGCTCTATTGAAATGGAAACAAAATGAACTTTTTCATTACACGCTTTTAGGTTGATTAACCTGCTTAATTGAAGTAAAATTAACCGAGTAAAATTAATCCTGTCACGCCATGTTGTTCTTCAGTCCTAGCTTTTTAGCTTAAAACATTGGGGACGACCAACATTTCCTGTGGCGCTTGTTATTGATGTTGTCTGAAGAGTCAAGTAATCCATCTGTTGCGGGTACAATTTGGTCAGATTGAACCTGACCCAATCCACATTAATTTAATTTGGATAGGTTGGTTTTGAATTTTAACATTAAGGTTCAACCGAAATCTGAAGCCCAACAATCTGAATCTAATTCAAGTTACTTGAAACTGAAATATGGAGAGTGATAAATTTAAGGGAAAAATACAAATATACCCCATGTAAACTATCTAAAATCCATATAATCAGAGGTTGGGTTTGGATTGAGCTTTCTCATATTTGATGATCAGATTGAGTTGAGTTGGAGTTGTCCTTCAACTTCTCTAATCAACCCGACTAAGCCTACCTAAGTTGCACCCTTAGATGTAAAAAAGAATTTAGAAAAATGTTATGTTTATTCATTCCTACTATCACTTTTATAAATAAAATATTTTTTATTGTATTGAAGTATATACTTGTCTACTGCCATGTCGGTCAAGACTATAGGAGTGTACGAGTGTAACATCATCTAGGATACAAAATTTCGCTAATCAAATCGATCCAACATGTCCAAGTTGTACCTCAAGATCTACAGAAGAGTTTCGAAAACTGTTATGTTAGTCATTCCTACTATCATTTTTTTAAATAATAAAATATATTTTAACTCTTGTAAGTACATTCTTGTCTATTGCAATATTTCGTATTATGAGTATAGAAGTGCATGAGTGTAACATCTTGCTAATTACACTACAAGAAATATAGGCATTAGCAGCGAATTAAGTCGTATCAAAAACTTGTATTTTCGTAGCAAAAGGGCTTTTTCGCCGAAATAATTTCGTTGCTATATTGGTTGTACCTGCCTCGTATCAGATAACCTTTTGCTACGAATATTATTTTTCGTAGCAAACGATGACCTTTTGCCACGAAAATCATTTCGTAGGAAAAGGTGGCCTTTCGCGACGACAATTATTTCGTAGCAAAATATCAACATTTGCTGCGAAATTGTTTCGTAGCTAAAGGTCACCTTTTGCTATGAAACGAATTTTCGTTGCAAAAGGTGATCTTTAGCTATGATACTATTTCGCAGCAAAAAGTGTATACATATAATAAATAAAAAAAGACATTTCCCTGTGAAATATTCACAAGAAAAGGTCACTTTTTTCATAGAATTTTTTTTATATTACAATTAAATATATATTTAATGATGACAATAATAATAAAAACAATCCAAGTTTTAACATAAAAGCTAATTGTGTAAATTACAAATTATTATAATATCTTTTGAAAAAAAAATACAACTATAAGAGACTCAACTCTATGTCTGGAAGAGTCAGATGATCTTGATTCAATTCCTGGCTGCTGAGGAACACGAGACAGAACAACTTCCTCCTTGATTCCCTCAACAAAAGTTGCCTATAATGCAGAAGTCTGTGAGCAATGTAACATGTAGACATGAATAACCAGTTTTAAGATGAAATGAAAATAATTTTAAAAAAGGAAATTTCTTAGCAATAACAGAAAGTATAACCTGATAATCCTCTCTAACTCTAAGATTTTGGCGATTTAATTATCTGAAATGGGAGACTTGGAAAAATGAGTAAATAAGTAGATGGTACAAACAATCACAATTCTTTCAAAGATAAACCATGAAAAAGTTGACAAGAGAACATTGGGTTTTAATTAAATATACAATGGGAATTAAATTATGTCCTAACATATCGTAAGAATAGTTTGAACACTTACATAATGTGAAACTAAGAGAAAGAAACTAATACTCCACACTTTAGTAAAAAAAACAAACTCTATAATGGCACAACAACATTGAGCAATGCAATATACCTTAACATGGATTATGAATTTATGATGGATAATATCCCTCTACATTCAAAATACATATGAGGCAACATAAATGATTTATCTCATACTAAAAAAAAAAAAAACAGGTATCCTGCATCTGCAAGGTTAAAATTGAAAATGGGACAAAGGCATAAGTTCAGTCTTCATCTGAACACCTAGGAAGCCCTTAAAATTCCCGGCATAGTACAGCAAAATCCTCTCATCATTACACTTGAATAACCCCTATATCAGTCTTAAGATTGATCGACAGAAACAAAATATGAAATATTAAAAGAAAATATTGGTAATCAAAATTCCAGGTTTTAAGTTTGATCAATGTTGTAACACCATTGCTCAGCCATGCAGTTGATGAATTTGATTGCAAGTTCGGAAAAAAAGAGCCAATCAGAGAGAAACTATAACATTAGAAGACTTGGTCCATTGCACCACAAATATTGACAACAAAAAAGGAAAATTGACAATGTGTGGTTTCAAAAAAAGTGAAAGAACAATGAGCTTACTTGCATCGTATGAGTCTTCCCACTACTTCACAGTTCACACCATAAGCAAAGATTGTCCCTACAAAAGTGTAATATCATATTAGCTACATGATTCTATAAAATAAAGTAAAAAAATGACATGTAACCAAAAATGCTACATGGTAAGAGAAAAAATAAAGAGGAAATCTAGAGATTTAAATTCCAAGTAGTTTAATATATCATGGTAGATTTGTCCACCCTTTTTCAAATATTATTTTTCCAGTTCATTTGTTTGTTAAACAAACTTGTGGTCGTGATTTATATAAGGTGATTCTATAAACCCAATAACCATTCTAGTCTTATCATATAAGTATCGAAAAAACTTAATGTAATCACTGCTTCTCCATCACCATATTTCAAAAAAAAATCACATTTTCACCAGATTTTTTAAAACAAAACTTTCTGATAGATAAATGTGCATGGTTTATATGATCATTGACCATTGTAAATGACAATACTATCACGATGCAATCATTTATTCAAAATTGCATTATTACAGAAACACCTCAAATAAGGAAAATTATTACATGTACTTAAATGGCATCAATTGCTATGAATACACACAATGCCCTCAATCAATTTGTTTAACTGCTCCAAGTTCAAGTTCTCTGACTGAGCCAATATCAATTTCAACCCCATTTTAAGAACAACTATATCACAAGATAAAAAAAATTGTAACCTAACTCAACCTGTCAATAGTTGCTCATATTTCTTGATAAAGAATATGAGATGGATGATCAGAATATTTACCGAATTATTACTCAAAATAAATTGAGCAAATGGTGTAGGTGGCTTCAATAACTAGAAATCCAATAATAAGAATCATGAACATAAGGTGATTCTTCTGACCTGCGAACAAGAAACTCATTATCTATAGAGTCTATAGTTATATCTGAAACAATAGAAATGTAGCTGATGGTTTTCGCCAATCACAATACATAGAGGGGGTCATACCTATACAGTTTTCAAAAGCAGGACAGTGATGATCAAATCCTAAAACATTTGCATTGCAGCTGTTGCAAACCCATACTGGCTTAATTGAAAGAACATTCTACTTGAAAAAAAAAAGAAGACATAATTGTTATACTATGATTTATTTATACATTGTGAGAATCAACTATAAAAGTAGATTGTAAGAAAACAGTTATGCAATGTTCAATCTTGAAAAATGTTCTCGCCAACAACAAATTTCTCAGTTCCATAATCAGGAGCCCTAAGCATAATTGAATTAAAACTAAATTGAGTCACAGAATAAAATAAAATTTGCCTGAAATGAAAAGGCACACATGACAAAGAGTAATTGTTTTTTCTTTGAGATAGATAGAGAGAGTGGTGGAATCTATGTCATAGAATATGATGAAGCTTACATAGTGCAAAAAGATAAAGAAAAAGAATAACATTCCATGGCGATTGGCAACTAGAAACTATATGAGGAGCAATTAGACATTTGGGATTTCGTAATTCAAAATTTAACGCATCTATAGAGTTAATGAGATCATTAACACACTCACAGAGGAAATAGCTATAATATATTATTTAGACAACCTCAGAAACTGCAGATTGATCCATGTTTCCTGAATGAGAAGAGGTTCATGAAACCATTCCAGGATCGCTTGAAAGAACACTGCCAAAAATAAGAAGAAACACATAACATTTTCACAAGTGCCTCTCTGATTTACTATGCAAAAATACTTCATCCAATGATTCAATTGGCAGTACATGGTGTAAATAAAAATTAATTAAAATTTTCCTGTCTATATGTACAATCAGCAAACAACAACTCAAATAGAGAGTAGGTGATGCCTTCTAATTACATCTAAGGAGACAAAGGCAAGAGGAACGCTCAAAGACAAAGAATGAATGTATACATGATCTACACCTGTTTAGCCTATTTTTATTAATTGAGAGCAAGACATCAGAAAGATTGTCCTAAAAGCAGATACATGGTATAAAGATTCCAAATAACCTGAATATAACTGGTTGAACTAAATAGCTAATTCAATAGCAGTAACCAGGTGCCAAAGGTAACCATCTAAGTATAGTTAGCTCTATATAAGCATGGATATCAACCTGTCAAGACCAATAAGAAGATCATAAAAAGATCATACAAGCATGGTTGAGCACGGGCTCAGGTTAGACCCTAAAAAGATCATAAAAAATATTTAATAATACCACAACAAACTCTAATTAATTAAACATACATTCATCACAATTTTTTTTAATACAAAAACTAGATCTATGAATCTCAAATTAATAGCTTAACAAAATAATAGATACCCAACAAAAATCAAATCACATATTCACAACAACAAATGGACAGAGGTGATGGTTTGATGGACGGTCAGCCGATGGTCGGAGAGGGTCAACGATGGCTGAGGATCGGTGAGAGTCGGCGAGATCTGAAGGTCGGCGAGGGTCGAAGAGGATCGGCGAAGTCTGAAGATCGGTGAGGATCGGCGAGGGCTGAGGGTCGGTGAGGATCGGCGAGGGCTGAGGGTCGACGAGGATCGGCGAGGGCTGAAGATCGATAGTGAGGAGATCAGGAGATGATTTCGTGTGTGTGTGTGTGTGTGTGTTTGTTTTGTGACGGTGAGGGAAGTTTGAAGAGAGTCACCTAGGGTTAGGTTCCATGAATGGCTGAGATTTTATGTTATATGATTGGATGGTCTAGATTAAGTCATAGTTTTTGCTATGAAATACAATTGCGTAGCTAAAAGTCACATATATTGCTACAAAATACAATTTTGTAGCTAAAAGTCATATCTTTTTCTACGAAATTGTAATTTCATATGAAAGAGTTATACGTTTTGCAACAGCACTTGGCTGCGTAGAAAATTGTTAAACTATTCCCTACGAATTATTTTTTCGCAGCTAAAAGTCTCATTTAGCTACGAAATAAAATTTCGCAGCTAAAAGTTCGTAATCAAATTTGTTGTAGTGTTAACAATAACTCTCATATGACACAGAAGAAATGGGAGTAAGGTATTTCACAATGTCATGATTGACTTACATATTATGTAATTAGCCTCCGAACATAAGATAATTATGGGATATTTATTGACCTATATTAGTAGAGTAATTATATTTCTGTTTGGTTAATTGTGTTCTTGTTGGGGAAAAGTACTAATAATAAAATATTAGGATTTTTATTTTTAGCTCTCCACAAACCATCGTATTTAGCGATCAATCCCTTACTTTTTCGTATTTGGGTTTTACTCCCCATATTTAAAGGATAATTACTTTTTACTCTCTGAGAGGGACCTATCTGTAAATTATTTAATTTTTTTAGTCCCTAATAGTGAGTAAAAAGGAATTATTTTTAAATCTAGGAGTAAAATCCAAATACGAATAAGTGAGGGATCGATCACTAAATACGATGGTTTGTGGGGAGTTAAAAATAAAAAATCTAAAATTTTATTCTTTGGTTCCATAGATGAATATTGAATGAGATATGAATAAAAATTTATAAAATGTAAGAAAATGATTTGATATATCGGTCTGCATTCTTATTTGTAAGAGATGATGATTTCGTGCGGTCGGTGCGATCGCGATCACGGGCCGTCGATCACGGGTCCATCGCATCTGACGGTCGGGTGCGATTCACGTCGACCGTTGGATGCGATGGACCCGCGATCGGACGGCCCGCGATCGCGACCGCACGACCGCATATTATCGGAAATATATATATATATACAGTGAAGCGATTAGGTGTAGCGGACGGCGGGTGCGGCCGCGACATGGACCGTCCGATCACGGGTCCATCGTATCCGACGGTCGATGTGAATCGTTCATCACCGTCGGATGCGATGGATCCGTGATCGACGGCCCGTGATCGCGGCCGCACCCGCCGTTCGCCGCACCTAATCGGTTCCCTATATATATATATATATATATATATATATATATATATATATATATATATATATATATATATATATTCTTATTTATTCCTTGTAAACAAACAGATTTTTTTTGGATTTTTTTCTTTGAGAAACATTTTTTTTTTTGGTTTATTATAATATGAAATAATTAATTAAAATAAATGTGTGGTAACTTAATCAATAGTAAAACTCATTTTGAAACCTCAAAAAGACCTTTTATATAATATTTTTAAATAAATAAGGGGTTGATTTAAACTTAACTTACAAATAGTTAATAATTGAATTTATGGTGAAGGATATTTGAAGAGTTTTAAATAAAATGAATAACGAAACAGAGGCCCCTCCATTTCACCCAGACCGCATATTTGCATCTCAACCCTCTCTATCTCTAAATTGGAGCCACAAATGCAGTTCAGTTAGAGCCTCCCCATGATGCATTATGGAGATATTCATCCCGGTTGGAGATGCTATTACTTATTTGAAAAACACCACGTACAAACGTGGTTATTGTCATTGTCGTTGAAGAGGTCCCATGCATTTCACGTGGGCTGGGCTCTCTATACATTCACGTGTAAGCTCGAAAGCTCACAAATAGTACTGATGAAGAAATAATAGTGACAATGCGTACATGAGATAAACGTTTTTCATGCTCCTCCCCACGTGATTGTCCAGCCTATCAGTACTGATTTACGGTTTTGTTCATTAGATCTGTATCTCTCCCACGTGGGATATACATGCATCTTAACTGTGACATGTTATTACTAGTTTATGTTGTTCAGATCAAACTTTTTTCCCTTCTCTCTCATTTTGTATTCGTGGATGACTTATGCGGATGTAAAACATAAGTTTTTTAAATTTGTTATTCTTGATTTTTCATTAGACATTTTGGTTTTAACCTTATAGAAAATATTTTTTACATTCAATTTTTTTTAATGTAAATGCATTAGGGCTCCATTTTATGAGTTGATCTAACTAAAGTCTCATTTAATTTCATTAATCTCAGGACCAACCCTGCCCACCAACCAATGAACTGAGCCCCACCAACCCATAAAACAAAAACAAAAACAAAAACATATAAAAGTTTAATTTGAACATCATTCATCACACCAATCATTCTCTTTGTTAATAGTTCTTTTAACGAATTCGACTGTCGTCCTATCAATCATTGTTTAAAATGTTCAATTGTCATTTTATCGTCACTTGTGTAAACATTAATGAGATATATGACTGTAATCATGGGACTGGAAAAAAACTGTACAACAACGCTTGACATGGAAGAAAAAAAACTCTATAACAAGGCTTTTTTAATGAGCATGTATTATGTGTCATATATGGTTAGCCAGTTCAATTAATTAGTTTATGGTAATTAGTTTATGGTGGGAGAGGCACTCGAGTCTAAATTAATTTTTTTGTTTTTATCGTACCTTCATTTCTCATCAACGATATGACTAATCTGGTAGATGAGTAGAACATTCTAAAGCAGAAGAAAAGGATGACCTGCAATCTTAAGCCTAATTTTTCAATCAGTCAATATTGACCAATCGATACTTCAAGTAGTTTCTCACCACCTTCTTCGTATACAGGTCCATTCTTTTTTATGGACAGCATTATTTAACCACCCATATTCATTAGATGGTGTCCCCACTTTTAAATTGTTAAATCATGATCCCATTATCCTTAAAAAACTTATTTTTTTTATTATGGTATCGAATCTATTCGTTCTATTAATTTTACACTACTTTATATGTTAACAATATGATTGTCTGTGAGCCACAAAAAAGTGATAATATTGTACGAGTGCTTTGTATTAGCATTCACATAAACAGGACTTCGTGTCTGTTTGGATGCGCACTCGGCACCACCATGACAGAGGAAGTGACATAACAACGAAGAAAAGTGGTTTGGGCGCCTCAAAAATGTCAGTCAAAAAAACACATGGACCGAAAACGTCGACATAAAACGCCAATTTGATTTGGAGGTCGCTTATGCGGTGTCCGCGGATGCTATCAACCTAGTTCCAAACACTACCTTTCCCAAATATTATTTTCAGTTTAAATTATATAAATTTATAACATACGCTAATTTCATAATAACAAAATATAACCTAAGAAAGACAAATAAATAAAAAAAGGACAAGTTATAAGACAACATAACAAGATAAGATAATATCATTACAATTTCAAATTCATTAATGTAAAAGAAAAAGAAATACAAGAATCATTTATTTGAGTAATACATGGATTATTACATAAAAATCATATCAACATTCCCACTATCTTTGCCCTCTCTCTCACTCTCTCTCTCTCTCTCTCTCTCTCCCTGAATCTACCATATTTTAATTCCTCTTCACCGACCCCCTCATGCATGAGGAAACTCATAATAATGTAATTTAAAATCATCACAAATTTAAAAAACAAAAAAAATTCATTCACCATGCATGCACCATCTTGCATCAATACAACCCACCGCGGCAGATGACGTCAGCATGCTCCTTGATGACGTCCCACGCAGCGTCCACGTGTCGCTCCTCCGTGAGGGTAGCCCCAACAGCGAATCTGATAAGGTAAACCCCACCAACCACTGCATGTGTCATGTAAATCCTGCCCGTCGAATTGATCCCCTCCAAGAGCCTCCTGTTAATCTCGTTCGTCCATTCCTCCGACCCCTTAATCTTCCTAACCCCACCACCCACCACCTTCAATCGAAAACAAACCATCGCGAACGTCCGCGGCACCACCACCTCAAACCGTCCATCCGCCACCACCATCGACTCAAACCGCTTCGCGAGCTTAACGTGCGTCCTCAAATAGTTCCGCAGGTTCGTCACACCATGACTCCTCAGAACCATCCAAAGCTTCATCGCCCTGAATCGACGGCTCAGCGCGATCTGCCAGTCCTTGTAGTCGACGACCTTCCCGGACTCCGTCGCATTGTTGCGCAGGTACTCGGGAGACGTCGAGAGAGAGTTCACGAGGAGGCTCGGGTCCTTGACCCACAGACAGCAGCAGTCGAGGGTGGTGAAGAACCACTTGTGCGCGTTCAGACTGAAAGACATCGCACCCTCCACTCCGTCTATGTTGTGCCGCATCTCCGGACATATGCACGCCGACCCGGCGTACGCCGCGTCGACGTGGACCCACACCCCGTACTCCGAAGCCACTTCGCAGAGAGGGCCCACCGGGTCCACGGCAGTGGAGGAGGTCGTCCCCACCGTCGCGCAGAGGAAGAGCGGGACCAGCCCGGCCGCCATGTCGGCCTCCATCGCCTCCCGGAACGCAGCCGGCGAGAGCGCGAAGTTGTCGGCGAGGGTGGTGGGGATAGCGCGGAACTGCGATATCCCCGCGATCTGCGCCGCCTTCTGCATGGCGCAGTGGGTCTGGTCGGAGCCGTAGACGACGAGGCGGCCGATGCCAGACTTTCCGATGTCTTTCAGCTTCCGGTCCCGGGCGGCGGCGAGGGTGCAGAGGATGGCTTCACAGGTGGTGCCCTGTAAAACCCCGCCACCACCACCACTGAAATGGAAGGCTTTGGGGAGCTTGAGGAGCTTGGCCATCCAGTCCATGACGATGGACTCGAGCTCGGTGGCGGCGGGGGAGGACATCCAGTTAAAACCCACAACGTTGAAGCCGGTGCTGAGCATCTCTCCGAGGAAGCCGGCGGTGCTGTTGGAGGAGGGGAAGTAAGCGAAGTAGTTGGGGGAGGTCCAGTGGGTGAGGCCGGGGATGATGGAGGTCTCGACGTCGCTGAGGATGGTTTCAATGGGTTCCGGGTTGAGTGGGGCGGAGTCGGGGAGGAGTTTCTTGAGGTACCCGGGCTCGACTTGAGAGCGGACCGGGTGGCGTTCGATGTTCTTGTAGTAGTCGGCAAGGAAGTCTATGACCATGTGTCCCTGGCGCCGGAACTCTTCAGGGTCTAGTGGGTTGCTAGGGAAAGCAGGGGCAACAGGGGAGTCGATGTCGTCCATGAAAAGGCTCCCCATTGTATGTGTGTTCAGAGAGAGAAAGAAAGATTTTTGTGTTTTTGAGATAGAGAGAGAGAGAGACTGTGTTTGTGTTGTAGAGAAAGAGAGGAAGATTGGATGAGGAGAAGTGAAGGAATGGGAGGGGTATTTGTAGGGTTTGTATGAGTGGGGTGGGGGGAACTGGGAAGGGGGGTTGGTGGGGTGGGGGAGGAATCAATAAAATCGTCAATAAATCGGGAATTGATCGGTCGGTGTGGATGCGGAGACTTTCACGCGGTAATGTGGGAATTTTGTGAAAACACCCCGGAATGTGTTGTAATGATGTTTAGGGTCACGGGGACGGGATTTGTTCGTTTAGTTGTCAGCGTTTGATATATTTGATTAGTCTGTGTTGACTCGACGGTCAAACGGAGTCGACGGGAGTCAACGGCGTAATGGAAAATTTTGATTTTTTGCGTTTTAGTCCTCTTCGGTGAAAGAGTTCCTGCTGTAAGTAAATAATGGTTTTAAAACAAGTTATGTTTTTAATCTTGTTTTACATTTCTTTAATGAATATATGTACTCTTATAAAAGTAAGATTCAAATGGTTAAAAATAAAATTTGAGCAAGTTGGTGATCGACTAAGTTGATTTAATTTTTTGATATGTCATCTTATCATTTTGTAGTAAGAGTGTTATTATTTTTGGAGAATTGATCTATGTAATCTTGGATCACTAAATTGATTGAATTCTTCCTTCTGAAATCATTTTCCTTGAAATAATATTCTATACAGATTTAGAATTGATTGTAGCAAAGATCGCTTAAAAATGTGTGCACGGAATATCCTATTTATAAGCAGTTGATAGAGTTGTCCTGAACTACCATTACCAAGTGGACATGCAGTTTGGACTTTAGAGTATCCACTCCAGCTTTTGGAGGCTTAATTTAGATTATCATGCCTAATAAACAAAATGGAAGATGAAGTTAATTAAATAGCCATATATTCAACTTGTCCTCTTTTATTGGAACGCACATGTTGAGTGGTTATACATGTGTAGAAGTTTCACTGGAGAGGATTTTGAATCAACAAGTGTATAGGTTTACTGGAGAGGATTTAGAGATCTAGCTTTAATTATAGTTATTAATTTTCTGTTAGTTGGTTTTGATTCATTTATCATTGTGTTTGAAAAATAGGTATTACCGTGGCCATAATGAATGGGGTATGCCCATATCAAAAATCCATGAGCATCCTAGCAAAACAAAACATAGGCATCATCTTATAAATAATACATCGCACCAATACATCGCACCAAATTAATATTGTTAGAGTAATCACCCATTTGAATTGGAACAATCATCTTGCAGTGACAAACAATGATTTTTGTCCCTTTCTAAAAAAACAATGATGTTTGTCCATGCAGATACACATGCATATATGCAAGCTATACTTCTATCTCAAGCATTGGTTCGAGCTTACTCTCAATTTTGTTTTACAAACGAGCTGAGCCAAACTTTAATCGAGCTGATCATGAGCCAAACGAGCTGAGCTTGAAAAAAATTAAGCTCAGTCTCAAGTTGAGCTTAATTATAAACGAGTCGAACTTGAACATGTCAAAGTTTGACTCGTTCGGCTCTTTTACCACCCATAGACATATGACTTGTACATTAAAAAGTGTATATCGCTTCATTTCGAATTGAATAAACTCATTTATAGTAATATAAAAAAAAGTTTAACAATAGATGTATTTCGTCTAATGATGCATATGTTCCATTAAATATCTAACAATGCATATAAGACTATATTTTGGACTATAAAAATGACTGAATGAAGCAGCGTCCTACACATTATTATCGACATCATAGGCAACATTCATACACTTTACGATCCTTATATTCAATGCTTTTTGTGGGCAACGTGAAGCAAAATGATCTTTATTATAAAGAAAATGTTAGACTCAATCCACTTTTTCCAACCCAAACTTAGACCACTCATGTTTTCATTTTTCTTTAAATAATAAACATCATATAGTGAGATATATGTTTTAATAAAATAATGTATATTGTTTCATTTCGAATTGAATGAACTTATTTTTAATAAATGTAAGAAAATATTTAATAAGGTATACACATCATCTAACAAATTATATATTTCACTAAATTTTTAATGAGATATATAAAACTATATTTTATACTGAAAAAAAAAATATAACAGCACCCTAATTATAAGTTGTAGCGAGGTGGAATTGAACAGTTCCTTATTGCCTTCGAGAGGAATGAATTTGTCCACTGGAATTATTAAATGTGGTTGTGTGTGTGTGTGTGTTATACGAGGCCCTGTAACCAGGGCATTCAGTACATTAAACTTTTATAAATGATAAATGAAAATTCTATATAGGACTTACACATCCCGGGGTCCTATTCCACCTTGGAATAAACGTGGTAGTCGTATATTAAATTCTATATTAAATGTGGTAGCTGTATGCCCTTTCCATTGGTTGATATCTCCAGCTGAGAGAATTTGAGATATTTTGAACCTCCCAAGTATTTATAAAAATTAGAGCGTTCATACACTCCATTTAAGTGTGGATTAAAAATTATTATTTTTTAAAAAAATATATACTATTGTATTTTAGTATATGATTAATGTCATTTAACAGTATATATGTACTCCCATGAAAAACTGTATAATTTTTTAAAAAATGAAAAATTGTGTGCACAACAAATAGGATTGTAAAAGGGATTGTAAATATCATGTTCCTAAAAATTATCATCCAATAGTTCAATACTGGTTTTAATCACACTCAATTATGAACCTTGGCATAAATTCATCAATTGATTTTTTTATCATCAATTGACATAAAATGACCAATCTGACGCAGCATAATTTAATGGAGAAAGGGAGGGTGGATCTACACTCTCCAGCAGTCTTATGAAGGGACCGTTTGGTGGAGCCGCGATAGCGTCCGTGATTGCTTGATCTGGAAAGGGGGACGGGTGATGGGGCGAATCTATATTTTGAGGCGTCGGAAGAACGTGAGGAAATACATATACGACAAGCTAAGTTTAGATGCTCGACGTGATGGAGGAAAATGACAGTTTTAAAAATATCGAAATCTTCATTCAGTAACATTGGGTTACCAATAAGTGATATGCTTTAAAATAATATTCTACATAGATTTAGAATTGATCATTGTAGCGAATGATTTAATATTAACACGGAATATCCGTATTGAAGTGAGAAACATATGCAAGGAATATCCATTTTTTTAGCAGTTGATAGAGTTGTCCTCAACTACCATCACCAAGTGTTCACTTGGCTTTGATTTTTAAAGGCTTAGTTTGGATTATATTGCCTACCAAAAAAATTAGAATAATTATAGGAATTTTCAGCCTTGGGTGATTAGTGATTACCCAAAAAAGAAAATTATAGGAAAATCTTTCAATTCTTTTTACTTTAGAATATTTATTCCAGTGTTTTAATAATTATACCGTTTACACTGAATAAGAAAAATATCTTGATTACCCATTAAATATATATATATATATATATATATATATATATATATATATATAGTCGAGTGATATCGTGCGGCGTCCCGCACGGTGCGGGAACGACGTCGTTCGTCCGATCGCGGGTCCATCGTATCCAACGGTCGATGTGAATCGCACCCGACCGTCCGATGCGATGGACCCGCGATGGACCCGTGATCGACGGCCCGTGGTCGTTCGCGCACGTTCCCGCATCGCGCACCGTATCATTCCTCTATATATATATATATATATATATATATATATATATATATATATCTTGATTACGGGTTAAAGGTTGTTCAACCAGTAGACTCTATTGGTCTAGTTTGATTTTTTAAACTTTAGTTAGTATTTGTCTATTTGTTAATTGAATATAACATGTATTGTTAATTGTGGCCATGCTATACACAGAATTAATTACTTTGCAAATAAAACGTGGCTGTGCTTACATGAGTCAAATGTCAAGGAAAAAAACGAAAGGCAATAAATATTACTTCAATTTGTCAATTTTTGTAATTGGCCCGCACATGTTGAGTGTTATTAAAAAGAGTCGCTGCGCTTTCGATCTAGTCTCGAATTATGTACCATTTGATTAATTAATTATTAAATTGGAAGTGTCGGACCATTCATTAATTTATTAGGTATACATATTCATGGTGATCATAATAGGGATGTAATTTATTTTTTTTATTTTTTGAAACGAAGATGTAATTTATTATTAGTTTTTATCTACAACATTTTTGAATAATATCAAACAATTATCAAAAGTGATTTTATTATAATATCCCTGGTTGAGAATCAGAGTCTCATCAATATCTATATATTTTAGGACTTGAGAACCATCCATAAGTTCATTAAATATGAAAAAAAACCATAAGGAGGCAATAGTTGGTTATTGAATATGTATAGAAAATATAAAAAAACTGTGACATTTTTCTATTTGAGTTTCTCTTGTATCTGAAGTGATGCATATTTAATTATTTATAACACAACAAAATCTTCACAAATATTTATGTGCTCAACAATGTCTTACGTGCATTCAATTATTGCTCATATAATTGGTGAGGCAACACCCCATGTTCAAGTTCTGAGGGGTTGTAAAATTGCACGTGGAACATGCTTGAAAATTATTTTAATAAAATATATATATAATTCATGAGCAAATATTTTCTCCCCATGTGAAAAACAGAGAACGTTTGCATCCATCCATGTTGGAATGGATTCTGACCATTTCTTGTGACTTTCTTTTATCATTTATTATTTCATCATATTGGTCAGAAAACATCAAGACTTTCCACCAAGATTTTAGATGATATCGTATAGAAAGATTGAGCTATTTAATTTTCAACTTATACATACCCCCTCAAGTAGGGTCGGTAAACGAACCAAGTCGCTCAGGCTCGACTCGCACTCGGCTCGGTTTGAGCTTGTTCATGCTCGGTCATTTGTACAAATGAGCAACCTTGAACAAGTTTTAAAGTTCGGTTAGGCTCGAGACCTGGATTTAGCTCCATTTTATGTTCAAATTCGAATCAGTTTGTGTTATTAAAACTTAATTGAATCTTGACTAAACTCTTTTATAAAATCAGAATATCAAATTAATACAAGGTTACATTCGTTTAAGCTTATGAACTTGGCTCATTTAAGCTAAAATTTTGTTTTCAATTCCTAAAAATCCTAAAATGAAGAAAAACGCTAGGCTCGTTGAGGCTCGTGAGCTTGGCTCGGCTCGACTCGTTTATAAACGAGACGAGCTTGAACATGTCAAAGCTCGACTCGTTCAGCTCGTTTACCACCTCTACCCTCAAGGGAAAAAAAAACTTTTTATATGATTGAAAATCTCCTATTTATTTTGTTGTCCGTTGAAAATATTACACATGGGAAAATTTGTTGGTATTTAATTCATAAAAGCCTAGCAGATTCAGGATTTTCTCTCATAAGATTCAGAGAAAGTTACTTGAAATATAAAGTAAAAACTTCTTCATATATACACAATGATGTAGGTTAACATAACAATGTATATGGAACTGATAATTGTGTACTAATTAATAGAGTACACAAAGTGTATGCATAACAATGTACAAAAGCAATGGAAAAGGAAACTGAATGATCTTAAAAATATATAATTGATAACCGGGGGATGTTTTCATATGTTGAAAACATCCAAGAACTTAAAATAAGAGGGTTGCCAAAAAAAACTACTTGGAATAATTAATTTCTCCTGTTAAGCTTTTATCTACATCATTTTTTAATTGGATAATGTTACGTCGAGTCCCATTTCCAGCTTTCAATTACAGTTTACATATGTTTTGAATTTTTTAAAAATAATATACCTCGTCTAATAAGATACATGCTTTTTTAAAAAAATAAAGCATATACTCCAATGAATTGTAGTGATGCATTTATAAAAAATATAAAAAAATTCTTTCAAAACATATCCCTTATTAATATGAGCATATGCGTCGCTAATTTTTTATTGACGAGACTGGAATTAGGGCTGGAAATGGATCTAGGTGTAGCAGCGCGCACTTTTGAATTATATCAAACATTTATCAAAAGTGATTTTATTATAATATCCCTTGGGAGTGAGAGTCAGAGTCTCATCAATATTTATATATTTTAGGATTTGAGAACCATTCATAAGTTCATTAAATATGAAGAAAAAAAAAATCATAAGGGGGGAATAGTTGGTTATTGTAATTCATAATATGTGAAGAAAATATAAAAACATTATGACATTTTTCTATTTGAGTTTCTCTTGTATCTAAAGTGATGCATATTTAATTATTTATAACACACAACAAAATCTTCACAAATATTTTATGTACTCAACATATTTAATTTGGGATTAAATTAGGTCCAACGCTAGTTAGACAATTTGATTCTTCAACGTATTTGTGTCCATTAGATCTGATCATTTCAAGATTATATATTGAAAATCATTTTATGTGATTGCAATTTAAAGAAATAATTTAATAACAAAATATATCAATCATAATAACTATTAATATTTTTATTTTGATATCTATAACTTTTTATTTTTATTTTAATAATAAAATATATCAATCATAATAGTTATTTAATAACAATAATTATAATCATTTTATGTGATCTAACCGTTATGACCGCGTTGTACAATCGAAATTCTCCTAACAATATCTTATGTTCATTCAATTATTGCCCAAATAATTGGTGAAGGTGACACACAACGTTCCTAAATAAGTGAAGCACAATCAAGTTGATTGTAAAATCGCACGTGGAGCATACTTGAAATTATTTTAATAAAATATATATAAAAACCATGTGCTAATATTTTCTCCCCATGTGAAAAACAGAGAGCGTTTGCATCCATCCTGGGATAGATTCCATAAGATCATTTCTTGTGACTATGTTTTGTCATTTATAGCGGGTAGTCAATTAGGATTTTCATGAACAAAATGTAAATATTCATAGATTTATAAATCTTATGTTATTCAATGAGGGCATTGGTTCATGGACAAAAAGTCTAGCGTTATCCAGTGTTATTCAATTGAAACATTATTTCGTGGACAAAAAGTCTAGTGTTATTTGATTGAGACATTATTTAGTGGACAAAAAGTCCAGTGTTATTCGATTGAAACATTTTTTCATGGACAAAAAGTTCAGCATTATTTGATTGATGCTCGTGGACAAAAAATCCAACGATATTCGATTGAGACTTTTTCGTGGATAGAAAGTCCACTGTTATTCGAATGAAACTCCTCATAGTAGACTTTTTTTCATGTGTTATTCGATTTAAATAGGATTTATGAAGACTTTCTTAAGTAATAGATTTTTGTAGACTTTGAAAGAGAAATATAAAGAAAAAAGCCATTTCAAAATCCCACCCAAATTGGTGGGATTCTCATGGACTTTTATTATAGCTTTGTGAATATCTTTTTTTTTCCTTTTAACAAAACTCTTTTCTTTATAGATGATGGTTATCTAATACATTTCATATTTTATTCATAGTTTTTTTTATATTTCCCCTATTTACCATCTTTTTTAATGAATATGTAGATGAATTAAATATTGATATCATTTCATATGTTTGATAAATATATGAGAATGGTGGATTTGTTTGTGTTGCAATTAATCATTTTATTATTGTATATTAGATAATATATACCTAGATCATCTACCATTATTTTCTTTTTCAAACTAAAATGTATATTTCTTGCGTTGATATCTATTGTGCATTATACATGTTTATGATACAACAAACCCTTAATTATGAAGTTATTAATACATATATAAATATATGTATTTTAACATTTAAATCATTTCTAAAAGACTGTAGCTAGGTCACAGGGTTGCATTGTTTCTAAAAGAATACAATATGGAAAAAAAAACTGAATATAGAGGTGAAGATAGAAAACCTATATCCATCTTCATAGACACACATCAAACTCCAAATACAATAAATAAAATAGCATATGAGGAAACACAAAATATGGAATGACATCCACTAGTATAAAAAAAGAGTGACCATTAGATAAAAATCTACAGAGAGAAAAATAACTTCATAACCCCCCCCCCTCCCTTATTGGCTCTTAAACGGTATTAATAACTCTAATTCTCATATTTTTATTAGCTCAAAAAAATCCTGTAAAAAAATCTTAATTTACAACTCACATATTTAAATGATTTGAAGAGTACATATTACAAGTTTAAATGATTTGAAGTCATGAATTTAATTCATTGCCCATTAATTTAATTATTTATTTTTGTAATAGTATACATTTCAGATATGTGAAGATCGATATTAAATATATTAAATTATATTTTAAGTTGGGTGTGAATAATTTGTGTTGAATTTGAATATTTATTATTTTAAAAATATAAAAACAAGTTTACAAAAGTCTCCGAGAATCAATATAAATCTATTTATGAAAGTTTACAAAAGTTTATGAAATTCAATTAGAATCAATATATGAAAGTTTGAAAAATCTGTGAAAGTCTGTAAAGGTCCATGAGAATCAAATTGTGAAAGTTTGCAAAAGTCTGTAAAAGTATATGAGAGTCAATCTGTGAAAGGTTGCCAAAGTCTATGAAAGTTTGTAAAAGTCTGTGAAAATATGCAAAAGCCTGTGAAAGTCAATGAGAGTCAATTTGTGAAAATCTGTGAAAGTCTACAAAAGTCTGTGAAAGTCTAGTTAATTTGTGAAAGTATATAAAAGTCTGCAAAAGTCCGTAAAAGTCTATGAGAGTCAATTTGTAAAAGTATGTAAAAGTCTATAAAAGTCTGTGAAAGTCTATAAAGTCTGTGAAAGTCCAACACTAAAATAATGTCCACATCATACAGTAATGTCAAAAAAGATCAAGACTTTCCGCCAAGATTTTAAATGATATCATATAGAAAGATTGAGCTATTTAATTTTCAACTTATGCATACCCTCAAGGGAAAAAAAAACTTTTTTATATGATTAACAATGTACAAAAGCAGAGGAAAAGGAAACTGAATTATCTTAAAATTATATATTTAATAACCAGGGGATGTTTTCATATATTGAAAACGTCCATGAACTTAAAAAGATGAGAGGGTTAACGGAAAAAAATATTTGGAATAATTAATTTCTCATGTTAAGTTTTTATATCATATATAAGTTTACAATTTCCACATGTTTTGATTCTGATAAATAATTCATAGAATGAAGCATGCAACTACATAAAAAGAAAATGAAATATATTCAGACATCTTATTACATAAAATGAAATAGATACCACATTAATGAAGTAGCAGTTGCACGTATTGTTATATATATAAATAATTGTGTGTAACAGCACCATAAAAAAATCAGGGTGGAGCTGATATAACCAGCCTTATTTTGAACCCCAATTTTGACATTAACATTTTATTAACTATTTAGGTGAAAATATGATTAAATATAAGATTGATTAGAACTGTCACCCAAAAAAAAATTAACACCATCAAAACTTCCAAAAAACATGGGGATATGAAAAAAAAATACAGAGCCTTTCATTCAATCAGATGGTGCTGATTAATTTGGAAGTTTTTGATTGGTCCCCCTCCTCACATGACACCCCACCTGCATGCACTGAGCACTCAAAGCTTTAACATTTCCAAAACTAATAATTTATATTTATATAAATATTGCAAATATGAAGGTTCGGATCGGCGATTTCATCTTAAAATGTTAGGTGATGTTCCTCTTCTTTTTATATTCTTTCAAATAATCTTCAAAAGGTAGGCAAAGAACATTCAAAACAAGCGGATTTGAACACACGTTTTAAGGTTTTCCTTTCCACAAAGTAAGCTCACATGTATTTGCATTAAAAAAAACAAGGTGGTCTTTTTAAACAGTATCAATGAAATCATTGACAATGGAGATTTAACCAATTAACCAAAGCGTGGGCCATTTGGGTTTACCAATGTATTACCAATGGGATCAGAGAATAAATGTAGGAGTGAATGAGGGAAACAAATAATTATGTTTGGTAAAAAAAATTATTCACAATAAAATGCAAACAGTTGTATCAATTTTAAAATAAAAATAAAAATATTTTCGTTGTGCCTAGAAGTTGAAATAACATTTATCCTTATTTATTGTTCTGATTTTGACAAATGTGAATAAAGATAATATTAATGAACTTTTTATCCTCTAACATTATAAGATTAATTTATAACCCTTTGTCAAATCAACTCTTAAAAAAGTTTCACTGCCGGTTGGAATTAGAAAAAAGAGAGCATGCATGTGAAATTTTACCAAACTATATATCATTCACCAACAATAAAAGTTTGATTGGGAAAACATGGATTATTTGGATTTGCCAATAGGTTAATTAATATTTATCGAAAACTGGGAGGCATCTCAACTTCAACTACTAAATTCATATTAGGAAGTTTTACATGATAATACTTATTTTGCCATATTTTTCAACTTCACAACACGGGAGCGTACTCAAATATATAAATTAATTAGAACTGCAAATTGGAAAAGCATCAAACATTTGCGTTTAATTACTAATACATTAAAATTTATCCAAAGATGGAGAGGATAACCATTAATAGTAAGTTTAGGTGGGGGATGTTGACATAATATATAGTGATGATCAAATAAGGAGCTAATATAATCTTGTATTTGAATCCATGTTCAAATATATTACTGAGTATTTGTATCTGAATCTGTATCTGACGAATATTCAAATAACAATATATATATAATGGTGACGAATTTTAACAATTATCTAAATAATCTAATTTACTATATCATAATAATATATATTTCCTTTATAAAAATCACATTTATAATATGCTTTTATGTGCATAAAATAAAGATATTTATAATATATATTAAAGTTTTAGGTGATTTATATTAAAATATATAGAAGATGTGAGACATTACAAAATTCAATTAAAATTGAACTTTGAATTTTTTTTATAATTAAAATATATAGAAGATGTGAGACATTACAAAATTCAATTAAAATTGAACTTTGAATTTTTTTTATAAAAAAAATTGGTAGGCATATGTCATTATTGGATAAACTAAAGACAAATGTGCAAAGCAGTACAACAAAACAAAACGATGGTAGAGATTAGAAAAGCATTTGGAACTATATAAAGCATTTGGAACTATATAAAAGACTGTGTGCATGTAAACACCCTTTCATTTTTTTGTTTTTGTAACTCTTGATTGGTTGGTGGATAAATATTTCGGTATAAAATAGTAGTCTATCTATTTGATTAACTTTCTCTTTTCTGTATTATTGAACTGCAAATGAAAATTAAAACATATATTTTCTTGTCTCATATTTTAATTATTGTTGCTTAATGAAAAAGTTTAGATTATCTAAGTTTGCTCTCACTAAGTATAATTTTTGGCTCTACCACTGACCTTGGTGAGAGCATCCCCACTCCTCCATGAGTAATTTTCCCTGTTTACAATACAGAACTCGCCCTTGCACAGGATTTGCCTAAATCTTCAATCCTCTATAAAATGAACAATCATTTTTCAAATATTTTGTATATAAAAATTAAATTATTACGCGCAAGCCATATCACCCACACTGTCACGGGAACAAAGGACTAACTGATTTTCACTTTCAACTTTGAAAATTTCTTGTACACAGGATTATTGTCTCTCTGAACATTTTTACCAGATAAGTATCACATTATCCTTACCAACAACACTCAGACCCCATTTGAAACCAATTTTCAAAAACAATACTTTCGTAAAAGCATTTTCACCTAACTTTTTAATAAACGTCTATTTTCGTTCCGTTTTTTTCCATAAAAGCCATTTTGTTTATTATTGAAAAATAATCCAAAACGAAACGCTATAGTATAAAAAAATTATTTCAATCAGTCATCTAAAAACTAATTTTGTCAAGGAGAATCAGTTTAAAAATTAGTTTCAAATAATGGGGCCTTAATTTCTATTATATTTGAGAACTACTACCATATTTATATACATGCATTTCTCATAGATAACTACACATACATGCATAAGAAATTTATTATACGGGTGTGCTGTGTATACAGGGCGCGTCTATTCCCACCGAGTGTTTCACTTAACACACCACCAAAAAAAAAACACTGTTTAGCTGTTTCCACCAATCTGGTCAACCGGACTTGGTTGCCATTTTAGGTTTTGGGTGACCAAAATTAATCGACATTTCAGGTTTTGGGCGACCGAAATTAGTCGAACATGGTACAAAATTATATCTAACAATTCTTTGTAAACAAATAAATTTTTTGGTTTATCCATCATATTCTAAATTTATTCTTTTATCCAAACAACAGCTAAGGGACTGAAAAAAATGTAAGTATGTATATCATTTTTTTCTTTTATCTAAATTTATAGAAAAATATTTTATTAGATAAATATATATCATTTTTAAGCTCCATTTGAATACGTAGTTAAGCGGATTCTTTGTTTGAAAACAAAAAAACCTATCAGTTGATCTAAACACATTTTATATTTGACTTTTGAAATTTTGTTCGTCACTTATGTAAAAAAAATTATTCTTATATTCTACATTTAAGAATAATGATTGATTCTCCCTACATTACAACTTAGACTTGGAGAGACATGAAGATCCAAGGAGGATACACGTCATGGGATTATGTTTTAAAAAAAAAATAGAAATTTTATTATAAATCATGTTCAATAAAGTTCGATCGCTCGAAACCTGAAATAACAATCAAATTAGGTTGTCAAAAATATGAAACGACGATCAAGTTTGATCGTCTAAAACTTAAAGTGGAGATCAAGTTTGGTCGATCTGACCAGATCGGTGAGAACAGAAAAAATATCAGTTTTTTTATGATTGGTGGAGTAAGAAAAACGCTAGGTGGGGATAGACACACCCGTGTGTGTGTCTATTTGTGTGTGTGTGTAATTTCATGAAGTGTGTGTGTGTAATTTCACGAGTTATTCAACCCTTAAATATACAGTGCTATTGGTGTTTGAAAACGTCAGGGAAAGAGATCATGACATATAAAAAATTAGATTTCATTTATTTTCCAAAAAGAATTATACATCTGTAATGTATATTAACGTGTGATTTTATCTGAGAGACATTATGTCCTCCTCATGACATTAAAAAATAATAATAATAAATTAAATTAAATTAAATTAATGTGAGGTTGTGGATGTAAAACGTGTTAATATTCTCTTTCCAGTCATAGTTTGAGGCGCGGCCTTTCGAGTCTGTGAGCGGTCAAATGTCAAAAAAGTCAACGGTCGTGGGATGCGGCAAAATCCACTAAACTCACCAACCACATGATCCCACGTGTAAAAAACTTTGGATCCCAAAACTAATAAATAAAATAATTAAAAAATAAAAATTAATTATATCACTGACAGATCTCCCTTTCTTTTAGGGAAATTTTCATAAATAACCCCCTGAAAAATTTTAATTATACTTTTAATCCTCCCCCAGTTTTAATTGCAAAAACTAACCCTCGACTCGGTCAGCGCTGACTGAGTTTTTTTATTTTTGAATTTTATAGGGAGGCGTGCTACTTTATAAACATGTAGGCGTATTATATATAGCACGTCTCCCTGCAGGGCTCGTCAATACGAACACGTTGACATATTATAATAGCGATCTGATCTACGATTTGAAAGTTATGACCATTTAAAGTTACGACCATTTGAATGTTAAAAAAATTTAGGACTATAGATGAAAAAAGTAAATAAATAGTACAAATAATTTCAATAAACAAACCTAAACAATGTATGAAAATGACATGGATGTATACAATTTAGGTTTGAACTCAAATCATTTTAGTGCAAAAAAATATAATAAACAATTTCTAGGAAAAAAAATACAAAAAAATGAAAATGGTCATAACTTCAAATGGTTTGGGAGCGTCGTAACTTCAAATGATCATAACTTTCAAACCGTAGATCATATAACACGCCTCCTTACAAAATCCAAAAATAAAAAAACCCAGTCAGCGCTGGCTGGGTCGAGGGTTAATTTTTGCAATTAAAATTGGAGGAGGTTAAAAGTGAAATTAAAATTTTTTAAGGGGTTATTTATGAAAATTTCCCTTTTTTTTTTTTATAGATCTGCACTTCAGCACCAACCCATTAAAAAAAATTTCTATTTTTCATTCTCTCATCATCGCATGTGTGTCTTGTTTTTCTAACCTACTTATATTTGATTTTCATGCACATTTGACCAAATGTTACATCAATTTTTTATTGATTATACATAAAAGAAAATTAGCTCAACAACCATTATATAACCTGGCAAAATGTCGTCGCGGCGCTCCGACCTATAATTATAATTATTTGGTAATATTTTATTATTTAATCATAATGTAGCATCAATATTGGATGTTGTTAAGGCCAGACTATACTCAAACATATTATTAAATTTTATTAACAAACAGACGAAAACAGATGGGAGGACTAGAAAAGCACACGTGAAGGCTAAAAGATACTACTTCATATTCTTAAGCCTTAAAGGCCGCCTTTGTCAATCCTAATCGTATTTTAGGCCTTCATTATTTTATGCATATTTTACTTATTAAATCTACTCTTCAAAAACTTTTTATTTTCTTTCAATTGGATAAGTTTTGAATCTCTTTTGAATAAATTTTTTAGTCTTCCTTCATTTGATATGAGTTTGTAGCTCTTAACAAGACAAAATCAAGACCAGACTCAATTAGTATCTTAACAGGTAAACATACATGATTAATTAATTCAACCTAATTGATCTTATAAATGAACAATAAAGTGAACATACATGATTAATTAGTATCCGAGTTGTGTGAATACTATTTCTTATAATGTGTTGTTTAACCGAACCTAATTAAGAAAAAAAATATAATTTTATTTGTCAAATTTTTTCATATTGTTGTGTTCTGATTAATAAGACGGTTGAACCGGTCCCTTAGCTACAACCATATTATATAATAATATCATAAATACCATTAACAATTATGCTTTGATAATGAGAATATGCCCATATATATATATATATATAGGGATATTATACGTGCGGTGTGCGGTCGGTGCGGTGCGCGATCACGGGCCGTCGATCACGGGTCCATCGCATCGGACGGTCGGGTGCGATTCACGTCGACCGTTGGATGCGATGGACCCGCGATCGAACGGCCCACGTCGTAAACCGCACCGACCGCACACCGCACGTAATCACGACCATATATATATATATATATATATATATATATATATATATATATATATATATCGTGATATTATACGGTGCGGCGGACGGCGGGTGCGGCCGCGATCGCGGGCCGTTCCGATCGCGGGTCCATCGCATCCGACGGTCGATGTGAATCGCACTCGACCGTCCGATGAGATGGACCCGTGATCGACGGCCTGTGATCGCTGCCGCACCCGCCGTTCGCCGCACCTAATGAGTTTATATATATATATATATATATATATATTATATATATATATATATATATATATATATATATATATATGCGCGACCGATTAGGTGCGGCGAACGGCGGGTGCGGCCGCGACGTGGGCCGTTCGATCGCGGGTCCATCGCATCTAACGGTCGACGTGAATCGCACCCGACCGTCCGATGCGATGGACCCGTGATCGATGGCCCGTGATCGACGCCCCGCACCCGACGTTCGCCGCATGTAATCACCCTTCATATATATATATATATATATATATATATATATATATATATATATATATATATATATATACACACTTCTCCATGTTTATTCATATCCAATACCGTAACTATATTCTCTTATAATAATAATAAAGATAGAAAAATATCTAAATAGGAAAAAGAACGATAGTAAGAAAATCATCCAACAATAGTATTGGTGGACGAGGCATTGTAGGTAATGGATTAAGTGCGTCTAGGTAGAGGCCTTCTCTACCTGGTGCTCGCAAATGTGTTATGTTTTGTGTGTTTTTTACTCTTTTGACATGCTCACGTTCCTTTTAAAAAATAAAAAAAAAATCAATAGTAAGAAAATCACCAGATTCTCTTTTATCCATATATATAAATATTTCATCTAAAGGATTTTTTAGGGTTCTATTTGTGGTCCTCTCTTGAGCACGTGTATTCATTTCAACATGACACTACTATTAAAAAGAGATGGGCCAAGCAAGGACACACATGCAACAACCCTAAAAACGAGTGGTTTCAATTCATGCATGTCACTTTAAGACCCCTCCCCATCTGTTCATGAGTTCTACTATTCCTTATGATGAAATCCTTGGAATCAAAGTCATGGGATGTGGGTGTCATCATGTCAGTCAATATGCATGCCTCAACCACTATGTACCTAAATAAAATACAGGTGTGCCAGTGCCTGCATGCCAAAAAAAGGAAATGAAGGGGAATAAAAAAATAATAATAAATGGAGAGACCATGGAATTCAAACTAGCCATATAGAGAGGGTTTGGTGGTTGTTTCTGAGGTGGTGAACCGGTGATGATTGATCAGTGTAGTGTGTAAAGTGAGGGCCAAGTCTCCGCGTTTTGGAGATCAAAAGTCTATTTTGGCCAGATCTTCCATGAAAGTGAGTGGTTTCTAATGCTACACGGTTGCCACACCTACCACCACACACAGTAGCGGCTCCAAAAAAATTTATAGAATGGATGATTTAATTTTAAAAAATAAATTTATAAAAATTTATTTTTATCATATATTTATAAAAAAAATAAAAAAAATAACAATAACTTATATTAATCAAAAGGAAAAAAATCCATATAAACCCCCTTCAAATTGCTGGAAATCCATATAACCCCCCTGACTTTTCCTATTTCATATAAAACCCCTGAAAACAGATATAAAAATCCAAATAGTCCCCCCCCCCAAGTTAAATTTTCGTTAACAGATGAGGACTATTTTGTTTGATTAACCTTAGCTAAAAATACAATATATCAAAAAAACTTTACAATGTATTAAAAATGTGAAAAATATTATGTAAATAACGATTCTACCTCTCCGGATAGAATTTTATAATCCATTTGGAGGGTATTTTTAACACATTGTAGGGGGTTTTGGTACGTTATGTTTTCAATCAGAGTTAACCAAACAAAATATTTTAAGAATATTTCATATCGGTCAACAAAAATTTAACTCAGATATTTATTTGAAATTACATAAGTATATTCAAAGGGTTATATGGATTTCAGGAAAAGTCAGTGGGTTATATGGATTTCAGGTAATTTACAGGGGTTATTTTGATTTTTTTCCCTTTTTTATATGCAATTACAAAAAGTATGTCATTATCAATGTTTAAAAACTGGACCATTATTTGAACCAAAAAATTGACTAAGTTAAGGGTCACCGGTTCAACTATCGAGTGAATCAAAATAAAACCGTGACAATTTAATGACATAATAAATTTATTAATTATATTAGTAACTCAGGTTTATAAAAAAAAGAAAAAAAAAGAAGCATTCTAAGAAATTTTCATAGCTATTAATTAAGTCTTATTACTTTTTCAAGTCTACTTATAACTAACATCACAATAACAGAAAACTATATGATGATTTTATATATAGTTAAATTTAAATATGAATAAAAAATGTATTAACTTTGAGTTTAATACATTTTATATGATACTTAAGGGTGTGTTTGTGCACAAACACAAAAGGAAATTGAAGGAAAGTGGCAGGAGTTTGAGTCAAAGGGAAACTGACGGAAAAGAAATTATTTTCCCTTTGACCAGTTTATATAGTGTTTATGTCTGTAATGGAAAGTGATGGAAAAAAAATGTTGTTTGTGCCAGTGATGGAATACAATGGAAAATAAAAATTGATAGAAAAAAACCTTAGATCTATTATACAAATAAAAAAATAAATCAGAAAAATAGATCTATGATCTCAATTTAGATAGGTTAGCCAAAATTAATAAACTAAAAAAAACATAGATCTATTCAACAATAAAAAAATCTAGATCCACTCAATAAATCAAATATGAAAGAATAGAAAAAACAATTTAAACAAGGATCACAAAAAAAATATCTCACATAAATATTATTTGGATTGCTCTTGTAGATGTAGAGAGAAAAAATAGATAAGGAAAAAAAATTCCTCTCGATCCTAATAAGACAGAAGAGCAGAGGAAAAGGAAAAAAAAATTTCATCCACTTGTTTGGTACAAACGGCAAATTTTTTGGTAGTCAAAGAAAAAAATTTTAATTTATCTATTTTTTTTCATTTTTCATGTGGCGTAAGCATACCCTTATCCTTAAGTTAAAAATAAACTTTGTTAGAGAAAATACTTATTAGTTGTTTAGACTGTCTACTTTTTAAATAATTAAGAAAAAAAATATTGTCATATGTGAAAATGGGTTTTATATAGTCGCTTTAATTAAGGAGTCGTATCTAGAATTTTAAAATTATTTGTATTTTTTTCTTATTTTATATTATTACTATTTAATATCAATATATTTATATTACATTACGATGACACTGTCACGGATTAATTCCAATTGACAAAGAAAATATGATTACAGGAAGGTTGCATGAGTGATATTTAGCCAGTCATTTTTTCCATTAAATGAGTCTCTTATTCCAAACATTAGTTAAATATATAGTTGTTTAATTTCATGGTATTTATGTGAGCCATGACAGACTAATTAATACTCTAGGAAAAATCCTAGTTGGACTCTACTGAATTCGTATGCAAAACGTTGTGAGGCGGCGCCACATGCATATTGACTGACCCAATAAATTTTTTTTAATCTAAACTATAAATGTCACCACAACAAGTCAACAACCCGGTTCATCAGTGTCCAAGTCCTTCTAGCAGTGACCCCACCAGCCCAACATCATTTCCTCATTATTTGACTGTTAATTTTATTTTTGGGATTTTTAATTTTAAGTTTGATCTCTCACTTCTTCGTATTTTGATTTTAGTCTCTGCATTAAAATGATAATTTAATAATAGGTCCCTCCCAGGGATTAAAAACAAACTTAATAATTTAGGAATAAGTCCCTCCCAGGAACTTATTCCTAAATTATCATTTAAATGCAGGGACTAAAACCAAAATATGAAGAAGTGAGAGATCGATCGCTAAATTCGATAGTTTTTTGGGACTTAAAATTAAAAATCCCTTTTTTTTAGCGCTAATTCACTTAGTCCGGTTTGCATACTATTTTGCAACTCCATACATTATAATAATGTAATATATACTACGTTATCTTAGTATGTGGTGTTTTATTATATTGTATGACGTAAAAAAAATTATTATTTTTTCAACGCGAAAAAATACAATAATGTATCTCAGTATATACTTCATTTCATATAATTGCATGCATGTACTTCAATGTGAAAGCGTATTAATTTTTAAAAAAATGGTGTGGACTGCAATTGAGACTGCACTGATTGCTTGACATATCATTTTCTTTATTTTTTATTAATGTAAATTTTTTTTCTATTTTATAAAGAAAATTTTGTAATTTTGATAAATATATGGTAAGATTAGGTTTTTTTAACATTTTCATGAAATTTAATTTTTTTAAATGACATCATCTATAAAAATTCATAAAGCCGCACCGACTTGTACTCAGTGGCGGAGCCACCTTGGGCCCAAGGGGGTCCCATGGCCCCCCTCCCCCCTGGATTTCTTTTAATCTTTTTTTGTGAGTGTTGATTTTAATTAAGATAATCTTACATACAGCCTTATTTCCAACCTTAACTTCAGTCTACGTGTGTTTTGATTTTTTTTAAATAATATATTTCATCTAATAAGGTACATGCTTTTATAAAAAAAAATAAAGTAAATATTCCAATGAATTACAAGGATGCGTATATAGAAAATGTAAAAGAATTATCGAAACATATACCTCATTAAGATAAGTATACGCGCCGTTAATTTTCTATCGATGCATATGAGACTGAATTGAGGTTAGAAAAAAAATTGTATGTAACAACAATCTTTTAATTAGGACCCATAGGCCATGGGTCCCACCTATTAGGTTTTCTGACTCAAAATTGTAATTATTAATACTCAATGTAAAAGTTATTGTTCTATCACTACATTGTGTGTATCATGTATGTCCTTTTGAATTCTCATCTATTAACTTCCCAATGACTATTGGTGCATAAATTCTGTTAGAATATATCTTAAAGTGACCCACATAAAGAGTTCCCACTGTAATATTTTGAATTTCAAATATTGGATTTATCACTTATGAATATCCTTATCTAAAACTTGGTCTTGGATTTTTTATGTGTATAAATCCATTAATGTATGTGAAGATATTAATCCGAAAACATAATAAATTAATTAAATATATAAATTTCGGATAGAATTGTTATAACCAATTTTATAGATTGATTTAAGATGAAAGATGATGATGTACTAGTATTTTTATCCGCACGTAATGATATTTTTTCCACTGCATATTTGTTAATATATGCCGTATGAATATTATGAGGTTTATTTAATCAAATTATATCAATTATTATAAGGGCCATGCATGTATGGAAGGATTAATGGCCTATTTGAATGAGAAAGAATGAGCATGGCAATTCCGTAATTTCTGAAATAGTTGGTTACGGTAATTCCATAATTTCTGAGATGGTTATAGTGGAATCTGGGTTGTTAACATACACGTATCTATATAATTATTTCAATTTTGATGATTCTTCATGCTCAATGAAAGTTCTGTTGAAGTAGTTATTTCTTTTGTATGATTCGATCACGTGGGCACTTATGTAATTGGGTTGTATAATATTTTTATTAATGTGTAATATGTTTTATCAACCCATAAAGTTTGATGTTTATTATTGTTTAGGTTCAGTAATCCTATTATTATTTTTGGATTACGTAAAAGCCCACATAAATTTAAAAGCCCATTAAGTTATTTTTTGTTTTTATTATGAGGACATGTTTATAAATAATTTTATTATAGGGTTCTAAAGTAAACAGAAATTTAAGAATTTATTTTATGATTTATTTATGATGTTAAATTAATATTATGATGTTGTTGATATTCTAAATTATGTTTAAAATTGTTGAATATCATATTATGATTTCTTTTTCCGCATTATTGTTTATGATGATGATGATATAATTAATGCATGCGCAATAGTTATTTACATGTATTTTGGGTTCAAGGTTTGGGCTGATTGCGAGTCACCAAAGTGACCCAGTTGGAAAGAGTCAAAAATGTCAAAACATATAATCGATATTTAATACATATTATTCTGTATTGAATTAAATAACATTGCAAATCGCGGTTTCTTTAATAATGAGATTGTATGGATTCACCCAAAAGAGAATGAATTTTCAATTGTTTAAGAAACTGGAATAGGGTAATTTGTATTATATACTTGTTAGGATAGGAACTAGATGCCCAAAGGTGATAGATCTACTTAATTGAGTCATATATAGCCAATTACCTCTATTAAGTGAAGTTTTCACTGAATGAATAAATAGACTATAGGTGTATCGTGATATTCACCCAAAGGTGGAATCATGATGATACCACTTGTCTAATATTTTAAATAGTACGTGTAACTCAAAGCATTAATGTTGTGAGCATTTATTCTCTGCAGTTTCAACTCCTGTTTCACTGCATTCGCATGTTACATCTGTTACCATGTTTAATGGAACAAATCTTTCAGAATGGTCTGAATAAGTCTAATTTCACCTTGGTGTTTTGGATCTTGATTTAGCACTTCAGACAGCTAAACCCGCTGATCTTACTGTTACAAGTAGTGCGGATGAGAAAGCTTTGTTTAATGCATGGGAAAAATCAAACAGATTAAACCTTATGTTTATGCGAATGACAGTAGCTAGCAATATTAAGTCTACACTTCCTACTTCTGAGAATGCCAAAGAATTCCTTAAAAATCAAAGACCGGTTCAAGACTGCTGATAAATCATTAGCCGGAACATTAATGGCCCAGCTGACAACAATGAAGTATGATGGGGTTAGAGAAATGCATGCACATATCCTTGAAATGACAACCCTCGCTGCAAAATTGAAGACTTTAGGATTGAATGTGGATGATTCATTTCTTGTACAATTCATTCTGAATTCCTTGCCTCCTCAGTATGGCCCATTCCAAATACATTATAATACACTTCAAGATAAATGGAATGTGAATGAATTAACCAGTATGGTTGTTCAAGAAGAAGCAAGGCTTAAGCAACAAGGACATCATTCAATTCATATGGTCACTCAAGAAGCTAAAAAGAATTGGAGGAAGCATGGAAAAGGCAATAAACGAGGACCACCAAAGAAGAACGGACCTGCTCAAGAAAACAAGGTCATTAAGAAAGGAATGGCGAAGGTAGAAAATGCTTCTTTTGTAAGAAAGAATGTCATTTTCAGAAAGATTGCCGTAAACGCATAAGTTGGTTCGAAAAGAAGGGTAAGTCATTATCCTTAGTATGTTTTGAATCAAATCTTGCTGAAGTTCCCTCAAATACTTGGTGGATTGACTCGGGTGCCACTGCCCATGTTTCAAATTCCATGCAGGGATTCATTACGACCCGGAGCATAAATCCAAATGAGGAGTTTCTCTACATGGGGAATCGAGTTAAAGCTTCGGTCAAAGCTATAGGAACTTTCTGTTTATTCCTAGATAGTGATTTTCAGCTTGATTTGCATCACACACTTTATGTTCCTTCTGTTTCCAGAAACCTTATTTCATTATCTAGACTTGACATTGATGGTTATTCGTTTAAGTTTGGTAATAGATGTTTCATTATGTTTAAGAATACATATCTTATTGGTTCTGGTATTTTGTGTGATGGTTTATACAAGATTGATCTTGATAATATGTTTGCTGAAACCCTTTTATCCCTGCATCCTAATGTTGAAACTAAACGTGGCTTAATGAATGAAAATTTCTCACATTTGTGGCACAGACGCCTGGGGCATATCCCTAGAGAGAGAATGGAAAGATTAGTGAGAGACGGGGTTCTCCCAACTCTAGACTTAACGATCTCAGTGTGTGTGTGGATTGTATTAAAGGAAAACAACCAAACACACCAAGAAGGGTGCCACAAGAAGTACAGAGCTTCTTGAGATTATCCATACGGATATTTGTGGACCATTCTCCACTCCGTGTTTTAGTGGAGAGAAATATTTTATCACTTTTATTGATGACTTTTCACATTATGCCTATGTATACCCATTACATGAGAAATCTCAAGCTATAAATGCATTAGAGGTATACATTAATGAGGTTGAAAGACAACTAAATAGGAAGGTGAAAGTCGTAAGGTCCGATAGGGGTGGTGAATATTATGGAAGATATGATGAAACAGGCCATCATCCTGGCTCGTTTGTAAAATTCCTAGAAAAGCGTGGTATACGTGCTCAATACACGATAACAGGAACACCTCAACAAAATGGTGTGAGTGAAAGAAGAAATCGTACATACATGGACATGTTAGGAGTATGTTAAGTGACTCTAATTTACCTATGATGTTGTGGATGGAAGCTCTTCGAACTGCTGCTTACATTTTGAATTGGACTCCTAGTAAGTCTGTTCCAAAAACTCCTTTTGAGTTATGGACCGGAAGGAAGCCCAGCTTACAACATCTACATGTTTGGGGATGTCCAGCAGAGGTTAAGCCTTATAATCCACATGAAAAAAAAATTAGACTTCAAAACGATTAGTGGTTACTTTATTGGTTACCCAGAGAAGCCTAAAGGGTATAGATTTTACTATCCTGATCATAGTACGAGAATTATCGAAACCGACACTGCTAGATTCCTTGAGAGTGGTGAGACCAATGGGAGTGTTAAATCACGAAATGTGGACATTGAAGATGTTAGGTTACATGTCCATTTAACCATAACCTCTAAAGAAATTGTTATTCCTATGCTTATTGATCAGTTCAATAATATTGAACAACAAATGAATGAACAAACACTCCATAATGAAATTATCATCAACGAACCAAATGTAGAGCAACCACAAGAAGTAGCATTACGAAGATTGAATAGACAAAAAAGATCTGCTATTTCAAATGATTTTGTGGTTTATCTACAGGGATCAGAATGTGACATAGGGATAAGTAATTATCCGGTTTCATTTTCACAGGCTATAGAATGTATTGATTCTACTAAATGGATTGATGCCATGAATGAAGAGTTGAAATCAATGGACCAGAATGAAGTCTGGGATCTTGTCGAATTGCCTAATGGATGCAAGAAAGTTGGCTGTAAATGGGTTTTTAAAACCAAACGAGATAGCAAAGGCAATATCGAACGCTATAAAGCTAGACTTGTGGCCAAAGTTTTCACTCAGAAAGAAGGCATTGATTACAAAGAGACTTTCTCACCTGTATCCAAGAAAGACTCACTTAGAATCATTATGGCATTGGTGGCTCACTATGATTTGGAGTTACACCAAATGGATGTGAAAATCGCTTTTCTAAATGGGAATTTGGATGAATATGTATATATGGAGCAACCTGAAGGTTTCTCATTAAGGGGAAAGGAACACATGGTTTGCAAGCTTAAAAAATCAATATACGGACTTAAGCAAGCCTCTCGACAATGGTATCTAAAGTTCAACAATACCATAATATCTTTCGATTTTAAGAAAAACATTGTTGATCGATGTATATACCTGAAGGTCAGTGGGAGCAAATTTATGTTCCTCATTCCGTATGTTGATGATATATTACTTGCAAGCAGCGATCTTGGTCTTTTGCATGATATAAAGAAATTTCTTGCTCAGAACTTTGAAATGAAAGATATGGGTGAAGCAGCCTATGTGATTGGAATCGAAATATTTCGAGATCGAAAACGTGGAATGTTGGGGTTGTCTCAGAAAGCATATATCGAAAAAGTTCCCAAGAGATTCAATATGAAGAGTTGTTCAGCTGGTGATGTTCCCATTCAGAAAGGAGATAAATTTAATCTCAATCAATGTCCACAAAATGAATGGGAACGTAAACAAATGGAAGGAATTCCCTATGCGTCAGCAGTAGGAAGTCTAATGTATGCACAGACTTGTACCAGACCATATATCAATTTTGCGATTGGCATGCTAGGGAGATATCAAAGTAATCCAGGAATGGATCATTGGAAAGCAGCAAAGAAGGTTATGAGGTATCTGCAGGGAACGAAAGATTACATGCTCACATTTAGGAGGTCGGACAACCTGGAGGTGATTGGTTACTCCGATTCATATTTTGTTGGTTGCCCCGATAGTAGGAAATCTACTCTTGGCTACTTATTCCTACTAGCAGGAGGGGCAATATCATGGAAAAGTGCGAAGCAGTCTATCATCGCTTCGTCCACTATGGAGGCTGAATTCGTGGCATGCTTTGAGGCCACAATTCATGGCTTGTGGTTGCGGAATTTTATCTCAGGACTTGGAATTGTCAACTCTATAGCCATGCCGCTGAGAATTTATTGTGATAACTCCGCAACCGTTTTCTTCTCCAAGAATGACAAGTACTATAATGGTGTCAAGCATATGGAGCTAAAATACTTGACAGTAAAGGAGGAAGTTCAGAAACATCGAGTGTCGATTGAAGATATTTTCACAAAGCTCATGATTGTTGATCCATTAACGAAGGGGTTACCGCCAAAGACATTTAGGGAACATGTTGATAACATGGGTCTTGTGCATAACCCATAATGTTTATCATTTATATGTATATGGATCTTATTATTGTTTTATTTATCGACATTTAGATATCTCATTATAGTATGTTTCTAATGTTTCTATTTTCCATTATGGTGTATACATTATGTGATTGGATGAATGATAATAGGAACAGTCTTGACAAAACATTATGGGACTCGATGGACTAAATAACATTAGTACATACTCCTCACTTATGAGTCATGTTGATCGGGTTATTAGTGTTGTAGTACATGGAAGGAAATGCGTCGTATTAATTGACACAGGACCGCCATGACTCGCATTGATAGACTGTTTGATAATGATATTATAATGATAACCAATTATGGATGATAAGGATTGTATGTTTTTCAAAAGGCGTCATAACAGTTGTTTTCTTTTGATAAACCCATGAGAGTCATTTTCAAAAATAAAAGTTTTTTTTTTAAACTTCAATGATCATTCGATTTTGAAAAATATATTTCATGTGGGTCAAGTGGGAGAATGTTAGAATATATCTTAAAGTGATCCACATAAAAAGTTCCCACATGTAATATTTTGAATTTTAAATATTGGGTTTATCACTTATGAATATCCTTATTTTAAACTTGGTCAAAGAGGAGTTAATTCTATATCCTAACAAACTCCTTGATGGGAGGATTATAACTAATTTCAGGGATTGGATTGGGTCCTCTCTCCACCTTATAAATAGAGCACATATCCTATCAATTGTGTATCAATTAAGAAGCACGTACGAAAGGTGTTTAAGGTGAGGAGAGAGAAACCCTATTCAATAATTGAAGACTCAAGATTCAAAAGGTATCATCAATGGAGCCAGGTATGTTATTATATTATTTATGATTGTGAAGATCATGAAAGTTTAAGATCTAGGGCATCATGAAATATATTAATGCTTACAAAATTCTCCTCAATTAACTTTCCATTAATTATGGGTGCATGAATTACAATAATTGGATTAAGTATCTAATGAATGTGGGTGCATGAACTTAATTAATGTTGGTTCATGTATTCCAAGAGTTTTGGGGCTCTATATAAAGGGTATACATAAAAAAAATAAAAGAACAGACCTAGTCCCTAGTTGATTCCATATAAAAAATCTGGAGTGAGTACTGTGAGCTTGTGTTCCTTTGGTTTTCTGAGTGCACAGTAACCATAGAGTGTGATTGTTGAATCCTGGAGGCTGAGCACAATAATCCCTTAGTTGACCACGAAGAAGTTCACCCAAAGGGGCGAAATCGATCTTAAGGACAGCGGATATCACGCCTCAGTCACTTTCCAATTTATTTGCATCAATCAATAAGTCCTCTCCAACTCAATTTGCTCTTATTTTCAGTCATATACTATTAGAAACAACACTTAAGACCGATCTGATTTTGGCTGAAAACATGTCTGAGAATGATAGTTTGAATGCTCCTGATGCGAATGTTTCTGCTAATATGTCTGTTCCTGTGGGGGTTCTGCCTAATAAATTCATGCCTCTCCATCCTATGCCTGATTTATCTAAATTAGAATCTTTTGATGGTACTCACTACAAGCGTTGGTCTCAAAAGCTCTTATTTATTTTGGAAACCTGGAATGTTGATTTTGTGCTCTTTGTTTCTAAGCCATCTGATGAGAATGCTGCCGAATTTAAGGATTGGAAACAGGCCAACAACTTATGTAGGAATTGGATTTTGAATATTTTGATTAATGAGTTTTATGATGTGTATTGTTCATATGACTATGCTTATAAAATATGGAATGAATTGAAAAGGAAATATCAAATTGAATATGCTGCAAATAAGAAATATGCAGTGAGTAACTTTCTGAAATTTGAAATGATTGATGAAAAGAAGGTTGTTGATCAAATGAATGATTTCCAAAAGATTTGCATGATTTAAATGCTGAAGGAATGATATTGCCTGAAAATTTTATCGTTGCATCTTTGATTGAAAAATTCCCTAGCTCATGGAATGATTATAAGAAGAAGCTGAAACACAAGTCTAAGGATCTTACCCTTGAACAATTCATTGTGCACATTCGGATTGAAAAAACTAGTATGATAAGGGAAAGGGATGAAGAAGACAAAGGGTTGGCTGTAAAGGCTAATATGATTGAGGTGACAAACAAAAAGAATTTATACAAGTCTCCAGGTCAACAAACTTCTAAACATGACTCACAGTTTAAACCATCACATAAGCTTAAAAGATTTAATGGAAATTGTCATGCATGTGGTAAACCAGGTCATACAAAAGCTGTCTGTCGATACCAGAAGAAGAAGGAGAAGGTCACCAAAGCTAACTTGGTGGAAGTAGATGACGTGATCATTGCTGTAGTGACAGAGGTAAATCTTGTCTCCAATGGCAAGGAATGGGTGGTTGACACTAGAGCCACAAAACACATATGTGGAGACAGAAATGCATTCTCTTCATATCAGAATTTAGAAGTGTTCAGATCTTTATGGAAAACTCTGATTCCTCTAAAGTTTTAGGAAAAGGAAAGGTTATGCTGAAAATAACCTCTGAAAAAACCCTTTGTTTGAATGAAGTGATGCATGTTCTGAACATTCGTCGTAACCTGATGTCAAGTTCTCTACTAAACAAAGTGGGGATAAAATTAGTCTTTGAATCTTATAAGCTTGTAATGACAAAAAAATGGGGCTTTTGTGGACAGGGGTACAATGATAATGGTCTGTTTGTACTGAATGTTGATTATATCCCTAATAATAATGCTTCATCTTCTGCTTATTTGGTTGATTTCATGGATTTGTGGCATGGCAGGTTAGGACACATTAATATTCCATACATTAAGAAATTAAAATAATTGAATGTTATTCAAGATGATTTGGTATCTGATATGCCTAAATGTGAAATCTGTGTAGAAACCAAATCTGTCAAGAAACCACACAAGTCAGTAGAACGTCAATCTGAACTTCTAGAACTTGTTCATAGTGATCTTGGTGACTTGAAAGAAACAATGTCTAAAGGAGGAAAGAAATATTATATCACGTTTGTTGATGATTATTCTCAATTCACTGTCATGTATTTGCTAAGAAATAAAAATGAAGCTGAACAAGCATTTGTTAAATACAAGAGTATAGTCGAGAATCAATTACACAGAAAAATTAATAGACTTAGGACGGATAGAGGTGGTGAGTTCTGCTCTAATTCATTTGAAAAATTTTGTGTATTAAATGGGATCATTCATGAGATCACACCACCTTATTCTCCCGAGTCAAATGGAATTGCTGAAAGGAAAAACAGAACTCTAAAAGAAATGATGAATGCTATGTTACAAAGTTCTGGTTCGCCTCCCAATATGTGGGGAGAAGCAATTCTCCCTGCTTGTCATGTTTTGAATTTAGTTCATCACAAGAAGACTGGTTTAATTCCTTATGAGATGTGGTATGATTGTCTGCCTAAGTTGAATTAGTTAAAAGTGTGGGGGTGTTTGGTTAAAGTCATGTTACCTGATATCAAAAAGTGAAAATTGGTTATAGGACTGTTGATTGTGTTTTCAATGGATATCCTAGTAATAGGGCTAAATATCTATCATGCGTGAAATTCTCTTTAGCGTATAGATTCATGGTTATTAATTCTGTTGATAATGCATTGGGACCTCATTCTATCATTGAATAAAAAGATGTTGAATTCTTTGAAAATAAATTTTCTTTGAAAGAAAAATCTATGATTCTACCCTTATATGTTGATAAAAGTTTACCTTCAAATCCTACGAAACAGCAAGAACTTAGAAGAAGTAAAAGGGTAAGAAAAGAGACTAGCTTGGTTGATGATATGTATAATGATGAACCCAAGACTTATGCTGAAGCCATGGGATCCCCAGATGCAATATTCTGGAAGGAAGCTATTGATAGTGAAATGGAATCTATATTGCACAATCACACTTGGGAGTTGGTAAAACTTCCCAAAAGTTGTAAGTCTATTTCTTGTAAGTGGATATTTACTAAGAAATTAAGGATAGATGGCAGTATAGATAAGTTTAAGGCAAGACTAGTCACTGAAGGACACAGAACTAAAAAAAGTGTAAACTATTTTGATACATATTCTCCTGTCACTCGAATAACAACTGTTAGAGTTTTGATAGCCATAGCTTCCATTTTTAACCTTGAAATACATCAAATGGATGTCAAAACTGCTTTCTTAAATGGTGTTTTAGAAGAAGAAATTTACATGAAACAACCTGAGGGCTTTGTTGTTAAGGGACAAGAAAATAAAGTATGCAAGTTAATTAAGTCCTTATATGATTTGAAACAGGCACCTAAACAGTGGCATGATAAGTTTGATAAGACTCTGATTGAACATGGTTTTATTGTCAATAATGGTGACAGATGTGTATACAGTAAGTTTTCAGATTCTATTGGTGTGATTATTTGCCTATATGTTGATTATATGCTTATTCTTGGCACTGATTTGCATGTAATAAATCAAACAAAGAATTTTTTTAAAGTCAAGTTTGACATGAAAGACTTAGGACCTGCTGATGTGATGTTAGGGATTAAGATTAGCAGAATTTCTAATTCTTTTATTTTATCTCAATCACATTATGTACACAAAATTCTTGAAAATTTGGTCCAAAAGATTGTTCACCTGCAAGAACACCCTATAATAGCAATGTGCATCTTAAAAAGAATTCAAGAAATTGTGTAACACAAAATGAATATGCAAAAATTATTGGTAGTCTCATGTATTTGATGAATTGTACAAGGCTTGACATTGCATGTTCTGTTTTTAGGTTAAGCAGGTACACAAAATGTCATGATACAGAGCATTGGACTGCTTTGATTCGAATACTAAGATACTTGAAATATACTCATGATTATGAACTACATTATAGTCCCGCTGTGCTAGAAGGGTACAGTGACGCTAATTGGATATCTGATTATTTGGATACCAAATCCACCAGTTGGTATGTATTTACCTTAGGGGGTGAAGCTGTGTCTTGGAAGTCTTCCAAGCAAAGACTTATAGCCAGATCCACAATGGAGGCTGAGTTTATCGCCTTAGATAAGGCAGGAGAAGAGACAGAATGGTTGAGAAACCTTTTGTCTGAAATCCCATTATGGATGAAACCAGTGCCATCTGTTGCAATGCATTGTGACAGCCAAGCTATCATTGCTAGAGCAAATAACAAAACCTATAATGGGAAGAGTATGCACATAAGGCTCAGACATGATAATGTTAGAAAGTTAATCAACAAAGGTGTTCTAGCCTTAGATTTTGTTCGGTCAAGGAAGAATATTGCTGATCCTTTGACCAAGCCACTAACAAGACAGTTAGTGATGAAAACTTCAAGTAAAATGGAACTAAAACCCACCAAGGAGTCAACAACATAGTAACCCAACCTTTCAAGTTGAAGTTCCCAAAATAAAGGTTCAATGGGTATTAACAAGTGTTGGAGTGACTTGTGACTATCCAAAACTTAAAATAAAATATGTCCCATAATAATAAGGATAGTGTAAACAACAAGTTGAAAGGTGAGTTATAAAACTCTTAATGGTCTACCTAACCTTGACAAAGGTAGTGAGTAATTGTTGTTCTTGCTAAAGGAGATCACATATATGAGTGTGGAAGAGAGGCCACTTCCTATGCGAGCTTTGGGTTAGGCTCCCTAGAGCACTCAAGAAATCTAGGAAAGCGAAGGCCATAAATGCTCCAGATTGTTAAGCTCATATGCAGTACACAATATTGTATGTGTATTATCACATGGTTAACTTGGAAGAAAGGAGATTGGTTCAAGAAATCTAGTTTTACCATACTCCTCTAAGTTCTATGAGATATATAATAAATGGAGGCTCAAGTCTAAAAGGCACCTCTTTTGATGCATACCGAATTGGTACTCCAAATTTTGTAATCAATTTTGAATCATATGGAGGATGTTAGGTTTTGTGATTCAAAATTGTAATTATTAATACTCAATGTAAAAGTTATTGTTCTATCACTACATTGTGTGTATCATGTATGTCCTTTTGAATTCTCATCTGTTAACTTCCCAATGAATATTGGTGCATGAATTCTCCTCAATTAACTTTCCATTAATTATGGGTGCATGAATTACAATAATTGGATTAACTATCCAATGAATGTGGGTGCATGAACTTAATTAATGTTGATTCATGTATTCCAAGAGTTTTGGGGTTCTATATAAAGGGTATACATAAAAAATGAAAGAACATGCCTATTCCCTAGTTGATTCCACATAAAAATCTAGAGTGAGTACTGTGAGCTTGTGTTCATTTGGTTTTCTGAGTGCATAGTAACCATAGAGTGTGATTGTTGAATCCTGGAGGCCGAGCGCAACAATCCCTTAGTTGCACCGGGAAGAAGTTCACCCAAAGGGGCGAAATCGGTCTTGAGGACAGTGGATATCACGCCTCAGTTACTTTCCAATTTATTTGCATCAATCAATAAGTCCTCTCCAACTCAATTTGCTCTTAATTTCAGTCATATACTATTAGAAACAATAACACCTATATATAAAATTCCTAAACACTAATAGGCTAACAACCCACCACTAAAAAAAAAGAAAATAAAGCATTAGATTTTTGTTTTGACATATCGTTTTAAAATATGATAATTATCTTTTAGAATGATTCAGTGATATATTTTATGTGAATGTCTTTATTTCATTTTATACATGTTTATTTTTTAATCTATACTATTAAAATTAAAATATAAAAAAACATAATGATATAACTGTAGAAAATATTTATATAAGTCACATTATGCTCTCCTTTTATAAAAACCTTGTCTCCGCCAGTACTTGTACTATATATCCCTAGATAATGTTTCGATTTCTTTATTATCAATATATTATTGTTGGATATATATATTTATTATGTCTCATTTTTAGGGGTGTTTCGATGTAGATTTGAAAAGATTATGAGTTTGCAGGGATCTGATTTCTCCAACCCGTTTCTAAACAGACAAAAAATAAATTGTAGCTTAATTAAAAACCATAGACACATTTTTACAAAGGGAAAAATTTTCTTAACTCCCTGAAATCTTTTTAAAATCACAAAAAGTCCATGTAAAATCAGAAAATCATCCTAAGTCCCCATAAAATATATATGGTTAACAAATTTAGTCCCTAGATCAAAATTATATTGAAATAAGTCTCCAGAAACTTACTAAAATTGGGTTTAATCCCTACAAACTTTATAAAATCAGATTTAGTCCTTTCGTAAAATGAAAATGCCTGTCATTTTTCAACATTCCCATCTTGTGAAATGTCATCCTCAACTGTAAAAAAATAATTGTTGAACCTCATTTAATCTACAAAATTGAATCATTTTTTAATATTTTAACCTCCTCAATCTCATCACAAAGAGTAAACAAAATAAATTATATCTTCATCAACTCCATTACAAAATCACATATAACAATTTAAAAACTAAATCAAAATTACATAATACATTTTCAACTCAAAATTACTAGTAACAAAAGGCACAAGACCTTGATTAGAAAATTTTATTTGTTTAATAAAATTTAAATAAATCATTATATACTTTTACATAATCAGAATGACTTTTTGTGATTTTAAGACGATTTCAAGGAATTAAGACGATTTTTAAATTTTATAAAGATTTTTTTCGATTTCATAAGTTTTCAGGAAGTTAGAAAAATAAAAATTTTAAAGGGTATAACTGTAATTTACGATACATGGTTAGGATTATTTACACAATTGGTTAATTTTGGTTTCGGTATAGACTAAAATAAATATTGTTTATTTGGATAGGGACATGAGTAGATTTACCAATTTTGCAAGGACTTTTTTTTATTTTCATAACTTTCTAGGGAGCTACATCGATTTTATCATTTTATAAATAAGCATCTAAAAATTAGTTTTTTCATAATCTATGGAGAGAATTTCCTGCAAACTCAAGTTTTAAGAAAAAGCAAATTCACAACCTCACATCTAAACACTAATATGAAAGTATAGTATATGTTTTGTTATATGATAAATACACATTAAAAAAAATAGCATAGGAGGAGCACACATGAGATTGTCCCTAATATCATCCAAGATTGTCCCATAGATAAATGAACGTGTCAAATACATGTGACAGCTACTTGGGAGAGATTTTTTTTAAGTAATATTTCTGTAAAAAATTGAACCATTTCTCAATTTGTGACAGCTACTTGTTCCAATTTCATGGGATGTCCCAAAGCTACTTGGGAGATAATTAGGGACAATTGTCTAGAGAATGATTGTATATTTCACTACATCGATCAATTGCTAAGTTCAATTTTAATAATATCAACTCTGATCAGTTTTGATAGTTATCCCAATTTTGAAAATAAAATAAGGATATTTTGTACCATCTAAATATTGAAATAACATATGTCCGTATTTTTTATTTCAATTTTGATAAATGTAAATATGAATAAAATTAATGAATTTTTTATCTCTTAAAATTAGAACAATTTATCTTTAAAATTTTGATCCATTGTCTAATTAGCCCTCACCCACTTTGTTTGAGGCTTTGTAATCACTCACACTCGACAGTCTTTTGCAAAATAATAAATAAATAAATAAAGAAGTGAAAATTAAGCCTAATATACACACATAATGGGCTTTGAATGATGTCACCAAATACATCGATAATATATAGGTCCAATGTTGCATTGAATGATATACGATGCTGTTGAGCACTTGTTGAACAGTTCCACCCAACGTGTTGTTGCTTTTATGCCAAATCAAAAGTTGTTAAAACATGTGATTTACAGAGCATAAGTTTGAACCAACATGCATGGTCAGCGTATGCAATAATTTGCCATCCCTAATTGACCAGAAACTAGGAGAACCTAGATATTAAAATAATAATTTACATTTTGTTAAAGATTTGAATCTATATAACTTTGAAAGAAAAAAAAAGTTTTTCAAATATGTTTAGTTTTATATGATGAGAAAAATAAGCCCCAAAACCTAAGGCCTTTTGGGAACCATTTTTTATTTTTTTATGGACTTCGTTTTTGGAAAATCAATTCTTAGATAAATCTATGTAATTTTAAAATTTCAGCTTTTCATTCCACGATTTATGTTTCAAAAGTCAATAAAAACATGTCTTACATAAAACATTATTGATAGTAATGGTTTCATCTATTATTTTTAACTAGTTGAATATAGACTGTTTATTAAAATTGATTCCAAACATAGCCTTATTATTATGAGGTTTGTTACACACAATCCTATTTATAGCCCTGCCTATAATCTTATATACGTCGATAGTTGTCCTATATATCATCTCTATACCTCCTTGAACGAGGTGTATATAAGAATTTTTTTACATTTTTATAAGTAAGTTCATGTGATTCAATAGAGTATATACTTCATTTTATTTTTCGAGCATGCAAAACACACCATGTGATGCACTTGAAGGGTGATTGAACATTATCATTCAGCATCTTTTTTACATATGAGGCCTCTTCATCTCCTTGAATAATATTACTGATTGATATATAGAGCCATGAGGTTTGCTAGCTTCTCATAGATTTTAGGTTCGAATCCATCATGCTTATGTGATGCACATGATTTTGGATATATGCATAGTTCTGTGCATACCATGTTTTTCAATCCACATTTATTTTTGCATGCAATCAATGAATTATGAATGATTAAATGCATATGAGGTTTTATCCCCATGTTTCTTGTCACCGGCCTAAAAAAGGGGTGAAAATAAACACTAGAGATGGGATTTAGTCAGTATTGAATCTCATCAATACTGGTCAGTTTTCAATAAGGGACTGACACATGTCTTATCATATAATAAATATATGAAATTTTGATATGCTTTGCGAGACATGTCAACCCCTGATTAGAGACTGCAAAAACTGATGAATGGATCACTAACTGAACCCAATCTCCTAACTCTCACTCCTTTCGCCTTTCATAATATCAATAAATTGTTGTTATAATTAATATTGGGTATAAGAGGTTATTTTATGTCATTACATATATACTCATCAATAGTTGGTTAATTTCATGACAACAAATTATCTAAAGAGGCCTTATATATAAGGCCATGTATTAAAAAAAAAAAATAGTGTTGATAAACCCAGTATTATAGTCACATGATCTGCATGCGGTCTAAAGATGGTTCTCTAGACGACTAAACACTCGATAGAATAATTCACTGTGAAGTGTATATTTTTTATTAAAAAATTTTATATTTCAAAAACAATGAAAAGATGCATGTAATGAGTTATTTAGATATATATAACACTTTTTATGATATATAATATATATTTCATTAGGCGGGTATATACTGTTAAAAAAATCAAAATAATTTGGAACGTAACTATAAGCGTAACTAAACATATCAATTTCATATATAATTTTGCTAGGTCATGTTCTTGATCATGTAATAATAAATTACATATCAATCTCAAATTCTCTAACATGAGATTTTATCTCACTAAACACCCACTATTACAATAACTGCAATAGTCCCGGTCACTTCCGTTCTTTGATATTCTTGTACATTTTTATTCCCTTTTCCATATGTTCATCATATATTTCTTCTCATCACCATTTAGACATATATGGTTTATTTTATATGGATATGCCCACATTTTTGCTTAAAAAAAAAATAGTGCACAGTTTTAAAAATCACAGCTTACGAATTCTTCCTAAATCTCAACTGTGATTGTAAACTGATAAAAAAAACCGTGATATTTTTTTTAAAATCAACCTTTGCTCATGGTTGCGAAAAAAAAAAACAACTAAAACTACTCTATTATTATAGTGTTATTATAATATGATCAAATAATTTAACATTTGATCACGGTTGTTATTATATATGATCACAGTGTTGTGCAAAGCATGATTAAAAAGAGTACTCATAATTATTTTTAATTTCTCTGTTATCATTGAAGAAGTATAATAATCACGATTTACATAATTCCATGATCGAATAAAGTATTTTTAAAATTTTTAAAAAGAGACCGTGTGACATTTGATCACGGATTATGAAAGGAAATTGATCCGACGTGAAATACACGTGAAAGAGCTCGGTTTCTTCCGAGATTCTAGAGATCACACGTGTGTCATGTGCGAAGTGAAATAGCGCACGTGCCACACGTGGGAAAAGATGGAGCCGTTCATTTAGAGAGTCAATCAAGCATGCTCTGCATGGGAGTGAACGTGCCTCTCGTGGGGGTTTCTGCATGGCAATAGGTAGGTCTTGTTTGTTCTCTCACTTCTTTGTCAACCCTTCAGAAATTATTGGAAGTCCAAGGTATATATATACTATGAAATCGTCTATAATCCAATGAACAGCGATGGTTGTATAACAAGGTCTATGTATTGATATGAAGTGAAGAATTTTTTTTAATTTCTTTAATTTGATTAGGACCTCCCTTGATTAATCAACACCCCACTTTGAAAAAGAGATGAGGAAGGGTAGAATTGGTTACTGCATGAGTTGAGAAATTGTGGGGGGCCTTGCAGCATTGGATAGGAAGAACTTCAACAGGGTCAAAGACAATTAATGCCTTGATTTTTTGTTTCTTACTTTGGGTAATGAACTTCAATTTATATATTTATATATGTTTGATGATGAAAGGATGCAGATCAAAACAAGTCAAGCGCAGACCGTCATTTTTTCTTAGATCAGAGGATCACTGATCACGTATGATGATTCGGAAAAAAATATGAAGAGGTTTTTAATTAACATTTTTTTGGTAAAAATTTGACATTCAAACCAACATAGACTGTATTAGTTAATTATTACTCAAGTCAAGTATATAGATTCCAAAAAAATTAACCTTTTCTATGTAATGTGGTTCCCATTGAGTTGAATTAATAAGATCAATATAGTATCTAATATAGAAATATATCTAATAACATGACTTAGGAGACTGAAAACACACACACACATATACACATAGTTCACACACACAGTATTACACACACACGTCTGTGTGTAAAAATCGTACATGGAATTTAATTTATTTTTAAAAATGTAAAAAACCCTGTATCTATCTTTAATCAGTTGATAAATATAGTTTCACCAAAAAAATTGATGTTTTATGAATGATTTTGAAATCCAAAGATTTATAAACATTATTTTACTCAATTTTGAAGAGAAATTGTCAAGATTTAATTGATCATCTGGGTTGAATTTGCAATTTAATATCATTGTCATTTCACTTCTCATGTCATACGAATTTGTATAAATATTTTTGCTTTTTCCAAAACCTTTTTTTTCCTAGTTCAGGGACATCCTTTTGTTTTCACACGGGCAATATTACACTAAGCCCGTGTTATAGTCTCATTTACACCACATGCAATCACCATAATAAAGCATATACCTCATTGCAAATTTAATTCTTTACACATTCTACGAACAAGCACTATAATTCATTAGAATATACATATTCATTTTTATAAAACTACATACATAAGATAAAACATTTTAAAAAAAAATTTGTGGACTGTATTTGGAGCTGTAAATGAAACTAAAACATTTTCCTTGGAGAAATGGCATAGGTGGTTGTAATTGGTTTAAGGGTCCTACTAAGCCCATGGATCCAAGATGTTAAAAGTTTCAGAGGCCCATCCTTTATTTAGAAGTTTGGAATGCGGCCTGATCGTGGGCCGGAATTACTTGGATCATCTTCTCCCATCTGGTTGGTCTAGTGAGTGATACGTACCATATAAATGCTGCTAGGCCCATCGGGTCAGATTCAAATCTGGACCAAACCTGATAAAAACATAAAGAGTGTTATTACACTCAGTTTTTTTTACAGTCCTATATACTTCGTTAGAAATTCTGTAAAACATATACCTCGTTAGACGATATATATACATCGTTAAATATTTTCTTATACTTATTAAAATGGGTTCATTCAACTTAAAATTGAGCGATATATACTTTTTATCAAAGCATATATCTTATTAGATGATGTTTATTATTTTTTAAAAATAAAAACATGTGTAGTCTAAATTTTGATCGGTAAATGTGACTGAGTCTAAAATTTTTCAAACATAAAATATCTCATCCAATACGAAGCCAATATTTAAAGGGTGGCTCTATTTGAACCTCTCTAAATTGTAAATAAGCTTTTCTTGTAAGTAAATCTCTCACATTTAATTATTTAATGTACAAGCACCTCATATAGTAACCTCATATGCAAACAATGAGCTCACCCCTCTAACACCGAAACCTCTCTCTCACCATTTGTCTCCCACAAAACCCTAGCCGCCTAGTCTGTAGTCTATTTACCTCAAGCCCTCGAAATGATTCAACAGAAGGACAAGATGATTTATCCATTAAAAGCATTGAGGATGTTGAGGATGGAGAGAAGAAGGATGACGATTCTGATGCGGTGGCTAATTTACCTAAATATTTACAAGACAATTAATGGTGGGAAAGTGAAAATAGTGCAAGTGAAATCTCCAGCAAAGGTAGATAGAGATTTGATTTCTAAGGTAATTGAACAGATTATAAAGGATGAAGATGAAGAGAGAGAGATGGAGTCGGAGAGTATGGTCAGGAGATGATGTCAAATCTGAGAGTGATACTGAAGAAATCTGAAATACCAACGACCTTAATTAACATATTCTAATTAAAAAATTATATAAAAACAATATAAGAATTCATTATCTATGCACAAACCCACACAAATCCTCAAAACCATAATAACTTAATTCTAAGATTAGCTGGAATTCATATACCACTTTACTTCTCGTTTGGGGTGACATAGGGTTAGTCCCCCTTGATAGCTATATTGGGATAGATAATAATCCATGCTGGATGGATAAAAGTGATCTTTTTGTTGTTTGGTTCACCTTGGATAAAAATAAGGATAAATGGTAAATAAGAGATAGATTAGAGTTTATAACTTTTTGAATGACCTGCATAAATTTTTTATGTATGGGAATAAGTATGAGAGGTGTCTGTGATATAATAGATGTGACAATTTTTAGAATGTGTACATAAAATGTTATGTGAGATAATTTTTTTAAAATGACATAGAAAAGTATTTTTATTCATTGGCATAGATAAGCCATGATAAGCAATTCTACATTTTTAAAATAGTTATCAGGCTTTATCCTAACTTATTCAGACATAGTTATCAAAGTTTATTTTAACAAAACAAACAATTTTTTTTATGTTCTCTTGTATTCTTCCATGTTCCTTACTTATGTTTCACCTCAAACGGAGAGTTATAGTTTTTACCAGGTAATTTTGAATTGCAGATTCTTATTTATTTCAGTCTTTTATCCTTCTATTTTAAGACTAATTCACATTTATTTCGGGCTTTATTTTTTGAACCAAACGAGGTTAAAAGATGGAGAAATATTTGGGCCAAATAGCAATCTAAATATTTTCTGTTTTATTTTATCGCACTGCTTCGTGTGGCAAGGGACACCCCCTTTCAAAGGGAATGCCCCGGTTCAATCCTTGATGATATCACGTTACATATTAGTCATGGGTTAGTTAAAAGATGGAGAAATATTAGTCATGGGTGAATGAAAAAGGTTTACAACCTCATTGGGTTAGTTTATTATAGGCTTGACCCACGTGTTTATGCTAGGCTTTCTGAGTCTCATACTAGTTACATATTAGTCATGGCTTGTTTGGTTGACAAATAGGATTGAAATTATGTGAGTCATGTGATTCTAAATTGTAAATTGGAATTGTGAATCATGTCAACCTATTTGATAAGAAATGTGATTGAAAAAACATAATTGAGATTCTCAATCTCAATCATGTGTTTGGTAATGCATGGATTATAATATATAAATATATATTTTCAAAAATACCCACAATATATATATATATTTATATTATATATTTAAATATATATTTTTATGTGTATATTTACATATATATTATATATTTTAAATATATAATATGTATATTATTATATTAAATACATACACACACATATATATAGTGAAATGATTACGTGCGGCGGACGGCAGGTGCGGCCGCGACATAGGCTGTCCGATCACGGGTCCATTGCATCCGATGGTCTGATGTGAATACGATAGACCGTCGGATGCGATGGACCGTGATCGACGGCCCGTGATTGCGGCCGCACCTATCGTTCGCCGCACGTAATCACCCCTATATATATATATATATATAAATACACACACATATATTAAGGGAGATGATGAAAAGCTTAAGTAAAAATATATATTTTTTTTCAATCCACTTAGATTGGGATTAAGGGAATACCACCTTTTGAAGAGGAATCCCAATCCCATTTCAATCTTACTCTTTCAATCTCAATTCTCATTTTAAAATTTATTCAAATAATTTATTAACTGGATTGAAATTCTCGATCCTCAGACACCCAATACGTATCTAAACAGACCCTGTCTCTGACCCTGACCCTGTCCAGGACTATGTACAACAAAAACAAAACAAAACAAAATTTCGAATGAACTTTAGAAACACAAAATTCTTTTGTCGAGTCGGGTCTGGATCCACTTTAATCCGGTTCGAACCCGACCCGTTGACGGACTCTGGAGTCTTGGCCTCTGGTCACTAGAGACTAGAGGCCAATCCATCTCTCTCTCTACGTTTGAAGAACCCAAAAAAATCTGTGCTTTTGAAGGGATTAAAGGTGAGTTCAGATCCCCCCTATTCAATTCATCCATCTATGATGTTTTTGAGTCTCCTTTTGCGTCAATATATATTGGGGATTGGTTTCTATTGGGTTATCGAAATTTTCCGATTCTATTCTATTTTTAGCGTATTTTCTTCTCTATCTCGCGATTGGGTTTTTCATTTAATCCGTTATTTGATTTAAAAGTGTGATCTTTTTATGTGGGTATTTGTGTTAACTTATGTTCATCCAGTGATTGATGGTTTTCAATGAATTTTGTGGTTTAAAATTTTCATGTTCTTTGCTCTTCAATGTTGGTTTTGGTGAAGCAGAATTATTTATCTTTTATTGGATTTTTTGGGTTAAAAAATTCGACCTTTCCAGATATTAATTGTGGCTGTAATTATCATTCAAGAAGAAATTTTTTTCTATAGTGTTGTTTGTTGAATCTTTTGGATTGTTTATTAATGAATAATTCAATTTTTGAATTCCTATATTTGGAAGAAAATTTTCACTTGGGTTCACTTGTTATTATTATCTATTGAGCCTTTTGGTTTTAGTGGACTATTAAAATTTTCCCTGAATTTTTTTTTTTTTTTTTTGATGAAAAGGTAGGCCTTAGCACTCAAATTTATATAAATTAGAGAGAAAGCCCAAATTGTAAGACAAATACAAACTCTCTCAGCCCAACCAAAGTAGTAGTGACACTACTCTTGTTGTAACCGAAAGGGCCATCAACTCCCCAAATGAACTACATCCCAATAATAAAACTCTCACCCACAATGTTAATCAAACTAGCACCCGCACAAAAGCGACCCCAATCCACTACACAGCACACCGCCGATTCCCAAATATTTTCAACATAAGGACCTCTAAACATAGAATGGTTTCTAGTCAACCAAATAGACCAGATAACCGTTGGAATATAGGATTGAGAAACCTTCGCCCGAACACTCCTGTCACCCGCGCTGCATAACCGTCTCCCCGCTGCCCAGAGCTCCTCAAGAGAGTTGAAGGGCCCTCCCAAGCCCCCTACCACCGCCATCCTACCCCAAACCTCCCTGACCATCGGCAGAAAAGGAAAAGGTGCTCCACCGATTCTTCATCAAGACCACAGAGCGCACACCTTCGATCAACCTCCGGCGCCCATCGAGCCACATATGGCTTAGTAAGCACCTTTCCCTGATAGAAGGTCCACATGAACGCCCTAACCTTCAAAGGCACTTTGCAGCCCCACGCCTCCTTGTGTTTCTACGCTAGGTTAGGGAGGCCAATCTGACCTCTTCGCACCCAGGAGTAACCACTCTTCACCGAGAAGCCCGTGGTCGGCGTGGGCTTCCACACAATTCTGTCCGCCGTATCCCCCTCCACCTGAGCCCCATGTAACTCCTCCAATAAACTTAGGTACTCTCACCTCCCAATACCCGAATCTCCTCTCCCCTGCCAAAAAAGGCAAGCCGGCCCTTCTTTGACCACAGCCATTTGAAAGATCGACGGGAACCGATCTTTTAACAAAGCCTCACCGAGCCAGACATCCTCCCAAAATCTAATAATCTCCCTTGACCCTAAAACCCACCGGGTAGCCTCCGAGAAGTCCTCCAAACCACCCAAGATCCCTTTCCACATGCAGAAATGGAGCCCACCTCGCTCAGAAAACGCACAGCTGGGAAGACACCACATCCATACTTCTCGGCCACCACCCTTGCCCATGCGAGGCTCGGGCAGTCTAGCCATCTCCAAAGCCATTTCATAAAAGTCATGTCCTCAAGATTCAAAATGCCTGACCCTCCTTTCTTCTTTTCGCAACAAACAAGGTCCCATTTTATGAGATGCACCCTATATCTTGCCTCCTTTGCACCATCCCACAAAAATCTTCTCCGAATTGTTAATTAAATTGTTTGCTATCTATTCTACTGTTAAATCCATACCTTCAGTTAATCTTGTTTAGAGTGTTTAAAATGAATGAATATCTTCTGTTTTGGTGTTTGTTGAATCTTCTAAAAAATTTTGAACATGTCTTTCAATTCCCATTATGAAGTAAACTTTTCAACTTTCAGTTACTAGTGGTCTGAAAATTTCAAATTTATATTTTTTTGAATTTGGATTATCATTAATTATTGTTCTTGTTGTTTCCTTTCACTGAAGCACTCTTTTTTTTTAATATTGGTTTTATTGAAGTTCCTAGTTTGTTGATCACAAAAAGGTTTCAAAATGAGGCTGCTCAAGGTAGCGACATGCAATCTAAACCAATGGGCTATGGATTTTGAAAATAATTTGCGAAACATCAAGGAATCGATATCCAGGGCCAAGGAAGCGGGCGCTGTTATTAGGATTGGTCCAGAGCTCGAGATTCCCGGCTATGGCTGTGAAGACCATTTCTTGGAGCAGGATACTGTAACACATTCGTATGACATCAGCCATTGATTCCGTCCCTTGTCCCTGTTTGTGTTTTTTCTGAGAACTCTGGTGGATAACTTAGGCCCCATTTGGAACCAATTGTCAAACATATTTTGTTTTGTACAATATGTTTTTAGATGATTGGTTCTGATTGGGTATTCTTGAACTTGAGTTTTTTGTTTCAGATTTTGGTTTTTGTTTAAAAAATCAATAAACCGCTTTTATAAAATAAAAATTAAAAAAAGGTTGAGAGTGCTTTTGCAAAACTGTAATTTTAAATTAATTTAGAGCATAAACTGCTTTTGAATTGGTTCCAAATGGTGTCTTAGAATCTTATGTATCTTTGCTAAAGTGTTTAGTGTTTGCTATGACCTGTAATATAACCATCTTTTATGTTAAACAAAATGATACATAGAGAGAGAGAGAGAGAGAGAGAGAGAGAGAGAGTATATTTCTCTCTCTTAATATACAAATAGTTCTACAATTGTTATTTATTGCTTCTCAAAAATATATTACATGTCCAAGACTAGTGCCTCACATTTTTTTTACTCCAAAAAAATTGTTTTCATTGACAAGATTTTTATGATTTGTAGATGCTCTGACTTCGTTGGCAATATAATAATATATAGTTTCTGATATAATCGGTTTTATTTTCAACTAAAAGTAGAGTGGAAGAATAGGTGATTGATCATTATACACTTGTTTTTCTAACATGGTTTGAATCATTTAATGTAGATGGGAATGTTTGAAGGATCTTCTATTGGGTGACTGGACTGAAGGCATACTGTGTAGCATTGGTATGCCAATATTGCAAGATAGTGTACGTTACAACTGCCAGGTTTTCTGTTTGAACCAAAGAATAATCATGATTCGACCCAAAATGTGCCTCGCAAATGATGGAAATTACAGGGAATTTCGATGGTTCTCATCATGGACACTCAAAGACCATCTCGTGGATTTCCATCTCCCAGATACCATTGCTGAGGCTCTTTCTCAGGAATCTGTCCCATTTGGTTTTGGTTACATTCAATTCCTAGATGCGTAAGTACTAAAAGTTACCCAATTATTATAAATATTATAGCATTTCTATGTGGATTGATGGTACTTAATTCAGCTGATTGCATCTTTGCATCATTTATGTTGAAAATGGACAAAGAAAGGCATTTTATTCATTGCATTGAATTTAAGCTCGTTGAATTATTTGCTTTATTTTCTTGAATTATTTTCTTAGTGCAATTGCAAGAACAAAATCTCTGTTTTTCCACTTGCATGTTGCAGTAAAATTAAAATTTGTGAAACAATAGCCAACAATCAGAGGGATTATAGATGTCTTCTGCTTCATCATACATTATTTCTTTATTACACCAAATCTCCAAGTTAGTCTTGCTTGCAATAATATAGGAAAGATTGATGGAATTACAAAATATGACAAGAATGAAGCTAGTTTTGATGATGGTTCTGGTCTCCTTGATAATTAGTCTTTTCCAAAAGAAATCTATAAAGAGACTGCATAATTGTCATGTGAAGCATTTACCATGTAAAGGATTGTCCCCTCTCCACAATCTAAAGAATAAAAAAATCAGTAAAAAATAGAAAAGAAATTTTCAATTACAAAATGCTACTGTACCTTAACGCCCTCCAATGTGTTTGTCACAATTACGGCAACGACCAGCGCATTCCCACTTCTTTCAAAACACTCTCAGCCCCCAATACATCCTGCAGTATCTCAATAAAGAAGTGATGCTTCCCCATGTGTTCACCAAATAAGCTCTCCTCCTTTGAAAGATAAGTTCTTCATGCATACACCAACAAATGGCATGCAGAATCATGCATTTAGCCTTTTGACTTCTATCTTCTTCTTTCATTTCTTGAACCATGCCCGCATATGTGATTATCAGGGATTACTGGAAGGGTTGTGAATTTAAACTTCTTAATGGAGAGGCATTTCAACTTACAGTGTGGTGTTTATCTTTTTGTTTGGGTTCTGAGTTAGATTGTTACCCTGTTTGAGGATGCGAGAGAGATTTTCGTACTCCAACTTGTCATCTTGCAAAAGAGTATGCTTATACAAAATGATATCCTTTGCACTGAGAAAACAGTCATGTGGAAAGATTAGTAAGCCGACTAGCATTTTTAAAATGAAAATTTGATCTTTTCTCAGTATATGGTAAAAATTTATAATTGGGCAGATTCAACGTTTGATGTTATTTGTGCTACCCCTTTTATCGCACTCCAACTTTTCATCTTGCAAAAGAGTATGCTTGTAGAAAATGATATCCTTTGCACTGACAGAACAGTCATGTAGAAAGATTAGCAGGCTGACTAGCATTTTTTAAATGAAAATTTGAGCTCTTTTGAGTATATGGTAAAAATTTATAATTGGGCAGATTCAACTTTTGATGTTATTCGTGCAATCCCTTTTATGATTTTGAAGTACCATGAACTGCTATGCTAGATTGTTGAAATTTCTGCAAGGGCAACTTATACTATAAGAATAGCTTATTTCAGTGCTCTTGCTGCCGAAACTTGTGAAGAGCTTTTCACCGCCGATGCACCTCGTATTGGACTTGCATTCAATGGTGTAGAAATATTTACGAATGCTAGTGGAAGTCACCACCAATTGAGAAAGCTCAATCTCCGAATGGATGCAATGAAAAATGCAACCCGCTTCTGTGGAGGTGTCTACATTTACAGTAATCATCAAGGATGTGATGGTGGTCGACTTTACTATGGTACTTGGTAACTACTACTTGAGTGTTCTCTTATGACTGCTAGTGTTTCTGTGATCCTTTTAGCCTGCACCCATGTTAATTTTTAGTTTGTTACATTCTTGAATCCCTGAACTCTTTTGCCCTTAATATTATTTTGCATTGCCTCCATTTATTTTCCTTCTTACTTCTTGTTGTTGGCATTTGTTGTCTTAAATAAATATAAAGCACTTTTAATAAGTTTTTGAAATATTGGTAGCATATGTTAACTTATACGTGACCATGACCTGGACTTGTGTGCCAGCATTGGATAAGAATACTGATCTCCACGTCACTTAAATGTCTCTGCAGAACTATACTCTTACCCCCCGTTTGGATAGCAGAATTGAGTTATTCTGGATAGATAATATGCCAGTATAGATAACAAATCTACAAGAATAAAATATTTTCTGTTTGGTTGTGTTTTTTTTTTATTCTCATTGGAAAACGTAAGAATAAAGGTTGAGTTGTTTGTTTGATAAAGAATAAAATATAAATAAAGTGTAAAAAAGTTAATTTGACATGTGGGCCCATTGATGTATAAGAGGTGTTGATAGGTGATTTGATGTGATGAGGTGTAAAAAGTTGATTTGACATGTGGGCCCATGGGAATAGATAAAGTGAGTATAGCTTATCCTAGGGGTTGCTTAGAATTGTTATACTCTCTTATACTCGTTTAAACTGGCTTAGTAATACCAAGTTATACCTTTCAAACAAACAACCATTTTTCCTATCCATTCTTATACTACCCTTATACCACCCTTATACTCGCTTATTCCGTTACACAAACGGGGGGTTAGTTTCTTGTATAGAAGTTCTTTAGTATAGAAATTGTATCTACAAATTGTATTTTTTTAATATTTGATATAAGTGACATTTCTCTAACTATATCATATTTTACTGTCGGAAAAATTTAAAAATGCAGACAACTTATAATTTTATTGGTGGAAACTGGAATATTCAATAAATTACATGGTCATGTATTCTTCCTATCAAATTTGAGCCTTTTTTCCCCTTCAAACCTTCTATGCTGGACAAGAAGTAAATTAAATAGCATAAAAAACGTGTCTTCCAAAGTTTGAAAGAGTCTGTTATTGTGGCAAATAATTTCGTATCAACTTGTATTCACAGATATTTTCTTACCAATTTCACAAGTCTGTTAATGTTCTGCACAATTAAATTCATCCATCAACAAAAAAATGAAAAAATAAACTTTTTCAATGTATTGTTGACATATTTAATACAGCAAGTGAATGCAATGTGCTATATGACATGCTTTTATCTATTTGCGGCAGATGGGTGCTCTTGTGTTGCTATTAATGGAGATGTTGTTGCTCAAGGATCCCAATTTTCTCTGAAGGATGTGGAAGTTTTGCTTGCCCAACTGGATTTAGATGCAGTAAGCTTACGTTACCTTCCTCTATTTTATTTATATAGTTCATCCTAGCTGTAGTAACTTTTATTTTGCTCTCTTAAAATTTTCTTACCTATGTGGCCAAAGTTGTATTAGATGATACATAAATGAAGTGTAGTTTGTTCTTTGTTTTTTGTTTTCTGATAAGTAGATGACATATTGCAGGATCTGTTTTATTCTAGAGCTCTCTTCTTTTATATAGATTATTCTATACATCCAAAGATCAACAAATGAATCATGTGCTTAAGAAAATTTATGGAGTTCGTGGAGCTTTTCAAATTGGTATCAAAACAGCAGGGGTCATGGTTGGTTAAATGGCTATTATCATGACCATCAAAAAAATATTCATAAATCCTTTTGAAAATGTTTCAGTAAATAGCCAAGTCAACAAATCTGATTTTACAAGATCTCTATTAATAAAACTATACATTTTATGGGTGTTTAGTTTGTTTGAGTGTATTGTGGTGTCCAATGGTATAGTTTAGCATATAAGTGCAATTATAGGTGAATGGCTTAGATGAACTATAGAAATACCATAGAAACTATGTTCTTTATGTAGTCTTGCTGTACGGTAATTGACTAGAATGCCATCGTCTAGACAAGTTAAATTTGGCATCTTATTCGAAGGATGGATATGCCAGATTTATAATGGAAAAGGGAAATAGTGAAAGGAAGAAGGAAGAAACTGAAGGAGAAGGCATTGCATTTATGAATCTTGAATTTGCAGAAAACCTATATGATGATGAAGTTCAAGAATTTCAGGGGTTGGGCAAGAAACAGTGCCGGGGTGTAGCCCATTATCATCTTCTGGGGTTTGATTTTTCGTTTTTTTTTATATATGTTGATTTTTTTCACTGTTCATTTGTTGTCTGGGATTGGGTTTTCCTTTTCTCTTAGTGGGTTGTTTGTCTGATTGGTTGGATAATTTATTTTTCTAATTCTTCTCTCTGAGTTAGCAAAGGTTGCTTCTGTATTTGCTTATCTTAGATCACATAATTTATTGACTATGTGAAACAGAAAAAGAATACCTTGATTAGATTAAAGTAACACAAAATGTTTGACATTAGCTTTTTCTTTGTACATCCTGTAACTCGTTCTAATATTCCTGGTAAATTATTCATGAACCTGATTATTTCACAATTTTTTATAATAAAAATCTGTTCACTATACCCTTTCGATGTGACAATCTGATTTGTTGTTAAGAACATGAATAATAGCTAGAATCTTGTTCTAGCCAACCGAGAACTTGTTTGATGTTATTAGTAATGCATAGATCTTCCTTTCAATAGAGATGTGGAAATGTGGACTGTTTGCAACCCAGTGGTGGCGCACTGGTTATTGGCATGGAATAGGTGCAAGCTTCTTTGAGGGCACTTCATTTAGATGGTTATTGTGACCTGCGTACTGTAAACTATATATCACATCATCCTATTACATTATTGAATTTTACCTAGAGCATAACCTTTCGGGTTTAAGTGACATCTTACCTCATGAATGCAACAAGACTCCCAGTCCCCCTGTCAAAATTGAATTTCCATCGGGTTATTTGATAGTCCCTTGCATAAGAAGTGACTTTGACCTGTTACACTGTGGGAAGAGATGAAGCTAGACAAAGTTTTAGCTATTTTTCCCCATTAGGAAAGAATGAAAAATTATATGATAAATGTTTCAGAAAAAAAGATAGACTGCATTTAATAGAACATGTTGAAGTGGTCTGATTTGGTTTCAAGTTGTCTGATGGAATAGGGTGTTGTAAAGCAGATTTCACAAAATGATCGATTTTGCAGTAACTCTTCTCATATATTGCTAGTATCCACCTGACTAGAGCCAGTCCATATATTTTAATGAGTATCTACCACTTAATACAATTTCAATGTAAAGTGCTTAGTTTTCCAGTATTAAGTAAATCATATGCGGAATAATGGATACAAAGTAAACATTTTGTATTTAGATATGGTGTTGCATGCACATACTCAATCAAAGTATATAACTAGTAGCTACTTTTATGACACATTATTTATCCTAACCAAAATATGTAGCTTGCCAAGAATTCAATATGCGTTTCTTCAGCTAGCTTGAAGTTCATAGTGCTAAAATATAATCTTTTATCTTCATGTATGATTTGTTCACTTAAGCAGATAAAAGAAGCCATGGCGAGAACTTTCTAGATATGAAATCATTGGAAATGTCATTTTCAATTCTAACAAATTCTCAGCCATATCTTCTTTTAGCTATGGGGACTCATGGTTCTTTCTTTCTTTTTATTTTTATATCCCCCCTTTTCCTTTCATATAGTCCTGTTTTGGTGGGTCATACAATTCGGAAATGGAAAAAATGGAAAAAGCCTTATGTACTGCGTGTATGGGATAGTACCTGGTTTGTCTTTGTGGATATTTGTTCCCCAAGGTAGCAACATACAATTATACAAGACATGCAACTAGGTGATCAATGATCAAGACATCCATTAGAAAATGAATAGATTGGGGTTCCAATTTATTGAGCTTCGATCAATTTTTTATTTATCCCCTGTTTTATGCATATCTGGCTGAATGATGTGGAATTGATGGTTGGATACTGTCATTTATACTGCAGCTGGTACAATGTGAAAATTAATAAGCGACATTAGCGAGACCTTTCTGTGCACCAGGGCCACTCCCCACATTCTTTGTTTGTTTTCCCTAATGCAACAGGGGCTTGTCTCCATTATATCATGCTTATAGATATTCTCAAGGATCCACATGATAGGATATATGAAACAATTAAAAATAGGCCATACAGAACTGTTGCTATGGTTGCAGTATATCCTAACTACATTATAAGTTGCCAGTCATCAATAAAAACATTATTTTCCTAGTTTCCCAACATGTCCCATTCTGGAAATTTTCATTTTGGATAATTTGTATCATATCATAAAATGTATTTTCTGCAGTATCATTATTCATTTTAGGTTATATATTGTTAATGGTGGACAGGTTTCTAGTTATCGTGGATCTATAAGCAGCTTCAGGGAGCAAGCAAGTCGGAAGTCAAAAATATCCTTTGTGAAGGTGCCACATAAACTTTGTCAAACTTTCAACCTTCGAATGTCACCTTCAAGTCCAGTTAAGGTGAGCTATTTTGTTTAAGAATGGTTCCATCATTATACTAACACTTCATGATATTTATCAACTGAATATTCCATTTTGATGAAAGTGTATAATTTGCAGTTTTTTGGACACAAAGAGACTGATTAAATTTCTTTTGGATGTGGTCATATTATTATTGTATATATCCCGTTACTATTGCTCCTTGCTGGATGTACTTTCAATTTTCAATGCACAGTTCATATCAGATTTTATGTATATATGTTTTTTACTTTCTATATTTGAGTCCACTATCTCTCTCTATTTGAAGATTGACGATGTTTTTTTTTTTGACTTTTTAAAGGAAAATCGTTATAACTCCCTGCAAAACTGTTTTCATCATAAAAGTCCTCTTAACCCTAAGCTCTCGTTTAAGAAACGGAATAAGCGAGTATAAGGGTAGTATAAGGGTGGTATAAGAATGGATAGGAAAAATGGTTATTTGTTTGCAGGGTATAACTTGGTATTACTAAGCTAGTTTAAACGAGTATAAGAGAGTATAATAATTCTAAGTAACCCTATGATAAGCTATACTCACTTTATCTATTCTCATGGCCCACATGTCAAATCAACTTTTTACATCTTATCACATCAAATCACCTATCAACACCTCTTATACATCAAAGGGCCCACATGTCAAATCAACTTTTTTACACTTTATTTATATTTTATTTTTATCAACCAAACAACTCAACATTTATTCTTACGTTTTCCAATGAGAATAAAAAAAACACAACCAAACAGAAAATTTCTTATTCATGTAGATTTGTTATCTATACTGGCATAGTTATCTATCCAGAATAACTCAATTTCGTTATCAAACGGGGACCAAGTGTTTCTTAATTAGTTGATTTAGTCCCTGGGTCAACTTGCTGTTAGTTGAGAAAACATATTCTTTGAATATTTCGTTTAGCTAACGGTGTCACTTTAAATTGTATTCGATTACGTCCCTTTAAAATTGATCAAATCAACATTGATCCTTTCACTGACAAAAATGCCCTTGGCTCGATGAAATCTCTAAAATAATTCATGATTGTACAATGATTTTTGCAATTTCGACAAGTTTGTTGGGAGTTATATTGACTTTTCCACAATAAAATTCACTAATATCATTCATTGTGTGTATCTAGAACCATAAAAAATAAAAACATCAAGATAAGCTAGTAAAGGTCACTTGCCTGTGTTGGGAGAGATAATATAAGTATGAGAATTGAATCGTATTTGTTTTGTGCATATAAGGTTGCTTTTGATTTTATCGGTAACATTCGCATTTCAAATCGAGTGGGATGTGCACGTGTAAATGACAATCCATCGGACGGCTCACTGATGGTTCATAGGATGACCTGATTAGATGTTGAAATTATATAGGATGGTGAGCTTGAATGCACTTGGTACAAGATTTTCTTTTGTCAAAAGCAACGGATGCAACCATTTCATGTTGAGTTAACATTTACTCAGATGGTGAGTAGATGGATTGATACCAAGGATAAATTCACATTTTTTTAAATTTATGGGGAGCTATATCGATTTCATTATTTTATGAGATTTAAATCCGATTTTGATGACTTTGTAGGTAGTTTATATCATTTTTTCTTTAAGGGTTAATATAAGTAACCTTCAATGTGGTGTTAATATTAACTAGATGGTGAGTTAGATGGCATGATGGTAGGGACTAATTCAATAGTTTTAAGTATCATGGGGAGCTACGTCGATTGCCATGATTTTAAAGGGATTTCGACAAGATTGTAGGGAGTTGTATCTATTTTTCCCCTTTTCATCGATATAGATGTTTTTTCTTGATTGAACATAAACATGTTTTGAGTATGAGTTTATATAATGATTCTCTATTTGAATCTAGGTATGTGTAGCTCAGTTTTTTTTTTTTAAGGGATTGAGATCATCTCACAACTCTCATCCTAACCACTGTCCCAAGCTATGTCACACCCCATACTTCATGTGTGTGGTCCACGTGGTTTATCATGACAGACAGCTTGTGATGTGGTTGGAAGAGAGGTTAAGATTGGTTCTTATCCCTTTTTTTAGATTGGATGGAGCTTGAGTCTTGACATTGTGCATGCAAACTTACTCATGATATCATCATACAACACTTTGCATTGTAACTTTTTCCCCTTTTTATTTCTCTGTCAATTAAGCAGGAAAATGTGATATCAGTCTATATTCTATAAGCACCTCATTCGTCAGATTTATCTTAGAACTCATTATATGATACGTCATTGGAGGTGGCTCAATATATCGGGTAGTCCTATTAATGGATCATAAGAGTTCTGTTATCTCTTTACCTCATCATAATGTTTCATTACTTTCCATGTAAACTGTCAAATGTCATTGCATCATCCATCCTTTCTGTTCTTCTGATTTTCACTTTATGCAGATCAGATATCATGTCCCCGAGGAGGAGATAGCATTTGGGCCTAGTTGCTGGTTATGGGATTATCTGAGAAGAAGTGGAGCTTCTGGATTTTTGCTTCCACTTTCTGGTGGAGCTGATAGTTCTTCTGTGGCTGCTATTGTCGGTTGCATGTGCCAACTTGTTGTAAAAGGTCAGTTTTACTAATCTTAAGAACCTGCCATTTCAGATGTCTTCAACTTTATTTTAATTATATCTCTATTTTATGCACATTGTTGGTGGCTTTGATTGTCGTTAAAATCTTGTCTTCGCCAAAAAAATATAAAAACCTTACTTATTATTGGTAGAAAGTGGAAGCAAGGGGTCGAATCCACAGGGAGGCTATTGAAGTAAACATATAAAAGTACAAAGGCATAAACAGATTTAAAAAAAAATTTGAAGGGTTGATATGAGAAAACTAAAATAAAAATATTGGGTTGGACAAATTATGAAAAAGACCATCAAGGATTGGAAATCCACCCCACGTGTATCGTGATAATTCTTTCTTTTGCATTTAATGAAAACAAATTATTTTAAAAGCAGTTCACTTTTACTCGATTTAAAATTAGGGTTTATAAAGCATCAACCGTATCCCATCTAAGTAGAACGACGGAAGATCTAAAAATACCCATAATCAAAAGAAATCTGAATTGAAGAAACTATATAAACATGAAGAACAAATCGGAAAACATCAATGCACAAAGAATAGAATCAATCACTCAAACGCATGGGGTGGAATCCTCTCCTTGATGGAAGGATTTTCTAGCCTACCATGGTTGATGAAATTCTAAAATAAAAATAAAAATAATTCATGCAAATAAAATAAAGAGACACTTCTATTGAAATCACAATGGAATCTATGTCTATAATATCAAAGAAATTAAAAACAAAAAAACTAAAACTAAAAACAAAAACTAAAAACAGAAAAGAAAGGACAATAGCTGAAAATAAATTCCTTCTTGACTGAATGAAGAACTTCCTCCTTGGCTGAATTGAATTCTTCTTCCTCTCTTTCTGTAGTGCCCTTTTTATAGGGGTTTTGAGGGTTGAATTAGTTGTAAATGCTGATTTGCTTGAGTTGTTAATGCTGATTTGCAAAATATGTTGGAAATATAATTGCAAAATATGTTGGAGATCTTCTTGATTTGTTGGAGATGTCAAAGCTGATTTGATTGAAGATTTTATTGATTTGGTGAATCAGATTTAGAAGCTTTGATGAATATTTGAATGTTAATTTCTTCTCCAATTTATAACCTGCCAAATTTAGATCATGCAAAATTTAAATACTGCCAAATTTAGATTTCTAAATTTAAAATATGGCTCCATATGAAAAATATGATAATACATATTAATTGTATAAATATTATCAATTTGTGCAAAATATGTTTTGAATATAAATAATAGAAACTTCCCTAATATGCATATATAAATTAATAATTACATAGGAAAATGTTCTAAAACAACTCTTAAAGCATATGAAAATATGTTCTTTTGAATATCTAACAAATACCCCCAAACCGCCTTTTTGCTAGTCCTCGAGCAAAACTAAAAAAAAGAAAATCCTAACTCACTTTCGCAGAATCACGGTTACACTTAGCATGTGCAACAAGCCTTTAAACCCCTAGGTCACCCCTAGTGGACGAGTTGTGTCTCGTGAGGGTTTGCAGCGAATATACCCACAAAATTTTTTTTTTTTTTTTTTTTTTTTTGAAAATCTGAGAAAAGTGACATCTTAGGGAGCTTGATAAAAATCTACTAAAGATGAGAATTCTATCCACACGTTAGAAGTTTTCACTCATAATCAAGTCCTGAAATGTGTGTGTGCATAGCCAACAAGGATGTAGCTTTCTTTTTCCAAGTAAAACTTAATTTTGATCACCTTCAGAATGGATTTCGCCTTGACTTCAAAAACTCACTGGATATTACACTCAACAAGGAAATCACTCAGAAATGGGCTCATTTCTCTCAACTTATATGTGGCAAGGAATCAAAATTCAAATCATCCACATATAAGATTTTATAGAAGGACGGACCATATCAAAGAGAAAAAAAAAATTAATTTGATCTCAGGAACGGAATATCATTAACTCAAGAACATTGGATTAAATACCATAAGTCCTCATCATCTATTCTCCACATTTTAACCACATTACATTTAGGATCAAGTAGGTCTTTTCAATAGGTTGTAATGGGGCTAGGGTTATTGTTGATAACTCGACAAGGTTCATTCAAAAATGCTTTGAGAATTTTTATACTTTCCGATGAATATCAACTCTTTTTTTCTTTTTTTTTCTTTTTCTTTTCCTCTTTTTATTTCTTTTCTTTTTGTTTTGTTTTTTTCTTTTCTCTAGAATCATGATAGTAATAACCCTTCCATGGAATTTCATAGTAATTGATTGTTTTTTTCTTTTTCTTTCCTTGTTTCCAAAGCAAAATGTAAGATTACAATCATTGAGTGAAGTATATGTTGGAAAAATAGGTTGAACGAAGACAGGCTTATATGGCTCAAGGGGTTTGACTAGTGGATAAGTATAAGAATAGGTCGGCTGAATATGATAGATGGGTTAGCAAAGATAGCCTAAATCATTTCCTAAGTTTCATATGGTTATTATATGCCTTGAAAAGATTTCAGAGGAGTTTCTGGTGTAGTAATCCAATTTTTTATGGTATTCATGAGTCTTTGATCAAAACAAGAATAAAGAGATCAAGCAAACAACATTTAAGCGAAAACAAGAAAATTTGAGTTAACTTGTAACTCAGAATTATGTAAAAAACCTCCAAGAATAGAATGGCTCAAATCTCTCATGGGTTAAGTCTCCACTAATGATTCTTCTAGTTCTCTCCGTTAAATTTCACTTTTCCATTTAGGCTACATACATGTGGCTATAAGTGCTGAATTTTTTTTTCAAGACTTGAAATTTGTGAAAAACATTTTAGACACTGGATAGAATTAACAACTAAAGTGAAAATTGATCTGGCAAGCCAAATGCATCCCAATGATTAAATTTTTCCCAAAATTTCATTTCATTTTTTTTTCTTTTTTTCTCTTTTTTTTTTATTTTTTTATTTTTTGAAATATCACATCAAAATTTGTTGATTACACCCCCAAACCTAAATCTAACATTGTCCTCAATGTGAATGACAACTACAAGATGATGCATGTGATGCTCAAAAATGAAAAGGACAATAGAAATATGTAAAGAAGGTAGAGTCTGCATACCTCATCTGATGTGAATTCTTATAATTTATCCTGTGACAAAATAGCTTAGTGAATTCGCACAGAAACATAGAAATGACAAATATGTACACAAAGTCAAAGCATAATAATTGAAAAATGTCCTAACCCTAAACTGAAAAATCTAATAGAATGTACAAAGTGATCAATCCTGATACACAGGATCTTTCAAAAGTGTGTCCTCAACTTCTGGGCTCGGACACTCAAGGTATGGTTTCAAACGATGTCCATTGACCTGAAAAGTACTACCATCCTTGGCATTATGAATTTCAATCGTCCCATGGGGATGAACTTTCTCAACCGTGTATGGACCAGTCCAGCGAGACATCAATTTCCCAGGGAATAGATGTAGTCTAGAATTGTACAAAAAGACCTTCTGACCGGGAAAAAATTCCTTACGAAGGATAATCTTATCATGCATGGTCTTCATGCGGTCCTTATACCTTGCGGCACAGTTATAAGCATCATTTCTAATTTCTTCTAACTCATCGAGTTGCAGTTTCCTATGTTCCCCTTGCCTTGTCACGATCAAAATTGAGGCGTTTCATTGCCCAGTATGCTTTGTGTTCTAATTTGACAGGTAAATGGTAAGCCTTGCCAGAAATAGGGGCTTGGTCATTGATGGATAGAGGGGAATGATCCTTAAACTCTAACTGGGGTGACTTGATACTTGATGACACTAGCTGAGATTCAGAAATGGGCACTGATTCAAACTGAGTGACCCATTTGCTAGTATCCATGATTAGAGTGGAATCTAAAAGTGCATTCGCTTTCCTAATCAGACCTTCTTCATCAAAATCTTTGCTGAATGGGTCAGAATAACTTGACTCTTCCAAAGAGTTGTTGATCATATCATCAATCATGCAAACTTCTTCAAGATCATCAATATCAGGTGATTGGTTACTACTGTGGAAAACATTGAGTTGGACAGTCATGTTTCCAAAGGCTAGAGTCATTATACCATTCCTACATCTAATAACAGCATCTGAAGTGGCTAGAAATGGTCTGCCTAGGATCACAGGGATATGGCTACCTGGGTTTTTCACTGGTTCAGTTTCTAGGACAACAAAATCCACAGGGTAATAGAATTCTTTAACCTTGACAATCACATCTTCCACAATTCCCTTTGGATACTTCACAGTTCTATCTGCTAATGAAAGGGTAATGTCTGTGGGTTTTAACTCCCCCAGACCTAACTCTTTGTACACAGAATAAGGTAGCAAATTCACACTGGCTCCTAAATCTAAGAGGGCTTTTTGGATGACAGTCTCTCCTACTTTGATCGCAATTGTGGGGCAACCAGGGTCCTTATATTTTGGAGCAATTTGATGTTGAATGAAAGATGAGGCTTGCGCAGCCATCACAGCATGCCTAGGAACACCCGTTCTCCTTTTCACTGTGGTGAGATCTTTCAGAAATTTTGTATAGGAGGGAATCTGTTTGATGGCATCTAACTAAGGTATATTGATCTGAACATTCTTAAATATTTTCATGATATCATCAAAATGAGAATTTTTCTTGGGTTGTTGTAACCTAAGAGGATAAGGAGCTTTGGGTTTGTAGACATCTATTGGTTTTGGTGCAATTTCTTGGGCTTCCTTTCCCTTCTCTTGGGCCTCCTGACCCTCTTCTTGGTCAACATTCTTATGGACCGCGATTTCTTCACTGTTGTCCTTGGGGGGTTGGACCTTCTTGTCCACTCGCCTGCCATATGTTAAGGTGGTAATGGCCTGGACTTCATGGGATGGGTTTCCCTCGGTGTTAACTTGATATTGCCCCCTTGGGTCATGACTCTGTTGCCTACTAGGATTAGGCACTGGCTGACTAGGTAATTCACCCTTCTTCCTATCTCCTAGAGAATTGGCTATTTGGCTTAAACTAACTTCAAGTTTTGCAATTGCTTGTGCATGGATTTGATTAGTCTGGGTTTGTGACAAATTGGTTTATTGTTGCTGATGGATGAATTCTTGTTGTTGCTTCATCATGTTAGCCATCATGGCTTCCAGATGTGAGGGTTGTTGAGGAATGGGAGCAGCATAAGGAGGAGGAGGTGGAACCAAAGGTTGGTTCTGTTGAGGAGCTTGTGATGGGCCTGGCCTGGAAAAATTTCTTTGATACCCTGGTGGACCACCTTGATATTGGATAGGTTCATTCTGCCTATAGGAGAAGTTTGGATGAAACCTATTATCGGGATGGTAGACTGGACCAAAAGAGTTGGGAGTGGGCTTTTTGAAGGCATTATATGAATTAACCACATTTGCCTGCTCAGCCTTGATGGTGGGCAAACTCGGGCAACACTCCACTAGATGCTCTGAACTATTACAAATGAGACATATGCTGTGTGGCGCATGTTCCACATTCATTATGGGGTTTGGATCTCTCTGTGAGCTCCGGTTTGTTGATATCGCAAAAGTATCAAACTTCTTACTCAATTTGTTCACCCCATCCACTAAGTTGGTCATGACATATTTAAGATCTGGATCTGCTTTTATTTCATAAATACCTGACTTTCTAGATCCTCTATCATCAACTTCATTGTCATAACTACTCCAATTATGGGCATTCTCAGCTAAATCTACAAGGAACTCATAGGCTTCATCAGGGGTCTGATCCATGAACTTACCCTTGTGCATGGACTCAATCATGTTCCTATGTGTGTGAGGTAGTCCCTTATAGAAGAAGTGAACTAGTTGGGCTTTGTCAAGCCCATGGTGTGGGCATTTGATTAACAAATCATGAAATTTTTCCCAAATTTGAGAAAATTCATCTTCAGCTCTCCCCCTAAAAGTTCTAATGGCATCTTTGATTTTTGCAGTTTTTGCCATAGGATAAAATTTTGTCATGAATTTCTTAGAGAGTTGTTCCCATGTTGAAATTGAATTGGTAGAGAGGGAATACAGCCATGCAGCTGCATGATCTTCCAACGTCATGGGGAACAACCTCAATTTGACACCTTCCTCATCTAAGTTCTGATTTTTGAATGTCTGACAAATTGTCAAGAATTTGTTTAAATGGATATAGGGTTGCTCACTCTCGAACCCATGGAAAATTTGGAAGCATATTGATGGTTGCCGGTCGAATTTCAAATTGGGTTGCAGTGGTGGCCGGCAGAACTATGCAGGTTGGTGGATCGGAAGATGCAGGAGCATATAGCTCATTTAAGGTTTTGGCACGTTCACCCATTGTGAAGAGTGATGACTGGTTAAGGACTCGCCTATGTAGATGAAAGGTTCTCTCAATCTCAGGGTCTAAAGGTATTAACTCTCCTCTATTCGATCTTCTACCGTGCATGCACCAAAACAAAAATTCTTGAAGTTCTCCTAGATTAGACAGCTCTTAACAGGTTTGAAGAATACACGTAAGCCTCCAATTCGGTCCTATGAAACCAAATTGACCAGGTCAGCCTCCAGGTAGTGGTGGGGTCACAATGGTCCCGCTTAAGTACCACCCTCCTAGAACACAAAGTGTCTCCCTTAGAGGGACAAGGCTTTCCTAGACATCAACATGATCAAAGAGCGCAATTGGTGAAGCTTTTAGTGGTCTCCGCCTTAATTTGCTCAAGAATCCTAGATGTCTAATTGATTTTATAGTGATTGGCTTGGGATACTTATGCAATGTTGGTTGAATTTTTTTTTTTATGAATTTTGCCTTTAAATTGATTTATGCAATTGAATACGCTAAATGCACAAAGATTAAAGTAAGAGCTTTTTTTCGATGGAAAACTTACCTACGGAGTATGTTCACTCCGGAAATCCAAAAATTTGAAGTGAAATTAAATCAATGAGTCTTCCTCATCCTTCTTTCTTCTTCCTGCAAAACAAATAAAAGAATTTTTTTTTTATGATTTTTTTTTTTTTAAGAAAAAAAAAATTGATACCTTCAACCTTTACCGTTACTTACCTTGCCTCCCCGGCAACGGCGCCAATTTGTTGGTGGCTTTGATTGTCGTTAAAATCTCGTCTTCGCCAACAAAATATAAAAACCTTACTTATTATTGGTAGAAAGTGGAAGCAAGGGGTCGAATCCACAGGGAGGCTATTGAAGTAAACATATAAAAGTACAAAGGCATAAACAGATTTAAAAAAAAATTTGAAGGGTTGATATGAGAAAACTAAAATAAAAATATTGGGTTGGACAAATTGTGAAAAAGACCATCAAGGATTGGAAATCCACCCCACGTGTATCGTGATAATTCTTCCTTTTGCATTTAATGAAAACAAATTATTTTAAAAGCAGTTCACTTCTACTCGATTTAAAATTAGGGTTTATAAAGCATCAACCGTATCCCATCTAAGTAGAACGACGGAAGATCTAAAAATACCCATAATCAAAAGAAATCTGAATTGAAGAAACTATATAAACATGAAGAACAAATCGGAAAACATCAATGCACAAAAAAAGAATTAATCACTCAAACGCATGGGGTGGAATCCTCTCCTTGATGGAAGGATTTTCTAGCCTACCATGGTTGATGAAATTCTAAAATAAAAATAAAAATAATTCATGCAAATAAAATAAAGAGACACTTCTATTGAAATCACAATGGAATCTATGTCTATAATATCAAAGAAATTAAAAACAAAAAAAACTAAAACTAAAAACAAAAACTAAAAACAGAAAAGAAAGGACAATAGCTGAAAATAAATTCCTTCTTGACTGAATGAAGAACTTCCTCCTTGGCTGAATTGAATTCTTCTTCCTCTCTCTCTGTAGTGCCCTTTTTATAGGGGTTTTGAGGGTTGAATTAGTTGTAAATGCTGATTTGCTTGAGTTGTTAATGCTGATTTGCAAAATATGTTGGAAATATAATTGCAAAATATGTTGGAGATCTTCTTGATTTGTTGGAGATGTCAAAGCTGATTTGATTGAAGATTTTATTGATTTGGTGAATCAGATTTAGAAGCTTTGATGAATATTTGAATGCTAATTTCTTCTCTAATTTATAACCTGCCAAATTTAGATCATGCAAAATTTAAATACTGCCAAATTTAGATTTCTAAATTTAAAATATGGCTCCATATGAAAAATATGATAATACATATTAATTGTATAAATATTATCAATTTGTGCAAAATATGTTTTGAATATAAATAATAGAAACTTCCCTAATATGCATATATATAAATTAATAATTACATAGGAAAATGTTCTAAAACAACTCTTAAAGCATATGAAAATATGTTCTTTTGAATATCTAACACACATCATAACAAAAAAAATTCTGCTGTTGATTAATGCAGATATCAGAAATGGTGATGAACAAGTCAAAGCTGATGCAATACGTATTGGTCATTACAAAAATGGCGATTTTCCAACTGACAGCAAGGAGTTTGCCAAACGTGTTTTCTATACAGTTTATATGGGAACTGAAAATAGGTCGGAATTGATTAGAACTCAAATCACCATTTTGCAATTGTTCTCAAGCTTTTATAATTATTGATAGTGTTATTTTCTAATCAATTACAGGAGATTTAAGATATCTTTTACTATGCCTTTATTATCTTATCTGAATTTTGTGAGTTTTAGATTGTTTTTGGGGTAGTTTTTTATTGTTGATTTGTTGCATTGACATGTATTGAATGACACCCATCTTAGTGATAACACTATATGGAACTTAATAAGTTCATGTTAAATTGTAAATTTTTAAATGCTCGTTTTGCTTGGTACACGAGTCATTATTAAATTCTGTATTTATGTGCAACTGCTAAAGTAGAATGTCTCAAGTTTTGCATAAGTAAACTTGTTTTCTAATCCAAAAGAAATGATCCTTGTTCTTTAGAAATATTTTCTTGTGATGAGCACTATGATTAATTCACTTTAAAAAGTTAATATTGTTAGATTTACAATCTAATCATGTAATATGCAAAATGTGAAAAAAGTAAATGGTTGAGATAGACTTCTGAAACACCTCTACCTGCCCAATGTAGTTGTTGCTGTGTGTCATTCATTTAAACATTTCTATGTGAAAGTTATATATCTGTGTTTATTTAGATGCTTGTTGCTCTATTATATTTGCACTGCACTTTTCCAATTTATTTGAGGAATATTTCAGATTTGTTGCTTCTGTAGTTTAATGTAATTTGTCATTTTAAACCCAGTGTATGTTGTTACTGAATAAATCAGTCCATTTGATGTGTTATAGTATGAACATTACTTATTTATATATGTTTAGAACCATGTGAATTTTTCTGTTCCTTAATTTTTATGTGAAATATTAAGTTGACAAAATTAGATGTTTTTCTGCCTCTTACTATTGTATTATTTTGATCAATGTTAAGTAGCTGGTGACATCCAGGCTGAAAACTAGTCTGTAATCCACTTCATACTTATTAACCAATGTTTATGTGGTATATGTTTGGTCATTGAAAATAAACTAAACTGCCAGAAGAAGTAGAAAAAATCTAAGGAATTAAAAGGTTGTGAAATAGTATGGGAACTTAAAGAAATTTATAAACAATAAATAAGATGTGTGATTTTTATTTACAGGTAATTCTCATGGTTATACACATGCATGCATGCCTGATAATGAAAAAATAGAACGCAAGCCAGACACTTCTAAAGAATCTTCACTCTTTATGTGAAACTCAATCACTCTTTATGTGAAACTCAATCATCAAAACATAATTTTTACGGTCATCCAGCCGATGTATCTATGGACGGTTCAGATTTCTAGTTGAGGTTTATTGTGAGTCCACGAGAAGTGGAGAACTTCCATCACATGCTGTTTCACAGTTTTTTGACAACCATGCCATAAATTGGGTACCAAACAATACTGTGTCAATTTCAAGCTGAGAACTGGTTCTAAATTAATCTCAAGTCATGAGGGATCATATGTCGGTCAGAAAAGCTGACCCTGGATAGATGGGACAAGGCTTGTTGTTAATACACAGTATACAAATCATGTCAAGTGCTTCATAACATCTACATCAATCTGTTCGACAAATGTCAATGATATCAAGGGCGTCAGTCTGATGGTACTTCAGAATTTTTCAAAATCAAAACATTTTTCTAATGTCTGTTTTTGAAGTAAGAAAATTTGATACGATGAATATGAAACAATGCCTTAAACGTTAATTTTGAAGCAAGTTGTTCCATTATAAATCTCATTATTTTATCAGGTCATGCAGCAATTTCTTTTTAACCATTCTAAGCTGCTTTTTATAGAATTTCTCTGTGAATTTTAAAGTTCATGGAGGAATATATTTGTAATATTTTGTATTATTTGGCAATATTGTGCAACTCATCTGCTTCCATACCTCTTCAGATATTAAAAATTGCTTTATCAGAATATACCTGACTGCCCAAGATCATCTTTATGAAATAATTACCAAACTCTTTGGATTATTTGCTTTATGCATCATACATATGTATGCACATACAAACACACATGTATACACACACACTGATATATAGAGAGACATTTGTGTCTTTGCTTGATTATGTGCAAGTGCTTGATTGTAGGTTCGGGCCATGAATTGTTATATATTTAAGTTGATAAATAATTCTGTTAATTATGGCTCCCTGCAGTTCTGATGCCACAAGGAATCGGGCCAAAAATCTAGCAGAAGAGATTGGCTCATGGCACCTTGATGTTGCTATTGATAGTGTAGTATCTTCATTGCTTTCCTTATTCCAAACACTTACTGGGAAACGCCCCCTATACAAGGTGCACGTTTCTATGAAACTTGATATCTATTGTAACTCTGTCAGGATTAGGAGGAAACCTATTGATTGGTAATAGAAGTCTCATTTTTTAGCTTGCGTAGGAGTAAAGGGAAAGAAAAAAAAAGAATTCAGGTCATTTTCCTTGTCATCTGAATTCCTGATTGTCATGGCTCATGGGTTTGGAAAATCAAATATAGTTTTCAGTTTTACATGACTTTTGGAAGGTATCAATGAAGAATTACTGATGAGTGATGACTGTTGTTTTACATGTTTGCTAATAAGAACTATGTGTGTACAGGTTGATGGTGGATCTAATGTTGAGAATTTAGGGTTGCAAAACATTCAAGCACGAGTTAGAATGGTTCTCGCGTTCATGTTGGCATCACTCCTGCCTTGGGTTCATAATAAACCAGGATTTTTTCTGGTATTAGGTAGCTCCAATGTGGATGAGGGATTGCGTGGTTATCTGACCAAGGTAAACAAATTAGTACTTTTGCATTTTAGATAACAAATGCATCTCATTTTTTTTTATCAAGTTTTTTGCGTTCTCCGATCATCCTTTGATTTTGATTCATCTTGTACTTATTGAGTCTTTAAGTTTAACGAACAAACCTTATCTATATATGTGAAGTACGATTTTAGGTTAAAATGTACAACTCTCTCTATATATACTTTTTGCATTGAATTTACAACTCTCTCTCTAGACTTTTTGTATATCTAGGTGTGGTTTTAAGAAATGTCTGAATAATATTTTTTGTCATGAAAGTAATGATTGGGTATTTTCTGCAGTACGACTGCAGCTCAGCAGATATAAATCCTATTGGGAGTGTGAGTAAGCAGGATCTTCGGTCATTTCTACGTTGGGCTGCCATTCATCTTGGGTTTTCATCTTTAGCAGATATTGAGGCAGCTCCTCCGACAGCAGAATTGGAGCCCATTCGCTCCAATTATAACCAGGTGACTATCGTAAAAGCACATTGTATATTTATCTTGTTTGTTGACTAAAGTTTGGCAACCATAAAAATTTTGGATGCGAGAACCGGAACATGGTTTGCTTCATAGATATGGATCCCTCCAGTATCATATACCCTTTCACCTGTCCCTATTTCTTTTGCTGGCTCAATCTGTATTCAGGATATGAGAAAATATGGAGGTCTGATGCTTTATTTCTCATGATCTTTTATCTTGGTTCTAGAAGATTTGGTGGTTATTCTTGATATGGAACCTCATTCAATTAGTTGTCAGTCTTGTTACTTAATGCTCCGAATTAGTGATGAATTCAATGTTTTCTTTTTGTTAAAAGTTTAATTTTTGTTAAATTATGTTTCATCAACAATAAACGTCTCACTGAATAATTCGCATATAAATGAAATAAATATTTATTAAATGCATAATTCTTATTTTAATTGTGCGATATAATTAAAATAAAAAGGCAAAAAAAATGCTCTGCTAGATTTTAGTGTCGGTTATTGATTATATTACCTTGATTGAAATATTAATTTGAAAACAGAGGCCTTTGTCACTTTATGTTATAAAATTATTGGAAGATCATGGATTTGATTTAATATTGATGATTGTGCATGTTGTAATTATTTTTTCAATTATTGTAATTTTTATTTTTTGTACTTCTCTCCAATTTTTGCAAACCTAACCTGAAGTATACCTAATTGCAAACTTTTGCCATTGCCGAATTATTCCCGCATCCTGAACTTGTGACAAGGGTTGTCTGACCCAGCATTGCATGCAGTTTAGGAGCTATGGATGTGGAATGTTTACCCTTGTTCATTATATATGAACAAGCAGATGAATTTATCATTGGATACACTTCATGGTGTTTCATAGAACAGTTTGGTATGTGCATGATATCTTGTGTTTTCTGTAACTTAGTTGGATGAAGTGGACATGGGCATGACATATGAGGAGCTATCTGTTTATGGGAGGCTGCGTAAGATCTTCCGCTGTGGCCCTGTGTCAATGTTTCAGGTTGGTTCCTTTGCTTTTTTAAAGTAGCATTCACTGGTTAATAACACGGCCTCAATTGAAAGATCGCTACGTGAATATATAGTTGCTGAAAGATTAAGCTGGTATGGTCACTGGATGGTATCACATGTTCGAATCTAGATTGTTGGGCGGTGGGCACATAAAACCTAAGTAGATGATGATGATGATTTATAAAAAAAAAAAATTTACTTGTTTGAAAAAAAGGGCAGGCAATGTGTGAGGATTTATTACCGAAGAGTCAAATATGGTCAAATTTGTTGTATACAGTGTTGTAAAAAAGTGGTAGGTGGTTGTCGAGTGATCAATGGCTTCCTAGGGATTAATTGGATAGGCAGGATTAAGCTAGGATTAATTTGCCAATTTTTCATAAGAAAAAATATTATACATAATAATGAAAATATAAAATAAATAACATGAATGCAATAAAATAGGGGAAAAGGGAAAAAATCAAAATATTCAGATTAAACCCTGTTAAATTATTGCTCCATTTAATTTTTGTTTAATCTCCATTGAATCTCACAACTTCTTAGTCCCCTGGATGAGGCAGGCGAGGCCCAACTCTTCTAGGTGCCTGCTTAATACCGCTTTTTAGAACAATGATGGATTGGAATCACAAAAATATCCATAAGCAAGATTCCTTTTTTACAATTTTGTTTTGTTGACATTCTAACAGTTGTTTGTGACAGAATCTCTATAGGATATGCTTGAAGACATTATATGTCATCCCATTTGATTAAGATGCTGAACTGATAATGATGAATTCTATAACTGAATTGGTATTTTGTTCAGTAATTGAAGAGGCTTCCCAAATTATAAGAAAAGGAGGAAGAAAATAATTTCTGATGTTTTGAACTTTTACTTTTTCTCCCTTGCATTTATGTTAGCTGTTAATCAAATTATAACCGGCAATCCTTGTGGATGCAGAATCTATGCCACAAGTGGTGTGGTAGATTAACTCCATCAGAGGTGGCTGAGAAGGTGAAACACTTCTTCAAGTACTACTCGATTAATAGACATAAGATGACTGTGTTGACGCCTTCCTATCATGCCGAGGTATGCCAGTCTACTAATAATCATTCCCCTTGTAAATTTTTTTTTTTTTTTTGAATGGTATACACACTACTACAATTCCATTAGCAACAGAGGCATGTGCCCAAAGCATACAAAGCAAAGAAAGAAAAGTACAAGACCAGATGGGACAAAGTAGAAGAGTTTTCTACAAACTCCCTACCCGCCACACCTACCATTCACCCCACCCCAACACCCCCCCCCCCCCCAACTCCTCAATGATTAATTTGTCCCTCATGTGCAACACTTTACTGCCCCTACACAAAAATGACCCCAATCCTGAATGGACCTAACTATCATCTCTCACGCGTTCCACATGCACTGGCGAGCTACGAAACAAAGTATGATAAAAGTAGTATTATGTGATAAATTGCTATCGGGATAATTTTTATTCAGTTGTTTGTCTTATATTATCATCATTATTTTTGTCTATGGTGATTTTTGGGGGTGTTTAAGATGTGTTTAAGATACAGATAGGGTATTTCAGCCTCCTCCCCCAAAAAAATTTATGTTAGTTCATCCAAGTATAGCTATTGGAATTTATCTGCACTAAACAAACGACTTTCTTGGCTCTTCCACCTTTACTGGGCCCCTATTCCGCACCACAAACAGCGGCTTATAACTTCGGAAGGATAAACAAGAATAATCTATGCATGTTTATTCGGTTTATGTTAACTTGCATAATTATTTTAGTTTATCCACGCTAGACAAAACCTTTATTTGCGAGGATATTCTCTTTACACAAATTTTCTATCTTGTGTTTGTAGAGCTATTCTCCGGAGGATAACAGGTTCGACCTTCGCCAATTCCTTTACAACTCGAGGTGGCCATATCAGTTTCGCAAGATCGACGAACTTGCAAAAGAACTCGACAGAGATAGCGCTTTGCTTCCCGAATCCAACGGACAAGGAGAAGATGGGGTATCCGAATCGGGCAATGGAAGTGGGATGGGAGTTGTGGTGGCCGGATCCGAAAACCCTAAAGCCGGCCTATAGAGCATATGATTGAATGATTGAAGAGAAGGACAAAGCAATTGTTCTAATAGCTTGGTGTGTGCTAGTCCCTCTCTTTTCATGGTTTGAGTTGTGTTTGGTTTTTCATTCCTTGTAATTATTTATATTTATTTCCCTTGTTGGGATTATTCTTCTTGTATTGTGTGGTACACCTTGCCTCCAACAATGCCCACATTAAATTTAAAAAAATTGAAAGTTGTCCCTTTCAAAGATTATATAATTAACTGATCAAACTGAGGCATTCGTCTTTGTAAAAATGTTAATACATGCTTGTGATTATACAGATCTTGGGTGCTATTCCATGCAGTGGCGGAGCCAAAGGGGGGCGGGTTGGGGCCCGGCCCCCCCAAGCCATGCATAAACGGTTGAAATGGTTTTTTGACATATAAACCCCTCAAAAAACTTTATATTGCCAAGTACTCTTATTTAAGTTCTTTTCCTAGCATGCCCTCAAAAGGGTTTAATTTTGCATCAAGGCCCTTTTGAGCGGTATATTTCTTTTTTTTTAATTTTCCAAAAATGCCATCCCAAAAAGGGATATTGCTTAAGATAGTAATTCACTAAGATTGTTTTAACAAAATGTTATCTTTCAGGGGTATATGTAAAACAATCCTAATTGAAATGAATGAGTTTGAAATTGAAAAATGTTACATGCAATCCTGATTAGCATACATACATATGATTTTTTTTAAAGCGTATACTCACGTAATAAAGTATATTAATCTTTTATAGAAATGAAGTACATGCTCATATGAAATAATTATATAAATTTTATCAGTGTATATGGACATAGTTAAATATATTTTACGTTAATCAATATTATATATTACATTAGACATTGCAAATGAAAATAGGGCTACAAAATTGACTTAGTGTATTAGCGCTCATTGAGATTTGAAGTAAAAATGTGATAAGCTTTGTTTTTACAGGAATATGGGTATCAAATTTTGGTTTAATGAATCTGTTATCATATTGTACCCAAGTGTTGGAATTCCAAAATTCCTTACTCAGTTGCTCACATCTTGCCTGAAATTGCTAGTGTTGCCCTTCTGAGAATACATGGAAACACATATTCACCATACTGTCGTATGAGTATATGAGTTTGTGCTTTCCATTACTAGATTCAAAAGTAAAATACAAAGATAAGTTCATAAATTAAGCCTATATAATCATGCAACTGATAAGAGTGAAATTTCAAAGCATCCACTGACAGCGGTCTTAGGGCAAAGAGACTATCCATCACCCCACAATTGTATTTCATACAAAATTTATCCACACCCCATACAGTACTCCATATGCTGTCAATGATCCTAAATTTTGCACAAAAAGAATGGGTAAATGAGTTAAATCACCTTTGACACAAATGCAGAACTGCCAATTACATTAATCAATGCCACACAATGTAATCACCCACACTAACAGTCCTTAATAAAATTAATTTGATATTGTTAGCATACATGGTCTGCCAACACAAGCCTGCACAATTGAAGGTAGAGCAATGAGTACTGAAGGAACGCAAATGCGCACACACAAACATGCACATATAAGTGCGCGCGCACACAAATACAAATGACATGTTGAAAGAGATCAGTGTTCAGAAGACTGTACCACGAGACTTTCGGCTGCAGAACTGTTTAAACTCCGCTAATTTTTCTCAGACTGGAGTAAAAAATAATAAAACTTAGTGTAATCAGCTTCCAATCTTCATCATTCCCATCTCTTCTTTTGAACTCTTATGCTGAAATAATTCACCCAAAGATTTATGACTTGTTGAGCAAGACAAGATACCAACACCACACAAAATTCTAGTCATGGATTTCTTACCTTACTTTTCTTCTGTTTATGAGCATCAGTTAACTCCTCACTCCCTTCATGCTTTCTTTTCTGGAATAAAATAAGAATAAAAGAAATAAAGTCCCACTAAACTGCAAGTTATAAAAAAAGACTCAACAAATCCCTTAAATCATAGTCAATGGTAAGCAGACCTTGTCATGATGTTTATCATGGTGTCCACTTTTATCCTTCTTCTTTTCCCTATCTTTATCCTTCTTTTCTTTATCCTTATGTCGATGTTTGTGTTTTTTGTGCTCCCTGTCTTTATCTTTGTCTTTGTCCTTGTGCTTCTTATGCTTCCTCTCCTTGTCTTTGGACTCGCTTCTCACTTTCCCACTGATGGTTGGTGTACCCTTTTCCGTCTGTCAAAGATCACGACAGACAGTGATACTACATAGTTTTAATGCACAAAACTTATGAAATACCAAAGCTACAGATAACTCCTTACAGTGGGTAGATCAATGGGACCTGATTCTCGAAACTGAAATGCTTGCCTTAAAGTGTCCAAGTCCAGAGGCTGCATGCGTGCGGATGACTCCACTGCATAGGAAGTGTTTTGAAGGAGTTGGTCCAGTTCCATGCCCTCCCCTTTTCGTATTTCTGTATCACCTACAACATTGTGAAGGTAGTGTGTATCTGAAAGTGCCAAGGGCAAGGCTCTCTTGCAGAAGAATTCATGGTGCACCATCAACTTGTAGTGATTTATAAGGTCCACCGCACCAGTGAGTTCCCTGGGCCCTGAAAAATAAAGACAAATCTAGTTATAATATCTGCTTAAGCTCGGTTCCTTCCAAAGAGGAAAATATAGCCACCAATGTAAACCTACAGGTCAACAGTAATTTCATACAGGAAAAAGGTCTCGTCAAGACTTTATCAGGTAGGATGACAGATGATAGGGTTTAAGTGGATCAGAACTAAAGTTAGATTAGGAGGCTTTAATGTAAAGCTAGGAATTAGCAACATAAGTAGAATTCTGGATTCAAATTTATGATATTGTTAGATCTAATTTTCTTAGTAAATATCATCCCGAATATAATACTCTATAACCCCTTTTTATGATAGGAGAACAGTAGAACGCTTTCTAACCATTGTGGACTCTGAAACAGGAATCCTTGACTGAGCGTGAACTATAAAAAAAAATTCCTGAGCATAACTTTACATATTTACAAATTTTACAAAAATCCTAATTTATCAGAAATACTGCAATAAATCATAACCTATCAAGTCCGGTTTCCTATTCTTTAATCAGAGTCAGATGGGCAACATCGATGTGAAGCATATAGTCAGTTGACGATTCAGATTACCCATTGCTTGGCATCCCTTGAATCTCAATTTACAAAATTTTAAAAAAAAATCTTACACTATGTCCAACTGCAAGAGTAAATGGTTTTCTTATGTCATTAACATGAAACATTAACATGAAACAACTGATTGGCCTTTGAGTAGTGCTAATTGCAAAAGCCTATGAAAATGATGCTCTTGCAAAAATTTCTAATGAACACCAACATATGTAGAATCTACAGTCTCCAGATAGTATTTCATGCGGGGATCTATCAGGAAGAATGCTGATAGAACGAGGCATGGAATAAAATTAACATCCCATGTTGCAGAAATAGAAGAAAAACACAGGTCAATGAGACTTGGATTTAATTTTCAAGTGTCTATCCAATCAATCTCCATCTCCATTTTACACTGTTTCACTCGATGGAACTTCTGCATAGCAACTTGCCCAACAATAATGAAAATGAGTTGAAATATGCAATCCAAAGTTGCATTTGTACAATTGTATCACATATATCCAGAAAACTTGCACTGCCTTATAAAGTTCTCCTTATAAATATTTAAAAAAGAAATCTAAGAACAGCAGCCAGTGAACTTCTAACAAAATTATATCTATCCTAATCGGTGTCGCATCATATAATAGACTTGCAAAATGAGATAATTCAATACTAAACAACAACAAAACCCAAAATCAAAATTGTTACCTACTCCAAACTTCTTCCCTTCTGGATCCATCACATCATACCCAAATAGAGAAATCAATCCACCCCCTCTTCCACCTGAAACGAAAAGGTCAACCCAATCAAACAAGAAACCCTAAAAAGACCAAAACTTTCTCACAAGATCGGCTCAATTACACTCCAAAAAACAAGTTTTTGTACAATTGAATCGCAGCTATGCATTGGGCGTCGTTTTGGGTCCCGAAAAAAAACAACCATTGAAGGCGAGTCAATCAAAAAAAAAAACCTAGAATTGCACCGTTGAAAGCGAATCAGACACCTTGAAAGAGTTCGCGCGAAACGATAAGCGAATCCGGATCCGACCAAGAACAACAATTATGGAAGGTGTAAGAGGAGGGGTTACAGATGGCGGCGGAACTGGCGGCGCAAGAAAGCGAGATCTGCACGAGATCGATCCCTAAATACGCAGAATCTGAGGGAGGGGGGACCCCCCGAAATCGAGATAGGATCGGAGACCCTCACCTATTCGGGTCACGTTCGACCCGATTCACAAATTCTCATCCCCCGTTTGGATCGGAGATGAGGGGAATAGTAGTGAGGAATAAAAGATAATAAGTTCAAAGAATAGCAGAGTATAACTATTTTAGAATATGTGAAAATAAGTTGGTATTGTGATTCCATATCCCTTAAAATTATGTAATTTCACCTAATAAATTTCACTCATATAAAAAAGAGTACACAAGTTAAATTAGGAGACTCACGTATAAAATGAATTTTTTATTTTCATTTATATTTTTATCCTCTCATAAATTTAATAATTATACCCTATTTTTTCAAAATTTAAGAATTTCAAATCAAATTTAGATAAATCATAAATATATTTTAAGATTTTAATATCAAATTTCAGTAAAGGAAAATACCTAAAAAAATTCTTTCAAAACTTAGATATCTCCAAATCATTTACTTTTTAAAATTATACTAAAAAAAAGTTTCATTTTACAATTTTAAAAACTACAAAAATCAATCTACCCTTATGTAATTAAATCTTTAAAATGTTTATCACTCTTATTAAAGTATTTCACTCCTTTAACTTTGTCAAAGTATTTCACACCTTTTAACGTACTAAAATTTTTATTTTATTTTATTAGTGCCATTAGGTGGATTTTATGATATTTGTGTCAATATATAATTGAGCTTTTGATGATGAAATTCCCTTAAATGTTGATTTTAAAAAAATGGATACGTGCTAATAACACATAAAATATATGTGAATAAGGATTTCTAAGACAATAGTATCATTTGTTGCATTTGGGCATATCATATATGCAAATTACATATGTTATAATTAGACACAATGAAAAATAATAAATAAAATAAGGTAAGATGTGAGAACACCAAGAATGATAAATAATAACAAAATCTCAAAAAAATTAAAACAACACATAGTTTAATTAAAATATCTAAAATAAAATCAAATTCATAATTTATTATATGAAAAATGTTATAAAATAAAAAAAGGAGAAATTAATTAGATGTCCCTCGGATACCTTTGTAATAACAATAGGTCCATTGACTTTTTCTTGTTTTCTTTAGGTCCTTAAGTTAGCAGTGGTATTTTATTTAGGTTCTTCCATCCAACTTCCATCCATTCTATTTTTTTCTCACTCTTTTACCCCCAAGTGAACATGAATTGCCTCTCTATCGCCCCCAACCTCTCTCTTTCTCCCCCAATCAACTCAACAAGATGTGAGACCACCTCCACCATCTCTAGGGTTGCAACTCGGGCGGATTGGGTTCGGGTTGATCCCAACCCGAATTCCAAACTACTCAACCCTAACCCGACCCAAGCCGATTTTCAACCCGAATTGGACCAACCCGATTTTCAACCTGAATTGGACCAACCCAAACCCAACCCATAATTAAACAAACCAACCCGACCCAACCCGAATTGGACTAACCCGACCCCAACCTGAATTGGACCAACTCGACCCAACCCGAATTTCTAACATGATGTGCATATTATATAAATCAACCCGACCCAACCCGTAAGATTAGCTAGGTTTACCTAAAATTTGGACTACCCATATTAGAAGCTACAAAATGAACGGCTATGATCTTTTTTTTAACTATTAGTTTATGGGTTCGGGTTGGGTCGGGTTGAGAGTGAGGCTAATTCGAACCCAACCCGATTTGTTTAACCCGAGACCAACCCGTTTTCAACCTGAGGCCAACCCGAACCCAACCCATAATTCAAACCAACCCGAACCCAATTGGACCCGACCCCAACCCGAATTGGACCAACTGACCCAACCCGAATTTCTAACATGATGTGCATATTATATAAATCAACCCGTCAACCCGTAAGATTAGCTAGGTTTACCAAATTGACCAATTAGAAGCCAAAATGAACGAACTTTTTTTTAACTATTAGTTTATGGGTTCGGGTTGGGTCGGGTTGAATGAGGCTTGAACCCAACCCGTTTGTGAGTTAACAATTGACCCAACCCATGTAAAAATGTAAAAATCAGGTTCAACCCGTCGAGTTCGGGTTCAACCCGACCCAAGTTACAGCCCTAACCATCTCGACCCCAACGTTGATCGCCCCCCCCCCCCGGCCTCTCCCAACCGTGTCTCACAAGCCGTCTCCCAGTTCTGTGTTATACTGTGTACACTGTTATTCCTAATATGTACACTGTTATACCTGTTACAGATTGTGTGTGTTACACTGTTACGCACATTGTATACACTGTTATACCTCTTACAGATATCAGATTTTATGTTACACTATGTACACTGTTATGTCCAATGTGTACACTGTTATACATGTTATAGATTCTGTGTGTTACACTATGTACACCATTACGCTCATTTTGTATATTGTTATATATGTAACATGTTAGGCTCACGGAAGGGGTCGCGAGAAGGGGTTGGGCTCGCAGATGGGGTCGCAAGAGGGTGTAAGGCTCACAGACGGATCGTGAGAGGGGGTTAGGCTCGCGGATGGGGGTCGCCAGAGGGGGTTAGGCTCGCGGACGGAGTCGCGAGAAGGGGGTTGAGCTCGCGGATGGGACACGGGAGACGATCGGGGGGCGCGATCGGCGTTGGGGTCGAGATCGACGCAATAGGGAGCTAGTGGAGGTGGTCTCACAACTTGTTGAGTTGTTTGGGGGAGAAAAGGAGAGGTTGGAGGAGATAGAGAGGCAAATGATGTTTACTTAGGGGTAAAAGAGAAAAAATAGAATGGATAGAAGTTGGATGAAAGAACCTAAACAAAATACCACCACTATTTAGGAACCTAAAGAAAACAAGAAAAAATTAAGGGACCTATTGTTATTACAGAGATGTCCCCAGGGACCTCTAATTAATTTCGCCATTAAAAAATGCAAATCAATAACCTAACAAGGGTGAGATGCATCGTAAGGATTTAATTACACAAGAGTAAGTTGTTATTTTTAGTTTTTAAAATTGTGAAATGAGATTTTTTTTTATGATATACATTTGTCTATATTGTATAATTCATATCAATAATATAGTTATGAATAATATAATATAGAAGTTCACATTAACATGCTTCTATTATTTATTTAGTAGGAAAATTTTTAAAAATAACCCAACTAAAAAAAGAATTTCAAATTTGACCCTCGAATCAAAGTATTTGCAAAGCTGACCCTGAGTCTAGTTTGACCCCGATCAGCGCGTCACGGTGGCGCGCTGACCGGATGAGAATGTGCCATGACAGAGACGTGATAACTAATCACGTCTCCGTCCCCAGAGCAAACCACGCTGGGGAGTTTGACCCCCCGGCGCGGCCGGCACGCACTATGGTAGAGCACGGGGGGCTCCCGCGGAGGCGTGATCCATGATCACATCTCCTCGGGGACCCCTCCGTCCTTCTATTTCGTCGAGCGCAAAAACAACCTGTAATCACAATATAAGGTACCTGGTTTACAAGACAATATTATCATTCACCTGTAACATTAAAAAAATTACCGAAAATCTATAATCTTACACTAAAAAATAAAACAAAAATCAAGTCTCAACACCTTTATACATAGTCATAACTATAATAAGTTGTTAATTAAACATGCAGTCATCCTAAAAATCGTCTTCATCCTTTCTTTTTCCTTAATAGGTGCAGGAGGTGCTGAAGAAGAAGGCATATCTGATAGTACTAAAGATGATCCCATCGATTGAGTAGGTGTTGTAAATCCTACAGATCCAACGGAATGTGTGGGTGTAGTAGAAGCAATATCAGCACGTCTACGAGTCCGAGTGTAATAGATGGGAAAAGATGGTACAGGCAGTCGCATATGGAGTGGTCGTGTATCCAAGTGATCGTGATGTGGCTCTCCTTGATCCTCTCGTCTCTGTTCAAGATCCCTTGTAGCTGAACATGCATGGCCTTGGAATGAATTATCAAAATGGTCATATGCTCCATATATTAGATGCTCATCTGCATCATCTCCCAGTCGCACGGCTGCCTGAAAATTAAAATCGTCAACATTAAAAAGATGATCAGTGTGATACTCTGATCCACATCATCCCCTCTGTTGTCGCCAGGTGGATCAGGATGCTGGTCCGGCGATGAAACAAAAGTCCTGGGAATTTGAGATAAAGGTAACTGAAGTAGAGCAGCTGTCTGATGACGTGCCACAGCAGCTATACGAACCATCTCGTCATATCCAGGATATAATGACAACCCCTCATTCAGTACCTAATTGATACTCATCACGGCTGCGCTCTGTGTTTATTTTAAAACTTCATTAAAATATCAAGGGAGTAATTATATTTATATTCTATATCACATGTACTATGTAACTCACCATGATCTGAGCGACATATCTGCGGGGATGATACCGCATTGGAACCAGACATGGAGGGATAGGCGGAGTGAGATATCTAACTGTGCACTCCCAATACCACTCCATATACCTCGAAGATGTCATAGATTGTGGACGTATGTGGACGTGATCAAGTTGCGCATGCCATCGATCGATGTAATTCTTATGCAAAACAGCCCAATTGACCTTCTGTCGACCACGTCTCTTACCTCTGTTGATTCGTTCCACGTTAACTGGGATCGTCTGTTCACAACCGAACTGGCATGCAACTATATCAGAACAATGTATCTCCACAATGTCAAAGCATATAAGAGGGACCCTAACCGTCTACAAATTGAAGTTGGCCATGCATGTTGCTGAAACCTCTATCCACATAGGACATCCACATAATCTGTAGAAACATAGTTAACATGCTATTATATTGTATCCTATAAAGATATACAATTATGTTTTATAAATATACAATTACAAATCTGTGTCTCGTGCTGATAATCCAGTTGTGCCCTACAATACATCAACACATGCGATGATGACTCATTCACGGCTCATCTGAGATGAAATTAATATTAGTGCTATCATGTATCAGATGTGAAAAATAATAATTATCGTGGTCATTAAATATCAGTTACCTAGCCCTAATATCCTAATTTTAAAAAAAGGGGGGGGGGGCTCGAATAGGGGAGGGTGATTTATCATCGTGTATCCCTTGGACACGTGATCCATGATTACATCTCCAAAGGAGACATGTTGATGATGGATCACGTCTCCCAATGAGATGTGCTCATCGATCATGTCTCATTGGGAGACGTGATCCGCTAACACATCTCCCCTCAAGGGTGAGACGTGTCACCCGTCCGTAGGCACCGGGCGTCTGCGTGCGGGGTTTTTTTTAGCGGAAACATGATTTTAAATCATATTTCTGCCCGTTCAGCATATTTTTAGCGCGTTGACCGGTCAAAAATGATACTACAGCTAGTTTTGCAAATACTTTGGTTCGGGGGTCAAATTTGAAATTCCTTTTTTAGCAGGGTTATTTTTAAAAAAAATCTATTTAAAAACTGTTAAGTTTTTATATTTTTCTGTTATTTTATTACATATATAACACTTAATATTATACCACAGGGCACTATTAATTAGAATCCCAACATATAAAAGCATCACAATTAATTAGGATCGGTATTATTTATTTTGAGAAAAACAATTAAGCATCCAACAAACCCTAACCTCATTTATTACATAACAACTACCCTAACAGAATATCAAATCATATTCATATCTATCAATTTATTTGATATTTATTTATTATATATATACATAAAAATCAAACTCAAATATTTGAAATTATATATATAAATATTAATATTTCTATAAATGCTCCTCCCATGTTTGACCAATCGACTATAAATAAACAAATCTATAAATAATAATAATAATAATAATAATAATAATAATAATAACAACAACATAATAATAATAATAATAATGATCTTTTGGCTTCGATTTTCTTATGGCTTGGCTTTGTTTGTGCTGAGGCAAGTCCTTTTCGGTGATGCATCCCTCCTCTGCCATTTGTGTTATCTTGTTTTCATTTAACTTTTGATATCCCTCGTTTGATTGATAAAATTAAGACTCATGTCTATCATTCCTTTAAAAAAACAATGGTTTTGATTTCTTAGCCCGGGTAATGGCATAATTTATTATGGGATAAAATATTATTCCAACATATATAAAAAATAATTCATTATTAATTTGATTGTTTTTTAGTTTTTCTCATTGTAAAACGTAATATTGAGAATTTTGTTGTTTGATTTATCGTGTTTGAGAATGTATAAAAGATGAAAATTTAATTTGACATGAGTTTTTTTTATGAGGAGAATAAATTAGATAGAATAACACAATCCTAAGAGGACCTGAAATATCAATATGAGCTTATTCCAACATATTATGGTAAAACTATACCCTTCTATGACTTGCAAGCAAACAAATTTGATTTCTTCCCTATTCCGCTACCCAAACGGAGGATATAAGGTAATGTTTGAAATCAAATTTTATCTTTTTTCAAAGATATGTTCTAGATCAATTGAAATAATTGATTATAAAAAAAATATTAAAATTAATTTTTTGTATTACAGTCCCGTTTGCATCCTCATACACTGTGATAGGGTATAATGTATGGACTTATCATAGTGTATGAAGATTTTTTTTCTATTTTTTTCAAAGAAAAAATATGTTATCATATCAAAATATATATTTCATTTCATATAACAGTATATCTTTCAATGGGAGAGTAAATAATTTTCTAATAAAAGAAAAATGGTGTTTACTACAAATGGGTTGCACATGGTTGGACATATCATTTAACTAAAGGTTAATGTTCAAAAATACCCCCTTACACTAAATACATAATTAATTAATTTAGGTAGCGATATATGTTATTTTAAGATATATTAGTATTCCAGCACATATAAGGAATAAATATTTTTAGTTTAATTGTATTTTTAGTTATTCTCATTTATTAAATTTTAATTGTTTGGTTTACTGTGTTTAATAATTTATAAAAGATGAAGTCTGATTTGTCTCTCTCTGTCTTATTCCAAATGTAAAGTCAGGACCCCCAACTCACTCCTATTAAATTTGATTTGACATGGACCCTGTATAAAATAGAATAAATTGGGTAGAATAATACAATTTGAAGACCTGAAATATCAATATGAGTTTATTCTTATATATTCTAACATAGCTATATCATTCTATCCACTATTCCGTGCACTACCCAAGCGGAGTAAGGTAATGTTTGAAATTAATTTTTTTTTCAAAATATATTCGTATAAAAAAAATATTTGAAACTAATTTTTTCAGTTTGCAGTCTCATTTGCATCCCCATACACTATAATAGTTTGGAAAATGATTTTTGGGCCCCAATTGATAGACCCCATCATAGGCCCCATGAGGTGGCAAGTGTGGATTTTCTATATTACCCCTCATAACAAATCCATTCGTTTCTTCCATAACCGGTCCAATAATTAGTCCAATAATTACGGAGTTAGTTTCTTCCATACCTGTTTCTCAATATACCAATTTAATTGCACATTTAAGAAAATAAAAAATCACGTGTTTATACCAATTTTTGGGGGATCCGAAAGCTTGATCTATCTCAACGAAAATAAACATCAATTTTTTAATATCGAATTCAGATTTGATAGGAAGAGAAGAGAAGATTCAGCGTTTTTTTTTTGGGCGATCTGTTTGTGGTGCAAACAATTAGGTTAGGTCTTTCGGAACCCCAAAAATTCACGTTTTTAATTTTTAGATCCAGTTTATTCGGTGTAAATGAAAACAAATATCGAAATCGTTTTTTTTTCAGTTTGATATGTGGAGAATATAATAATTTCACGATAGTGGTGTAAATAATGACAATCCATTCAGGTTAGACTGTTTCGATCTGAATAATTCACATTGATTTGATTTTTTTATTGTTCATTTGAATCATCATATTTGAATAATTCACATTGATCTGATATTTTGATTGCTTCTTTGAATCATCATATATCTTTTTTATATACAAAATAACTTAAATCCAAAGACATGTTGTATATCTGGATTCTGATGCATGATTGTGTTTTACGTATGATCTGTATAATCAGTTTTTTAGTGGTGTGTATGTGTAGATTTATGCATATTAATCATTCAGCATATTTTTTAGCTTTTAATTCAAATTCCAGATGCATGTGTATCTTGAAGTTATAAATCAGCCCAATTTGACGTTTGATATATTATATTATTAATATGTATTTGACTAATGTGTATCCAATTAATATTTTGTTGCTTATTATCCTATGTGTCTAGAGGATTGAAGGACTTTTTATTGAAAATCTATGTACTGCTAATTAGCTTGTAGACCATTAAATTGTTTGTTTTGGTTTTAAGATGCAATATTGTATCTTAATTGCATAACATGTGGCAACTTTTCTAATTTTTCCGCATTTAGTGATGATGATTTTATGGATGACACATGTGAAGAATCAATTCATTTGGAAGACATCCATGATTCATGTGATCTGGAAATCAGTTTGTCGAAGGAACTGTTTAATTTGGCTGATCAGCAAAATCTAGATGAGATTGTAGCATGCGCAGAACAGTCTATTCCATTTGTTGGGATGTGTTTTCATTCTGAAGATGAGATGCAGTTGTTTTATAATAATTTTGCTTACAATGTTGGATTTGGCATTGCGAAGATTCATTGGAAAAAGGATGACAATGGAAGGCAAATGTTTTTTCTCTGGCTTGCTGTAGAAATGAGAAGCATGTGCCATCTGGGAAGAATGCATTTAATGTGCGATCTTCGATTTAATGTTATAATGTGTTATGTGTATGTATTTGTAAACTTCATTTTATATTGTCCAAATGTTTTGTTGTTATCAGACTTGTACAACACGTTTGATGTTATAATGTGTTATGTCTATGTGTTGTGGACTTCATTTTATATTGACTTAATGTTTTGCTGTTATTAGATTTACATGGTCCCTTTTATAGACATATTACAATGTTGCAGATAGACATAATGATGTCAAAACACATAACAATTTCATATATAAATCACCTTCTGTTTTGCAAATTATACAGGTTTTCAGATACACACTTAAAATTCAAATACACTACTAGTTTACTTGGACAGGTTTACAGGTAGTACCCATTATTTACTATATGACAGATAGCCAATCTTATGCGATTCATTTTGATTTAAGATACACTTAATAAAAAGTCCCTAATTTTGTTATTATGGTGAATAAGCTACCTGTTTCATTTCATATGCACATCACAAATACCAAGATTAGTCCACATCAACTTTTAGATGTACTTTAAAATTCATATACATATGAACTGTATTAGATATGATGTTAAACTCAGAATAAAAAATCAATAAGTTGTTCATCAAACATCAACAATTAATTGAATACAGATTTTTGTATCCAAACATCAACCAAAATTTGTCACTTTAATGAGCCCCTAATTGTTTTTCATATACGAATTCCATTTTTCTGTTGAACAATATTCCATGTACATTTGCCTGACCATGTGATCTTCGTCAGTATACGTACGGTGCTTGTTATTCAGAAATTTATGCATTATGTGAGCCCTTATCGGTCTGCACTTCTTCTTATCCATCTTATGTGTGGTGACTTCCTCGTTGGTAACATATTGTTTCATTATGTTTAGGACGACTGTACCACAATCATCCTACAATAAAATAATTTATAATAAGATACAGATAATAAACTAAATGTTGAACTCCAATGCAACGTACATCTCAAAAATTCTGTGAATCATAGATCTATATTGGGGATAGTACGCTCGGTGTCTTTTGGGTTCAGCAACTCTTTCTTTTGGAACTACAGAATTACACATATCTTGATTTCTTAAATGCAAAATAATTTCTGTGTAATCATACCGATACAACATCAAGATATTGTAAAACTCTTAACATATCTACATAGCAATGTACCTTTTGATTTTAAGATACAGGTGTATGTATAAGGTGAAATCAACACTTCCTAAAACAAATCAGTAGATAATCATTTATATTTTTCAGTTACATGCATATCAACCAGACCCTACAACAAAAAATACTATGAGATGCTTGTTATTTGAGATACACCAGAGAAATTTAAATTAAATTTAAAACATTATTTCAGATACAAGTATCTGACATAATCAAGATTTCTAATAAATCAATGCACACTAATTGGATTTTCATATACAAGTATCTGAAATCTTGATTTTTTTCTTTTTGTTGCACAAAGTGGACAGTGTGCACAAGAAAACTCAAAACAATTGAAGAATGTCAAATAATATTTTATCTCAAATCTAGATACACTAGTACACAAACATAACGTATTAGACACAATTTTGATATATTTTTTGAGATTATGACTACAAAATAAATAACCAACCACTATGGATTTTCATATTCATGAATATGAAACTCTCGGATTACCAATGTCCAATGTTTAACTATGTGCGTGTATCTGAAACTCTTAGATTAACATATGTATTAGATGATTTTCAGATACTCAGTATTAACATATTAAAATGTGCGGAGGGAAAATCGACGATTGAGACACTTTCAAATTTGATTTCATCTTTTCAAGAAGTGCAAGAAATTAATTTAATGTTTATGTTCATGTCGCACACAAAAAAAAAAGCACGGGGAGGTTTCGACGATTGCAAAAATCTGACTTTTGTTTTTCGTCATTGTTGAAGTTTTTTTTTGGAAGATGATCAGATCAACTCGTAATCGTCATTTCTTTTTTTTCTTTCGTTCTCCCGGTTCACCTGATTTTGAAATCATCTGCGACGCCCAAATCGAAAACCCTAGTTGGTTTTAGCTTTTGGAAAATATTGAGGGGGGGGGGAGAATTAATGTTTCCGCGTGTTTTGGGATTTCATAACGACGTTTTAATGGTGGTATGATTTAATTAGAATCAAATTTCAAAATGCTTAGAAGGGTAGTTATGTCATTGACTTTTTGGTTATTTGAAAAAGTCAATCAAGGAACCAATAAGAGGATGCCACCTATTGGGGCTTGTCAATGGGGCCTAATTTCTGGGGCCTAGGTAGCAGCTCCCTAATAGTTTATAGTGTATGTATGGACCTTATCACTGAGTGAAGATTAAATTTTTTTATTTTTTATTTAAATACATTATTATATCTCAATATATACTTCGTTTCATAAAACATTGTATATTTCAATTAAAGAGTATGTGATTTTCTAAAATAAAAGGACAATGTTACTTATAGTTCCTTTAATTTTTCAGTCTCAATTTCAGTCAACAAGTGTTTTAAATTTTTTGTAAAATAGCATATCTCATCTAATGAGGTACATATTTTTTTAAAACATAGAGTATATACTCCAATGAATTGCATGAATGCATTTATTGAAAATGTAAAAAATTTATATTGAAACATATACTTTGTTAATATAAGTATATGCTCTGGTGGTTTGTTATCGACACGTATGTCTGGAATTGACGCTTGAAAAAAAATTGTGTGTAACGATACCCTAAATAAAATGGTGTGCATTGCAAATGGGTTGTACACATCCTATACATATCATTTTTCAAAACTAAAAGTTAATGTTTAAAAATACCCCGGACACTAAGAACATAAAAAATGTCCGCTCCACCACTCCAGTTATCTAACCCACCTAAGGATGGTAGTGGAATTGTCCCAGTCCGGTTCCCAACGATAGGATCAGGGGATATAACATGAAATTTGATAGGTTTGGGATGGGAAGCATGTTTATTTAATAATACCCATCCCAAACCCGCCCTTGATGTAATTGATATTAAGATCAAATATTTATTACAATAATAACACATTTTGTTTGTCTTTTGGTATTCCCAACAAAAAAAAAGGAATGAAAAATAAATTGAAACATTAACAATGACTCAATCACCTTATTCACCTAAACTCAATTCTAAAATAAAATAAGAATGTTTTATAATTTAAAGGTCAATCACCTTTTCAGTTTAGATTAAATTTTATATGAAAACATTCTTAAATATTTTTTTCCCAAACCCATCCTTGCCCAACCTGACCTAACCTAAATGGGATGGGACAAATTCAGTTTTTTTTACATTGTAGTTGGAATGGAAAAATTAAACCTTGAACAAAATTTTATTAGTGGCTTTGAATTTCACTTATTTGATTTTTAGGATGAGTTAAAGAATTAGAGAGGTGAAAAGAGAACTCTCCCTATTATAAACGAGCCCGTATCTTTCCTTGATTGACACAATTCTTCTTTTTGATAAAATTCAAAATACGTGTAGACTGAAATTAAGATTAAAAATAAAGATGTACTTAACATTATCTAAAAAAATTTGGGGCGCGTGAGAGAACTGCGGCGGTGGAAAGGGAGCTCCTCTTATTTTAAGTGTTTGGATCCAGTCTAGTTTAGTACCATTAATACCATCAGCACACAACCAATTATTAGTAGGGCTGCAACTCGGGCGGGTTGGGTTCGGGTTGGGGTCAACCCGAACCCAACCCGAAATACAAACTACTCAACCCTAACCCGACCCAACCCGATTTCCAACCCGGATTGCTCTAACCCGAACCCAACCCGTAATTAAATAAATCAACCCGTCAACCCGACCCAACCCGACCAACCTTCATCAACCTCCTCGCGGCCTTCATCGACATCTTCGCGGCCTCCACCACGGCCCTCACCGCCCTCCGGAGCCCTCCGCCTCCACCACCACCACCCCCCTCAGCATTGCCTCCATCACCCTCCCGTACTCCGCCGTCGGCCTCACGATCTCGAACTCCCCCGCGAAGTCCAGATCCACAACGTACCTCCTCGAATCACTGCCGCCCCAACCGGTCCGGCGATCACGTCGATGAACTCGTGATTCCCCGGACAGAGAACTCATCGACGACCTCCTCCACCTTCTTCACGAGGCGGATCCGGAACAAATCACCACCATCTGGATCTAGCAGATCGCAGAGCATCACCGCCGGAGAAGGAAGGGACGGCCGCCGATCGACGGAGGCCTCATCGTCCGATCCGTCACAGATCTGATCAGGAGGGGAAAAAGAGACGACGTCGCATCGCAGGGGGAAGAGTCGTCTTCGTCGAAGCCGTGGAGGAGGAGGAGGTCCGAGGGAGAGAGGGGAGGGAGAGAGGGACTGACGGCTAGGGTTAGGTGTGGGTAGGGTTTTAAAATTTTTGGACGGTCCAGATTAGATATTTTAAGATTGAACGGTCACGATGTTCCGGGTTCGGGTTGGGTCGGGTTGTGAGTGATGCCAACCCGAACCCAACCCGATTTGTTGACTCAACCCGACCCCGCCAACCCGAACCCGAACCTGATTTTTACAACCCAACCCATGTAAAAATCGGGTTCAACCCGTCGGGTTCGGGTTCAACCCAACCCAAGTTGCAGCCCTAATTATTAGTGCATATGCCACTCTCTATACAGTTTAATATATAGACTGTGTAGTTTAACACTATTAGTAACCAGATCTGATCGGATCGGGATTCAACAAATTCAAAACACACATCTTTCCTTCATTCTTTGTCATTGATATAGATAGATCAAAATCTGACATTTCATGAAACTCAGTCATCAAAGCAAATGCAACAACAACCAACACATCCCCACCTGAGGAGATTCATAGCTCTTCTCCGCCGCCAATCCAATTCCCTCTCCAATCTAAAGCAGATCCACGCCCACTCCATCCGCCTCTCTATCCCCACCTCCGATTCCCGCCTCGCCAAACACCTCCTCTTCACCCTCCTCTCCCTCCCTAACCCCCCCATCCGTTACGCCCACTCCCTCTTCTCCCAACTCCCCCACCCAGACTCCTTCACATGGAACACCATCATCCGCGCCCACTCCGACTCCCCCTCCGACCCCTCCCCCGCCCTCCGCTTCCACGCGCGCATGCGCCGCTCGTCCGCCCGCGCCGACACCCACACCTACCCTTTCGTCCTTAAAGCGTGCGCGCGCCTCCGCGCGCTCAGACATGGCGAGGCCGTCCACGCCGCCTCCCTCCGCGACGGGCTCGCCAACACCCTCTTCGCTTCGAACGCGCTCATCCACTTCTACGCCTCCGCCGGCCTCGTCGACGCGGCGCGCCGCGTGTTCGACGCAATGCGCGTGAGGGACCTCGTCACGTGGAACTCGGTCGTCAATGGCCTCGTCAACAACGGGCGGCACCGTGAGGCGGTCGACCTCTTCGGGGGGTCGCGGTTTGATGTGGGTCCGGATGGGTTCACCATGGTGGGCTTGCTCTGCGCGTGCGCGGAGCTTGGCGCGCTCTCGACGGGACGGGCGGTCCACGCGTTGCTCGTCGAGTCGGGGATGCTCGAAGCGAACACCCACGTCGGGAACGCGCTTGTGGACTTGTACGCCAAGTGCGGCGCGATCGGGGACATGCGTTCGGTGTTTCTCGAGATGGGGTGTTGTCGTCTCCGGTCCGTCGTGTCGTGGAATTCTCTCATTGTCGGGCTCGCCGGGAACGGGTACGCCCGCGAAGCGCTTGAGTGGTACGGGCGAATGGAAGCCGAGGACGGGCTCGGGCCGAACGGGGTGACATTCGTTGGGGTGCTCTACGCGTGCAGCCACTGCGGGCTGGTCGACGAGGGGTTCAGGCAGTTCGAGCGCATGCGAAGGGAGTTCTCGATCGAGCCCGCGATGGAGCACTATGGGTGCATGGTGGACTTGCTGGGCCGGGCCGGGCGGGTGGAGGAGGCGCGTGAGTTCATCGACGGAATGCCCGTCGAGCCGAACGAAGTCATTTGGCGGACGTTGTTGGGCGCTTGCGCGATGCACAAGAACGTTGGGGTTGCGGAGGTGGCGTGGGTTCGGTTGGCCCGGATTGACCCGGGCCATGACGGGGACTTCGTCCTCCTCTCGAACCTCTATGCATGGGCCGGGCGGTGGGCCAACGTGGAGGCGCTCAGGGAGGAAATGTTGGGCCGAGGGATCGATAAGTGGCCGGGAAGAGCTCAAGTTCATGAAGCCACGAGGAAATGTTAGATTCGGTCATTTTTACTGTCCAAAACTCAGACTACATATGTTTTCATTTTTTTAAATAATAAACACCATCTAATAAAATATATGTTTTGAAAAAAAATGTATAGTGGTCCATTTTGGGTTGAATGAATCCATTTTTTGTGAGTGTAAATTTTTTTTTTAACAAGATAACGATGTATATGCTTCACTGAATTTCTAACGAGGTATTCTGAACTATAAAAAGAACTGAGTGTAACAGTGTCATAGTTATCAAATGCGTTGTGGGCATTGTTTAGCCGGAGGGGCATTTTTGTCAATTCGAATAAAAAAGCGCGCGAGATTGAAACCGCCCACATTTTTTCATCTCCCGCCATTTTATTTTCTTTATTTCGTTTTTCTTAGCCTTCACAGAGAGAGGAGAGGAGAGAGAGAGAGAGAGAGAGAGAGAGAGAACAATGGCGGATTTGGGACACCTTGAAAAGATGGGACGGGAGCTTAAATGCCCAATCTGGTGATGCCTCTCTCGATCGTCATAGATTCTGTTTTTCTTTTTTATTTGAAAGATCCGATTTTTTGTTTTGTTTTCTTTTGATTTCAGTGGATTCAATTTTGGGGTTTGATTGGATTTCGTTAAGAACTGCTCCAAGACTTTGAAACTGCAATTTTTGATGTTGGGTCTTTTCCGATTCATTGTACATCTGTATCCGGATCTGTGGATCTTACTAATGTCTTCATGTTTTCATTTCCTTTAATCCATAATGTTATATTAAGTATCTCATGATTTTCTTTCTTTATAATATAAAAATCTGTCAAAAGTTGAGATTTTATCATACGTATCTGGATTTGTTATATCTCGTTAAACATGTTCTAGTTTTAATTTTTTTGAAAGAATTTTTTTTGTTTGAATCTTAAAGTTCCCATCATTTTTTGTATCTTTTTCAGAATGCACACGTATTTGTTAATGGTTGAGCTTTTGGTATATACGTTATTATGATTTGATATAAATTTTTAATACTTTCTTCTTCAGTTTGAGTTTGTTGAACTCAGCGGTTTCGCTCACATGCAACCACATGTTCTGTGGGTAAGTCTTGCCCCCTTAGTTTCAAAATCTAATAAAAACATTTTTTGGCATCACATGACACATTTGATTTCTTTGCAGCCTGTGCATTTCACAATCGATGAAGTCAATTTCAAACTGTCCTGTCTGCAAAGTACCATATCATCGCAGAGGTATGACGATACTAATTGTTTTGTTGTGAGGAAATCTTGTATGGTTTAATCTGTTGTTGACCTTCTTTTGATATGATCCTTTAATTTCCCGATGAGAACATGATTTGGTTTTGGATGTAGAGGTTCGGCCCGCACCTCACATGGATAACTTGGTAAGCATCTACAGAAGTATGGAAAGCGCTGCAGGTGTGAATATTTTCACCACTCAGACAGTGGTGTCAAAGAAATCAGGTGGACTTTACTTCTTCATGCTCAAGTATTCTTATTGGAATATTTAGTTGCATATGGGGGACTCACTTCATGATCTTCATTTGTAATAACTATGATATGTGCCATTTATTTGAGCATGTTGATTTTGTTGTTTTTTTTCTTCTGAACTTCCATTGCTTTTGTGATCCTTTATTCTTCATGGTAAAAATGACAAAAGATTAATGTTCCTAAATATTATCGTTGAGGGGTTACGATTTCTACCTTTTGTGATCCCGTGACAATAACCACAAGATAGAAGGACTCTTAACATTTAAAATTTTAAGTAAAAAATTTACTTCTTTACATTATCATTCAGGGTTCACAACACTCACTCAAACCTCTACAGACATAGAATAACTATCTTTAATTCTTTCTACATATCCAAAACAGCAAATACCCATGACTGCATAAAGAATTGACATGTTCATGGTAGCCTCACAAGCGGAAGTTGACATCTTGTGTAAGCACCATAGAAAGTGGTAAAAAAATGGAAACTCAACTATTTTTTGGAGCCTTCATTGCTTTTGTCATCCTTTCTTCTTCACAACAAAATATTAGTGTCAGATATGTTATCGACAGTACAGTTAAACTCATGATGTTTATTGTTGTGCTGGAAGGATGCATCTAAATACAACTTTTGAATTGTGTGTTTTTTGAATAATATTTTATAGTCGGATAATTTTTTTACTTCAATTTGTAGATATATCCATTTCTTATCTAAATGCTGCTGCATTCTTTTGTTTTTATAAATTTGCCAATAGATGAACATATACAAGATGAGCCTGAAAGAGGCAAAAATTTAATCCAAGAAAAAGTGAAAGCAGGCCATAGAAAAGCCAACAAAAGAAAATCGGGAAAACAACAAAAAGAATCAACAAATGATGACGGCAAAATTTCCTATTCTCAGTCATCCATGGAGCCTTCATGTCCTACAAAGAAACGAGTGCATGTGACGCCTTATCCCCCGAGAGAGACCCCATTAAGGCCTGAAAAGTTTCCCAAGTTAGCTGGTCCAACCAATGAAAGAAATGTCAGTGGAACATCGTACAATGTTCCTGAGGATGGATCAAATGCATTGAAGGAAAAGATTGTGGTTAACGATGAAGGTGAACCTATTTTCTCGCCCTTCTTTTGGTTGAGGGAAGAAGAAGAAGATGAAAGTGATGGAACTTTGGAGAAACAGAGCTCCCAGCAGACACTAGATACACCAACTCACCATAAGATTCCTTGCTTTAGTGATATGAAGGATTCAGATGATGACAGCCCTGTTAAATCTTCCCAAATTGTAAGTATCTGCCCATCAATCTTATGAAGTTTAACTTTTAAAAAAAAAATCTTGATTTTTTGTTTGTTTCTATTACTTTGTGAAGGGTGAAGCACAGAGTAAAGCTGAAGGTGTGGGTGCTTTTGATAGTGAGATTTTTTATTGGACGCAAAGAGCTTGCTCTCCTGAGATTTATTTGACCCCAACGAAGAAGGTAGTTCAAATAATTTATAGTGCATATTTTCTCATATTTAACATTACCTAATTTAAATTTGTACATTACGCAGGCTGCAGATAAAGTTCCATTGCACAATATCCAAGAGAATGATGGAGAGGCAGTTGCAAAGAGTCCTATGCTGATTTCAGAAGGAATAGTGAATTCTGAAATCAAGAAAAGCTCAGGAGAAGCTGAGAATGATAGAGCTATATCTGCAACAAATACCATCATCACCAGGGGTCAAAGGCCTAAGACCAGGGTGAAAAGAATTCGTTTAGGAAGACCTTTGGAAGAAAATGGCAATAAAGGGAATGCCTCAGTTTGTGGAAGGAAGTGCATTGTGGGAAAAGCACCAAACAACAAAACTACAAGAAAGGATGACATGGGAATTGTGAATGGTATACCTGAAAGTGACTTAGATGGAGTTTTATTAGAAGCTCCCTGTGATTCTACAAAAGCAGCTGAAAACTTGGACCATAAAGATCATGAGAATACCCTATTATCTGCACGGAAAAATGCAAAGAGGTGTAAGAAGATCAACCAGAACATCCAAAGGAAAAGAGTCAAGACAGACCCAGTTGTAGATTCTGAAACCAAAATTAGACAAGTAATTGCTGAAATCAAGGGAAATGAAGAAATGGGGAAGGAATTGACTCCTTTGTCTTGCAATGAACCTGGAAACAGCAGAATGGGTAAAAAGACTAGCTCTCGCAGAAAGCATGCGAAATCATCAATTGATACCGATGTGACCAAGTTGATTGAAGAAGTCTCAGATGATTATGATCAAGATGCGGGACATCCAGCAACTGAGCATGTGAATGTTCAACTACCTGTCTTGTTGTCACAAAGGCGTAAGAAAGAGACAAAAATCAACTCTGGAAATAAAAGTGGTAGGAGTAGAACAAAGGGCCAAAAATTTAAGAGTTTGGAAAACGTGAGTGTTAATGTTCCTAGATTTGATGGTACAGATCTTGATAACTCAACAAAGGTCCAGGATCGTGTTCTGAGGAAGTGTAAAAGCATCCCTGACCAAGCTCACTGTGCTTTTTGCCAGTCCAGTGAAGACACAGAGGTAAGCTTACAATAAGTGTAGAATCTGAGTGTTTTTTGCCAGTCCACCGCAAAAGGCTTGCTCTGCTTTTTATATACCATGGATGCACATACTTCCTTTTTATTTTGATCTTTCTTCATATGAAGCTCCTATCCGTTATTAAAAAAAAATAGTCTACAATAATAGTATTGACAAGAAGTCCAAAGAATGTTATTTCATTACTGTTATCGATAAGTTCATTTTCTAAGCTTATTTACAGGTTTCTGGGGAGATGATCCACTACTTTAATGGAAATCCAGTAGCTTCCAATCACAACGGAGGGGCCAATATCATACATTCCCACAAGAACTGCACTGAATGGTCTGAAATGATGAAAAATTAAATGTTTTTTTGAATAAAATTCCTATTTATTTTAGTCACTATCTAATTTTTCTAGTAACTAGTACTCACTTCTTTATTAACAAAGCAATAACTTTATCTCTTATTTTTCCAGGGCCCCAAATGTATATTTTGAAAATGAATGTGCCCTCAATCTGTCAGCTGAACTAACAAGGAGTAAGAAAATCAAATGTTGTTGTTGTGGAATCAAGGGAGCAGCTCTTGGGTGCTACGAGAAGAGCTGCCGCAAGAGCTTTCATTATATTTGTGCAAGGTTGATCAAACAGTGCCGATGGGATGAGGCGAGTGACTTTGTTCAATCTTTTTAATATGGTAACATATAATTTGTGATACCATGTTTTAAATTTTCCATGATTTCTTGCAACAGGAAAACTTTGTGATATTATGTCCTCTTCATTCATCATCTAAATTGCCAAATGAAGTTCCTAAAGCTGAAAAGCAAACTAGAAATAAATCTGCTCTGAAAAGGTATGATTGAATGGTTTTTTAGAAATTATTTGGGAATGATTGTATCTCCAAACTCTCAATTTAGGCCCCATTTGCAATTAATTGCCAAACTAATTTTTTCTTCCGCAAAATCAATTTTCAAGTGATCGGTTCCCATCATGATTTCGCAAAACTTTAGCTTTTGTTTTTGATGTGTTAAAAGTGAACAGAACAACTGTGATGGAAAAGCTCTGTTTTTGAAAATTGGTTCCAAATGGGGCCTTGGTCTTCTTCTTAAGTTGCAGGAGAGTTGGCTGATCTTTTCCATTGATAGAAATATAACAGAACTAGTTCAATCTAGTCAGAATATCAATATTTTGTAATGCTTTGTTGGTAATTTATTTAAATTTCTTAGAGAAAATTGAGAACATTTGGTGGCTATACCTCCCAGCCAGAGATTAAAATGGCCGTCGGTTCCCATCTGAAATTTAGCTTTTGTTTTTGATGTATTAAATGTCAACAAAACAACTTTGATGGAAAAGCTGGTTGAGAGTAGCTGTTTCTGAAAATTGGTTCGAAATGGGGCCTTGGTTTTCTTCCTTTTTAAGTTGCAGGGGAGTTGGCTGATCTCTTCCATTGATAGAAGTATAACAAAACTAATTCAATCTAGAATATCAATATTTTGTAATGCTTTGTTGGTAATTTGTTTAAATTTCTCAGAGAGAATCGAGAACATGTGGTGGCTAAACCTGGGCCTGATCCCAGCAAGAGATGGAAATGGCCATTGGGTGTATCTTGCAAGTGGATCCTCTGTTGCTCAGGTCTTAATCATGCAGAGAAGGTAAGCTAAAGTTCAGAGTCCCTTGATGAGAATTAAGTGAGTAAAAAAATATATTTTATAAGAAAAATTATTTGAATTTCAGGAAATCATCTTGGAATTCATAAAGCTGACTGGCATATCTGTTGCAAAGACATGGACCCCGACAATCACACATGTCATTGCTTCCACCGATGAAAATGGAGCATATGGTAGAACAATCAAGACTTTGATGGCGATCTTGGAAGGGAAATGGATACTGAATATCGACTGTAAGAGGCTTCTTCTTGGAACTCAGGACTGTTAGATTGATTACTGTTATAAAGCTGTTTAATGCGCCTCTTGTCAAATAGGGATCAAAGCTTGCATGAAGGTCATGACAATGGTTGATGAGGAACAATATGAGATTAAAGTTGATCGTCATGGAATCAAAGATGGCCCTCAACTGGGAAGATTACGAATTATAAACAAGGTAATACACCTTTTTTTTTTGGGTCATCATCATTTGCTGTCAGTGTCAACAGGAGATGAACAATATAGATAGACTGGACAGTTTTAAAAATCTGAATGACATGGTAAATTTTAGAATTAACTGCCCACATTATTCTCTTGCCCATAGTGAAATGTTTACCTAAATCTCAATATGATAATCTGAAACAATGGTAACGGTTGGGATGATGTTTGAATTCTATGGACATGTTCATGATATTTAATTGTTTTTAAATGGTTAGTGTTTGAATTCAAGATTCGTACATGGAATTCAAACGTCATCCCAGCCGTAAACATTAGTATTGAATTCGTACATGGAATTCAAACACTAACCATTTTAAATGGTAACGGTTGGGATGATGTTTGAATTCAATACTAATATCTGCCTTTAACAAGTAGGATTTTTTTTATTAGTTACAAGTGTGAATTACATGGAAAAGAAGACTAAAAAATAGAAAATGTATCCCATATTTCTTTCATTTCTAAGCCTCACTATATATTCTGATAGCCTTGGATAGTTAAAAAAAAAAACAAAAGAAAACAACACAAAAAAACAAAACTATTTGTTTCGATAGTGTAAAGACTGACAACTAAGGATAGAATTGTTATTTAAAAAGTTATAAACTCTTATTCATTTCTTATCCACAAGTTATCTTCTATTTATTTAAGGTGAATCAAATAATTATTTATCCCGCTATAGCCATCAGGGGCGAATAGCTCTACAGTGGTTCCCAAACAAGAGTATCATCCACTAAGGATCAATACTTTGCTTGCAGGAACCAAAGCTCTTCAGTGCCTTGGAGTTCTATTTCGTCGGAGACTTTAAGCCATCCTACAAAGGCTATCTTCAAGAACTTGTCATCACCGGCGGGGGAACCATTCTACATAGGAAACCAATTTCAATGAATCAAGGAAGACTTCCAAATCGAAGTTCTTCACGCAAAACCATCATTGTTTACAGCCTCGAGCCTTCTGAAAACAGTGATGCCAGTCAGGTCTCTTCGATTCTTGTTTGCAGGCGCTCTGATGCACAAAGCCTTGCAAATGCAGCAGGGGCCAAAGTGGCAGGTCATTCATGGATTCTGGATTCGGTTGCTGGCTGTAAATTGCAGGGGTTCGATTAATGTTGAGCAATTTTTTATATGAAAAAATCTTTTCCATTAGTTAAACAATATACATGAAATGGCTTGATTAATTATGTCTATGGACATGTTCATGATATTTAATTGTTTTTAAATGGTTAGTGTATCTTATTTTCAAAACATTGCAACAACGTTACTTCCAGTGCTGAAATGTTGGCACTTGAATACATAACAAAAGCTGTTTAGTGGATTTGAATTCTGTTTCATCAGAGATCTTGAAGGATTATGTGAAGTTATCTGAGGTTTGGACATTATAATATATTAGAATCTGATATCTTTCAGAGTAAAAGAGAGTATTATAAAATCATTTGGGTGTAAATTATTGGGGAAACGAAAATTATTTTTTATTATTCTCCTGGACTTTGTTTAAAGAAAGAGCATTGATATACAATCTTTTTTGGAGCTTGATTTGTGGTCTTATACACTATAATAGTATAATATATACTGTATTATTATAATATATAAAGTTTTATCATAATGCATGGAGAAAAAAATTATTTTTTACAATGAAAAGAACACACTAGTATTTATTTCAATAGGAGAGTGATTTTAAAAAATAAATAAAAGGAAAATGGTGTAGACTATAAATGGGATTGAATATTATTTTCCTTAAAAAAAAATGTACAAGGGAAACAATTTTAAAGTATGGATTTCAGTAATGCTGATTGTGAGTAACTAAGATCACATTTATATACAAGACTTAAATTAATTGTCAAGCAATCAGTCTTCAATCAATCAAACTGTAATAGTTTGATCATTCTCACCCTCCCCTACATGGTTATTGTACCTTCAGAATTTGAGTATTTCATTTATTAGTTTGGATGATTTATCAAATCTTATCATAATTCAACAAGTTTATTCAAACCAACATAAAAAGTTTGTGCATGATATAAACCATCTAAAAATAGTTTAAATATAACTATTTAGTCTTATTTTTCGTGTATGATTCACGAATACACACACATCCATACTTCCATTATTCCAGACAATAAAATCAATAAGAAATATATATATATATATATATATATATATATATATATATATATATATATATATATATATAAGAAAGCATAGGAAAGAAAGACTGGGAAAAACGATGATGTGATGATATCATGATATTAACAAATATATATATAACACTTAATTTTGATGATTATCTAAATTCAAATATTTCATTCAAATTCCAATTCACATATAATATCGTCGGATTTGAATCAAATATTTGTTTCATATCCGATCAGTTGAGGCGGCTAAAATACAACAGATGCAGTAAATACAGATAAAATCAGCTTTGTTTTGCTCTCCACAAATAAACATTTCTTTTGTTATACATTCATCTGCTGCACTGCACGTTCTACACAAATGGCACCTCTGTAGAACTGAAAGCAATGATTCATGGATCCTCTGCTCTCTTTCTCCTCTCTTCAAGAAATTTCACCATCTCATACTGAAAGTCTCACAACCCACAAATGTGCCTCACTATAAGCTGATTTTTTTTGTTCAAATGATCACCTCGGTGGGATGATCATATCCGAGCCAACATCCTGTAAACATACAAAAAGAGTACAGTGACAAAGTTTGGTAAGGGCATAGTCTACATGGTAAACGCATGGAGAAAATTAAACCATTTTCTAGATATATTCTGATCATTAATATGAGGGATGCAAGATACATGCAAAAAATTCTTTGTCAGGCGTGAAGGCGGCGACAACATCAAGTACTACTATTAAATTTTGACAAAACCAGAAGTTTGTTATGCCAATAGGTGAGGTGGTATCGGATAGCTGAACTTTTCCAATCACTCATAAAAGTTCCAAGACCCTGTTTGGAACCATATAGAATGGATTTTACTTTTGCAATATCAGTTTTAGATAATTGGTTCCAAACAGAATCTGGTTGAGAGTAGCCTATTCAGAATCAAATTATTTTATAATTTCGAGCATAAGCTGCTTTTGACAATTGATTTCAAACGGGTCTAAGAGTACCATGTGGATATGCCTATGAGTAACTATTATGCATAATTGCATATAGAAAACAAAAATCAATCAAGTATAAGAGGGCCACTAAGAAGGACTTTAACACATGATTCTTAACCTCCTTCAGTTTTTTTCTGCCTAAGATGACCGCAGTAGTATCACTCACTGGAAATGAACAGCCAGCATTGGCTTGAATAGTGAGAGATGCCGCTATAATAGAAGGCAGAGGTCACTCGTCCTCATCAAAGTCCATCAGGAAGTCTGTCAAGTTCTCTGAATCATCAACGGCCTCTTCCAGTGTCATTGGGTTGCTCTTCTTCAGTTTATCCTGCTGTTCAGGAATGAAAGAATGCTCAGAATACAAGAATCATCATATTTTTAGCATTGTTCATCTCAACAATCTAATATCAGGACTTCGAACAGGTGACGAATGTGCACGGGTAAAAAAGGTCACGGTACTATAACATTTCTGGATGTATACATGTACACCAGTGTTCTAAAAAGCAAGGTTAAGCGGGGATTAAGCAGAGTTTTACAATTCGATTTTTCTTGCATTTATTTTATTTATTTCGTATTTTTAACTATATATATTACTTTTTATTATAAAAAAATGGTTGATTAATTCCCACCTAATCCTAGCCTATCTGATTTATCCCCAGGCGACAAGTGACTCACTGCTCTAGCCAAAGAGCCAACCCTGTGTGGGTTGTTGTATAATATTTGGCTTTTCTCATTTTTCCCCTCTGTTTTTTCTTCAACAGGAAGTGCCTTGTATACATACAATTTACTACAAGAAAGGATGCAGGATCACCTTTGAGTTGCGGTCTTTGCGAAGCTCCGGAGTACTCTTGAGGACACTCCAATTGCGTGTGATTTTCTCCTCAGATTCATCCTCTCCCTCATCCTCACTATCTTCACTTTCATCCTATATAGCAAACATGCACAAGAGATTTGCAGTTAAACTATAAAGAATATCAAATAAATATCAACATGAATACTATCACATGGCAAGCATACTCTGGCACTTATATGAGACCCATAAAAGTTATGCCACACTAAATGGTAATTTGAAACCAAAACCTATTTCTACAAAGCAAGAAAAATTGCCCAATTCTACAGTGCAGTAACACATGTGAATAACTAAATTTGAACTTCCAAACAGAATCAAAATCAGGTATTATGCACACATACGTCGTTTTCCCCAATGTCAATAGCCCGTGCCATGGCCTCATCCATGTCAGCCACCTGAAATTGTGATTATTGTAAAAATATATAAAGTTAGAGATAAATTTCACCAAAATATATTACAAAATGTACATAATTTGCCTTACTTTTCTTTAGAGTAACATAAAAATTACGGCCCAACTACCAAAAATGATGTGCTTGGCTTCTCAACAAGTTTCATTGGATAAAAAAGATGTGGAGAATCCTATAAATAGGATCAGTCTATTACCTCAAGCACCTCGGGCTTTTCTTTTGCTAAAATTCGCTCAAGATCTTCCCTTGAAATCATTTTCCCTTGCTGAAAATGAGCAATACAGATTAAGGTAAATAGAATTTTTTAAAAAGTAAGTTGAAATAAAGGGAAATTCTTAGGAAAGCTCCATTTATTTTTTTCAAGAATAATTTTAATCCACGTTAAATAAGTCAAACTCAAGCTAATTTGCCATATCCAAGATCTGAATTGGCTACCACAAGATCCTCATGTGCAACTCTTGGGACTCCAGACTTCATACTCTTTAATTAGAAATTGACTATAAAAATATTAAATTGATTGTAAAAAAGAACCTCCATAAGATAAGGAAGCATATTTGGTGTTGGCTCATGAAAATCTGGACCCCTGTAATCAATCACTTCGTTTGGATCCTGAATATAATTCACAGTCGGATAGACCGGATCACCACCCCATACTGCAAAATAAAATATCCATGCATTAATTAAAAAAGAAAGTCCACTGTAAATGAGATAAGATAAACAAGTATACGAGTGAACAGGTATATGTTTGTTTGTCAACCATAGCAAATTAAGCAGCCCATTACCAGGAAGCACCAAAGTCATGGAAAAAAGGATCTTTCAAACATGATAAGATGCATCAAGAGGATTCAGGCTTGAGATGTTATGCACACGACTCAAAATTGGTTCCCAACAGGGGGAAAAAACGAACAGACTGTCACCATTCATTTAATGAAGTCCACTTGTCCATGCAGGTGCTTAACATGCAGATGAAACACAGGGCAATGAGTCCTATTGATTATGAAGCAATTGATGGAATATATACAAAATATTTAATATTAAGAAAGATGCAGGTGTAACAATAACACTGTGTAAATAATTGCTAAAATTTTCCAACCCCCTTTCATTAGAACAAAGTAGAAATAGTAGCTGTTAAATAGTAGTCAAACCTGGCATTCATGCTCAGATTATCCCATCCAATCAGACAAAAATGTTTTGTATTATTTTTTACAATTGAAAACCAAGAGCATCTGAGAGCCATTGTTATTCGCAGAAGCAAAAAATTGCCATCACCCAGAACAGTTCCACATATTGCAGAGTGCTGGGAGGGAAGAGGCCAGTACCGGTCCTAAACTTTGTCATTTTTTGCAGTGGCTGGTTTCAATATTCTAACCCAGGATTATTAGCCCAAGATTTTCACAATTGTTCCAAGCAATAAGCACTTATACATGATAACAAGATGAAAACCTACACTAAATATGATTTGGCACTTACTCTCTTTTATTTGGTCTTCACGCATTCTCATTGCTAAAGGATCACGGGGTATACGAATATCGGTTCCCATCATAATGCGATATTCTCTATCAGTTTGATGCTGGAACATCGTAATAAGTTGGGCATTCTCATCCTCGCCGGTCTCTTCATAGTGCTTTTGTACAGCCTCGCGTGAAGTATCCTTCTTCCATGCCTTGACCCATTCTGAATAATAGGCCATCGGGCCTATCTCTTCTAGTCTCTTCTGTTCGGCCTGCAGCCTAAAGTATAGGATCAGTTATGACAACATTACAGTTTGATTGAACTTTTCTAAACCTCTAAAATCGCTATAATTGCCTTTACAAAGTAAAAGAAAAAAAGAAAAAAAGGAGTTTAGACTAAATCCAAAGAAATCATTTAGACAAAAGCTATATTCATAAGGATCAGTCAACAGAGGATTGAAACCAAAGCTGCCATACAAAGATGAGAACAAAAAAAAATGATCCAACCCAACCAATTTCTATTCTAATCCAGTGTGATCAAATTTTCATTAACAAACAGAAACTATGTTGAGCTCAGTTTGCTTGTGCTTACTGTACTCATGTGACTGACTTGGGAGACCTTCTTTACTGGTCTTCGATTCGAACAGGATCAATTATTTCCCTCCTTCAATTACTCTCTCTTTTTTCTTGATGGATACCATTATTAATGTTAAAACAATTATATGCTTAGGTGCTACAAATCTATATGGCTACCAAAAGCTCGACATGAAATAATTCCAATTCAGGCAATGTTTCCACTTGGTTTACAGAACGCATTAACATACATGTGATCAATGCCTACAGACCAAATTTTAGTTAGCTTTATCAAGCTTGGGGATAATCTAGGATGAGAGAATAAAATAACAGATAAAGCTCTTCCATGTGCATTAACCTGAGCGCATCCAGAATCATGATTCCAAGTTTCCAACAATTTAACAGCATTTCAACTATGCAATAAAGAGGCATTAATGACATGAGTCAATGGAAATAAATGTGATACATATCCACACAATCTAACCTTTCTTCTTTAAATATAAGCCTTCTAGCTCTTGCAAGAGCAGTCTCAGTTAATGTGGGATGATCTCCGTGAAGCTTGATTTGCCCAGTCTCTGCCATAGCTTTGGCAAACACCTGCAAAGTTGTATCTATCAATCATGTGCTGGTCTAGATAACAATTCCTTCTTAAAAAGTTTTCATCTTGTATTTTTTTTTTTTTTTTTGAAATAAGTATCGGAGCTTTCTTTTTAAAAGAAAAATGATCCCAAACAAAAGGAAATGAGGTATCTCCGAACTAAATTAAAAGGAAAATACAGAGGGAAAATAAAGAGGAGAGATAATCTTTGAGAAAGGGAACCACTACAATGAAATAACCCAATTTTCACATCCCAAACCAAAAATTACCCATAGATGTATTATAACATCACCTAGAGCCTGGTTCGTCTCAAATGCAATAACTTTAATGCATACTCACTGTATCAACATCCGGACGCCTTCTCTGCCATCTCGACCACTGCTCTTTCTCTGGCTTCCTCCAATTCCACCAAAGCTCTTCGCTTGACCGAGGCTGCTCTATCTCCTTCATCACACTTGGATCAACAAATGGGTGAGGCTGTCCAAGTTTCTTGTCCAATTCATAATGACCGATGTCCTCTTCCTCTTCATCTTCCCTTTGATAAACCACAAAATCTGTGGATGGGTCTTTGGGCTCATCAGAGATATCATCTGAAGCTTCAACCATGACAATCTGTCCTTCTGAATCAACAGTCTGTCCAACAGATTCCGAAGCGGAAACATGTCCCTTGTAACTTTTTCTTCTGCTTCCAGGGCTTTTACCATAAGAAGGCTTACCTTCGGACTTTCCGACAGGTGGAGGAGCCCGGGCTGCTCTGACCCGACTAGCTGTACCTTCGGGCCAGTACTCCTGTCCAGGTATACTTGCACGGGCACCAGAGGCTGGTTCAAGTTGTCCAGATGTGGAGTCCACATAACTATAATACGGAGGGCGCTCAACAGATGACGGGTCAAACTCGCCATCCTTCTTTGCACACTTTATAAGAGAAAGTGAGATGCTCCTTGTTCTTGATGAGGGATTACTTGATCCAAAAACCATTTGGAGATTTCTAGTAGGTGATGGAGCCAAAAACGATGACTGGACAGAAGTAAAGGAAAAAAATGTAATAATTAATTATCAATGAACATGTCAGGCTTAGAAAGCAGATAAGGAAGAAATGTAAATGTCATTCTGCCAATCATGTCATAAATGAAATTGATGCATGAGAACTTAAAATAAGAGGAAACACTCTGTGGGAGCTCACTTGTACCACAATTCTACCACCTCATATGAATTTAAAAGAATGGAATATGTAAAGACATCATCATTACCGAGGGTGCCCTTTCATTACTGAGCGGTCCTGGGAGAATATTTAACCAGGGAAAAAAACACTTACATAACAAGAAGAAGAAAAGATATCATCGGAGAAATATAATCTGATCATTGCCTTCGAAGGGAACAAACCCCTCCATTCTAACATGGAATCTCATCAAGGAATCATTTTGGATGGAAGAGCAATGAGTCCACAACAATGATGTTGGACAAGAACTTCAACAACATGTCCATACTTGCCCAAATTTGTTTATCTATCAAACGTGCAAGCAATTATCTCATTGGAGTTAATTTAAAAAACTGATTTGACAAATTAATGTTTTTTAGCACCATTGGAATTAGTGAAACTTACATCTTCTCTAATTTTAAGGATCTTCACCTCACATTCGAATTCCATGCACATGTTGATATTTGCAATGACATCAGAAGAATTCAATAATTCAATTCTAACCATATGTACACCTCCACCAAAAATAACCACCATGCCGGGCAAGGTGAAGCATTTCCATAATATCCACCAAAATCTGGGTTTTCACCTACCACTCTCTCATGCATTTAGGGGATCTTTTTTATGTGGAATTCTACAAGGAGTGATTATTTGCATGAGAAATGAACTTTTATGGCAGTCCACACTTTCATTATAAATCACCCCTTATTCATCTTTTAAAGAAAATTTAAAACTTCTCAATAAAAAAACTAAAGTCCTGTATGCATCTTAATACGCTTTATTCAGATTTTGCGGTACACGGCAGAGGATGGACTACAATAGTTAGTGGTGGTTGTGACTGGTGCTAGTGAATCATCTTCACAATCCAAAACATCACTTGCTCTAAAAAAGATGCTGTTTTGAAGCACATTTAATCATCCATAAACACTGATGATCAAACCCACCCTACCCATTGTTAAAAAAATCAAATCTTTGCATAACGTAAACCAAAACACTCAAACCCAAACGATTTGAACTCAAATTCTTCCAAAACGTAAACCATCCACTAAACAACAGATCCTTAAACAAATCCGAAACCCAAACTCACCTGAAGCAACCAAAAACGCGGTTTCCAATCGCCGGCGATCGAAGCCTTCCGTTCCCCATCTGACCCACCAAAAAAAATTCAAATTTTTTTTAAAAAAATCTGAAAAATTGAAATTTAGCAACTATTACAAGATTTTCAACAACCAACATAAAAATTTCTTAAAAGGGTGTTTATAGTATATATATATTACAGTTGGGTTTCGTTTTGGAGGGAACAGAGGAGGAGGAGGAGGAGGAGGAGGAGTGGATTGGGAGGGATGATGAGGGAGAGCGGATAAGGGCATTTATGTCCATTTTTAATTTTTCTTGCCTTCAGAGATGAGACCTGGCCTTCTTTAAAAGGGAATGCTCATGGGCTTGGGCCCTGGGTGGTGGGCGCTTTGGACTAATTGGGCCCTAGAAGAAATAAGACTCGGGTTGGATCTAGGTTATCATTGTATGGGATACAAGTACACAGTGTTAAGGCAACCACCACCTCCCCCTAGAAATTTTTATTTTTATTTTTTGTGTAGTAGGTACTGATCATCTTGGATTTTTATCTGATTTGTTCTCATATCTAAATTTTTTTCTTTTAGATTTGTTTTCAAATCTAGATTTTTTTTTTCAGATTTGTTTCAAATTTTTTTTAGATTTCTTTTTAGATATAGGTTTTTCTTTGATTGGGTCGATTCATCAACTCTAAAAAAAACATTAAGATAAAAATGCACTGGAAACTGATTATATATAGAGGGGCACCGAAATGCGGGGGGGGGGGGGTACAAAAATTCAAAAAAGAAGGTCAGTGCTGATATGGCAGCGCTAATCGAGTCAATGGGGCTAGTTTTTAGTTTTTATAAATATTCATGGGGCTATTTCTACCATTTTAGGGGGTCTAAAGTGCGAATTACTCTTAAAAATATATAATTTTTTATTGATCATTTCTTGATTTAAGGACTACAGGGGATCGATTTATATGTTGTAACACTAATAAGGAGGCCACTACAATGGGTTTCAAACTACATTATGGACTTAAAAAAAATTGTCAATTTTCAAATTTGCAAAACCCTTATAAATTCATGTCTCGTAAATTGCATTTGTATGTAAGTTTTGGGTTGGCACATTTAGGATGCGCTTGATTGCGCGATTGTAAAACTAATTTTGCATAAATATGGGTTTTAAAACTGATTCTGCATAAAGCTCATTTTCTCATCTTTTTGAAATCGCAGCTTTTGAGTATTATTTGTCTGAAATCTGTTTGCAGGAAGCTATTACAGTAAAATTGTTTGGTTGCACGATTGCAAACGCAGCTTCTGTAATAATAAACGCTGCACAATCGCGTAACCAAATACACTACAGTAAAACTGGTTTTCAAATTCAGGATTATGGTTTATTCGTTATCATTCTTGCTTGGTTATGAACGGGTTGAGGAAGCTGATGATAGTGATGACTCGAGTGGTGAGGATGATACAACAGTTGCAAAGTCTCCAGCTCTCCTGTAAGGAGTGTATCTATAAGGTTTTCTTCTTTTTATTTTGTTGCATGCTAATTTCATCCTCTTTTTCACTCTGATCATTTAAATATCTAATGGTTTTTGAAGCTTCATAACCTATTTGATTTTGTTTGTCCTTTTCTTCCATCAGTTGTGGTGGTGATGGTGCAAAACCGGAAAACAATAATCTGTTTAAATAGAGGCATAAATTATTCTATGGTTATATCTATTCCATGAATTGTTGACTTTATCAATGGAATAAATGTTTTTTTGTTTGGTTGTATTTTCGATTATTCTCGTTGAGAAGTGTAATAATAAGGTTGGAGTGTTTGGTTGATTAAGAATAAAATGTAAAAAATTGATTTGACATGAACCATAAGAGGTGATGACATGCAAGAGCGGACCTAGGATTTAGAACATGGGGGACCAAACAATATACTCAAAATAAAAAAAATTATGACATAATATAAATATGAAGATGATAATTTAAGATAAAAATATCAATATTTAAGTCATTTATTAATAAATCAATGCAACAATGAAGATCTCATAGATATTTTTTATAATAAAAAATAAACAATGAGAAATTACATATTTTCAGTTGTGTCCTATGTTTTTTTACTGCATAAAATTCATCTGCAATCATGTCATTGTCAAATTTTTCAGTTATTTCTCTTTCAAAATAAAAAAATCAAATTTTTTGCAAAAAATTCATCCTCCATCTTATTATGAAGTGTTGTTTTAACAAGTTTCATAGCTGTAAACGATTGTTCAGTAGTTGTTGTTAAAACTGGAAGAGTCAAAACAAGATGAATCAATCTATCAATGAGATAAAACATCTTCGAATTTTTCAGTGAGTGCTTGACATAATTCAGATATTCCAAATAAATTTTACAATCTCATGAGAAAGGACGTCAAGCTCGTAATGTTGTAACTGATATCTTAACATTGTAATCTCTTGCTCTATAAAATAAATAAATAAATTCCAACAAAAATATTTTATCAAATATATACCTCGTTAATGTGAGTATATGCTTCAGTGATGTTCTATTGACGTATGGGATCTAAGATGTACCAGAGACGATGTCACGACGTGATACAATTTTTTTTTTTCTCGACAGTGGGGAGGGGTATTGTTATTAGGTTTTTTTTATTTATTTCAATGGTCCCAATTGGTCACCTGTCCCACAAAACTTATATATCAACTACTCGTTTGTGGGCTAATGGGTTGGGATTAAATGATCTAGAACCATATGAAATGCATTATGCATAGCCACTATTTAAAATTCTTCATATTCTTTGGGCCCCCCCCCCAAATTAAAAATATATATAAATATGAGACTCACTTATGATTGTTGTTGGAATATACTAATTCTATGAGGGGAGGTGGAATACAATTACTCATCTATTCCAGATACCAGGTTATTCCATCAAACCAAACGCCTAAAATGAACTTATACTGAGCTATTCCATGTTATACCAGTCTTAATACCTTATCCAAACAGGCACTTAACATCATAAGTTGACTTATCCAGACACACACTCTTATATCATTTTGGTAATAATTTTTTAACACCAATTTTTTCGCATATATATTATTCATCCACACATCTCTCTTACCATGTTCCTAAACATAAACAATCAATAAGTCAATTCTTATCTATCAATTGATTATCTTCACTTTTATCCAAAGTGAAATATATAACAAAAATGCCATTTTTAAATGAGTAAAGAATAAAAATCAAACATCAATATTTTATATACTACGGCCCGTATGGAGTATGACATAGACTTATTCGCCCTTGATGGAATAACCCGATATCTAGAATCTCGTACTTTAAATTTTTTTATTGTTTGTATTTCTTTAAAGGAGTTTTTTTTTGTTTCATTTTTTGTTTTTTATTTTACATTTTTTTTATTTTTTATTTTTAAATAACATATCTTTTATTTATAGTTATTTTTAAAAAAAACATATCTTTTTTCTTTGGAGAAATTAATTAGGGATCATTGAAGATACCCATGTATTAATTAGTAGTTCCTGTAACTTTTTACATTAACAATAAATCCCCTGCTACCCATGTTAAAAATGTTAGGGATTGTTCATCACTAATTCTAACATAGTTTTTACACATTATCAGTTTGAAGACATAATGGCCCGTCTGCAAAAAATGACACCACGACGAAGTCCTCGAAACTATAAAATCCCTACTAACGAGGATGATCATTTTACCTCCACCAAGAAGACCCGAGCATCAATGCATCATCATCTAGAGATCCTCCAAATCCTGAATCTTTCACTAAAACTTTGCCCCCCACTAAAACCATTTGAAGTCATCCACGAAGACCCAGGAAAAATCCAAAGTCCAAACCCAAGTAATCCACCAAAACCCCGGCAAGTCCAAACTCAAGACATCCACCACGAGGAACAAAAAGGAATATGATAAACTCTTTGAGCACTGTTAAATTGACTAAGTACAACCTTAACCTTTCTGTGTAAACTGTTAAAATGACTTGTACACTGCTAATCAAATTTGCACATGCTTATAACAAGAATTGTGAGGTCCTTCCTCACCAAATCTATGCTGGTACAACATAAATGCTTCTCAATCTATTATACAAGTGCGATGGATGGGATGGAAATTAGAGATTGGCATAAGATGCTACTCAAGAAGACTTCATTCAATATCTTAATGATCATTCCTAAAATGTAGTTCCAAGCAGAGTTGATCGACGTTATAGTCAGCCACTGTAATCCTGATGGAGATTATTTTGAGATTGGTGAGAAACCAATGACATTGACAGTCAAAGACGTTACCTTGATTATAGGGCGAAAGAGAGTGATGCTTGGATAACAGTTTTTTGAAAAGAGTGTAAAAGTTATAAACACAATATGTAAATATTACTTTGTGGTAATTTTATAAATTCGTGGTGATAATTTAAACATCAGATGTAAATCCAAAATTTACTATTATGCTCATTTTATACATTATTATGTTTCTCATGTACACTGTTATATTTTCTCTATTATACTCTTCTTATGCTCCACTTATACGTCAGGATGGCGACATCGACGCAAAATGAAGGGTCATGGCAGGGCGTTGTCTGTGCTAGTTGGGACCTAAACAAAGAAGAGATGAGGTTAGGATTAAAAAGGGAATAAAAAAGGGTAGGTTTAAACAAAATAAATGGATGGATAGACTTAAAGAAAAGTAAAAAAATGGTCAATGGACTTATTGGTATTATAGTGATATCTCCAGAGACCCCTAATTAATTTTCTTTTTTCTTTTAACATATTAGTAGATAAGAATAAATTTCAGAATTTTTATGATTTTGTTCATTTAAAAGTGTTTTATTTAATTTATGTTTCATTTTCTGATTATCTGTTTTAATTTTTTATTTCCTGTTTTTTGTTTTTATTTGTTGTAACATATTAGTAGATAACAACTGAGACTCGAGAGGACAGCTTTGTCAACATGAAATTACAATCTTATCATGCCTTCACATATTGACTCATACATATCTGACACAGTTTGTATGTCGTATGTCATTTATTACAAAAAAAAATATGTAACCTTTATTTTGAATGAAAAACCTACTCTTTAATGGAGTTTGACATGAACGACTCTTCCTCTCTCATCCTCCTCGTCCCCCTTGCACGGGCTGACAACCACCACCACTACCACCTCTTCTATCTCTATCGCGTCCCCCCTGTAAAAAGAGGGGGCTCTCATGGGCCACCCATTCAAGGGGAGCAGGTGGCACTCCTTCCTTCCGTCACCTGCCCCCATTTATTGGAGTGAGGGGCGCCTGCTCCTCCCTCTCTTTTTTTATTTTTCATTTTTTTTACAACAGGCCAATAGGCCTGCCCGCAAGTCCAAATTTGGGCCCTGCCCATAGAGCCAGTTGAGGCCCGAGCCCGTGGGTGGGCAGTAGGCTTGGGTTTTGTCAGACGGGCTGAGCCCATCCAGGTCCCTCTAGCCAGAAAAGCCCGTGGGCCTCAGGCTTGGGCTTTTTTTCACCTACTTTGAAGTAGCAATAAATAAATATTCAGTCTAAATTTATATTTTTAAAAGCTTAAACCCGAACCCGACCCAAACCCACGGGTCGGGAGTCGGGTTGAGTTTGGGTTGAACACTTCGGGTTCAGGTTCAGTATTGCGGGTTTGGTTTGGTCAAACTCCTAACCTGACCTAATCTGTCTAGTTTCACATCTAGTTGTGTAACATCCTTCTTATAACCCTATTTACAGTCTCACATACAATTCTGTTCACACAGGTTTTGATTTTAAAAAAAATTGGTATAACTCATGTAGTGAGATATAGGTCATGTTTGTTGTAGCTTCAATTTATATATTATAGATTATAACTTATAGATTATATATTATAACTTTTTTGATAAGCAGTTAACATGTTTGTTGTAGCTGTTGAAAAGTAGAAAATAAACAGTTGTGAATGTTTGTTAGAATAAATTGTTAAAATAGTCTTTGTTGTGTAACTGTAAAAAATACCCCTTCCATGTGTATAAGTTAAATTTAATTTCTCTTTGATAAAAGAATGTGATTTTATTTATAAAATAATGATGACTCACTCATCATCCATTAATATTAAATAAAATGAATTTTTTTAATGAAATATTGAATTCCACATTAATTAAAAAAGTAGAACTTGAGAGACAAAAATATAGAACTTGATTTCTATTAATAAAAAAATACAACTAAAATATTCTAGCTGTAATCTAAATTTTATTTTATTAAAAAAAATTACAATCCAAAGTATTAATCTTACATGAGTTAAGTTTTAAAAAAAATCTTATATGAGTTATTTCAAATTTTTAGTAAATGAAAGGAATATTTGGAGAAGATAAAAAGATTTGTTGTTGTTAAATAAAATGAATGGTATTAAATGTCTAACATATTTTTTTAAAACATTAATCCATAAGTTATAATATGAAAAGCACTCCTAACCCAACTTAGAATAAAGCTACTTTTTTAGATGATTTTAGACCTTGACTTTTTTAGGATTTTTTTTTAATTCAGGAATCAATATTTGAAAGGAGTTTAATGTTTAGTAGAGAAAGTTGCTTTTCAATTCAAAAAATCGATTCCGACAAAAAATCACAGTTTTTGAGCTTTTAAAAACATAGATTTCGAGAGAAAAATTAAAAGGAATCCAGCTTTCGATTCCGCCGGAATCCACCTCGTTTGGCTGCACGATTATGAGATTCCAGCTTTTTAAAAAGCGAAATCTACCCAAATCGCGCAACCAAAGGGAGCCTTAAAGATTATGACTTTTTAAAGTTGTTTTTAACTTAAATAAATTTCAATAGAGGTGTTTGGTTGGCCAAATAATCAGTGTTTATTGGACTGAAGGTGAAATATTTAATACTTTTTGCTAACAAATGATATTTGGTTGAGTCTCTAATAACTACTAAAATATTCCTCAAAACGCATATAAACACCGAATAAATCAGCTTCGTAACGATTCTTTTTATTTTCGCTTACGCATTACGCTATTTACCCCCCAATGTGAAAGACCAAATTACCCTGCATAGTTTTTTATTTTTACGGACGGCATTTAAGCCCAAAATCGAGCCCCTCTCTCCTCGACTTTCATTTGCGCCGCAGCCCCAAAAAAGAAAAACAGAAACCCTAATCGCCCTTTGAACGATCTCCCTCGACCGTCGCTGCCCCCCCCCCCCCGTTTTTGAGCAACTCCATTGTCGCCGGAGAGTCTCTCCCTCTTCGAACGAAAGAGTTGGCCAAAGATCCCCTTCCGGCGATTCTCGGAGAGGAACCGCAGGGCCTCGTCGGCGGAGAAGATCGGATGGCCGTCGGCCCCGCAGGAGAAGAGGACCGCGGCGAGGACGCCTCCAGTGCCGGATCGACGATCCTGGCTTCCGCGTCACCGGATTTCTTCAGGAGTGCCTGCTCGAGGCGGCATGAGAAGAAAGTCTCCCAAAAAAAAAAAAGCTTCTTGTGAAGGGGGAGGAAAAAAATGTCACCAGAGGATGCTCTGCCAAATAGTGGGAGCACCATCAACAGAGGGAGCACGACAGTCAAGGAATGCCAGAGAATGACCACAAGAGCATGAAAAGTGATTCATATAAGGATCTTGGGTTTCACTATTTTTATTTTTTTTATTGGTTCTTCAAAATTCAATTTTTTTTTAGAGAGTTTTATATGGGTTTGTTATGGTGTGATAAGTTTTGTTATAATTCATGTTTTTGTTGATTTTTTGTGGCTGTGATAGGTTTTGTTATCCTTTACAATCTTCAGATATTCAGATATAGATGGAAGTTTCTAATTATTAGAGAACACATATTTAACATAAAATAATTTGTTTATACCCAAAGAAAATATTTCATTATTTTACAGAGGACATTAGTGGTTGATGTATTTCATGAAGAAAAAAAAAATTTAATATCTCAAAGCATGCTTTCAACCAAACATTAAAATAACATTCAGTACTTATATAATGGATTAAAATATCATTCCAATAAGTACATATGTCAAGTGGTTAACTAAACACACTTATCTAAAATACTGTTTAATATTTTTCATTGAATCAAACATTTTTTTACCTGAACTCTTAAAGATTATCATCATAACCTTTTTCTACACTTATTAAAAAGCACTTAAAATCCGCTTTCCACCGCTGCCAAACAACACCTAAGTTTAAACAAACATGAAACAACTGTTTATTTAAAATTAAAAGTTATAATCTGCAACTTATAAGTTTTAACAAGCATGTACATACACTTCTATCTAAAAATAAAGTAAGCATATTTCAATAAATTGTATACATTTATTAATATAAGATGTGGAAAAAAAAATAACTAAAAAATTTGTTTGATAGTGGTAAAGATACATGAGATGAGCGCTGGTACATGCAGCTCCGTTTGTAACCTCGTTTTCAGTCCGATACATTATGATAGTGCAGTGTATATTATGTTATTATAATGTATAACTTCTATTATAGTGTATGACACGATTTTTTTTATTTTTTCAACTTAAAAAAATATACTATTGTATCTCAATATATACATCATTTTATATAATAATATACACTTTAAATGAAGAGTACATGATTTAAAAATATATTGGGGCTGTAATGGGTGGCAGGATGTATCTTTTTCTATGAGATGTGTAATTGCGCCGTGTGAAAAAAAAAGGCTTGGCCCAATGTCTCATAGATGGACTTCCTTTTTTTCTTTTTTTATTTCTTCACTAAACCTAATCAATTGTGCCAAACATAAAAGTTAGTCTCTTGATTCTCTTCTCCATTGACATCATCCAATTCCAACTTAACACACGCGCACACTTTTCCCAAGAGATCCTTTTCATAATTAATTCTATTAGCCCCAAGATATGGATTTGATTATGTAAGCAAGATATCAATTTCAACATTATAGAACAAAAATAAATAAATTGATCAATGGATTGGGAATTTGTGTTATGGTACTCTACTTTAAAAGGGTGATAATAAAAAATGGAGATCAATTCAAATGGGTCCCCCCTCCCAACCCTATGTGAATATGTCCATTTTATATTTTTATATTACATGTTCTCCTAGGGGAAGCTTGTTTTGTCCTTGTGTGGCCTACAATGTTTCATGTAGAAAGCTCTTGTTAGGTCATGGATGGTTGCATGGTGTCCAAGTTCACCAAACCAGGACAACACAACATGGGAACATTTGCTTTCTTGCTTGTTTGATTGACCAAAGCAAATATAATTTAAAATAATAATGTAGGGATATGTAGCAAACATTGTCATGGGAGCCTTCTATTGAACATCTTGCTCACAAAGGGAAAAAAATTAAAGGGTATATATAATTCCACACATATTGGGTGAATTTTTTTTTTTTTTTTTTTTTTTTTACATCAATATGATGTTATAATTAAAACATGGAAAATAATGAACTTTACTGATAAGAAATTTTAGCGTCAAATTTTGTTCAACTATTTGTCTCCTAAGACCATATTGAAAGTTTATCTAAATATTGAATAGTTAGTCAGGTCCTAACAGGAGGAAAGATTTTTAGATTGAACATTTTGCTTTTATAGTTGTAACTTTATACCATAACTCCCGTTTGGGGCACAAAATAACCCAAGAACGAGGGGGGGAAATAATGGGGAGATGCAAAAAAATTGTTTATTTTGAGAAAAAATTCTGTTTATTATGTTCAGCGGTGGAGCTAGGTTCATGTATTCATTCCTGGATATCTCAATTGAAAATTTGATTTCATAGAATCTAACTGAACTTGATTATTGAGAAATAGAAATTTTCATTTTCAACCAGAGTTATCAAACTGACTCTTAATAGTATATATATGATGCATAATAAGGGTTGATATAATAAAATATAGGGAATGAATAATAGTATACGAGTGAACAATATACACAGGGTATATAATCATGTTTAAAAAGTATTTCATGGAGTAAGCGATAAAAAAAAATGAAAAAAGTTAGAAAAAATATAATCACTACTTAAGGGTATTTTGATAAACAAAAAAGTTTGAGAGACATGGAAAAAAACAGGAGGAAAGATTTTCAAACCATATGAAACTCATTCTCAATTGTTCTTGTTTGTATACCATAAAAAAAAAATCTAAGGAAGGGTTTCAGCCCCTCCTTGTCCCTATATGGCTCTGCCTCTGATTGTGTTTGAATAGATTAATATAAACTATAATAACTATTTTAAGGAGACAAAAATTGTTTATCATGAGTTACCTATGCCGATGAATAAATACACTATTCATTTTAAAAATATTATATCATCTACACTCACACGTATTTTAAAAATATGTCAAATTTATTTATCACACACATCTCTCTTACATATTCCCAAATATAAACAATTAGTACTGGGGTGAGCTATCCTTTAAAAAGTCAAACTGTTATCTATCAATTAATTGTCTTCATTTTATCCAAAGTTAAATAAATAACAAAAAATTTATTCATATATTTTTAAATGAGTAAAAAAACAATCAAACATAAAATATCTTATATACTAATAAATAGTTATTTATCATATTATAATTATCACAGGCGAATAACTGTAATAAAAAGTAGTATGAAGTTATGTCTACACGACAATGAATAACAACCAAGCGTATTGATTTGGCGAGTATATTCTGTTTTGTTGAATGATGAAGATCTATGCTAGAGTTGGACCCTATGTCTTAAGATAATATTCGTCCTGGACTGGTGCTCACGGTTTTGGTGAAAGTGTCCCAAGATACAATAGTCGAACTCTAGTAGCACTTCACACCAAAGAGATAGCGAACCAACTATGATTTCTCTCTCATCGGAATGATGCTATGATACGCGCGTGCGTACCACCCGCAAGGAAAAGTTCATCATAGAGTGTCAACAAAAAATAATTCACTAGATTATAAAAAAACTTGTCTTATAAAGCCATAAAGTGTTTCTCAACTTCTGATATGGAACTACAATTTTTTCTTTCTTAACCACTAATCAATTTCACCATGCTATTGAAAGAACTTTGAATCTAATTTTCTTATTCACCCAGAAATGATTTTGAAAATGTAAATATACTACATTCATCTCACCGACGAGAGAAATGCAATCCAATATGTTTCTACTACCAATAATTAATGGAACACAAACTCATTTTACTTCAAAATCTTGATAAAAACCTAAATTTTCAAGAATAATAACTTTATTCTCACCCCCAAATGAGATCAATGTAAGTACATATATTTTAAATAAATAAGGGGATAGGCGTGATATTAAAATTAAGGGAAATTTTCAAAAATAACCCCTAAATTTTTTTCATTTTTGACCCCAGGGTCAGTTTATTTGTAAAACTGGCCCTGGGAGTGGTTTGAACCCGATCAACGCGCCAACGTGGCGCGCTGACTGGTGCCACGGCGGAGACGTGATCTACAATCACGTCTCCGCCGTTTTACCCGCGCGGTGCGTGGTTCAGCGCGTGCGAGGGGTGATTATTATTATTTTTTTCTTTATTTTTTTATATAAAAATAAACAAGAGGAAATAAAAATTTATAAAATTTAATTTTATAATATATTCATTTATATAAAAACAAAAATAAAGAGGAAACAATAATATTTCAAATTTATTTTTTAAAACAACCATTTATATATGTTTGCATGTAATTTTTTTTCATAAATGATAGTTTTATAAAATTAAATTTTAATATTATCTATATTTTAAATATAATTCAATTATAAAATATAAGCTTGATCTTAATTTTAAATCAAAGTTAGTTCTTATCTTTCTTAAATTATCTCTAATCTAATATTATTTTGAAAGAGATAAAAAAAAATTATGATGAGAATTATTTGAATTTGGGAATAAATCATCTGTTTTTTATTTTATTCTTGTTTAATTCCCAAATTCAAATAATTCTCACCATAATTTTTTTTATTTCTTTCAAAATAATATTAGATTAGAGATAATTTAAGAAAGATAAGAACTAACTTTGATTTAAAATTAAGATCAAGCTTAAAATTTATAATTAAAATTATATTTAAAATATAGATAATATTTAAAATTTAATTTTATAAAACTATCATTTATAAAAAAAATTACATGCAAATATGTATAAATTGTTGCTTTAAAAAATAAATTTGAAATATTATTGTTTCCTCTTTTTTTTATATATAAATGAATATCTTATAAAATTAAATTTTATAAATTTTTATTTCCTCTTGTTTATTTGTTTTAAACAAAATTAAAGAAAAAATAATAATCTCTTCGCGCGCGTGCGGGACATGATTGTGGATCACGTCTCCACCGTGGCATCAGTCAGCGTGCCGCGTTGGCGCACTGACCGGGGTTAAACCACTCCCAGGGCCAGTTTAGCAAATAAACTGACCTTGGGGTCAAAAATAAAATTCTTTTTTTTAGGGGGTTATTATAAAAAATTTACCTAAAATTAAAGAAATAAAAAATAAGCTTAGCCCCATGGTCGCCTCACCTTGTTCACTGAGAGCGAAGATCAAACTCATTTAAAGCCAAAGCTATGCTTTTAGACTCATTGTAACTGTTGCATCTAGTTATAAAGGTCTAACTTTCGTTTTTTAAAAAAAAACCAAAGCAACGCAACATTGATTAGTTTTTTTGCAGCCCACTTATATTTTGATTTTTTTTAAATACATGCTTAGCTAATGAAGTTTATTCATGTTGGTTTTGGCGTTCACAATGGGACATGTGACTGAGGTGGTTACAAAGAGAGGGGACATGGGATGTGGTCGTAAGTAATAAGATCAGTTATTGTCCCACATCTACGTAACTTCCACCACTCTCTCTCAAACGGTTGAGAGAAGATCCATATAAAAGGGAGTGAAATCTCTTCATAAAGAGTGTGTGAAAAAACAACATATATGTATATCCACAAAGAGGAGTGTTAAGGATTCCATCTTACCCTTTGGACTTAGAGGGTGGACATCAAATTGCTCTAGTAGCATTTTATTCCAATCAGGAGTCAATTTATTATCGGTGAAGATTTTGTGAAGCAAGCGTAAGAAGACTATATCTTCCGTTGTTTCTATATTACTACAAAATCATATAGGTCAATTCTGTACTATATGAAGCATGCCTATCCTATATAATTTTAACAATTCTTATACCAAAATGATATATATACTAAGAGAAATCGAATACATGTATTTTTTTTCATAATAGAATATATACTTAGATAACGAAATATATGAAAAACAAAACAATTATCAGTGTCCTAAAAGCAATAGTAGATATATATATCCAAGCTCATGCAAATAAGAAAAATATGTGTAGTCATGTTAGCAACTCTCGTTTGCCCGTCCCCAATTATTTTTATTTTTTAAATAGATATATTTATGTAAGAGTCATTTTCTGAGTTCAATGATATTGCACCATGCGTCTGTGATCTATTATCTAATTAACGAGAGCTCACGATCCGAATAACCTACTATCTGTGAGTCCGGCCAATTGGTCCACTTACATCTCCGTTCAGAAGATTCCATGTCAATGATGGGACCAAATCCCAACAAATATTTGATTTGTGGCAATCAATGCAGATCCCCCAAATCCCACTCAGATCTCGAAATCCCCAGATCAAGGGATCTCTCCCCATCTGATCGATGAGAGATCACCGTCGATCTTAGGGCACGACCAACCTGTTCTATAGATATAGAACCCACTCTTCGGGCATCAAAGGACCTTTTGCATGTCACCATCTTCCCATGTTTTCGGCAGTCGAGGTCTTAGATTGCCAGAATCTCTCAACCTAGATCTGGTTTATCGATTTTATCCCCTCTGATTTATATAATGAAATACAAGTTATCATGAAAGTAAAATATATCATATTTTTTTTATATAAAACAATTTTTTTTAATTCTAATATATGTTACACTCATGACAAATAGAGTTGCAAATAGGCTTGTCAATGGGTAGGGTCTGTGTGACCCGAATACGATTCATTTTGATTATCGGGTCCTTCGAATTGGATACTTTACACCTTTTCTCGAGTCCAGATCGATCCATTGATAGACCTAGATCGAACCAAGAGAGGCCACACTTGGAAAAGTCGAGGGATGTAAATAGAGATAACATGTCTATGTTTAGACCCATTGACAGGGCTATGACATAGCATTTAATTTAAAACAAATATATATAAACACATAAAAATCAAATTTACTTTTTAAAGTCTTACAAGTTACAGCACCACCCATAAAAATCATGCAACAAACCAACCAGATTATACAAATTCAAATGTTAATTGTCCAAAACACTAAAATAAATTTGTTGGCGATTATTCAAAATTTTTTTCTGTGAGACCGGGATAAACAGACGGGGGTAGCATTCCCAGCTTGACCATAAGGTCAGCCACGGAGGGTCCTTCCGGTATAAAAAAAACACTAAAATAAGTTAATAAAAGTTACACAAACATATTACATTACTAGGCTTACTACATATTAAACAACCAAATTCTTGCAGGTATGAACTTATATACAAAGCAATTGGGTCTCAGTTTCATAGGATCGGGTCAAGGTGGACCCGGACGCGATTCGATTTTAAGCTCGAGTTTATCAGGTTGAGTAAATTACACATGTAATCATATTTAAGTCCGTACCTGAACCATTGACCGTCCTAGCCGCAAACGGTGCACCCATGCTTTAAGATATTTTAAACAATTTTCATATATGGGTACGCTTTTTCACGACTGTGAGACTTGAGAGGACGTCACGGAACTACAGTCAATATAATGTTTTCACGTACGGACTCATACGTATCCGACCCAATTTATACGCCGTATGTCATTTATTACAAAAAAAACACGTGGAAAATGCATGTCAACCTCAACTTTTTTAACGTACAGTCGGTGACGCGGACCAACCTCCACGTGCGCACGTGTCGGCCTGCGCAGACGATAACCCGCGGGGCGTGACGTTATAAAATTCATATAACCCCTCCGAACAAAATTCATATAACTCCTGACATTTCCATGGTCTATGTATAACCCCTAAAAACTCATATTTAAATTTAAATAGTTTCATGAGTTAAATATTTGTTGATCAATAAAAAATATTTTATGAACTTTTTATTGAATTAACCATACAGTATACTAAAACAGCTCCAACAATGTGTTAAAAATATAAAAATCCCTTATAGTCGATAATTTGACCTAGGCATCGGCAATGAGCCTGACCAAGCTAAGAACACAATATATCAAAAAATCTCTATAAATTTTTTAAAATGTAAAAAATTTATGTAAATAATGATTTTATCCATTTGAAGAAAGAAGATTTTTTACATTTTTAATACATTATATTATTATAGCAGGTTTTTCATATATTATATTTTTAGCTAGGTTTAATCAAATTAAAGGGGGCTATATGCATTGTTCCCCCTTTTGTATACGGCGACTCCGTGTTTTCCACGATGGTTTACATAAGCAGCCGCTAGTGGCACTATCGTGAATATAACGAAACAACAGGGGTAAAAGAGGAAATCTAACACTGTCTCCACTGATATATGGCGGCGAAGGGGGTAAAGAAAAAAAAGCGGAAAAAGTGGAAAGAAATCGCGATTTCAAAAAATCCGTGTTTTTTTTTGCGAAAATCTCTCTTTTTGGTCTCCTTCTCGTCGGATCGCTCGCGATAAAATGGCGGCGACGGTCGGTCTTTGAAGGTCCGAAGTCTCTGCTTTGTGAGAGCCGCCGCCGTTCGAATCCTGGCCGTCCGTTTCGACTGCTGTTGGTGGAGATCCGGTTGAGAGAGAGATCTGTGGTTCTGCGTTTGTCGGAGACCCTAAAAGGCGAGATTTTTGGGGGAGGGGACGGATTAGGGTTTTCTGGAACGGGATTTGGAGTTAGGGTTTCTGAAAAAGCTGCATTTTTTGAACTGATGAGACTGAAAAGGAACGGCCTTTGCAGCTGAACCGGCTTCGGCTGTGAAGGTTTAAATTGGGCGGAAATTTGGGTTTGAAAGAGTTGGGGTTGGTAATGCTTAGGAGGTCGTCTTCGATGGCGGGAAAGGCGAGAAAGGCAGGACTTTTTCGGGTGGAGTCTTTGACCTGAGAAGATCCCGTGAAAGGTTTTCCCCCCGTTTTTTTTTTTGGTGGGTTAGTGTGTGTAGCGATTGTCTTTGTAAGAGGTGCGATTGTTCTTTGCCGATGAGGCTCTCGTCCGTTGGTCTCCCTCATCAGCCACATGAAGGTGAGGCTCTTGAGATTTTTTATGTTGATGAAATTGTTGGAAAATTTGAAGTCAGGCTAACTGGGTTTGGCATTTGACATAGTTATGTGGAAACCCATCACCGAAATTCCTTCATTCCCATTGTTCAATCGTTTTTATATTGATATTATTGACGGTTTGATGTGTTCTTATGAGTCCATGTAAGGGTTTTTGTAGAGGTCAATTATGTTGGTGTATGCCTTGATACTGTGTCATTTGTTGTAGTATTTTAATGTGGGCTGTGCTTGTCATCTGTTCACATCATGGAATGCGTTCAATATTTTCCTTTTGTGGGTCGTGTTCTTCTTTGTCTCCTTGAAATGGTGGAGCAATCATAATATTTGTTTTTTGCTTCAATGATTGTGCGTTACTTCCCACCTTTTTTTTTCTTTTTTTTCCTTTCTTGGAAGCATTTTCACACACGTCTTATGCAACTTCATGGTATATTGTTTATTTCTGTTTTTTAGGCGATTAATGCATCGTTAATGGATTATGGGTGCTCTTAGAAATGTTTTTAATGTGTGCTGCCATTGATTGTATTCAAGGTGAGAAGAGAGTTCTAAATTCAGAGCTATGGCATGCATGTGCTGGTCCTCTTGTGTCATTACCTGCTGTTGGGAGCCGGGTAGTTTACTTCCCACAGGGTCATAGTGAGCAGGTTGGTTTTGTTGTATACCAAAAGGCAAATATATCTTATAACCCAGCACGGTGAAATAATTCATTTTGTGGGTGTCTTATCTGAAACTGTGCGTTCTCAATGCAGGTAGCTGCATCAACTAACAAGGAAGTTGATGCACATATACCCAATTATCCTAGTTTACCACCTCAGATGATATGCCAACTTCACAATGTGACCATGCATGTAAGTTTCTCCGATATGTTTGTCGCCATTAGTGTTGCTTTGCATGAGCTAATATTTGGTGATAATGAAAATCCAACTTTCAGGCAGATGTGGAGACTGATGAAGTGTATGCTCAAATGACATTACAACCGTTGAACCCGGTAGTGAATACTGCTGCATCACTCACATTTTTTAGTCTGATTCATCTTTGATGCTATTTTTTTCTCACATCTGTTGCTTTGTTTTCGTGTAGCAAGAGCAAAAGGACGCTTATCTACCAGCTGAGTTGGGGGCCCCCAGCAAACAGCCAACCAATTATTTCTGTAAAACGCTGACTGCAAGTGATACTAGCACCCACGGAGGATTTTCTGTTCCTCGCCGAGCAGCTGAAAAGGTTTTCCCTCCCTTGGTAAGTGATTGTTGCATTATATTTCCAATTGATGACAGTTGAACTCGAGAATGCATTAGTTTTATAGCACTCTAAGGTGATCTTTCTCTGATCAGTTAACGATTTTCTTGTGGGGTGTCATTTCAGGACTTCTCTCAGACTCCTCCTGCCCAAGAGTTGATTGCAAGGGATCTTCATGATAATGAGTGGAAGTTTCGCCACATATTTCGCGGTAAGTTGTTATGAAATTAATAATAAACACAAGTTGATCAACTTTTCAGGTGCTGATCTCATTCATTGCTCCCTGGTAGTTAGCCTGCGGCAACATCATTGTCTCATTTGAACCGACAATGGCATTCATGAATATTATTACGAGACGAAATTGGTGCATTTAAAAATTTAATCTCCTTGTAATGACTGTGGTAAAAAGGTTGTCTAAACTTATTGAGTCAAATCAAGCAGCTGAGAAAGTTGCTATTAGTTTATCATTTGTTGGGATGAAAACTTCATAGGAACAGTTTATTTTCTGATCCTGCCTCTCGTGTGGTGAGTAACCTCGTTATGCAATTTGGCATTTCGTATGCAGGTCAGCCTAAGAGACACCTTCTCACAACAGGGTGGAGCGTGTTTGTTAGTGCCAAGAGGCTTGTTGCTGGTGACTCTGTCCTTTTTATATGGTATTGTTCTTCTTTACAGTTCTTTTTCTGCATATGATGTTTATAATTGAGATTAGAATTATCTAATTAACATTTGAAGTTTGTTTCTCTATCAGGAATGAGAACAATCAGTTGCTTTTGGGCATCCGCCGTGCTAACCGGCCACAAACAGTAATGCCTTCATCAGTCCTTTCAAGTGATAGCATGCATATAGGACTTCTTGCTGCAGCGGCTCATGCTGCTGCTACCAATAGCCGTTTTACTATATTCTATAACCCAAGGTAAGGGCCATTGATCATGACGTACAAGAAGATTTAAAGTTTCCTATTTATTCAATGGCATTATAGCTTTACAGGCTTTCTAGAGCTCAGCTATTCATTTGTTTCAACTCTTTCAGAGCAAGCCCATCTGAGTTTGTCATACCACTAGCCAAATACGCTAAAGCGGTGTACCACACCCGTGTGTCTGTGGGTATGCGTTTTCGGATGTTGTTTGAGACAGAAGAGTCAAGCGTGCGGAGGTATATAAGTACAGAACCTCCTGTTTAAAGAGATTTATATGCTGATCATGTGAAGTTGCTTCTATATGTTGGTTTCCTTACCTTTCATTTTATTTTATTTTTTTTATTTTTTTTTTTGGGGGGGGGGGGGTGGTTTCTTTGCTGCCTAATTTGAGTGTATTTGTTTTGGTGCTTGGTTTTTTCCTGTCGATTTTATAGTTCATTTCCATTGATTTTTACGTTACTTTTGAATGGGTGCTGTGGGTATATCATTTTACTATCTTATGAGTTGTTTGAATCCAGGTACATGGGCACTATCACGGGGATAAACGACCTAGATCCTGTTCGTTGGCCAAACTCGCATTGGCGATCAGTGAAGGTGATTTTTGCTGCAAAAGTGTTAATATCTCTATCTACTTTATTTTTTTCCCACATATTCTCTAAATGCATTATGCAATAATTATACTTATTTTGTATGATTTTCAGGTTGGTTGGGATGAGTCAACTGCTGGTGAAAGGCAACCAAGAGTTTCCCTTTGGGAGATTGAGCCCCTAACAACATTTCCCATGTATTCCTCACCATTTCCACTGAGGCTCAAGCGGCCATGGCCAGCAGGACTACCTTCTCTCCATGGCATGTATTATGAACATTTTTTGTTTTCTTTCTTTGTATACTGATGTATAGAAGTCAGACCATTGTCATCTCTAATGCCATTGTCAATTTGAAGATTATTGAATTATTCTATATTTAATCACCATGTCTCATGTCTGATTCCTGCAGGTGGGAAGGAGGATGAGATTGGCCTGAATTCTCCTCTCATGTGGTTTCGGGGAGACGGAGAACGAGCAATTCAATCTCTCAATTTTCAGGGTATTGGAGTCACACCTTGGATGCAGCCTAGACTTGATGCTTCTTTGCTTGGAATGCAACCTGACATGTACCAGGCAATGGCTGCTGCCGCACTTCATGACATGAGGAGCATTGATCCTTCGAAACAGGGAACTCCAGCTATCCTTCAATTTCAGCAGCCTCAAAATTTACCCAACCCATCCACTCCTCTATTATCAAGGCAGATTCTGCAGCCAGCGCAATCTCAATTACAACAGACGTTCCTTCAGTCCATTCAGGATAATCAGATGCAGAGTCAGATCCAGTCTCACCTTCTTCAACAGCAGCTGCACCATCTGCGCTCATTAAATGATCAGCTGCTGCAACAGCAACAACCACCAGCGCAGCAACTGTTGGACCAACAACAGATTCCAAATTCTGTTTCGGCCCTGCCTCAGTTTGCCTCAGCATCTCAATCCCAGTCACAGTCTCTAAACATTTCTTCCATGTTGCAGCAGCAAAACTTTCCAAACTCTAACGGGGATTCTGCGATAAATCCCAGTGTTTCTTCGCTACAAAGCATTCTGAGCTCTCTCTCTCCAGAGGAAGCATCCCAACTTCTTAACTTGCCAAGATCCAACCCACCAGTCCCTTCAACTGCCTGGTTGTCTCCCAAGCGAATTGCAGTAGAATCTCTCCTCCCTCCTCACTCGATCTCTCAAAACCTTATGTCAGTGCCTCCATTTCCAGTGAGAGAATGCTCAGTTGATCAAGAAGGAAGCACTGATCCACACGGCCATCAACTATTTGGAGTGAACCTGGACAATTCATCGCCACTGGCCCAAAATGGAATGCCGAACCTTCAGGGTGTTTGCAGTGAAAATGATTCAACATCCATGCCATTTGCTTCTAATTTTCTCAGCACCACAGGAAATGACTTCACCCTGAATCCAACAATGAGAACTACCAGTTCCTTAGATGAGTCAGGTTTTCTGAACTGTGCGGAAGTTGTGGGTCAGTTCAACCCACCAAGCAGAACCTTTGTGAAGGTGTGCAATTCAATCTCTCTTTCATCCACTGCTAGACTGAATGAATCTGTCTGTTCATGGATACCAATCGTTGCCTGCATTCAATTCTGAATTCATTAAATTCATCAAATCTACTTAGTGTAAAATGGAACCACTTCACTGAAGACTCTGTTCCATGATTCCATCTTTGACTTCATCTCCCATAAGGAGGTGCTCAATTCCTTTTCCGAAGTTGTGGATGTGATTGGATGTTTTTTGCATTCTCTTCTACAGCATTTTGACTGGCCAATAAATTTAATACATCATCTGGTAGACATTTCCTCAATCTTTCTTGGTTTCTTACATTATTGTTTTTCTCTGAATTTTTTGGCATTACTGGTATTGGCAGGTTTACAAATCAGGGTCCCTCGGCAGGTCACTGGACATCACCAGGTTCAGCAGCTATAATGAGCTACGCAGCGAGCTTGCTCAGATGTTTGGCCTTGAAGGCAAGTTGGAAGACCCCATGAGATCAGGCTGGCAGCTTGTATTCGTCGACCGGGAGAATGACGTTCTTCTCCTGGGCGATGACCCCTGGCAGTAAGTCCTCTGTTTTTTTTTAAAAAAATTTGTTATGGTTTTCGTGTCTTTTCTTGATGTTCTTGGAAATAATCAAGTGGAGGTCCTCTTGGCTTGTGTCATCTAGTAGTTTTTTTTTTTTTTTTTTAAAAAAAACTAGATTATCTGTTAGATAAAGACAAGAAAACTTCAAACTTCATATGTTTGTTTTAGATTGTTTACTTTGTCTGCTTAAACTGGGAACTGCCCCATCATGTCAATTTTTGATTGGCGGTTCAACATTCTGTTGTACATGAAAAAATGGGGAATCAATTTTTGAACCAATGCCTAGTTTTGGGAAACCATGCATATGTTGTCTATGTGATTATTTTTAGGGAGTTTGTGAACATGTTGGAGGCCTGATAAAAAAAGAGCTCTAAAATTAGTACTTCAACTATTTGATTGTTATAGGGAGTTCGTGAATAACGTCGGTTTCATCAAGATACTCTCACCACGAGAAGTGCAGCAGATGGGTAAAGAAAGTGTGGAGCTTCACAATGCAGTTTCGATTAAGAGGCTTTCAAACAACATCTGCGATGACTATGTGACGCGTCAGGACTCCAGAAACCTGAACGCTGGGATCACTTCAGTGGGATCTCTAGATTACTAAGAAAAGGAAAAAGTATGATCTGTAGCTCATGAGATTAACAGTTTCTGCAATTCCCACTTCCGATTACTAGGCTTTTCTCTGTTCGTAGAGCTGAAACACTGGGTAAGTTGCTTAAGCTACGACCAAGTTATGTAATATATGCGACGGTTAAAAATGTAATTCTATATGCATACAACATATATTTTTAGAGTACTACTTGTAGTTTTGTGATAATAGCAATTAGTACCATTTTCAATCTTCAGTTATACCTGCTATGTTCTGTTTCTTTGATATGAATGATAATGTTTGCTTATGGAAACACTATAATCTGTGATGGCTTTTACCAGTATTGTTTAGTGACAGTCAAGGCTGTCTACCTTTTCTTGTCCACATGAAACTGTAGCTGGTCGGATTTTAGCAGACGTAGTGAATCCTCAAATCTGCATGTACTCATTCGGTTTCCCTCTGACAATACAACCAAAATTTTAAATCTGACTTTTGTTATACCATGTTCACTGCCACTAGTTTCCCCATGTGATCTCATTTCATTGATGGACTTTCCGGTTCCTTCATCCAGACGTGAAAACGGTCTCTTAAGGTTTCTGATTGAGACTTTGATTTGAATCGCATCTCACTTGTCACTATCCATTCCACCCGATTAGTTGGCTGATGTTTGGGTGGTCTGAACAACAATGCCAACCATCCCCCCCACCACATCCCCACCCAGCTTGAATTTGGAAGAAAAAGGCAACAACTCCTTCCCAATAATGTCCAACTTTTTCTTCTTTTCTTTTGCTTTGCATCTCGAGTCGTCCACCATTATATCCGTTTCTCACCTCGGCCCCAGAGGATCCTGATTCCGTGTCGGTTCACCTTTCCAGATCTTTCTTTATTTCTCTCTGGGTAGCTTGCTATCATCCACCACCTCTGTTAAATGTTCAGATCTCGTCCTTAGGGGCCCCATCTCAACCATTTTCATCTGATCTGTGCACCACATCTCTCGAGTGCTGATACACTCGGACACTTCTACAAACACTTGCTGGCTTCTGTCTAATTATGTACTCTACTATGTCATAATACACTGTACCACTTTTTTTTTGTGGAATTTGACAAGTATATACTTTGGAAAAATTCAACCGTGTTAGGATTGTAAAAGTGACTACACGTGTGACATTTTCCTCTCTCTCTCTAGGTGGGAAGTGTATATTCATTATTAGAGAGAAGCAGCTGTAAAGGCAAGTGAGGGGGGAGGGATGTTATGTGATTGTGGGGTCAATTTTTTTCTTTGAAATGGAGAATGGTGACAGCTCTTGGAAGAAACACCTATCAAACATGGATATAGAGAAAGAGATGTAAATTTCTTTGAAGTTTCTTTCCATGTAGTGGCCCTTCTTAACTTTATTTTCACATATATATATTGATGTGATACATATTGTTTGCTTGTGTCCATTGTCTTTGGTATTGGGTGGTCCACATGGGGTTGAGAGGCCAAGCTTTTAGCCTTAAAAGTCCTCACATGGAGTGTTTTTAATAACCTTGGATCTGTGAATAGTGTTCTTCCGCTTGCAACCCTGGTTTTAATGGGTGTTGTTACGCTCGTACACTTCTACAGTCATTTTTGCAAACCTAACAACTGGGTAGATGAAATCAGCTAATGCAATATAAGTTTTATTATATCAGGATAAACTCTATTATGAAAATGACTGTAAAATATATACATTCAATTTATTCAAGCATGTATTTCATTAGACTAGACTAGCATTTACTTTAAATTCAATTTGTGTGGTATATAAAAGTGATCATAGGAATGATTAAGTATAACAATTATGTCACAAAATATTTTTCCCTACAATTTAACCTTCGCAAGTCTCTCTTGCCTTTTGTTGAAACAAACTCTTCGTATTGTGATGAACAATATAAAAAACATGTTACACTCATTTATTTCTAGTCTAAACATGTGAAATTTTTAACAAATTGCCCTTAAATCTAAAAAGGGAACATGGTTTGATAATAAAAAGCTTGACCAATTTTGTGATCTAAACTGATGTGGACCCATTGAAATATGCATCTTTTGATGATATATGCCTTTTGTGTGTGTGTGTGTGTGTGTGTGTGTGTGGGGGGGGGGGGGGGGGGGGGGGGGGGTTTGTAGATTTCGAAATTTATTTATTTATTTTGTCACAAAAATGACTAAATTTTTTAAAAAAATTTCTATTTTATTGCGATTTGTTTTATTCATTTTAATTTTTTTTTATAAACATATCCGCTTCTTTGTTATTTATTATTCTGTATTCTTATTTTATTAGGATTTGTTTTAGTCGGGTTATTTAAATAGATTTTAATAGTTAATTTTAAAATTTGTCATCCTCATCTGTAAAAAAAAAAAAAATCCATCGAACTTCATTTGATCTACAAAATTGAGTCATTTTTCAACATTTTCATCTCAATCTCGTTACAGAGACTGAACAAAAAAATTACCGTTTCATCAACTCCATTATAAAATCAGTAGAGAAAATAATTTAAAAACCAAATCAAAATTCTATATACATTCTTAACTCAAAATTACTAGCAACAAAAAGCATAACACCTTGATTATAAAACTATAATTTGTTTAATAAAATTTAAATAAATTATTATATATTTTTAGATAATCACATGAATTTTTTGTGATTTTAAGAATATTTCAGGGAGTTAAGACGATTTTTAAATTTCACAGGGACCTTTTTCGATTTTCATAAATTTTGAAGGAGTTATATCGATTTTTTCCAACAAAGAAAATAAATTTTAAAGTGTATAACAGTAATTTACCATGCATAGTTAAGGTTAACACATGTTGTGTATATACACTATTACATTTTTAAAAATAATAATAATAATTTTCATAAACTACGATAGAACCCATATATCATGAAGGTACAGTATATGCTATGCTATTGTAGTGAACAAAATGTTCTTTATAAATTTTTAATGATACACTATGAGAGCAATCAATACATTTTAAAAAATGGGTACAACTTTTTGTTTAATCATCTGACTCTCAATTTCCTTTTAAGAGTTTTTTGAAAATTACAACTTTTGAGATTTTACAAGTTTGATGGAAATCTAAAAGGAAGAAAAGACTTGTGGAACAATCCAAGTGGAACAATTTTCGTGAGCAGAGTGAAAATGTTCTTCAAGAAGAATATGAAATCTCTAAAGAGTTTGTATTTGTTCCACTTGGATTTCTCCACTTTTTTTTTTCCTTTTAATGTATAAGAAAGTGGGTGGTTATAAAGGAGTGAGTAGTTATAAATGAGTAGGTGGTTAATTTGAAAATAAATTCCTTCTCTAATTGTTTTGACTTAATCTTTAATTTAACTTAATTTGATTTAGCTAGATTTAATTTAATTTAATTTAATTTTGCTTTATAGGGCCGTTCTGGTTTATAGGGCCAGTCTGGCTCAACAGAGCCGTTGTGGTTCAACAGAGCCATTCTAGTTTAGTAGGGCCATTGTGGCCAGCAACATGTTTGACTTTGATTTTTTTTTACCTAGTGGATAGGACTGTAAAATAGATTAATATAAGAGGGCTCCGAATATAAACACATCTATACGTGCACTCCAGTCCGCTGATTTTTTTTTTTAATATACATTCAGAAAAAGTAAAATATATATTTAAAAAAATTAATTTTCACAATGCCCATTATTTTCATATGATAACTCTCCCTGTCTCCTCCTCCTCAGCATTCCTCAACATCATGAACCTCGCATTCCCCACTCCATCTCCACTCACATAAACCACCCGAAAGACGTCCTCAGTGAAAGTCCAAAGAGGTAACTCCAACGCGCCGATGCTGATGAGCCGACCACGATGTCCCGTTGAAGATGAGCCGATGAAGATGCACCGTAAAGAAGACCAAGAATGCCGCGAGGCTGGAGATCGCCGGATCGGGAGACTACTTTTGGTGATTGGTTTTGTTGCTTTTGTATGAATGAATTTAATCATCCATGTGTGCTCTTTATATATTGGTTTGAGACACTTTTAACAATCACCATTTCATCCGGAGAACACCGTTTAAAGAAACCGAGTTAGTTGCAATGTATGTTTGACTGACCCATTCAAAGTATATCCCATTTTTATGGGCATTCAATTATCAACATCTCCCACTTGATCATAAAAATAATATTTCATAATCTCAGGTGCGGCAACGTCTTCGTCGCCGGGTCGGACGTCAAGAGCCACGAATAACAGTCGAACAGCGACCTCCACACGTGGAGAGTTGGAGACACGACACCATGGGTTTGTCTTGTCTATTGAAGCAGAGCCCGGAAGCCACGCCTTCCATTGTAGCCAAGAAGGATCTCAGGATCGCCATGCACGCGTAGGAGAGGAGCTCGTTGTTGTCGTTCTTTGGGAACATGTTGTAGACGGAGACGGCGTCGCCGAGGGAGAATTTCGCGGCGGAGGAGGGACGGCCGTCTTTGTTCTGGCCGGCGTAGGCGCCCAGAAAACCGTGGTCCAGGAGAATCGCCAGGTTCGATATGCTCGAGAGCGTCGATACCTGAAGATAATGGACGGTGTTATACTCAATCTTTTTGATAGTCTAGAATAGGGAAGGAGAAATAATACAAAATAAAATAAATAAATAAATAAATAGACAGATATGAAAGAACACAAATATATTTTTATGATTCAGGTTTTTTTTATTTAGAAGTTCTGATAGTTATGTGAAGATATATTACAATCTATACAGAATAAATAATTTTTTATTGAAAAATGTTATACTCAATTTATTTTACGTATAATCTAAAACGTACAAGTTTGCTTATGTTTTAATTTTATTTTTTAAAAATCATACAACTCATCTAAAAATGTATGTACTATTATAAAAGATGAATTATATATTCCAATGAAATGAATGATATTGTGAAAAAAATTCAACTGAGTATATATACTTCGTTACAGTGAGTGAAGAAAGACTAAATGTAACAATATATTTTTGTGACCTTTTCGTTATTCTCGTTATTAAGAAAAGTAATAGTGATTTTCGTTGTTTGATTCACTTATGTAAAGTGAGAATAAGTGATGGATAACATATAGTAAAAGTTTGAGAAATGTTTGTGTGACAATACTAGATGTGACATGTTTTTGTGATGTGTGAGAGTGTTAGGTTATAATTTTTTTTAAAATGAAACATTAAAACATTTTGTTTGGTTAATTGTCACTACAAGAAATATGTTCTTTACCAAGGAACAATGTCCTTGGTAAAAGTAAAAATCTCGTTGGTAAATATTTTCACCGAAGAAAATTTTCCTTGGTCATTTCGTCGCAGCAAACGCGTCGTTGATTGTTTTTACCGATGAAATTACATGTTCCTTGGCAAACTTTCCCAACGAAACATTTTTCGTTGAGGACAACAATTTTACCGACGCAAACATTCGTTGTTAAAACTCATCTTTTCCCTGCTAAAACAGTCTATTTCGTTGGTATAACCTAATAGAATTTCCAATGATATTATTTCCTGGATAAACATTTACATTAGTGAGGAAATTATTCCTTGATAAAAGTCTATTTTCATTGGTAAAACATTATAGAATAACAACAAAAATATAACAACAAAAACAATATATAACATTATCCTGGGTAAAAGCAAAAAGCCTATATACCAAAAAAAATTTCCCAGTAATTTTATTTTTGTACCATTTGTAATAAACCATTGAATAGCTTATGCAATATAATTGTATTTTCATCACACGAGAATGTAAAAACGATGTATACTTCAATTGCGGTATTACTACAACAAGAAACCTAAAAAAACACATTTTTCCTATATTGAAATTGTCATATTAGTATTGATATAAACATACACTAAATAATGAGGAATCTAGTTCCTAAGGAATATCACAGAAAGAGCAAGCTCGTCTCCTGAGATTGTCAAACTAGCTAGCTTGTATTGATATAAACAGAGATTGCACCTTGGGATCTTCATTCACCTCCACAATAACATTATCTGCTCCAGCCAGCAGAAAAATTCGCATCATCTGTGGAACTGCCTCCTGCTTCATCCTGTCCTCGTAATCAAGATCAACCCGCGTCATTTGAACCCAGCTGAATTACCTCCTTCATCATAAAAAAAAAACTACTTCAACCCAATAAATTAGAATATGTCCCAGCATTCTAAATGTGTCACAACATAGATACTGAACATAAAAAAGAACTCAAATTTTGACTCATCTCATCAACTCAACAAATCCAAACAGGAACTAAAGAAAATGAAAAGAATTTTTTTCATGACCTTTTACAGTGTACGTAGCTTCTGTTGTGTGGCTCATATGGTTTTTAAAAGGTCTTCTTTTCTGGGCTTTCAAAGACTAGTTAATTGTGGTCGTATGTTTTGAAGGATTCAGATGTTGTAGGAGACATGTTGGAATGGTATATCATTTTATCTTAATTTTGGGTTGGTCAAAGGTCAAAGGTCAAAATGTTACTAGACATTTTAGAATACTAGTTGCATCGTATGTGCAAATGCACATAAATATAGTGTAAGACATTTTTTTTAATTCATGTCAAATAATTTAAATACAATAGCATTATGCAACTACAAAATGAAATATGTATATAGACAGTTTAAATTATGTACTACTTTGAACAATAATAACCAGTAAGATTTAAAAAAGGTATATGATATAATGTATATAATATGATGTGATGTTATATATGATATGATACGATATTAAAAAATATAATACGATTGCTGACTTGTTAGATGAGAAATATTATATGCAAAAAGTGCTTTTAATTGGTCAATCTCTATGTGAATGGAAAAAATTGGGTAAATGACGTAGGGAATGTTTACTTTTATATATATATATATAATACCAATTGAAATACGTAGCTAATGAGAAGTTGATAAGTAGAAAATGAAGAAAAAGGAAAACCAGTCTAATAAAAGAAAATAACAATGTTAAATATGCCACACAACAATTAAAGATAGAACACACATCCATTAACTTACATCAGGCAAATAACAGGGGAATAACTTTAACAGTTGATCATTAGAAAATAAAGAAGAAAGAAGAAAATAATAATGTTAAAACCACTCCAATAGAAGAAAATAACAATGTTCAATATGCCGCACAACAACTAAAGTATAGAACACATATTCATTAACTTACATCAGTTACATATAAGGGGAATAACTTAACAGCCATGTTTTAAAAAGTTTAGCTTTATAAACTTAACAGCCATGATTTTAAAAATTTAGCTTTATAAACTTATCAGCCATGTTTTTAAAAGTTTAGCTTCAAATTTAAAGATAAAAGGTAAACAAATGTCATAGAAGAATGAAAAATTAACCATCAAAGTTTTTTTGTACTATGCGAATGAAAATAAGAAATTTTCATAACACGGAAACATTTATTATAAAAATTTTAAAAATTTAAATAAATATCATCACATCACTTACATATATCCTAAAATCCCTAAAATATATGAAATTAATTATTTGGTGATTTATAGATATGAATAACATCAAAGTTTTTATGCACCATGCAAACAAAAAAAATGAAGATTGATAAATTTATATTAAAATTAACTAACTTTAAATAGATATTATCATATCTTTTATATAGATCCTAAAATGTATGGAACTCAATCATAATAAATTCACTAAAAAAACCTATTTTAAGATCACCTAATTGACACATCTATATCTTTCATGTCCAATTAAATAAATTCCATAAGATGACACATGGGGTAAATCTAATAATTAATACATTGCATGAAAAAGAATGACTTTTTTCAATAATTAATTTTTTCAATAATTAATAAAAATATCATTATATTAATTATGTAAATATGTACTGATGTTATTCATGTATAAATACAATGGGACATATTGTATAACATGCTTTTTGCTTGTGTATAAAAGTCGTGGTTTTAAAACAATTATACACAATAAATGGTGTTAACTATGATCGTAAATAAATCAGGGATCCTATGCCAATAAATGGCATTCCCTATAATTACATTGACCACTAAATCTGCAATAATTAATAATAAATTGCAGTAATTAAAATTAAGTGTAAAGCAATTGAATACTAATGGCATGCATCATATAAGGCTTAAAATTTTAATATATCGTGCACCATATGTTTGAAGAAACGGCATGCATCATATGGAGGGTTTATTCAAAAGAATAGGCGATGACTCATATGTTTTAATAGGAAATTTTTTATTTCTATATTATAACATAATTTTAATAATCAACATAGAGTTTAAAATATATTATAACAATGACCATCCTTTTATATCCTCATAATATTATAATATTCAAATTTAATTATAAATTAATAAATATATTAATATAATTTAAGTTGATATATATTAAAATATTGAAAATATTTTCATTTCGTAAGTATCCCTTTATCTTTATAATATAATGATATTGAAATTTAATTATAAATTAATAAATATATATTAATGCAATTTTATTATAATTGATGTAAATGATTAATATCATTTTATGATATATTTAGATCAGTTATCATATAAATACAACGAAATGCACGTATTGAAATAAATCATGAATGAGATTACAATGATGATGTAATGAAAGTAAAATTCTATTCATAATTTAAATAGATTAAAATAAAATTATATTCAAATTTTAAATCTTATATATTGGAATTTTAAAATTTGGCAGCTGTGATATCGTGATAACACATTTATTTTGTACTCTACTTTGATTATGAAAATATGAGAATTGAAATATGTTATAAAATATATTTGAATAATATATCTATTGAAAAATTAAACAGATCTCATAACATCTAGTTATATCCTAGAAAAATATTTGAGATCAAATCTTATTCAAATTTTAAACCTTATAAATGAGTATGATATAATTTTTTGTTACTGTAATTTTTCAATAATTCTCTCAATGTAATATTTGAAACTCAAAGTTTATTATGTTATTTGGATAATATGCATTGTAAAGTGGATTTAAAATTTAAATTTAAATATACAATATAAATATTTTTCACAATTTTATTGACAATTTGAAATATGTAATGGATAAAATCAAATTTAAAATTAAATAAACATTAAATTGATATTATCACATCCGTTACATATATTTTAAAATCTATGGAATACCATCATATCTACTATATATATCCTAATATCTATGGAATTAAATTTTTGCCCATTTCTAGATATGAATAACATGAAAGTTTTTAAGTACCAAGCAGATGAAAATTTAAAAATGAGAAGACGGATAAATTTATATTAAAAAATAACTAAATTTAAATGGACATGACAATATCTTTTATATATATCTAAAATCTATGGAATTCTATCATAATAAATTCATATAAAAAATAAAAACCTATTTTAACATCACAGAAATGAAGGGGAAGATGGCAACGTATTCTTTTTTCATGGAAAGCTCTTTCGAGGAAAATATAGGATAGAAAATATCACTTAAATTGGGTAAATGATTCATATATTTATTAATCTATAATTATATTCAGATATCTTAAATATTCTCAGGATTAGGGGATGCTTATAAAATGAAAGGACGTGAAAGATATATTTTACTATAAGTTAAAAAAAATATTCTATTTTGATTATGAAAATAACATATTTATAAAAAAAATTGTCTAATTTTTTTTATTAAAATATATCTCATTAATATAAGTATGTGTTCTCGTGATTTTCTATTGATGCATAAAGAGAATTGAGGTTAAATAAAAAATATAATAACATGACTCTTTCCAATATATAAACTACATGAGGGACCTAATGAATATAAAACTTTTAAGAAAACTACATGAGGGGCCTAATACTATAAAAAAAAAAACTCTTTTTTCTAGAATATCACATCTTCGACTGAATTCGCTCTCACCTCCCTCCAAGTTCACTCAATCCCCTCACTTCTAGTGACGGTTGTTTAAATTGTCTCCCGTCAGTTTTGAAACCGTTAAGAGTGCCATGACATCTTGAAGTCCTAGTTAAAGGCCGAACATTGCCTTTTTAGTATTGCTTTTGACGTGGGTCTGTTGTTGTTGCCTATACTATGACCCAAAAAGAATGTATTTTGAGTGAATTTTGGGGGTTATGAGTTGGGTTTTGATGGTTTTTTGAGGTTGGTCTGTTTTGATTGAAGGGTTTTGTTTTTTTGGGTGTTTCCTTTTCTATGGATTTAATGGAGCCTCCAAAGGGTTTTTAGGCTATCCTTTGGAGATTCCTCTGGTTCTTGTCATTCTTCATTGGTCTTCTAATTCTGGGTATCATCAAAAGTTCAAATTTTATCTGATTTTTTTTCTTTGTAGAAATGTTTGTAATGAAATGAAAGAGTTTAATTTGAAAGAAAGACTGCAATCAGCTTTTCTAAATTATTTTATGTTTCAATTTTGTATAATTGTTTTTTATTTGATGTAGTACATTGAGAATTTGTTCAGTCTTAAATATACAATTTAAATTTTTTTCACAATTTCATTGACAATTTGAAATTCTTGGTTCACATTTGAGGAAATTATGAATTTTTTTAATTTTGGCCATATCTAGATATGATTAAATTTAAAAAAATTTGAGTAATATGCAAATGAAAACATAATATAAAAGAGAGATAAAATCATATTAAAAATTAAATAAACTTTAAATTGATGTCATCATATCCGTTACATATATCATAAAATATTTCAAATAACATCATGCCGATTATATATATCCCTAATTTTTCAACATAAAATGGTTTTGGGCCAGCTCTATCCCCCTATTGGTAATGTTTTTTAAGCCGCCTATTTTTTAAGTGATTTTTTTCTTTTTTGGAAGTGAAAAATAATTTGTGGGTTAGTGTACCTAATGATTTTTACTTTAATAGGCGGGTTGAATCTTCATTTGATTTGATCTGAATGATTTGCCTCTTTTTAGAATTTCTTACATGATCATGTCTAAATAAGCTTCAATTTAACATCTATAAAACATCACACTCTTCTCCATAATTTGTCAGGATTTCTATTAAAAAATGAAAACCCATTTTGAACTTATTGAAAAGAAAGGGAAGACGGCTACATATTATTTTTTCACAGAAAAGCTAATTCGAGGAAAATATAGGATAGAAAATTTCACTTAAATTGAGTTAATAGTTTATTTATTTAATCAATAATCATATTAAGATATCTTAAATATTCTTATGATTACAGAATGCTTATAAAATAAAAGGACATGGAAGATAAAATTCACTATTAGTTAAAAAAAATAGTCTTTATTTTAATTTGATTATGAAAATATCATAAAACAATAATGAAATTTATTTGGAAAAGATGTATGAATAAATACCAGTTCCACTGTTGTGCTACTTGCAACCAGAGTAGTAAAAATAAGAAGCATCTGTAAAGGGAAAAATAATATAGTCATATAGGATTTCTTCTTCTTTTTTACTTTCAAGATAATAAAGGAAAAAATGCGAGAATGAGTGAGAAGTTTATTAAAGATGGGGAACTAAAGAAAAAAAAATTAGTGCTGTCTATGCGCAAATTTACATGGACAAAGTCTAAAATTAAATTTTTAATTAAAATTCATGTCAAATTTTGGTCATTTCAAGACATTACTAATTAACATCAAAGTTTCTCACTAATACACAATGAAATATAATAGTTAAATAGATTTCATCCAATTTTTATATATATCCTAAAATCTTATGAATATAATCAAATAATAAAATAATATTTGTTACTATAATTTCGTGGTAATACAGCATTAAAGATATTTAAACCCCTAATTTTCTTTTGTGATTTGAAATAGATCTTTAGAAAAATAGAATTAAAATAGTGAATCATAGAAATTGAAAAGATGATAAATGTGAGAGTGAAACGATTCTCACATATTTTATATTTGGAGGGACTGAATCATCACCTCGCCTTAGAAGTAGTGAAGAAAGAAACCCATCATTGATCAATGTCTTACTAAATATAAAAAATGATAAAAATCAGGAGAAAAAAAACTAATCATCATATATTATACTCCATTTAGATTATAGGAGAACTCACCCTTGAAGACCAAAAATATAAGAATGCACAAACCAACATATTAAAATTCTTTCCATTTTATATGTAGGGATGAACTTGGGGGGATGAACCGTAATAAGAAGATGAAAAGACTGTGATTAGTGATTGTGTAAATGACATTTACTCTATCATAATTGATTAATTAATTTGGGGAAGGTTTTTACTCCAATTCAATTAATGTTTTCGTGGAGGAATGGTTTGGAGACAAGGGGACTCGGATCAATTGTTTCTACTATAAACAGAGAATATGTAACCAATAAATGGTCTACACATCAGCACGTCAAACGGCACGTTAAATAAAATTCACGTCGGCATTAAACACGACTGCAAACCACATCAAAATGAAAATGTAACGATTGCATAAAAGTAATTGAATTATATAAAAATCACAAATCAGTCTCTCTAAATTAAATCAAACATTTTATTTTATGATGAAGACTCATCTGAAAGTGTTAATATCTTTCATTGGTTTGAGGTTTTTAACTTCACTAAAAAGTGCCTATATAAGTATTAAACAACCAGTCTTATTTATATATATTTTTTTTGAAAACAGGTAGAACCATGAGACACAATTACTTTCAACCAACCTTATTTATAAAATATTTTCTAAAAAAAATCAAGAAGACAAAAAAATCTTTTGTTTTCTATAGTTCTTTTCTCAGACTTATTTATAAGATATTTTTTAAAATGATTAATACCATCAAATTGGTGTTGCAGTCTTTACAGGATATATAAGTCATCAAGAACGTCGGTTAATGTTCTTTATGGTTATCCATTTTATATTTGTTGCTTTTTGAAATATTAATAATTAAAATTGGATTCGTTGACAATTTACATATATAATCATAACATATTTTGGGGTGTGCCTTTTTTTGGAATTGTTTAATGAAGATTACGCTAATATTTGATACTTTTTGTAATTGTATAATGTCTTTGCATATGAGATTAAAATTATTGTTGCGTTCCAATTTGTCCTTTTTTTAGCAATCGATTTTTTTTTGTGTAGCAATATTTTATATGTTTATTTTTTTTATTGGGTTGTATTATTACTATGAATTATATATATATACAGGGAACCGATTAGGTGCGGCGAACGGCGGGTGCGGCAGTGATCACAGACCGTCGATCACGGGTCTATCGCATCAGACGGTCGGGTGCGATTCACGTCGACCGTTGGATGCGATGGACCCGCGATCGGACGGCCCACGTCGAAGCCGCACCTGCCGTTCGCCGCACCTAATCGCGAGCGTGTGTGTGTGTATATATATATATATATATATATATATATATATATAGGGAGCCGATTCAGTGCGGGAATGCGGTCGTGCGGGAAGCGATCACGGGCCGTCGATCACGGGTCCATCGCATCGGACGGTCGGGTGCGATTCATCTCGACCGTTGGATGCGATGGACCCGCGATCGAACGATCGACGTCGTTTCCCGCATTCCCGCACTGAATTACTCGCGTATATATATATATATATATATATATATATATATATATATATATATATATATATATATATATATATATATATATTCTTTTCAGTTGAATATTTCGCCGCACTTAGTTGAAGCACATGTGCGTTGCACATGTATTAATTTTATGAATGATGTGTTGGTCAAAGAGTACATGAAATACACCTGGGATGATACATAATATAATATAATATCAATATTCATTATCCAAACATTTAGAGATCTTGTACTCAATATCAGAATGAAAATTTTTATGAATGATTTTTCTGTGCAATTATTGATGAAATATATTATGATGATATGTTACAAAACACAACATAAAGAAGTACAAATTTGTATTGGCAATACAATGACGCATTAAATCCCAATAACGAAAACCCTTCAAAGAAGAAGAGTAAAGTTCAAACAATCATTTTATTTAGTCAAGGAATTAAAAAAATCCAAATGCAATTTTTCGACAGTTAAGCTTCGAAGATTGGAAACTTCAATATAAATTTTTATTCTTTTGTTGCGGCCTCCATTGTTCTTATTGATGTCCACATCTTCCACCTGATCGATACGCTCTACATATTGAGCAATCCAACGTCTCATAGCTATGTCGTTTTCATTAATTTTATTTGCTTTGTGTAGAACATATATTTCTTCCTGATGCATGATATCAAATTCCTGTTGTACTAAAAAAAATTAAATTAACCTGACCATCTAGTCGATACACGTGTGCATTGCACATGAATTAGTTTGTTGAAATATAATGATTGAGCAACTATTATTTATATGTTATGACTATTAAAATAAGAACAAAAAAATATTTCTTTAGTGGAAGTCATTTCCTGTAAAAAAAGTACACCTGTAAATGAGTGTTTAATGAAAAAATAAAATAAAATATTGCTAACATAAATACTTTGTATAAGTAATTTAGAATGCATGCCTCAATCCTTTATAGATGTCACTATTTCAAAAATGATATCACACTAATAAGAGGGCTGCGGGGGAATTGTTGTAATTTTTTTTAATCAGAAATTAAGTTTCTCATATTCTCTTTTACATATAGAATCACACATAATGTAAAGTGGAATGAAAATTTTCCACAACAAACTCGACTTTGAAGATAATATCGAAGGTGAACCAAAAGAATCCAAGTAAAATTTATCTTACAAATTACACCGATGCAAATATTTTGGCCATCTTAACTTATGACTATACCATGTAACAAATGATTCGTTATATCAAAATTATGTTTACAACAGTCAAGAGAGTGATAAACATAATTTCAAAATGTCTAAAATAGAATGCAATCCTAATTTAACTGTTTCAACAAGTCAAGAAGCATCAAAGAGCTTTGATAGTCATAGTTTTTGTTTCACCTTCAACCTGCTCTGATCTGCTTGCACATCCCCCCATTAGCGGGGTGGATGAGTGGCACCCGTCCATAAAGGATGTCCCGAGTTCGACTCCGGTCTCCCCCCATGTGGGGTATATTTTCTGTTGCTCTAGGGCCTTGCGTCCTGTTATCATCTACCCCGTATGGGCATTGTCACAAGAAGAAAAAAAAAACTTGCTCTGATCTTCTTGATAGGCCAACCTTGACTTCAAATCTTCAAACTTTCATTGGGAAAATCTACATGAAAAAGGTTAAATAAAGAAATTTTTAAAAATAAGGCTAGAATTTTAAGAAGTCATACATTGATGCCAAAGTTATTGCATAAAAATGTCAAGTGTAGTTGATCATCTTTCATATCCACCACTGCAATTCTATTGAGCATTGTCATTGGAAACAATACTAATATTCATATTACTTCTCATGCAGCTAATGTTAATGTAAAAGGGAGGAGAATTAATCTACTGGGTCAGCATTCAAACAGTCATTGATATTTTGAGGAAAATCTATGATACTGAAATTATCATTATGTCATTGGGATATATTAAAAGCATTGGAAAGTAAATTTAATTCTATTGCAACTGAGGGACACTGCTTCTAGCTGAAACTGTTTTCCATATCTAATTTTCTTTGAATATTGTAGCATAACAAATCATAACCTTTCTGCAATCACTAATCCAGGTCAAAATGAAAAGAAAGCTAGAGATGGATATATTTCATTTTTTAGTGAGGCTATGAGAATTGAAAATTCAAATTTGAATAGGTGTTTTTTGTTCTGACCATGAATTTTTTTTTTTTTGACATTTCATGGCCTGCCAGCGATCATTATTATTCATCTTATACTCTACAATAAACCCTAATGATTTAAAATTTATCTTCATATACATCCAGCTATGACTAACATTAAAATGCTTTGAAATTTGTATCAATAAAATAAAATTAAAATCATGTCATGTGGACCTGTTATTTTGAGTATTTTTAGACCTCCAAACTGGCACCTGAGAGACAAAAGTATCTTGTGAAGTGTGTTGTTATTATTTTTCTTATTTTCTAGACACCATCTTTTTTTGGTAGATAAATAAAATTGTAAAAGATCAATTGGTTACCAAACCCCATTTTGATTCACTCAATTGTTTAGACTGAGTAATCCTCATGTACCAAAAATCCGATACAATTATAATCCAACAACGTGGATGGTAGAAGTTACTTCTACATTAGCAGAAATACAACTCGGAATAGATTATGCACCAAATGCTGTTAATTCTAAAACCAGTGAGCATATCCGCAACTTAAAAGTGTATCCTACCAGTTTCTTTTACAATTAATGAATGATTTTAAAGAAAAAGTCTAGCATGGATATACTTCTCCTTCAAGCTGATCTAGAGGCCCTGGGTACTTGCCTAAAGATGCCACCATACTTCTGGCAAGCCTCACTAATTGCCGTTGTGTACACCATCGGAAGTAATTCAACAACATTATCCACAAGAAGCTTGTAGCATAACCTCTCATTCCTCTCCTGATAACATCAAACACCAAAATCTAATTATCAATCAAAGAACTATCAGACGAACGAGGTCAAGAAGCAAGAAACAAATATGCCTGTAAATCCATCATCACCATGTACCTCTGTAGTGGGATATGAGATTACCTCATATTCTACATGACCTTCTCCTAATAAATAGAGATCCACCACAAGTTAGCATATTCATAAAAGGATTCATAAAAAAAAGTTTGAATTAATGGGATATACACTTGAAAATTTTGACTACTGTAGAGGTGGTGGGCATCCTTCCCTCCATGAAGGCTTTGTGGTTGGGATTTCTCAACAGTGAATAATCACTACAGAGAAGAAGAAAAAATAATCAGACCAATTAAAAGAACCTTATACATATTATGCATATGAATATAAAATCACAATACAATAGTAACTTGGAAAATTCAATTGCAAAATTTCATTTCAATGTAAGATATAAATTAAAAAAACATAAAATGTCTTATTTTACTTAAGCTAACAGAGCAAACAATTCTGCCACAACCAAAAAAAAAAAAAAAATCTAAGCAACTGACAAGCAACATCACCAAGTCCAAATTACATTGTAGAAAAAATAACTGAAAAATTATTTAAGAAGCTTCATTTTAGTGTAAGATCTATAGATTGGCAAAAATAATTTTCAGTTAAAGATTCATGTATTTGACAAATGATTATATCAGTTTTACAATTTTTGGTGATTCAAGTCTGAATAGTCTATGATAATGTATGATCTCACAAAATCTCTTCCTCTATAAGAAAATAAAGCCAATTTTAGAAACCTCATGGGTTGTATGGATTGTATTACAGTATAACACAAATAATATTATATATAGACAAGTGTCATATGAATACATGAATTTCAAGAGATGCAATAGTAGAAAACCAAATAAACCATCAACTACTGACAGAGTAAATATAATATATAACAGTGAGAAACTACCTAATAAAATCCATTAAAGAAAATCTGGATCAACTTCTGTCTTTGATATCCTGTAAAGAACAAGATATTGAGATAGTTTACGTAAACAACACAATTTATTGGAAATGAAGTTATCTCATTCAATTGAAATAACAATTTATAACAAAAGGAATTTAATATGTAGGGAAGAGTTGGGTCACAGAACCACCATTAATTTTAAGTGAAGCAATGATCTTCATATATGTTCATGTTCAAACAGTATGCAGATTATGGAACTCATGCACAGCCAATGATCATTAACACCCATGATTCAATTATTCAGATATGTTGTAGAGAGTATAAAGTATAAACTTAGCCTACAAGTGGGGTCACAATTTACAAAGGGGTCACCCAAGGAGAAATTCTATCAGGTAATGTGAATCTTCATTTCATTATGTGAACAAAAATAAACAAACAGAATCATTTACTGATTTTCTGTGCTTTGCAACACTGCAAATTATTATTTCAATTCATGACTATAATTGTCACAGGAAGAATATCACAGGGTCCACAATGTTTTTTTTTTTGTGAGGAAAATATAGGAGAATCTTATTTCAGAAACCCCCTGGTCCACAATGTGTTTAATTGAGGGCCATTAAGAAAATTACTCTGCTATACTACCACGAAAAGGCAGGAAAAAGTTTTTTTATATTTTTGAAGTTAGAAAAATTGCATTAGGTTAAAAGAATGATACAAGTCTATCTACTCTATAATAGATATGCCCACAGTTTATTATCTAAAAAAGAAGTATATAACTCAATCAATGGACAAGTTAAAATAGCAATTTCAACTCTACCTAAATCGAATGACTGCATGGAACTATACACTCAATATGTATACAACTATTGAATTCAGACATACAAGGCCCACCCAATGTTTCCTAACAAATTATGAGGACCTATGAGAAATCTGTAGATGAGTGGTACATCGAAAAAGGAGACACAATACATATCCAGAGCCAAGATCTCACATAGGCTCATAGCAAAAAATAAATTTACATGAAATTTTTTTCCAAAATGCTCTGATAGCACACCCATTCCACATTCAACACATTTAATTTTACCTAATTAGACATCAAGAACCCATAACAAGGAAAAAAACAGTAAAACATAAAAAAGAACTACAGAGCACATGTAAAGAACATATTTTTATACAATTTTATTTCCTGATTTATGAATCAAAAGCCGAGAAAGACAAATAAGGTAAGAACAATAACCAAAATAACAACCAAAATGGTAGATTTAATGAACAAAAATAACATTTTTAATATAATTACAACATACAGTGGAACAGATGAACCAAAGTATGTGTCATATATATACCACAGATGAACGCACATTCGTAAACCCACAAAAAATTTGAGAGAGAGAAAGAGGGAAAGAACAAATAGACGATGGATCTATATATCCACAGAAATGGAAAAGGGGATGAATGTGTATCGCTGATGAAGCTCTTAATGGCACGTGAATGAAGGCGACCTTTCGTCGAACACCATCAGTCGGCATCTCGGGAAGATGAGACGATTCAATAGCGAGTGGATCAAGGTCACCGGTCGCGGTTTATGCGGGGAGAAGGTGAAGGACCTAGGGATTTAAATTAGTTTTGCTTTCCTCTCACAACCAACGAATAGAATGACAGAATACAATTCGTATAAATTTTTTTTTTGTTAAAGTAGCACAAATAAAAGGCATTCATAACCTTTAATAAAAATTAGGAATGCTTTTTAAAAATATATATATGCAAACATATGACAGGTCAACTTTTTGGGATATCAATCATGTAATTTTGGAACATTAATTGTGTAAGATTTTCTAGACATTTTCAATCAAATATTTGTTATATACTTCTGAACTATTTGAGTAAAAATGCATGTATATTTATTTTATACATATAATAATGTCAACAATATATAATTAAGATATATACATATATTAAAATTAAGTTATATAAACGTATATATTATTTATGTATATCATTAGCTAATTTTCTATAACACTTTTATTAATTTTAATTATATTACATATATATAATTATGCAGCATATATTTTATGCTTTGTATAAATTCATGTACATGTATAAATAGGTATAATTTAATATTTTAAGATATGTACATATGTATGTAATATATGTGAAATTTAGTTTAAAAATATATAATGCATTATATATATATATATATATATATATATATATATATATATATATATATATATATATATATATATATATATATGAAAATTATTACATGTATATATATATGAAATTTAGTTTAAGTATGTAATAGCACCCGACCGTCCGATGCGATGGACCCGTGATCGACGGTCCGTGATCGCTGCCGCACCTATTCGGTTCCCTATATATATATATTGTATATATAATGTACAATAATGTATATATGGGGAGCCGATTCAGTGCGGGAATGCGGTCGTGCGGGAAGCGATCACGGGCCGTCGATCACGGGTCCATCGCATCGGACGGTCGGGTGCGATTCATCTCGACCGTTGGATGTGATGAACCCGCGATCGAACGATCGACGTCGTTTCCCGCATTCCCGCACTGAATCGCTTGCGTGTATATATGTACCTAATCGGTTCCCTATATATATATTGTATATAATGTACATATTGCTAGATCCTATATATATATATATATATATATATATATATATATATATATATATATATATATATATAATATAGTCGAGTGATTCAGTGCGGGAATGCAGGAATGCGGGAAACGACGTCGGTCGTTCGATCGCGGGTCCATCGCATCCAACGGTCGATGTGAATCGCATCCGACCGTCCGATGCGGTGGACCCGTGATCGACGGCCCGTGATCGCTTCCCGCATTCCCGCACCGAATCACTTCCCTATATATATATATATATATATATATATATATATATATATAGGGAGCCGATTAGGTGCGGTTTACGGTCGGTGCGGTGCGCGATCACGGGCCGTCGATCACGGGTCCATCGCATCGGACGGTCGGGTGCGATTCACGTCGACCGTTGGATGCGATGGACCCGCGATCGAACGGCCCACGTCGTAAACCGCACCGACCGCACACCGCACGTATATGGTCGCGATTACGTGCGGTGTGCGGTCGGTGCGGTTTACGACGTGGGCCGTTCGATCGCGGGTCCATCGCATCCAACGGTCGACGTGAATCGCACCCGACCGTCCGATGCGATGGACCCGTGATCGACGGCCCGTGATCGCGCACCGCACCGACCGTAAACCGCACCTAATCGGCTCCCATATATATATATATATATATATATATATATATATATATATATATATGATCTAGCAATATGTACATTATATACAATATATATTAAGATTTTTATTAATTAAGATATATTAATTTGAATATAAATTTCATGTATAAATTTATTTAAGTTATTTTAAGACATATTAGCATATAAATAAGTGTATATATTAATAAATGCATAAATTTTAACACATTGTGTCATTTTAATTTAGTGATATAGATTTTCAAGCATTTGAAAGGTTAAATATGTCAAACAAAATGCCATTTGAGATAGGAATGGATATTCAAGAATTGAAAAGGATAAAATTGTCAACAGAAAGTTTTTCATTGATTGGTACTTTTATAGGTAGTATATATATATATTGTTGGGTTGATCTCATGGATCATTGATTATTTGGGGCGTTATAGAGTGGAGAAATCCAAGTAGATAGATTAAATGCTAATCAAATATGTGTGAATTAAATAAATGCTAATAGGTGTAAATTAAACAATCATTGATTGTTTGGGGAGTTTAATAACACTATTTCTTTTTACACTTGTTGACCATTTATTTTACATATATAATCATAACATACTTTTGAAATCTATAATTAGATTACTTTAATATTTGATAAAAACAAATTTAATTATATCATATCTTTGCATATGAAATGGAAAAAAATGAAATTTTTTTTGAATGTGAATTTTTGTGTGAATTATATTTTGAATATTTTTTGAATATTTAAAATATAATTTTTGCGTGAATGGAATTTTTTTTTTGTGTGAATTATATTTTGAATATCTTTTCATCTTATAAGGAACCTCTTATCCTAATAATATTATGTTAACTAAATTTAATTATAAATTAATCAATATATTACATGATTAAATGCATGTATTAGAATAAACTATGAATGAGATTAAAATTTTGTAAATGGATTTACATGAGATTGAATAGAAATGTAGGAGTATCCTAATAATATCATGATAATCGAATTTAATTATAAGTTAATAAATATATTACATGATGAAATATGCGTATTATAATATACTATAAATGAGATTAAAATGATGTAAATGAACTTTCATGGAATTGAATAGAAATGAGATGATAAAATGAAAAAATGGTTGTAATTAAAGTGGTGTGAATGGACTGTAATGAGATTGAATGAATTAACAGGGGTAAAAAGGTAAAACGGCAAGTTTTTGGATTAGAAGACTTTTATATAGCAATATAGATGTTACAGGAAATGTCACACAAACTCTCATATCCTTTTAGATCCATGTTTAGGAGGATTCTCAAACGCGCACGGATATGGTTGAAAATCGATTCACTTATAAATTTTTTTTATTTTTGAGTTTTTTTTTTATTATGATTTTTTTTCAGTTGAATTTGAGCTGATTTAGAGTTTCTAGGTTTGTTTATCTAGGGTTTTCGTTTTAGGGTTTTGCATTTCTATGTAAGATTCAAGAATCTTGACAAATAAACTGATGTAAATAGAAAGGAACTGAGGCTTTAGAATGAACCATTCAAAAGATGATCTTGACAGAAGATAATGTTAAGATAATGTTATTACACATTTAAATAATTTTTAGATACATTTACTTTTATTCTAACTTTCAAATACATGCGGATTTATTTAATTGTAACATATTAATTTTATCTAAACTTCATAATAAACTCTAGAACTCATATTAAATGCACAAAAAAGATTTGGTTGGGATATTTTTATTTACACTCCACATTTAAATACACAAATTAGATTAATTTATTTAATCATTATTAAATATTCTATTGTTATCATTTATTATCTATGTGTATATAAAAACTCTAGCAGTCACATTTTTTTTTTAATTTTAAAAAAATCATATATCTCCTTGTACTTTTATAAAAATAAAAAAATCCAAATAAACACCCTTTAAATTGCCTGAAACCCATATAACCCTCTAAATACATATATGTAAATCTAAATAACTCCCTTAGCTAAACTTTTGTTGACAGATGAAGAATATTATGTAAATATATCGTTGGATTAACCCTCATTGAAAAATACAGCACATCAAAACCCCCTTACAATATGTTAAAAATATAAAAAACATCAGTTAATGACGATTTTATCTATCTGAATAGATTGTAAAACTTTACCCGAAAGGGTAAAATTATCATTTATAAGAGATTTTCTATATTTTGAACACATTGTAGGAGTTTTTTTTTGTATATTGGGATTACAACCAGGGTTAATCAAACATAATATTCGCATAATATTCATCATCTGTTAATGAAAATTTAACTTATGAGGTTATTTAAATTTACATGGGTGTTTCAAGGGGTTTATATAGATTTCATGGAAAGTCAAAAGAGTTTCATGGATTTTGGACCGTTTATAGAGGGTTATATAGATTTTTCCCTTTATAAAAAGTAAATATACTCAAATGAATATAATGATATCATTTTTTAGAAAATGTGAAAAAAATTTAATGAGGTATGTATCTCATTACATTGAGTATATAGGGCTAATGAGATACATATGATTATACTGGGGTTGTGAACACGATTGTAAAATTAATTTTAGACAAAAGTTGAGTTTAAAACTGATATTGCAAGGATTAGTCTTTTCACATGAAAAACTCAGATTTTGAACAATTTTTCATATAAATCTGTTTGCATATTTTGTCCCCAGTTTTTCTGTTTAAAAACGGATTTAGAAAAGCCAATTTACAAAAGCTGTTCAAACTCGTTTTCAAATGGAAGCTCTTACCTGTTATTTATGGGTTTGTTTGTATATATACCCCTGAAAAAAGAATCCGTTTTTATGGAACTACCCCTCCTACATTCCCTATTGCAAAAATATTCACACTCCGTCCAGAACAAAAACATTCGCTCCAAAAAAAATGGGGAAGGAAAAGATGGAGGCAGGGGACCTCCTCCTCGGCGAGGAGAACGGGTTCGACGTCGGCGCTAAAGATCGGCGCCGATCATCTCCTCCTCCTCCGTCGACGTCGTCGTCTTCGTCGCTGGTGTTCCTCGGGACGGGGTGCTCGAGCGCCGTCCCGAACGCGATGTGCCTGATCCAGCCGTCCGATCCGGTGAACCCGTGTCGCGTGTGCACCCAATCCCTCTCTGTACCCCCTCAACACAACCCCAATTACAGGTTCTTATTCTTGATTCACTGTTGTTGTTTTTTTTTGGTTTTTTAATGTAGATCTGTTTTTGTTTCTGAAATCAGGCGTGGATTCGGGAATTGCAATTCAACTAAAACTGGATAAATGTTGGTTTTTTTTAAAAAAAAAAAAAAAAAAAAATTCGCTTCAATGCTGCTGTTCTTGTTTAACCTTGATAAGTAAAATGAATGATTTTGAATAAGCTCGAATAGCAATTCTGTTCCACTTTTGTTCAAGTCCATTGTGCATGGAATACTATTTTAATTTTGGTATATAATGTTATTAGTTGCATTGGGAAACTGTGATCTGTGTTGATAGATTTGAAATTTTGTGATGCGGTGACTTTTGTGGAATCGATTTGTCCAATATACACAAAAAATTAAGGCAAGATGAGGTTGGAAAGTCGGTGGATTTGAGGAATCTTAGGCTTTTATGTGCAATGTGTAATGGATGTTTGATATTATGGGTCCTCTTTGGCGGTGGTATATTAACTTTTACAATCATGGTATGAAGCTGAAATGATATTTTATTACCATTTGAACAAAGATGTTGGGGACATCTTTTTTTTATTAGAATACCATTTTTATCCTCAAACAATGATTTAACTACTAACTAGTCCACCTGAGAGATGGATTAGTTTTATCGTCACTGGTATTAATTAATTTTATATTATTAATAACAAAATGTAGGTGTATCAATCATCTATCTCCACTCTCTTTTATATTATCATGCATTTCACTTAGGGATAAATTGGTCTTAAAAATGTACAAATTATACAAAAGGTCAATCAAATATCGAAGTTGTATATAACAAGGCTAACTTGTTAAATTGTCAAAGATAAAGCTGGGTTAAGTTCATAGGTATTATAATACCCTACATTATGGTATACTAACCTTAAACTGCTACCAAAGGGGGGTTCCAGTAAAATATCTACTCCTTTTCTATGTTATTCTTATTGTCAAATCAAAAGGGGGCTTAGTAAATGATATCTTTGTGGCATTAGACAAGGAAAGTGGGTTACTACAGCTTATTGCTTTGTAAGCTTTTCTGGATTGGGATTAGACAATGTGTATAGAGAATTAGTTGGTGGGACTCTCTCTCTATTGGATTCTGTTTGTTGGGCAAGAATACTTCCTGTTTCTCTCTCCTTAATGGTTTTCATTTGCTGGGCATGAAATATTTATGAATTTTGGTTTTTGCAGGTGTAATACATCTCTCTTAATTGATTATTGTGGCAGCGATGGTGAGCACAGCTATATTTTGATTGATGTCGGGAAGACTTTCAGGGAGCAAGTTCTTCGGTGGTTCACCCACCATAAGATCCCCCGGGTGGACTCTGTGAGTTTATATCTCCTTTTAATGATGAAGCATTTGAATCATACATGAATTGTTTTGAGAAAGAATACTGGCATAATTTTATGCTGTTCCGTGGAAATCTATATAACATTTTCTCTTAATTTTTTGAATAAATTTTATTATTGAACAAGGGTAATAGCGTAATGCATGCTCACTTCACCATTATAAATTTCTAGAAGAGGAGTGAATTATTGGAGATTATTTATTGTTTTATGTTGCCTTTTTTTTATTGGATGCATCTTTATTTTTACATTGTGATGTGTACATAATAGATATGGCTCAAATCTTTCAATCATTGCAGATTATTTTGACACATGAACATGCGGATGCGGTTCTTGGACTGGATGATATTCGGGCAATACAACCATTCAGTCCTACCAACGACATTGATCCCACTTCCATTTACCTCGCTCAGTTTGCAATGGACAGGTGGGTATTATAATTCCTTTCAGGGACTTCATTTTTGTGCTTTTTGAAACATTAGTCTTGGTTCACCTGTAAAACAAAAAGTTTATGTTCTCTTCAAGCCTCCTTTTATATCCAGTAGTTTCCAGCTCAATGAAATCTGTGGCACAAGCTTAAGAAAAAAGTATCATACATTTCAGAAAATCATTTGTATTGTTTCATAACTGATGATGGAGATTTTAGCGATCATCAGACACTGTGATAGTTTGTAGGTACTTTGTATGTGCAATTCTACTGGCATCCTTGACAAAGTTGTGGTTGTGGAAAGCGTGGTAGATCATTAGAGAATGGAAATTCCATGTAAATTCACTACATTTCACATCTTCTAATCCATTGCTGCACATAATTTCTGATTATACTTGGTTCCTGAATGTAAAAAATGGAGCAAGGAGGATGGAATATGTTGAAGAAGAGGCTACTTTTTAGAAGTTTAGAACTCAGATGGATGCCGGATAGCAATATAAAACACCCATAGCAATATAAATTCACTACATTTCACATCTTCTAATCCATTGCTGCACATAATTTCTGATTATACTTAGTTCCTGAATGGAAAAAATGGAGCAAGGAGGATGGGATATTTTGAAGAAGAGGCTAGTTGTTAGACGTTTAGAACTCAGATGGATGCCGGATAGCAATATAAAACACCCATAGCCATACATATGTTCCAAAATGTTGATACTTGTAACATTGCAGCCAAGTTGTTTGGTCTATGATATTTGTACCTGACATCTCTCTTTCATGCTTGGAACAGTATTGCCATAAAATTTCCCTATCTTGTTCAAAAAAAGTTGAAAGAAGGCCAAGAAGTGAGACGTGTTGCTCAGCTGGACTGGAAAATTATTGAGAGTAGCTGTGAGAAGCCATTTACAGCATCAGGCTTACAGTTTGTTCCTTTACCAGTTAATTTCTCCAATTCTATCCCTCCATATCATGTGAAATTTGTTTATTATTTGTCTCCTCGTTTGTAATTGCCTTATCGTGGAATGTAGGTGATGCATGGAGAAGATTATATTTCTTTGGGCTTTCTTTTTGGAGAAAAATCAAGAGTTGCATACATATCTGATGTTTCTCGTTTCCCTGAAAAAACTGAATATGGTATGCATTGCTTTGATTAATTTAATTCTCTCAATTGTACTTTTCTATGATTAGAGTAAATCAGCAATTCATGGTTGATTTTGTTTGTCGATTTTGTCAACCTAATTTTGGTATCCTGGTTCATTTTTGGATTATCATTTTTTCCTTGTGTTCTTGTTCCCTATGGCTGTCCTATGTGTGTAGTTATATCAAAGACAGGAGCAGGACAATTGGATCTTCTTATCTTAGACACTCTTTACAAGGTTGGTTAATTACTAAACTGCTATTATGGCTATTTATTTATGTATGTATTCTTTATTAATGTATGTTTCACTTTTGTCTTTATTAATGTATGTTTCACGTTTGAATATTATGGCTATGACCGTTGTTATATATCAATTTATTTTTTTTCGTGCAATTCTCTTGTTCAAAAAAGAGACAGACAGATAGCTCTTGTATCTTTGGAGCTCCTGAACTTTGTGCCTGTATTACAAATTACAGAGGCATAGAATGTCTGATTTTTTTAAAATGTGTTTTGCACAATTTCCCCGCCTTTTCTTGAGTCTGGACCATCTGAGAACTGTTTCATGGTTTCTGCTGCTAACCACTTTTTGCCAACTTGAACTTACTCAAGCCCATTGAGTATTCATTCGCATCAATCGGCTCTATTTGATCTGTCAACTATAGTTATTTACTGGGTCCATTGTTAACTTGGTGGCCTAGATGACGTTTTGAATAGGATGCATAGTTTTTTCTGCATTAACTAAAAATTGAAGCTTAGAACTGGAAGAAATCAATAAAGTTATTCTTCCAAGTGATCAACTATTTTTCCCTTTGCATGCAGGAAAGCTCGCACAATACTCACTTTTGCCTGCCTCAGGTTGGTCTAGAATTTCATAGATCATGGGCATGAAAACATTTTGATACAAATTTTTTGTTGTCTGATTGAAGAAATATATTGTCTAGACTCTTGAAGCTGTGAAGAGGATATGCCCTAAGCAGGCTCTATTAATCGGCATGACCCATGAATTTGATCACCACAAGGACAACAAGCTGCTGGCAGAATGGTCCAAAAGGTGAGAAACTGGAGTCCTTTCCTTGACTGAAGTGATTCTCAACCAGTTGTCATTCTTGATTCAGTATCTTGGCACATATAATAGAATGCAAGGCCTGTGACTTTAGATTTCATGAATAATTGTTATCACCATCACCTTACACAACATCAAGTTTGCAACATTTTCCTCTGGTACGCTTCCCAGCATGCACGCGCACACATGCACACATGAGAAAAATGGATAGAACTTATGGGTTTCTATTTATCCATTTAAGAATGCGATGAGAGAGAAGGTTCTGTTCTTTGTGGAACATGGGGACCTCCTATGTGAACATGATGTGTACGAAATACTGAAATTATAATGTGTGATCAAGCTGGTTCATCTGTTTTGTTTTGGAAATTTTGTTCATCTGATGCATGAATTTGAATCCAGCTTCCTAGTTTAGTTTTGACTACGTGATTCCTTAAACAAAGCTCAGATTTAATTTATTTCCATTTTTAAACTTAACCATTGAACACTGGCATTGTAGATCCTGAGAAACCTGACAACTAATACAAATTTTTTAAACACTCCAGGGAAGGGATACCTGTGCAACTTGCTCATGATGGTCTGAGAGTAATCATCGAACTTTAGCAATGTAAGTATGCTATTATCTGATTGCTTAGTACCATTTTACTACCATAAGAGAAGTCTTAGCACTCTTCAAAAATAATTATGAAGATACAAAAATAAGATGAGGTTCACCTGGATTTTTCCATTTTACGGAAAAAAAAAAGTTGATCCATGTTCCACCTAACAAACTACACCCGTTGGAAATGAATTTGGAAAAAAAAAAAACTTTTCACTTAAAGTCTTAAACCAACTTTTGAAATTAGCTTTGCAGTAAACATACATTTGGTACATTCCTGAAAAGATATTTTTAACAACTAAAAGTTGCTTTTTATTTTCTAAAAAAAAATAGTTTGGATTAAGTATGATTCTTGTAAAAGCAGTGTGTCTAAAAGCTGCCTAAACACATTTCCAAGCACTACCTTAGTTGTGCAATACCAGATGTGACTTTTGGAAGTCCATTAAGCCAATCTGAGAAATTATATAGTGTACTATCAGCTTTATGTTGCACCAAGGTCCTCATCTGTATATTTGGTAATCTAAATGAATTTGGTAAGTAATTGATACGCCAAGACGCATGATTTGCTCTATATTTTGCATGTGCCAGGGTCGAAGCTCGAGAATACTACTTTTTAAAATATTATTGAAAAAGCAACCCCTTTATAGATGGGGTTCGAAGTAGGAAAAACCGGCGAGCACAGATCGACAGGTTTGCATTGAAGAACGCATACGACACAATTCATTCATCTTTTATTATTTCAAAACATATATTGTTTTTCTGCCCAAATTCATATTTGTGGGGCGTAATGCCAAACCATAATTCAAAGTTTTGAGAAATGATTATACTGTATGTTCTATTATTCAAAAGGTTGCTGCTATTGTGATGCATACATATGCAAACTATAAACCTGTAACTTGCATGGTTTCAGATTTCTTGTAATTTTACAGGACTAAATGTTTTGATTGGCTGTGAAATGGGAAGGGAAGACCAGTCCCTCTGTTTTTCATGAGCTTTACCCATCTTTACAATCATTTTCACAATTCCATTTGTAGTCTCATATACCTCTTGTTATAAATGCACTTACTTGAATGTTATTTGTTTTTACATTATCTATAAATGAGTACATTCTTCTCTTTTTTGTGATATTATAGGGATCTCCCGTAGCTGATCTTTTGGCCAAGCTGGGTAGAATACCTTCGTATTCATTTAGTCCCCGTTTGGATAGCGGAATTGAGTTATTCTGGATAGATAACTATGCCAATATAGATAACAAATCTACAAGAATAAAAGATTTTATGTTTGGTTGTGTTTTTTTTTATTCTTATTGAAAAATGTAAGAATGAAGGTTGAGTTGTTTGTTTGATAATAAAGAATAAAATATAAGAAAGTGTAAAAAAGTTGATTTGATATGTGGGTCCTTTGATGTATAAGAGATGTTGATAGGTGATTTGATGTGATAAGGTGTAAAAAATTGATTTGACATGTGGACCCATAGGAATAGATAAAGTGAGTATAGCTTATCCTAGGGGTTGTTTAGAATTGTTATATTTTCTTATACTCGTTTAAACTGGTTTAGTAATACCAAGTTATATCCTGCAAACAAACAACCATTTTTATACTATCCTTATAATACTCTTATACTCGTTTATTCTGTTACCTAAATGGGGGGTTAGAGTATATATTTCATCTTTTAAAATTCACTATCATTACATGAGGTGCATAGTTTTTTTTTAAAATCAAAACTAGTGCAAGGGGAGCTGGAAACGAGGGTCATATTGGGCTACCATTATACATTTGGAGGTGTTTTTCTTATTAAAAAAAAATTCTTCTGTTTTGAAGGATGCCTTTTTTCTTTACAAGGGTCATATTGGGCTACCTTACATATAGTGGAACATATATCTTGTGTTCTCCACACATAGAAACTGTGTTTATCAATCACGTAGATAGTTTCAAAAAAAAATTAAAGTGCATATGCATTGATTTTCTTATAAATAAATAATATTACAAATTATAACATTTTAATGGAGTTGATTTTTTTATATTTACATGACATTTTCATAGAAAACAAAGAGATTTCTTGTAATTATACCATCATTGGTACTAAAGACTTTCTAGGACCATCAAGTGTGAAACCGCGAAGCATAAGCCAAGAAATTCAGGCAGAATCCATTCTTTATCTTTAAAATTTTAATAAAATAGTATTATTAGATAAATCAGTGTCACACTTAACTGATACTTGGTATAATCAATTTTATAAGTACCAGTTTTATGAGAACAGGTTAATCGGAAAAACAATCAATTGCATCTGGTCATTGGATAACACAGACCTGGGAGATTCATTTAAAAAGTGAGTGTGGGTAAATTTGTAAGGGAGAGTGAATTTGAATCTCTCATGACTTGATCATCAGATCGAATGGGCAATTTGCGACGATGATCAGATCTTCATCACTTTCTTCCGGTTCACCAGTGCAGCGGATCAATTAGATCCGAATATTAATGCAGAAGAATTTCAGTCTCTTCAAAAAGAGATGAAAGAGGTGATTGATGCCCTTGTTTTTATTAATAATTAAATATTTATGCATAAAAGAAAGGCCTTAAAAGACAATGAACTTATAATTTACTGCTCTCCTAACCAAGAATCTTACAAGTTTCAATAACTCCAAATAAAAACAAAAACTGTAACCACAGCTATATTTCATGGGCCACTTTTCCAATATGACATCTCTGGGGGGGTGAAAAAAAAGAACCAAATGAGAGGCCAGGCCATGGCAGCCAATTCAGCTGGGTTACAGGTGAACTTTACATTGCAAAGATTTTTTTTCTTTTTTGTGCCTGGAATTCATCATAAATTATTTCACATAAAAAGGGAGCAATGAGATATTATGATGTTTGAAAAAATATTTGGAAAAAAAAAATTCATCTCAAAAGCCAGACCAACCATTTATTTTGTCCTCGTGAGAACGTGATGCGTTAGGTCTAATAAAGCCCTCCTCGAGATTCGTACATCCTCATCATCGCTTTCGGGAAGGGCTTCGATTGCCTCAACTGCACGATGGGCATGTTCTTCTGCCAATTCCCTTGTCCTCTCAATGCCTCGGCTCTTTCCGAGGTACTCAAGAGCCTGTGGTCATTTGCTGAATGTCAATACGAACACAAAAGTCCACAAATGCAATAAAAGAAAAGGAGAGCTTACACCACACGGAAAAAAAAAAATCCTCCATTTCAAGGCATGTTAAATTTTCGATCCTATGGTGAGAATTTGAAAATATATATTATAACGGATAATACATGTTAATATTATGATCATGCCCAATAATCATCCTATTGTGGGGGGGGGGGGGGGGAGAGTGAATGCACACATAAATCGAACATTAGATGGATAATATACACTTACAACATTAACATTCTCAGGGTCGTCGAAGCCCTTGTCAACAATTTGTCGCAGTTGAGGGAATTCTTCGATGGCAAATAATATCGGAGCTGTTACAATTCCCTATAAAAGCAAATTCATTGAGCTCAGCTTTAAACAATATAAGGAATCTGTTGTGGCAATAAAGAGGATTCTACCAAACAAAAAAATAAAAATGAAGAGGATTTAAATTCAAATCACAATATGAAGCACAAAGTCTCAATGCAACTTCAACAACACATAAAGACACTAAAATCATGAAAAAAAAATGAAAATTTCTAAATCAAGAATTAAGCACAATAGAGTTGTACCATGCTCTTTGACTTTATATCTGTATTTTGTTTTTGGTGCATTAAATGTATTATGAAAGCGAAACAATGAAGTACACATCATGACCTGTCATATTCCAGACCTCTACAATGTTTGAAGTGGATGAACATAAAATTGTGCCATATGTTTTTTGGAATTCCATTTATTTAAATTGTAGATCAATTTGAACACTAAATCAGTGTCAAGGTCTTAGAAAAGTTGACACAGTTTGATTTGCCTATTACTTTTTCAATTACATCCGCAACAAGTCCTAAATTGGAAAATAAAATTCATTGAATAGTAAAAAAAACTCAAAATTTGTCAATGCACCATTTTCAAGCAAGCAGTAAAGGTAAGTAACACAAATACTGCAAATTATTTCCTTAATGAAGGCGGCAAAGATCAAACCATTCATGTTTTTCCACATAGCAGAAGAACAATTGTCTTGCACTGTGGTGCTTCAACTCCAAATAGGGATTTCTCTTGAATTGATGTTTTGAGAAAAAAGAGCAATTTGTCCAGTGATGATATTACTGATGATATTACTAAAGAAGAATACATTATTTCTCTCTAATTCTATTTTCTCCTTTATATCTTTCCACCACAACTTTAAGGAACATGTTTAGCGAGGAACTCAAATCCAAAGATCCATGATCCAGTAATGTAGTTCAATTTTTTTTAATAATAACTTAAGGTTTCAAAATATCAGTATGAGCATGTTGACACATCAAGCTTTTGTAAAATCTTCCCTCCAATATTCCTTCAATTTTAAAATGCCCATGTCATGCCTGCATGAGTTGATACATACACATTATAAAATAAAATATCACATAACCATAATTTTCTATTTATAAATAATGATATTTCTTAGGATGGTGCAGAAAAAGAATAGAGAGAAAAAAAATACATGGCGAATGTCAGACAAGGAACCCTTCCCAAGGGTCGCAGATGTGCCAGTGAAATCAAGAACATCATCTATCAACTGATATGCCAACCCCTGAAACAGCGCAGGATGAACTTAGTCACATAAACAACAAAGAACGGTTACATGCTGTTTGCATGGATGCATACTACAATAATAATTGCAACAGTATTCTGCATATTACAGTGGTAATTCCAACAGCATTCTTTTTCTGTGTTCCATATAGATTTATAAATGTAAATTTTCATTCTTTGTTTTCCCCCTCTTGAAGAGTATGCTAACCGAAGGTATCAATCAGAAAATAGTATAGTTCATGGACAAACCAGATTCCGTCCATAGTCATACGCAAGCACTGAAACTTCTGCAGTTTGCCCAGCAAGAAGAGCGATTGCCTTGCAGCTATTTGAAATTAATGATGCTGTCTTGTAGTATGTTTTTTGCAAATAATATTCCATGCTGCATATTTACATATTGTGTTGAAATGTGAGATAAGGCAAAATATATATGAATTTGTAACATCAATATCAATATGTGCCAGAAAATGGAGAAATTTTCCACTGCAATGCTAGTCATCAACAAGAAGGTACTCAATATTCAAGCAACATGTATTGAACATCTACAAATGAACGTCTACAAATGACATAACTAAAATCAATGGAGGATAAGTCAGAGCTTTTGTTGATGTCTGTGTATTCTACATAACTACTCTTTGCCTTGGTCAACAAAATTTCAATGATCCAAGAGTAGTGTCAACTAATATTGAATGATTTATCCATAAATTTCTTCATATATTAGCCAGCATTCCCCAACCAAGATCCAAGAGCATGTCTGATCTCAGCATCTCCACTAATCTAACATATATAGCATAACATGAGCTACAAGCAGATTTATGTGTGGTGGATTATCTTACGCCCAAAGTTGAAAGCATACAATCCCAAGACATCAGGCAAAGGGAACTGCTTTTGCAGGTATATAATTAATAAGAAAAAAAATCTATGCTATTTTTAAATTATTAGAGAAAAGGGACTGAGATTCAGCAGGAACAATTGTAGGACAAATATAAAAAAGAAATACAATATAGTTATGAGGTAAAATTAACCAGGGGTAGGTTTATAGAATTTTCAAAAGGGGATATAAAAGGAAAATATGCAAAATCATTAAAGAGGCCTTAGCAGGGCCATTTCTAGGAGTAAACAGAAGCTCTGAAAGAAGCTACATTGCGAGGCAAATATGTCAAGATGTAGATGTCGGTAAATAATAGAAAAAGAAAAGTTTCTACACAGAGAAACATAAATTTACCTACAACGTTGCTCTGCTGAAGTTGTCATTTGCATTGTTTCACCTGTGACAAGATGCTCCACAACAGTAGCAAGCAATGTAACAACCTGTGGAGAGAATGAAGCACATGAAGGGAATCAATAAATTTCAGATATGAAAAATCTTGGAAATTATATATTGTAGAAACTATAGAGTGAACAAAGACGGACCATTCCCAATATTAAGAGAATGTCTCTCGGTTATCTGAATACACAAACAAACAACTAATTGACATGGGTGTCAACCCAGGAGTCCCTCTCAAACACCCAACATAATGGCATGACAATGAAGTTATAATTCTGCATAGTACTGATTCATAGTATAGATTTAATTACTTCTGTGAGAAAGAAAAAGACATACACAGATTCTCCTGGGCATCTTTGGAATAAAAAAAAACTTATCATGGTTCAAAGCATAAACACGTCTTAGCATATTATAGGATAGGAATTCTGATTTTAAGTTTAAGGTATCTTAAACCTATTGTATTTTAAGTACATTTTTTTATGTACAATTAGAAACTAATCGTTCAGATAGACAAACCATAGCACATTGTATCTTATCAGTCCATCAAGTGATAAAAGGTCAACAATAAACCCTAAGAAAATTAATCAACACAAACAATTGCAGGAGAGTATTATTTAAAGCTTACCAAGAGAAAGTCACAACCTAAATTTTTTTTTTTAATATCATATTAAAGCAATGTAATATGTGCGGTCAGGGTCCAAACTACATATGGAGTCGCATATGCTATATATGCAGTCGCACATTGACCGTTTGAACGGTCATTTTTTTATTTTTTATTTTGTAATGTCGTTCGAATGCCGTTGGAACAGAGTTCATTGCCAGAGCATTCATTTTTTTTACTTTTAAACCACCGTTCGAATCCCGTTCGAACGGAATCTGGGCCGTTCGAACGGTTTCACTATAGAAACCGCACATGCCAAATCATATGTCGTGGGGTGCTAAAACGACATGTGCGGCAGCACTTAAATTTATGTATTAAAGTGAAAAGGAAATACCTTTTTACAAGAAAAACTTAGAACTAATTTAAAAAAAATTATTAGCCGTGTTTATTATCACAAGGAATAAGAAAAAAAGAAAAATGGTCCGAAACTAAACTTTAAATAAACTCAATATTAGCAGGTTAAAAAAAATGAAAAATAAGCTTTCAGACCTCAGTGTTCTTCAGAGATGCAAGAGCTACACAAGCTCTGGAAAGAAGAAAATCTCCTGCCAGCACAGAAAGCTGCAAATCATGTGTAACAGAAATCATAAGTGGCTGCAGATGGCACATTATGTTATAATGGTTTTTTGATGGTGTAACACAAACCCTAGGAAGTATGTTCTGTTAAGTTGTTAGGTTGCATCATGCATTCAGATGCTCGATAAATAATTTGATACCATGTTGCATGCAAGGTAATATGTCAACCATGCAATAAAAGCAGAAACATAGAGAAATATAGTTAAATTTCTATGAAGATGATGCAGACTCATTTAACGTCTTTTTTTGTTTGAAAAAGAAAGGACTTAACTATGAACCTCATACATTTTAGAACACTTTTCATCCTAACAAACAGCCAATTATAACCAGAAACTAATTGTAATTCAGCGAACAGAATTTTAATATTACATAAAATTTCCATGGCAGAAGACATTAACTGTCCTCTCAGGGCAAGCACTTTAGCAGCCGGCATGGAAGGTATCTAAATGAAGTTTTTGACATTGAATGTGGCACATACTTCTTCCTTTTTCACGTCAATAGGTCCCAAGTCCTCATTCAATATTTATGCTTGCATCAAACAAGTCCTTCCATTAGACTATTCAGTAAATTAAACAGATTTTGATAAGAACACTACAAAATCTTACAGTTCAAGTACATTCCAGCATTGCATGAAACATTCTCCTGATAACATTTTAGATTCTCATCTCTCAACATGTTTACCAACAACAAACCAAAAAAAAAAGAAAACATGTTCACTAACACACTCTCCGAAAGCCCTCATAAATCCCCAAACGTCCCTACAGAAAGAAGTACAACCTCAAACATCCCTACTCAACCAACCAAAACAGAATGAAGACCTGTTTATTCTCTTGTTCACCTGCTCACTGTGTCCAAGAAATAAATATATCAAAAGCGGTGTCAAGAATGTACCTTGTTCCCCATGACAAAGTTCAATGAACCAACGCCACGCCTAGTATCTGCATCATCCAAAACATCATCATGCAGAAGACTTGCAACCTGATAAAAACAACTAACAATCTCAGGGGATGGAATAAGTAAGCAAGGATGATTTATGTATCTTGGTATTGGGATACTGATCTACAATACAAAGTATGGAAAAAGATAAGGCACATCTCAGACCACCCACATGAATCATTTCTGTGATCTCCGCGATGCATTGCTGCCTCGCTCGCAAATCTTTTGATAAGCTATTAATGACATCATCAGCAATAGATTCTGACATGCGCATGTTCAACGCTGTTGCCATCAACAGCAAAACCTGAAAAAGTCAATAATCTCTTTCTATCAAGGATGAAAGATGAAAAAATGGATAAAATGAGGGAAATAAAAAATAAAAAATAAAAACTAGTAATTTCATTATATGTGTGAAAAAGGTCACTGCTTTAAGCAGAAAAGTGCTTGAGTGAGGACAAAGTTGAGCTTGGAAACATAGCTCAATGGTTAACAACAGAATTTGCAATCATAAGGTCATGGATTCAAATCCCACCACTTACCTAACCAAAAAAAGGAGAAAGTCTCGGGTTTGAGTCTCAAGAATGGCCACTTTGTATTAAAAAGAACTGTTAAAGATTAGGACCATATCAAGTCCCACCCCTCCCAAAACACTATGGCCTACCCTATCACCTTGCTATATGCAGGACCACTCTGGGTGATGCCTTTACATGATAAATGTGAACGAAAGTTAAAGACAATTGCTTTCATTCTGATGAAAATCAAAGGAACAAACATGCTGCCCAAATGAAGGCAAGATTGTTGCACAAACTTATTTCCATGCATGAGCATCCTTACCGTAGGACGAAATCTTTTTCCTTCCACCCCAATTTTGAAAAAATATTCAGCAGCTGATGCCAACTTAGGGACCTGAAGAACATAAGCTTAAGCCAAATGATTTCATCCAGATAAAATATAAAACAAAAAAAATCCAAGCTTTGCACGCCTTTGAATAGTGAGCATATCCTTCGCATTACTAATCAAATTAAGAAAAGAGACATAAAAGCAATTATAAGATAAAGGGGAAAAAGTGTGTCGCACCTCAGCAACCACCATTGATCGCAGTTTATTAGCAACGAGTGATAGTTCATCAGCAACAAGGGAAAATGGATCCATTGGCTCCTTGAAAAAAACATTCAGTGAGTTCAAAGAAAGTAAATAATGAAGTTAAAATGTAACAATGACTGGAAAAACCATCTATATATTTTAGTTTAACTTATTCTACCGAATTTGGACTTAATGGAACCAGACATGTAACTTATCAAGTTTCTTATATCTTACCATATTTATTAGTTTATCTTTTTCTTCTACTACCAGAACAAACTATTTTGAAAAATCACAATTTAGGAAGAGATTGTCCAGATTCAAGAACCTACTCCTTTATTTGCTTCAGAAAAGGGCTGAATCAGTAACTTCTGTTATACTTATGGGTATTAGTATTTGCAACCACATGTAGACTTGATGGGTCTAATGTTGAGGTATGAAACATATTTAAAGCATGAGATTTTTTCAACTTATTAGTAACTTTTAACAGACCATGGTGCATCTTTGTCATGACACCCCTCAAATCCCCAACATGCTTGTGCAGCGACTATCATATGCAATTGCTTTGGGAGACCCCGCTCTTGTATGATGAGAAAAACTACATTTTTGTAAGAACACACTTTTTTCAAAAATATAAAAAATATCATATGAAACAAAGCTGATAAGCTACGCAGACTGTGCATATTCTAACATGCTTAGGCAGTCTATATTGCTTGTTTCCCCATTTTTATGTTATTATAAAGAGCATACCTATAGACTATATGAGCATATAGCTTCATCTGGAATTGGAAATATAGTTCCCTATCTGAATTTAATAAACATTAATTATTAAGAAACAAAACAATCCATCCAACAGACTTGTAAAACAACTGTAAAGACACTAGACCAATGTGTTCCAACATTGTATTCAGGATTCAAAAAACACTGGATTAGTTCATAATAAAACCAGCTTGAAGGAGGACAACTACCTCAACTGTGGAGCTCTTCTCATGATGGACTTGGTACAGGGCATCATGGAAGGCACGTGAACCCCAGATGTAACTTTGTCTGCAACCCAAAACCTACTAATGCACAGCAATTAAAACATTGCAAAATCTCATCAGCTAAAATATCGACTGTTAAAAAACAAGAAAACATATTATTGGGCTGTATGTTGAAACCTGATCAAATTGCAAGATTTTACCCTGATGAAAATTCATATAAATATAAACTCTAGATGTTAAGTTTCGGTTTGCTCACACAAATGAACTATAGAGTAATAATGTGCCATCTTTGAAGGCTATAAATGATCTTCTTCAAAGATCACAATTTACCACATGCGACCTAAAAAGAATCTAGAAATAGAAGAGAAAAAAAGAACATCTCATTATAATTAGTGAGTGATATTGAGTCCCACTTGCTAGCATGGATGATGCTTTCTTCGTTGGTCTGTATGGCTCACTAGGAATGGATGCATATTTCAACATAGGAGGTTCTATATGGAAAACACTTTCTTTGAACCTTTGAGATTGGGTTTCTATTATATTAGGAGTGGCTACTCCATCGACCATTATTAGAAACCATTGGTTAGGGAGATAACGGTCCAGTTTGATTTGCGGATGGGACCTCTTCCTATGTGATATTATCTTCCTTTCTTTCTTTCCCTTAATTTTAGGTACTCCTTTGTTTGGGTGCATCTTTCATTAATAAGATTGCTCCTACATTTTCCTCAAAAAAGAAGAGAATGGATTACTCCTTTTAATTGCTCCATTTCAATCATTCAAGCCATTCAGTTAATTGAAACCATCCCTTCGTGCATAAGAAATTATAAATGATTATAACCAATATCACATTAAAATTCACAATATATCATATTAGCTATATGATGCAGGTCTACCTACACATGAGAGAAGAACTTCAAAAGAACTGGAGAAGTTTCATTAACCAAACATAAACTCAACATATAACTCATGGGAGCCAAAAGGCTTCACCCAAACAACTCATAAAACATAATACAAATTCACTGCATTCCTTCTCCTTCCAGGTCCGTTATAGTAAGGGCGACCAAAGGGAGGGAGTGTGCTTTTCTCTCGGATCGGGGACTTTGTGTCGATAGAGGCAAGAAGAATCATTATTTGCATTCGACAATACCTCTGCATCAAACATCCAATGTGAAAAAAAGTGATGTCGACCGTGCATGCGATGTTCATTTTTGTGAAATAAAGTGATAACGTTTGATGACGACTGTGAACTTTGTTGAACAATGTTGTAACTTTCCGAGAACTTCCTACAACTTTGTGCGAACATGCGTGAACTTTCATTCACTTTGTACTCACTTCGACGAGACAAGCTCGCCTTGATTCTATGGATTCTCCAATAGTTCATTGGTAGCGAAAAAGAGGGTTCGGAAGGGGACCGAAGCCTGTCGACAGTATTCCAGACATGTTGGCTGTGGAAAGAAGACGATCTGCTGTAACGTGGTGTTTGTCTTTGAATAGGCCTCAATATAGAATATTACCCAACAATCTAGCAATTCTAATAACCATCATACAAATGTTATCTTAACACCATAACCTAGTACCCAATCTAAAAAACCACAACCATATCTAATCTTTGATTAACAACTTAACCAAACAGCGTATTCAAAAAATCTTCAAGTGCAATCTTGTTTGTAAATAGAGTTCAAAATTTTACTTAAATGTGCTTATTTAGAGGGGGGAAATGAAAATCAAACTAAAAAAGGGTCTCGATCTGCATCAATTTCTCTATGTTTGAGAGAGTTCGCTCTCAAACTGAAATGATCAACGTTTTTTAGTGGCGCACCTTGAAGTTGGCTGACTTTACGAAGGTTACCTATCCCATGCATATTATGGAGTGAAACATAATAGATGACTTTAACATTTGTTTTCACGCTCCATGATGATTTTGCCCATTTAATGAGGAAAGATTGTCAAGGTGGTGGGGATGGGGCCGTGGGGGTGGTGTGGTCCATGTAAAAGTACAACTTCACATAAATTGTCCAAATCAAAGTTGATGGAAGTACAATCCCTTCACATAATCCGAGTTTATAGACTTAGAAAGAAATCCTTCGTGAAAAATAGTTGAATTTCTGCCGCCACGCCAATTTTCAAAGATCTTGAATGTGATGTCAAGTTTGGCATGTGTCAACTCTTCGGTGAGTCTTTGAGATCATCATCAAATCGAAATAGGTGAGTGTAGTGTGCATCAATTCCCTCTTCGATTAGATCCCCATCACGATACATGCCATTTTCAAATACGTCAAATGGGTCATTGCCATTGTGAATATCATCTTGTGTGAGCCAACTTCCTCTTTGCCATGACTCTCCTTGAATAAGCCATTGTTCTATTCATCCTCAACATACTCCTTGACATGAATAGAATCATTGTCAATATCATGTTGCTCTGCTACATGGTACCTTAACTCATAGAAGTCTTCGACAATCTTGATTCGAGTTGAGCCGAAGATCTCCACCTCTCTTCAGATTGTATGTTTGGTGCTAAATGTTACTTTAAGCCCCTAACTTAAAGAGATCTTTGACATGCTTGAGCTAAGTCAAACTGAAGATCTCCGTCTCTCTTTGGATAGTACGATAGGCACGTCGCCTCTTCCTACAAGAATTAAAGTGTGGTTCAGGGAAAGTCCAATGTGAGGATGCCTTGAAATAAGGTCATCTATTCGCACATGATCAATTAACACCATCATTATTGAATCGTACCAAGGAATCTCATAGTCAGACCATATATCCGTGCTCAATGATCCACGTTCCGTGGTGGATGTCACACACTCCATCCTTAGTGTGTATCATGAAAAGAAATAGCGAAAAGAGACCTTAGTTGGGTCATCTAAATTCGTTTGAAGCTTGAGGCTCAGAGCCTCAGAGACTATTGGCACTATGATCGTCTTTCAACATGCCCAAGCCGTCTGGTTCATGTTGCCTACCATGACAACTAGGGTCCTCACTTTTCTTACCAAATTGATTATTCATCCAACCTTGGGTCTCTTACTTCTCAATTCGCGTTAGCAGCTTGAACTGCAGCACCATAGCCTCTGCTCGCTGTCTCTCGTGAAAAGAATCACTCATTAATTTCATCCAACGTTATCAGAAACTCGAACTCTAATACCAATGATGAGAGAAACTACAAATGAACATTGGAGAAATGAACTAGAAAAGCCTCATTACCAAATATAAACTCAAAGTGTACATTATGGAAGCCAAAAGGCTCCACCCAAACAGCTCAAAATATAATACCACTTCATCAACTTTTCTTCTATATAACATAATAAATTTTACTCCCTTTACTTCTATTTCTGGTTGTCTTTTAATAGATTTCAAAAAAGAAAAAAAATCCCAACATCCCAACTACCCTAACAAACTTTATCCAAAGTTTATCCCAACACCCTAACCTAACAACCAACCTAAGCAACCTAATAACAACTTATTCGAAACAACCTATTCAAACATTATCCCAAATCAACCACTTGTTTTAACTAAAAGTCAAAAATTCAATTTGTGAGAGCTCATTCGAAAAATAAAAAATTCAAACTAAAGTAAGGTTTTTGATCTGCATCACTATATCAATGAAACAAACATGCCCAACAATCAATTCGGTTTGATTCCCTCGTTGCATTATTGATGGTTTCAAACGAACAGGTCGGATTTTAGTATTATGTGGGGCATTATTTATATCAAATATACTTTTAGCATGCATAAGAGAATGGATTATAGTGTTATACAAGTTAAACATACCAAAGTCAAGCAAAACAAACCCCAAAACAATCCACCAATAAAAAACAACATGATATCCAGTTTCATGAAATAATACAACTGGGTTTTAATCAAACACTCAAAAACATCCCATAAAACCAATAAAAACGTCACCTTTGAAGCTTCCCTCGGATAAGAACTACCCCTCCGAGGACCCAAAGAGAAGAACCTCACAGACCCATCTCGGAATCCTCCATGGGTCCTCGCTTTCGAGCTCAGACTCCTCACAACCCGCGAGAAGGACATCTCCGGAGGCCGAAAGGAGACCGACCCAGATCGGGAAACCGATCGAACGACGTGGGGGAAGGAGGGAGAGACTAAATGGACGGCTGTGATTTCATGCGTCGTCTCTCTCTCTCTGCAGTTCTACTTGGAGAGGAAGTCAAAATCTGAGCTTGGGTTCTACAGAGACAAGGCTGCGATGGGCAGCACGTGTGAGTCTGCCACAGTTTTGGTGGTTTGAGCTGTCCATCACAACCGTCAATTTCGTGGGTTTTTTTTAATTTCTGATGACATTTATATGGTTCGGCGTAGGGGTCGGCAACGGGCCGGGCCGGGCCGGCCCGGCCCGTTGAAACAGGGCCCAGGCCCGCGGGCCTGCTTGGCCAACGGGCCCGGGCCGGGCCGGCCCGTGGCAAAAAAACAGGGCCCAGGCCCTGCCCACGGGCCCGGGCCTGAACGGGCCTCACGGGCCGGGTCTGGGTTCGGGCCCACAGGCGGGCCTACGGGCCCAAATTCAAAACATTTTATTTTTTTTATTTTACGTTGTTTATTTGCATGTAATGTTAAAATAACACAAATTTTAAAGTATAATGTTGAAAAAAATATTTATATCTATTAAATTTTCAAAATAAAAATATTAAATGAATTAATTACTTACAAAAATAAATAATTACATGTACCTAACTAGGTTGACACCTATATAAATGTTAATAATTTGTATAACTCAACCACAATTCAAATAAAAATTACATGTTACTAGTTCATTGGATCACCCTCCATGGGCCTACGGGCCGGGCCCGCGGGCGGGCCTACGGGCCAGCCCGAACGGGCCGGGCTCGGGCGGGCCTACGGGCCGGGCCCGGGCCCCAGAACCAGGCCCAAGCCCGGCCCTCCCTGAAAACGGGCCGGGCAGGCCCGGCCCGCGAACGGGCCCGGGCCGGGCTTTGGCCCTGCGGGCCCGGGCCGGGCGGGCCGGGCTTTCGGGCCACGGGCTTTTTGGTGACCCTTAAGTTCGGCGTAAGTAATCCATATAAAAAAATCCAGAAAATATAGGATATCTTAAAAATCCATATCCTATTTTAAAAAAATTATCCGTTTCCAAAATTTTTTGGATCGGATATGTCCGTATCTGGACCATCTGATTTTCAATTAAAAAAATATCTGTATCCAAAATATTATTATATTATTATTTATTTAATTATATATTTATATTTTTAGATTTAGAATTAGTATGAGTTTTTTATTTTTATTTTAAGTATGTAATGTTTTATGTATATACTTATAATTTTATGGTTTATACTAGGTAATTATTATTTTTACATATTTTAAATATTAGATATATGATTTTTATTTTTTAATATTAGATCTTTGAATATTTTAGTCATTCCATATTTATTTTGAATTTTCAGATATTTCGGATAGCCCCAGGATATAAGCCCCTCCCATAGGCCCCTTGAATTGTCAAAATGTGATTGGATGCCTCGTTTTCTTTTTCAAAATGGCAGAGAGCAAAATACATATATATCTCTCATTTAAAACACAATCTGTCACCCCATTTCCCTCGATTTCCGCATTTTCCCCGACTCTTCGTGCGAACCAAAACCCCATTTCATCTAATTGGTTTTAGGGTTTCAAAAAAAAAAAACCAAAACCCACCATCAAAAGTAATCATCCTCTTCTTGTAAACGGCAGCTCAAAAACGAAAAAAAAAAAAATCGGCTTCGATTTGAAGGTTATTTGGGTCTTTTGAAGATTAAAAACAATCCAAAAATGGGTAAGCAACCCTTTTTTGGTTTTTGCTCAAATTTTTTTTCTATTTTGTGACAAAAAGATGGATTGAAAAATGTGAAATATGTGTTATTTGATGTTTTTTGTGTGAATGTTGAATTTTTATTTGAAATTCATATTATAATATTCAAATTGTTGGAGTATTATTTATTTATTAAAAATTTGTTTAAAAAGTAACTGACTTTATTGGGCAACAATAAATTAGTTAAATCGTTTAGATGTGATTATATGTTACCATTTTTTTTTTGCAGGACAATGTAACTCACTATTCAAAAATATGAATATGTATTTTAACTGTTTTCAGAAAGTTATAAATGTAACTTTTTTTAATGTAACTAACTTTATGTCTTTATAAGTGTGCACACTATTTGTATATATGTGCAGTCAAATATTATGATATTTATATGTTTACATTTGAATAACATGTAAAATCAATTTCTTCAGCGTGAAAAAAATGGATTACTTTCTCCAAACCGCGTTTGGAGGAAAATGTAACTAACTAATGGTCGACAGTAAGCACATGTGAAGTAATGTGAATGCATATTCAGTTTCTGTAGAAGTTGAGTTTATAGCGAATGTAACTACATTTGTCTTTTTTGTTATCATTATATGTTATTTGTAGTTACTGTTGTACGAAATGTAATTAATTTAATCCATTATAACTATTTCCTGTACAATGTAAGCTACTTTTAAATTATTGGTGGTTGTTTATATGCAGAAAATGTAACTAACTATTGCTGCTCAACATCACAATGAAATCCGCCTCCAAATTGCCTTCCAAGGAACATATAGCTAGTCCCCAATGTTTCCTACCATTACAACAAAGATAGTTACATTTAAAATTGTAACTTGGTTTAGAATACAAAATCCAAATAATAAGTTAGTTATTTTTTAAAAACGACGAGGCTACTAAAAAAAAGAAGGAAAACATCAATATCATAGTTAGTTACATTAACAAACGAAGAAGCTAGACAAAAAAAAAAAACAAAACATAACTATAATTGTAGGAGGGCGAATCCAACCAGGACAAAGAATAAGAAACAAAATATAGCATGGCATGGAGAACAACCTGAATACGGCCCATCTCTCAATCAACAGGCCCAAGAGCCAAACCACGAGCTCGGGCCCATCGGGCAGCACCGAGATGGGGCACCACTGCCCGCAAAGCGTGTGGGCCTGATCGGCCCAGATGTGAACGAATGAGAAAGACAAAGGAAGGTCAGGACGGGCAAGTCATATGCCCGACTATGGCTTAAATTGCCCGACCAGAGTGCTAGAGCTATTTTTGCGTAACCATGAGAACGGTCAGGATTATGGCAGCTCACCTCGGCCGAAGGGCACAACGGGGTTCATGATCGAACGACAGGTCAGTCATGAGCTTCTTCCCCAAGGCGAGACGGTTAACAAAGGGAATATTATCTGACACCAAAAAGGACAGCGCGTCAGGGAAGCTGTTACACGACAATGATGATCCCTAGACCCCACGTGTCCGAAATCTGTAGGCCACGTAGGAGATTCCATATTATGTTATGGCCACTCCCTAAGATCTTGATCGGCGCGTCCACATCCACTATAAAAGGGGGGATATCCCTCCTTCCTAAGGTATGCAAAAAAAAACCTGAGACTCTATCTCCTCCTAAAAAAGTTCAAGTATTCCAAGTTACTCTTCTTCTTCTCTCTCTGGAGAAGTGGTACTGACTAAAGCGTCGGAGGGGCGTTAGCCGGCACCACACTGGTGTGAGTAGCAGGTACACGACGGGCGGGACCCAGACGGAGCGGAGCATCCCGACAAAGGCGGTGAGAAGCGGACGGTTTGGTCGGATCAACTCGGGAAAGAGCCCAAGCCCACACCATCTCTCCAAAACCGATTGAAAAGCCCGGATCAACCTGGATCCGGCCCAGGAGGGGATCATCGGAAAAGTTCGCCCCCACATTTGGCGCCGTCTATGGGAATAGAGCAAAAAGCTGCCCCAGCAAATTTACCGGCAGAGATGGTGGCGACGAGGACTCGGTCAACGATCCACGAACGTGACGTGGAGGAAGGAAGGGTGACGCCCGACGACCCCCCTCCGCAGAAAGGTAAAGCACCAGTCGGGTCATCCTCCCAAGACCCGACCCCGGAGGCCGGGCGCGATCTTGCGAAGGAGATGGAGCTGATGAACCAACGCTTCGGACATATGGAGGGACTGATGCTGCAGTTCTTGAAGCGTGGAGAAAAGACGCCACCGCCGCCCCCGCCGGAGGCTCGAGACCAGCCGAATTCAGTCAGAGCAGGCGAGGAGCCGCGGGATCATGATCGTCAAAGCAGAAGGGTGAACGTGCGAAGCCAGGAATCGGTCTACTCGTCTGGTGAAGGACACCGTCGAGGCGACAAGCAGGACCTGCCCGACGTTCCCCCCGAGGGAAACCGCACGAGAGAAAACCGCGATGAGCAACGCGACTATTCACCGCGCCATGAAAGAAGAAGGGTGCGAACCAACACTCGCCAAACTGGCAGACAGGAACGCTACCAGAGTCCAGGCCGATACTCGGCTTCATCAGACGACGGCTACGAGCAAGAGCATCGGGAGCGTGCAAGGAGGACTTACAGGAGCGAGATGACCAGCACGCGTGATCGGGAGTTTATTTCAAGGGCTCTGAAGGGATTCGAATCGCCCTTCGTCTAGCACATCCTACACAGCACACCTCCTAGGAAGTTCGTACAGCCGAAGTTCAGACTTTACAACGGGACGACCAACCCCTTCGACCACGTGTTGGGCTTCCGACATGCTATGGCACTTTATGAGCAACACGATGAGCTCATGTGCCGCATGTTTCCGTCCAGCCTCGAGGGGGCAGCTCTCAACTGGTTCCACCAGCTCCCAGGAAGGTCGATCCGCTGCTTTGAAGAGCTCGGAACCTTGTTTGCCGAACATTTCATTTGCAGCAGAAAACAACAAAAGGATCTCGGCGACCTCATGAAGGTCCAGATGCAGACGGGAGAATCAATTCAAGCGTATGTGGATCGGTTCCGTCTACTTATGTTCGAGGTGGATCGGTGTGACTCAAACGCCGCAATAATGGCGTTTAGGAATGGCTTGCCGCCGAAGCATCACCTGCGTAATTCCTTGGTGAAGAAGGTCCCAGAGTCCCTTAGCGAGCTCATGTGCAGGGCGGAGAAGTACGCCAAAGTCGAGGATGAGGTCATCTTTTCACGACCTCAAGCCGTTGCTGCGGTTACAAAAAACCCCACACCAAGGGAAGACAAGGGGCGGAAGCCACGCGCCGACCAGAAAAATGGCCCGACCGCCAACGAAGTCCAGGAAAAGACGTACACGATGTTTACCCTGCCCCTGGTGCAGATTTTGGAAAAAATCAAGCACGCACCATTTTTCCAGTGGCCGCCTCCCATGAGAGGTGATCCGGCCACTCGGGATAAGGGATTAAAATGCGACTACCACAGAGACTTCGGGCATCAAACCGAAGGCTGTCGAACCTTGAAAGGGTTGTTGGAATCCCTGGTTCACAAGGGAAAACTTCGAGAATTCATCGAACCAAGAGAAGAGCACAAGCCGGAGAAGCACGTGGTGGCCGTGGGGCCCTCGCACGCTGCGGGGGTCATCGATGTGATATGTGAGGGACTACCACAAGTGACGGAACCCAAGTCATACGCAAGGACGGCCAAGCGTAGTTTGAATCACCTGGAGATTCTGCAAATCGACCAAGAGGCGAAGCTGGCACCAAAGAAAGCAAGGGCCGACGACTCAGGGGTGATTTCGTTCTCTGACGAAGACCTCGCCGGGATAATCGTACCACACAGCGACGCCCTGGTCATCACGTTGCGGATCACAAATTTCGATGTTAAGCGCATACTTGTTGACACTGGGAGTTCGGCTGACATATTGTTTATGCAGCCATACCTCAAGATGGGGCTGAAGCCTTCAAGCCTGGAACCGATGAGGGAGCCGTTGATAGCTTTCAATGGTAGTTAGGCAGTACCATCTGGGCGCATAACCCTGCCGGTGCGGGCGGGAGACGAGACGGTCATGACAGAATTCATAGTCATGGACCTGCGTTCACCTTACAATGCAATTATGGGGCGCACGTGGCTGGGCGCAATGAAGGCCATTCCATCTACCTACCATAAGAAATTGCGCTTCCCGTCCACCCAGGGAATTATGCAGATACACGGGGACCAATGTGCTTCGAGACGATGTTATGCCATAGCAACCTCCGGAAAGGCCAGCCTCGAAGAACAGGCCGGAGAGGAGGGTGACATCCACCCTAAAAGATAGCAATTATTGAAGGATCGGGTCCAGGCAGATGACTCCCGACCCGATCCCGCTCAGCGGGTCGTGGAAGACCTGGAAAAAATTGTCATCGACCCACAAAATCCAGAGAAGTACTTCCATATCGGGACTGCGTTAAACCCGGCTGAGAGGGAGAGAATGATAGAGTTACTCCGTGAGTACAGAGATGTGTTTGCTTGGACGTCATCCGAAATGCCAGGTATCAATCCAGAGGTGATATCCCACCGGTTGCACATCTCCCCGAAGGTCCGTCCCGTCAAGCAGAGACAACGGAGAGTGGCCCCCGTCCACGCGGAGGCTATAAAGGAGGAGGTGGAAAAGCTGTTGGAAGCCGGTTTTATACGGGAAATTCGATACCCAGACTGGCTAGCCAACACGGTGGTTGTGCCAAAAAAGAACAAAAAATGGCGCGTCTGCGTCGATTTCACCGATTTAAACAGTGCCTGTCCAAAAGGCAGTTTCCCCCTCCCAAAAATATACCAGCTGGTGGACGCCTCATCGGGCAATGAGCTGATGAGTTTCATGGATGCATACTCGGGATACCATCAAATACCAATGTACGAGCATGACATCGAAAAAACGGCTTTCATCACTCCTGTAGGAACCTATTGCTACAAAGTGATGCCCTTTGGGCTGAAGAACACAGGCGCAACCTGCCAAAGGCTGGTCACGAAGATGTTCGAGCACCAAATCGGCAAGACCGTGGAGGTGTACATTGACAATATGCTGGTACGGAGCGTTCAGAGGCAAGATCACCTCGGACACCTAAAGGAGGCATTCGAAGTACTTCGGAGTTATCGCATGAAGCTGAACGCCGCTAAGTGCTCCTTCGGAGTGGAGTCTGGAAAATTTCTTGGTTTTCTGACCACTCACCGGGGTATAGAGGCTAACCCCGATCAGATCAAAGCGGTGCTTGAAATGGATCCGCCAAGGAATCGGAAGGAAGTTCAGAAACTGACCGGGAGACTAGCCACCCTGAATTGATTCATCTCCAAAGCGACAGAAAGGAACCTTCCTTTCTTCAAGCTGTTAAGGAAGACCGAAAAGTTCGACTGGACTCTCGAGTGTCAACTGGCCTTCTTGGAACTGAAGAAATACCTCTCGTCACCTCCGCTCCTGATGAAGCCTAACCCGGTGAGCCACTTTACCTTTACTTGGCAGCATCCGATCATGCGGTCAGTTCTGTCATAGTCAAGGAGCACGAAGGAGTGCAGAGGCCCGTTTATTACGTCAGTAAATCTCTTTGCGGACCAGAGTCCCGGTACTTGTACTTGGAAAAAGTAGTCTACGCCTTGCTCGTTTCATCTCGGAAACTCCGACATTACTTCATAGCTCATTCGGTCAACGTAGTAACCGACTATCCCTTGAAACCCATTTTGAAAAAAGCAAACATCACAGGGCGAATGCTGAAATGGGTGATCGAACTCTCCCCTTTCGATCTATATTACGTGCCGAGGAATGCCATCAAGGGGCAAGTCATCGCAAACATGATGGCCGATTTGACCCCACCTTCTGGTGAAATTTTGACAATTGAGGGTCAAGAAGAGGTATCCGGACCGAAGTGGACCCTGAACGTCGATGGAGCTTCTAATCGAAGAGGCGTAGGCGCGGGATTGGTTTTAAAAAATAGTGATGGGCTCTTATTTGAACACGATATCAAACTGGGCTTCCGGGCATCCAACAATGAAGCAGAGTATGAAGCTCTCATCGCAGGGCTGGATCTCGCAACTCATTTGGGAGTACGAGTCATTGATGTCTACAGTGACTCACAGCGAGTGGTGCTCCAAAGCACGGGCGAATATGAGACCAAAGACGAGAGGATGACATCGTATCAGCAAAAAGTGCAGCTATTGCTCTCCCAATTTAAATCCACAAAAATGCATCAGATAGAAAGAGAGCTCAACACTCAAGCCGACGCTCTAGCAACCTTGGCATCATCCCTCAGCGGGAAGCCGGCCAGAAGCATCCACCTTGACTACCTAAAATCCCCAAGTATCGAGAGGCTCGACGAAATTTTAACAATCGCCTGTGTGGAGGATTCGCCCAATTGGATGACTGACATCAAGAAGTACCTTTCAGAAGGGACTTTGCCAGAAAGCAAAATCGAGGCAAGAAAGCTGAGGCAGAGGGTAGCCAGGTATTGGATGTCATCCATGGGGATCCTTTACAAAAGAAGTTTTCAAGGTCCATACCTTAGGTGCATTGGACCCCGGGAGGTGCAGCGAGTCCTCAACACACTGCACTCAGGCCTATGTGGAGGACATATTGGTTCTCGATCACTAGCCCTCCGGGCCGTGTCTATCGGTTATTTCTGGCCAAGCATGAAGAGAGATTCAGCAGAATTGGTCCAGAAGTGTGAAAACTGTCAACGATTTGGGAATCTCATTCACCAGCCAGCAACGGAAATGGTTCTTATGAAAAGTCCATTGCCATTTGCACAATGGGGTTTAGATATTGGCGAACCCATGCCTACGGCGCCACGTCAAAAACGTTTCCTGCTAGTAGCCACCGACTACTTCACTAAGTGGGTAGAGGCGGTACCCCTGGCGAGGATCAGAGATATCGAGGTCAAGTCATTCCTCTGGAAAGACCTAGTATGCCGATTCGGGGTCCCGCAAGCCATCATTTTCGACAACAGAAAACAGTTCGACAGCAAACTGATAAAGAATTTCTGCGAGGAATTGAAAATACAGCACCATTTCTCTACCCCACGGTACCCACAGAGTAATGGGCAACCGGAGATCACTAATCGGACAATTCTGGACGGCTTGAAGAAGAGGCTAGATAGCGCAAAAGGTAAATGGGTCGATGAACTACCAACGGTTCTATGGGCCTATCGAACTACCTCAAGAAGGTCCACCGGTGAAACACCCTTCTCACTAGCGTTCGGGGTCGAAGCCGTCTTGCCGGTTGAGACCGAAGTGGTCACACACAGAACCGAAAACTTCGACAGAGCGGCGAACGATGAGCAACTAATGCAAAACCTAGAACTTCGGGACGAAGGAAGAGAAATTGCAGCCATCAGAAACATGGACTACCAGAACCAAATATCCAGATACTACAATCGACGAGTATCAGGCAGAAGCTTCAGAGTCGGAGATCTGGTCCTTAGAGAGATCTTCCAAGAAACCAACAACAAAAATGACGGTAAGCTAGGTCCGAATTGGGAAGGCCCTTTCAAAGTCACTAGAGTTGGACCGAACGGGGCCTATCATTTAGAAACAATGGAAGGGTTCGAGGTCCCTCGCCCTTGGAATGTAATCCATTTGAAGAAATATTATCATTAAATGAAAAGTTTCCTGTTTCTTCATTCAAATTATCTGAGTGCAGAGCAACACAACAGGAAGAGCCGCGCTCAACGGACTGAGTCTGATCGGGGTCGCTTTTAGCACTCGATACCACTCAGCCCTCGCAGCACGCACTAGCCGAATGGCCCCCTAAGCCGCGCTCAACGGGCTGAGTCTGATCGGGGTCGCTTTTAGCATTCGATACCACTCAGCCCTCGCAGTACGCACTAGTTGAATGGCCCCCTAAGCCGCGCTCAACGGGCTGAGTCTGATCGGGGTCGCTTTTAGCACTCGATACCACCCAGCCCTCGCAGCACGCACTAGCCGAATGGCCCCCTGAGCCGCGCTCAACGGGCTGACTCTGATCGGGGTCGCTTTTAGCACTCGATACCACTCAGCCCTCGCAGCATGCACTAGCCGAATGGCCCCCTAAGCCGCGCTCAACGGGCTGAGTCTAATCGGGGTCGCTTTTAGCACTTGATACCACTCAGCCCTCGCAGCACGCACTAGCCGAATGGCCCCCTAAGCCGCGCTCAACGGGCTGAGTCTGATCGGGGTTGCTTTTAGCACTCGATACCACTCAGCCCTCGCAGCACGCACTAGCTGGATGACGCTTAAAAGCTATGATCGAGCGGGGCAAAACCCTTGCAGCGCGCGCCACTCAATCGATGCCTGCGAAGCCATACACAACAACATGAAATAAACCAGAAGGAATCACACCAAAATATCAATACAACACGAAATAAAAGCGAAGCCAGGCGTCAAACATATAGGCAAAAGCAAAATAGCCACGCGAACACAAAACTCGCACCCGAAAGGCGAAAACATACATCGTCCAGAATTAACTCATTCAAATACAATAAAGAGGCCGCAAGCCATGTCGACTCCAAGTCGAGAAATATATATATATATATATATATATATATATATATATATATATATATATATATATATATATATATATCCGCTGTTTGCCGCCCAAATGCTCCCTGGGAGTTTAGCTAGAGGGATCGTGTCGGAGAAGAGAAACTGAATCTTCTACGGCGTTGGAGGGGTCCACGGCATGGCCAGCCAGAATCACCTAACCCTCATTTACGCGGCCCGCAGTGTCCACGACATCGACCATAGGATGACGTGTTTCAGGCTCAGGAACGTTCCCGGAGGGTTCTCTCTTAACCCCTACAACATCGGTGGCAAAAGGCTTTTGGACAGCCGGGTTATCCTGGCAGCCAGGGGAAGGAAAACCATCGACGTCTATTATGTCAGTTAAATTACAGCCAAGGAAGCTGGTTACCTGTTCTGGGACTCCCCCAACCTCAAGAAGCGCAGTCGGACTAGCAGGACCACTCCCGGTGCCTCTGGTCCCAGGATCGGCGACAGACGGGCTTGGGAGCTGGATGACCCTCTCACCGTCAGGAGCAGGGGCTCCGTCCTGGCAATCCTGAAAACCCCTGCGGTACCCCCAGTTGTAAGCAGCCAGGGCAGCCTCCGTGACCTTCTCTTCAATTGGATCGAGGCGATCCTTCACCGTTTGAAGCACATTGATCTCGAAGTCCAAGGAGACTTCCCTTCTCTGCCACTCAAACTCATCGATCGCCTGAGCCTTCTCAGCTCGCTCCTTGGCCAGCGCCTGGGACAGCTCGAGGCATTCCCTCTTGAGCCGTTCTACAACCCGGGAATGTTCTTCCTCCGTAGCCTTCAGACGAGCCTCAACCTTCTCCCGGATGGCCCGCTCCTCTTCACAAGACCGGTGCGCCCATGCGATATCCGCTACAAATTGCTCGTATGACAGACACACCGAGCCCGCGTAAACGTAAAGCTACACGAAGTGGGGATGAACGACATAAGTAACTCTAAACTTGAAGACATTTTAACACCAAAAAAAAATTTATAGTGTAGTACCTGATAAGCTAGGCTCTGAAGAATCGAGCCAGTCTCTGGAAGAGAAACGGCACCAGCCAGGGCCTTATCCTTCTCCAGAACAATTGATCGAGTCAAGCCAATAGCCACATCGCGGTCTTTCAGGCCTGAGTCAGTGGTCTGGACAAAACGGGAAATTGCCCGAGGAGAAGGAACGAAAGGCCGGGCCCCAGGGTCTTTTACAGTTGAAGGCGGAGGTGGTAGTCAAGCAGCCGAGACAACTTCCTTCCCCTTGCCAGTCGAACCGCCAGCTGAAGATTGCCTCGACTGAGGGGAGGAGGAGGGCGGACTAGCTATGACCACCCTGCTCTTTTTTGAAGGGACAGATGAGTCCAGCAGCGACGAAGACAATCGCCTTTTCTCCAGAATAGGGAGCTACCCGATCCTCCTAGATTGAGCAGCCACCTCGGCTCGCAGTGTCGCTAATCGGGCCACTTTCTCCTCACTAGAAGGAGTCTTTGATCCTGAAGCAGGATCACTACCTGCCTTATCCAAAGAAACAGAGACGGCGAGGGGAACCACCGTGCCGATCCCCCCTCCCTCTCAGCGGAGGGCTGGGGTGAACCCCCCTCGGGAACAAGACTCCTCCTGACTTCAGAACGGGTATCATCATCAACGGGTCCCGACCTATCCCCTGATCGGGCATGAACCGGGGATTCCCTGAATTGATGACGACCACCCTTCTTCTCCGAGCCCGTTACGGACTTCCCGGCGGATTGGGAACCAGAGTTTCCCCCCGGTCGTGGGCTCCCTCGTGGTCCTCGACGCAGATGGGAACCATGCCGAGCACCGCTGGACGAACTCTCAGTCGCCATTGGGTCACCAAAGCCCAACCTGTATAACGGTTCAAGGTCTTCCTCAGGGCCTTTTTCTGGTAAAGAAGGACAGCCTTCGTGGGCGTCTGGAGACAACCTGCGATTCCGGGCGGGAAGGACCTTAAAAAATGTCGGTCAGGCATGGCCTCAACCGACGAGTGCTACTGGGATTCGGATTATCCCAGCCAAGAAGCCTAAAGAAAACCCGGTCGTTTACTCGAAAGGCAGTGTTAACGTGCTCCAATTTAACCGAGCTGTCAGAAGGGCGAGAGTTGGCACCAGGAGCTGGAACCAAACAGAAAAGGAATCAGTAAAAATAAAGAGAAGACATTCAGCTACGAGCACATGGGAAAAACGTCTGCCCGACCTATCACACCCATTAAGATGGAGCGTGGGACCTTCCAGATATCTGCAGGGGCATCGCCGAATTTCCAGTTTCCGGAAAGAATGACCAACTTGCTTTCGGCCCAACCCTTGTCAGAATCTGGAAGCTCGTCTATGAGTTTCCGTTTAGAATCCCTAGCCCTAAAATGGTAGCCTCTACCGGACTTCCGGAGCTCATAAGTATGCATGATTTCAGGGACTCCCAAATCCAGATCAAAATCCCTATTAATGGCGACATAGCACATTAAAACCCTAAAAAAATTGGGATTGCACTGGGTAGGGTGAAGGTCGAACGTTGACAAAAATTTCCGAACAAGAGGGGGGAAGGGCAACGTCAGGCCACCTCTCGCAATCTGGGAGGGGTATATGTACATGCTCGAATGATTCATATGTTCCAATGGAACAGGAAAAGAGTCATAACGCGACCATTCCATCCCAACCGACTCGGGGATGTCGAACATGCCCCTAAGAGCAACCAACGATTTCAAGATTGACATCTGTGCGAGGGATATATAAAAAAAAGAAAAGGGGAGAGAGAATGAAGGGCAAATGTGACAGACTAAGCTCTCCTAAAAAGGAAATAAACCCTACAATGGACAGGGGCGAAGAGAGCTGGATACACAGGTTCGAGAGAGAAGGAGAAGTACCTTTGACTTGGGCGATGGAAGCGGGGGTCGCTAGAAAACGAAAATAAAATCCTCGTTTTAAAAGCGACGGACCTGCCAGAAGGGCAGTGCGTCTTTTCGAATGGCCAACACACGACGAATGGCCTTGGAAGGCGAGAAGTGTGGCAGCCCTAATCGTGGAGGATGATTTGAACGCCTTAAAAATCCCGCCCAAAGCGGCCACGTTTAAAGCCTGCTCAAGTCTCTGACATCCGAAGATATGCGTGATCGCGAGGCCCAGGTCTTTTGTGGTCACTAAAGACAGGTCATCTATCCGAGCTGGATGATCGAACAGCATTGATGGAACTCGGCAGATAAAGCTAAGGGTAGCCCGATCTGACCTATAAAAAAAAGAGAAGGTAAGTGCAGGGGTGAAATTGGGAAAAGCCACCCCACAGCGGGAGGTATCCCTACCCGACTATAGCAAAGCTGCCCGTTCTCACCCATCGACCGTTCTAACAAGCATGAACATCCAAACAGTGGCATGCAGAAGCAAAAATAAATAATGACAAAGAAGGAGTGTCGAATTCCACACGGTCCCTTCCAAATAAAAATTCAAATGCACCGTTTGTTATACAAATACAATACATGAGAGAAAAGAGGGAGCCACAAATCGGCAATATAAAGGTATCCCGATGGGGCAGCAACACCGGATCAGGGCACGGTGGATCCCTCCCCTTGAGCACGAGTCTCGGCGCGTCGGCGCCTCAGCGACAAACGGAAGGACTCATTCAGCTCACGGACGGAGGGGTACGCGCGACCAGATGACCTATTCAGGAAACCAGCCCAGAACCCAGAAGCATAGTCCTCCAACCGCTCCTCTTCTGGGTCGCGTACTGGGAGTCTCCTTGATACCTTTGTAGGGACCGAAGACCGTCCGGCCAGTTCTCGTTGTATAAACGACAACCTCGGCGGCAAAGGAAAAATCTGTATGGGGTCATTTCTCCTTACCCGACGGGAATCAGGACCCCCTCGCCCCCTAGGATACGAATGCCGCAAGGACGGAGGCACATCCGCGGATACGAAATAGGGGAAGGCACGGGACGCTGCCCTTGCATCGCCCCTGGCGTGACGAGCTCCCAGCGGAAATGGTCTGACATGGAGAGCCAAAATTAATTCAGCACGGCGAGGAGGCGAGGAGCATCCCCGAGTAAGCTAACCCAGCTCCGCTCCCGAAAGGCCAACGCCTTGGCGATATCCTGCAGCCTGAGCTCTCCGTCGGAAGGACATCCCGAGCCCTCTACTGCAAAAAAGAGAAGAGAAGGAAACAAGCCGTCAGAAGGTGACGCTAAGCGATAAAGCAACAGTGCTAGGAGAAGTGGAGATTATTTACCAGGAGAAGAAGGCCTAAAGACGGATGGAATTTGCCATGTAGTATATGCTGACTTCCACATTCTTGAAATCTTCAAAGGATGGGCCCTCCACCCTAGGAAAGTGTCATCCACGTTCAAGATCAGGGGAGGGACATCCGGACGCCTGACTAGGCCGTAGCAGCCGTCCCTCCTATGTGACGGTTCGAGCTGATAGATCTTCGAGAGTTCTTTCAGCGTGAATCGCACTTTGGCCGCATGATAGAGAGCGACCACACTGGACAAGATCAGGAAGCTGCCGGGAGTCAACTGTAGGGGATGGATCCCATACCACCCCAGGAAAAACCCTATAAGGTCTGGGAGGGGAAAGAATAGTCTCCTTATCTCTATCTGGGAGAAATAGAAGACACATGAGGTCTGATCAGGAGTAGGGGGCACTTCACCCTCATAAGGTTCAACCGAGACATTATCAAGAATGGTAGACATTTTGACGGAAATAAGGCGTGAAGTTGCAGAAAGAGATGAGCGACACGTTCGCCGCGAGCCGATTATATACGTGAGAAATGATGGGCGTGCATTCAATGCAAATTCAAAGTCCTGATGTCGACACGGGAAGATGAGTCGAACACCAGACAGATACGAGGAGGCGCTCATGTAATAATGAACCACGCCCGTTTATCGATGATAATTCCTCCATCGGAACAATGAACACAGTCATTAAAAGACAATCAATTACCACACACAATCATTAAAAATCAAGAGGCTTAACACACAAAGGAATGTTTAACTCGGGACGCAGCCCGGATAAAGCGCCCGGTGTTCACCGGGAAGATGTTCGCAAAAAGAAAAGTACAAAGAAAATGAAATCAAAAGAGACAGAAAGCATGAAGCATCGACGCAGGCCTCACTCCTGGCGTCCTGGGCGAGAGGTGGAAGGAGTCGGCCAAGTTGATGTATCCGGATCTTCCTCCGCGAAAGGACCGCACTTCCTTTCAAAAAGAGAGAGCTGGTACATCTCCTTCAGCTTAGACTCCGAAGGGAAAGCTTGACCGTCCTGTCTGGCCGAGTAGCCCATGCCGAAGCCGGCACAGAAGTCCTTGAAGCGCTTGTTCTCTTCCTCCTCGATCAAACGCTTCATTCTCTCCACCTCCCTGCACACGGCACCGACATGGACACATGCCACAAGGCTAGCCTTGCAGGAAAGGGCCGGGGGCATGGAGTACCTGCCCATAGCTTCGACTTGGGTAGGGCTAACACAGTATACATACTGGGGTACCCGAGACGGAGATATGGGAGGGGAAATCGAAGCACGAGGCCCCCCCTCAGCCGCAGGGGACGACTGTGGAGGCTTGACAGAACTCCCCTCCTGGGAAAAGCGCTCTGCGGGAGTCACAGAGGGCAGGGAGGGTGATGCCGGTTCGGATAGAGGAGAGCTCCCACCACCGAACTCGCCCACACCTTCTTCGGGGACCCTAGACGGCGAGCCAATGAGGGGCCGAGGACTGCCTAACCTCTCTTCCTCCACCCTTTCCCGCTGCACGGATGACGAGGCCGGAGGGGGGGTCCGATTGCAACCGCCCCCAATGAAGATCTCTCCGCCACTCTCTTCGTCCTAGGGGACAACGATAGGGCTGTTGTACAGTACGGATTACCGGACTACAAACTTGGGCCGACGGCTCGACCGCCTTAGCGTTCCCCCAGGATTAGAGGATGAACCCGAGACGCCGTCGGAAGAAGAGGCGGCTTGAGGATGCCGGCTCGAGGGCCGGCTCACGGAAGGAAGAGGAGCAACTGGGGCAGGATGAGCGATGGAGCTCGAAGAAGTCGCGCCAAGCAGGGTCTTCCAGCTCCTGCCTTCAAAAGCCAGAGCCCGCTCCACGTCTTCTGATCGCAGAACCCCTGGCGGGGGGCAGGCGTTTAGAGAGGACGCACCTGAAGCAAACACGAGAATGCCGTGAGCTAAGGACCATACTCCACAAATGAACAAAGTAGAGTTCGGTATAGGAGCAGGGGAACTTACCCGAGCCTAGGTATGGCCCCCTCATCCTGGTGGGGATGCAGAAGGGGCAGCCTTCCGGAAACCAGGGACCCCGAACCCGAAGGACCTTCGAGCGCCAATCGTAGATGAACTCGTTGGCGTCCAAAATTAATGTTCCCGAGGAAGGTCTCCGGGACAGGTAAAAGGTGGGGCATCCTCCAGTCAGGGGCTTCAGGATGTAAAAGCTCCTCTCCTCGTTGAGCCCAAGGTGGATACCAAGGGAACGATTGAGGGCAGTGACGGCCGCCAGGATGCGGAAGGCGCTCGGAACGAGCTGGAGGGGGTGAAGATCGAAAAAACTCAGAAACTCGATTATTAGCACAGACAAGGGGAACAGAATCCTTCCGGCCTCCACCTGGCCGGAATAAACCCATAACGACGAAGGATCGCGCGGAGGGGGAATTTCCCCCCTGTACTCTTCGACTGTGACAACCTCAGGTGACTGCGCCATCGGACAGAAGGAATGAAGAGGAAGAACAAGAGAACAGTCGAGACTCGTAACAGTTTTGATTCGGCAGCGAGTATGGGAATCACACAAGCAGTCCAAGAGCATAATAAGAATCCGATTTTAGTATCCCCAACCATCGCGACGATTCGAAATAAGGGCGAGGCGGCAAACATCTTTGAAATCCGCGCTTACGTAACAATAATGAGGAAGGCTTATGGATAAGCGACAAGTGGCTTAGAGAGATGACGACAGAGTCACCCGTCGTGACGCGATCAAATCAGGGAAAGCTGGTGGAACATGCCACCCCTGTCGAACGGGTCTCCTTCGGTCAGTTCTTTCGGACTCCCGAGACCCTGGAAGCCCAAAAGAAGGGGGCATTTGTCGGATGTGAATCCAACCAGGACAAAGAATAAGAAACAAAATATAGCATGGCATGGGGAACAACCTGAATACGGCCCATCTCTCAACCAACAGGCCCAAGAGCCAAACCACGAGCTCGGGCCCATCGGGCAGCACCGAGATGGGGCACCACTGCCCGCAAAGCGTGTGGGCCTGATCGGCCCAGATGTGAACGAATGAGAAAGACAAAGGAAGGTCAGGACGGGCAAGTCATATGCCCGACTATGGCTTAAATTGCCCGACCAGAGTGCTAGAGCTATTTTTGCGTAACCATGAGAACGGTCAGGATTATGGCAGCTCACCTCGGCCGAAGGGCACAACGGGGTTCATGATCGAACGACAGGTCGGTCATGAGCTTCTTCCCCAAGGTGAGACGGTTAACAAAGGGAATATTATCTGACACAAAAATGGACAGCGCGTCAGGGAAGCCGTTACAGGACAATGATGATCCCTAGACGCCACTGTCGGTGTTGAAAAATCCGCGTGTGCGGGGGTTCTTCGGGGATTCGGATCGGATGCGTGCCCTGGTGGGCTCGGTCGGATCGTCTTCTCGGAAGGGGTGAGGGTGTCGTTCCTGGTTGAGGCGCCCGACAGCGGCCCAAGAGGATTCAAGGGGTTTTGTGATCGCCACCTGCTTTCTCAAAAAGCAGGAAAAGTTGGGGTTGGATTTGATCGCCTACGTGGGGAGTTTGTGGGGTCTCCGCTCTGAGACACGGATATACCGCACACAGAGGTGAAAAACAGGTAATCCTATTCTGCTTCCGGGGCTTGACTAAAGGAGTCTTGGGACAAAGGAGTGTGGGTGGGGTGTAGGTATGGGGCGGCTAGTGGGTTTGAGCCGTCTGGATTGGGGTCGGCTGGGTAGGGTTAGCCGTCCAGGGTCTGGGGGAATTTGGGCAGGACTTTGGTAGGAAACGGGTGGGGTTTTGGGCAGAGGCTAAGCTAGGTTTAGCCTGGGTTTCTGGAGGGTGGGATGAGAGGGTATTTTATGTAGGGAATGGGTGTTTCTCTCACAAAAGGGGCTCTCTCTCTCTCTCTCTCTCTCTCTCTCTCTCTCTCTTGGGATTCCTAGTGGTGGAAGGGTTTGAACAAGTGGGGATGGTGGATTGGTGGTGTTTTGTGGATTTGTTGATGTTGTATTTGGGCTTGGGACCCCTCTATTTATAGTAAAAGAGAGGTAGGAAAATATCCCGAGGGTAATGGAGTGGGTGGCTTCGATTGGACCTCTCATTAATTCTCTAGTTCTTCTGTCAGAGACCAGGTGAAGGGCGGCTAGTGCTAACTAGCTGCCCGAGATGGGGCGGCTACTTCCTGGTAGCCGCCCCTATCATGACCTGCCAAACGTCCCATCTCTGACAAGCGGTGGCTTGGGTCGGCTACTTGGTTTGATCCGGCCAAAAGAGGGCGGCTAAAGGTCATGACCCGCCGCAATGATCAGCATTTAATATTGCTTTATGTCCCATCCAGGGGACTGGTCCAAAGTCGGCCAGGGGGCGGTTAGGGGGGTGGCTAGTGTAAACTAGCCGCCCAGTGAGGGGCGGCTAGATAGGGCTAGCCGCCCCTTTCCAGGGACTTAGTTTTTTAGGGTTTTGGTTTTTAGGGTAGGTTTAGGTTTAGGTCCGGGCTAGGGTTTGGTTTAGGGTTAGGGTTTGGGCTAGGGTTTTAGGTTTTGGCTTACGGTTAGGGTTTAGGTTTTGGTTTAGGTTTATGGTTTAGGGTCAAGGCTAGGGTTAGGGTTTAGGGCTAGGTCAAGGTTTAGGGTTTTCCGGTTTAGGTTTAGGTCAAGGCTAGGGTTAGGGTTTAGGGCTAGGTCAAGGGTTAGGGTTTTCCGGTTTAGGTTTAGGTCAAGGCTAGGGTTAGGGTTATGGGCTAGGTCAAGGTTTAGGGTTTTCCGGTTTAGGTTTAGGTCAAGGCTAGGGTTAGGGTTTCCGGTTTTACCGAATCTTTGGTTCTCTATTGGATGTCCAATTGTGGTATATTTCCGTGTGTTACTTGAAGTATTTCTGTCTCTCTGGACGGTCAAAATTGGGGTATCTACAGCCACATGTCCGAAATCTGTAGGCCACGTAGGAGATTCCATATTATGTTATGGCCACTCCCTAAGAGCTTGATCGGCGCGTCCACATCCACTATAAAAGAGGGGATATCCCTCCTTCCTAAGGTATGCAAAAAAAAACCTGAGACTCTATCTCCTCCTAAAAAAGTTCAAGTATTCCAAGTTACTCTTCTTCTTCTCTCTCTGGAGAAGTAGTACTGACTTGAGCGTCGGAGGGGCGTTAGCCGGCGCCATACTGGTGTGAGTAGCAGGTACACGACGGACGGGACCCAGACGGAGCAGAGCATCCCGGCAAAGGCGGTGAGAAGCGGACGGTTTGGTCGGATCAACTCGGGAAAGAGCCTAAGCCCACACCATCTCTCCTGAACCGATTCAAAAGCCCGGATCAACCAGGATCCGGCCCAGGAGGGGATCATCGGAAAAGTCCGCCCCCACAATAATACTTAGTTACATTCTCTGTGACATGGTCTGCGTATGTAACTAACTTATTCACATGTCAAGACAGATTAGTCAATGTACTGAAAAATCACATTTGACACCATAAAAAACAAAATTAAACATTAAAAAAACAAAAGAAAAAATGAAACAATTGAAAACCGTACAATAGTTAGTTACATTCACAAACGAAGAAGCTAGTTACAAAAAATAATACATAAATAGTAACATAAGAGTTAATTACATTATTTGTAACATGGTCTGCATATGTAATTGACTTTGGCAAACAACAGATTAGTCAATGTACTGAAAAAACACATTTGACAACATAAACAAACATTAAAAAATAGAAGAAAAAAAAGAAACAATTAAAAACTTTAAATATAAACAAAAACCAAATATGAATCGGCAGACATTGATATGGTATCCAAACTATTCAATTCACAGAAAAAAAATTATGCAAATTCAAACGAAAATGATAAAGTTGATTCAATTAAGATCAATTCAAATGTGAGAAAAAAAAATGCTAATTAATGCTGCCAACGCGCAGTTCCAAAGAAGGAAATATTAACCAACTGCATTTATTTCGTTGAGTGGTTAGAAAATACAATTAATGGTATAAACGGGAATTCACTTAATGCCATGTCATGGGGCTTATTTGGGGCCTATGAATTGGGGCTTGTCAATCATTTTTCCTTTAGGATAAGAGTGTTGATACCCAGGCCCCAACTCATAGGCCCCATGAGGTGTCATCACCTTATTGGTTGGCTTGTTGACTTTTCAAAATAGGTAAAATGACAAAATATAAATATGCCATTCATTAAAAATAGATACTATTAACTCAAATCCCCTTTTTTTCTCTTATTAATCTTTTATATTAATTTGAATTTACCTATTTTAAAATTTGTCTATTTTGAAAAATATATCTCACTTTAAAATTTGCTTATTTCAAAATTTGAATTTTGAAATTCTTATGAATTTTACACCAAAACTTACCTAACTTACACAAAAATTACCTCAATTATTTTTCATCAAAATTACACCAAAATTTACCTAACTTACACAAAAATTATCTAGATAACACAAAAAATACAGATTGTCATGTAAAAAATGTGATTGAATATTACATTTATGAATGTAACAATAATATACATTTACGAATGTAACAGTGTTGCATAAATGTAACAGTGATGTATAAATGTAACATAAATATGTGAATGTAACAGTTTATTACATTCATGTTAAAAATCATACACACATTTACAAGACTGTTACATTTCAAATATAACATTTCAAAAACTGTGTATTATTTAAAGGGAGGTTTTACAAGACTGTTACATTTCAAAAAATAAAAAGTCCTTTGGACTGGGTGTTTTGGTGGACAGTCAAACCCAGTATGTAGTGGTCCCTATGGGGCTTACTTATTTATCAAAAAAGAAAACAAAAGAAAAGAAAATGTGTTTCAAACAAAGAACAAAGAATTTAAACTGTGTATTGCTTAAATGTCTAGTTCCAAAATAGAGGGATCATGAACCAAAATCCTAACAAAACAAAGAAATCTGGCGGTATCTTGGCCCCAATTGGCATAAATTACGCACACAGATAGTACCAGGTCCAGCTTGCAATTGAAAGAGAAACCTATACAACCAGTCCATCCAGTTTATAAGGAATTGCATCAATTGGAAAATAAATGCATAAGGGCAGCTATAACTACATCAAGTTTATGAAGAGCTATGCTTGGGGAGCGGCGATGCTCGCCCATCTCTTTGCGGAGCTCTCGAAGAAAGTCAAGAGGGCCGGGGGAAAGAACCTTGGTGGCTTTGCGCCATTTCTTCAGGTACGTGTAAGTGAGCGGTAAATGTCTTTTTTTTTTGGCTTAGCTCTCTTTGATCGTGACGTTTCCCCTCTTGTTTTGCTAGATCTTTGGGTACGAGCATTTCTCCATTGATTGTCCGACTTTGGCTCCGTTCGATCATGCCCTCCCTTGGGCCATGAGATGGGAACCCCGGGGATCTTCCCGCTTGCACCGCCTCGCCCAATTCCGAGAGGCCTTCCGCGTCTTGTCGGAGGAAGAGGTATGAGTTTTCTTTGAATTTCTTTGGCTTTTATTTAGTTTTCTTTTGACTAAGCGCTCTTCCTATCTTTTGATGCTTTTTTAGATGACGTGGAGGCCTTACTCGGAGGAGGTTCCCGAGGCCCTGGCGCGAGACGTTTGGCTGATCTACTTCAATGAGGTCGTGTTCCATGCGATCAGCCGGGGCATCCGCCAGCTTGGGTACCATCAGTGGGTGCCCGATCCTATTCCACGGCGCCCTTCGATTCCGGTGGCCGAGATTCCTCGAGACACGAATCTCCCGAGGAACTACGCGATGTATGTGGCGGGATGGATGAGTCGAGGCGTCTTGGTGGAGCGTCGTCCTGAGGTGACTTCGAGTGATGAATACCTAGCTTGGTATCGTCGGGAGTATGCAGATATCCTCGGGACGATGGAGGAGGAGATCCCGGACGCTTATGTAAGTTGAAAATCCTTTTTCCTTTCCTCGTTCTCTCTTGCTTGAGCATCTTCTGAATGGTATTTCTTTTTGTAGGTTGAGTTGAATGAGATGGAGAAGAGGCTCAAGACCGCCAATGAGCACCTCCAAGCGCGGGCCAGGCAGATAGAGGCCTTGCGGGCACAGAGAGGACGCCTGCAGGACCAGGTCCGGGTCCTCGAGGCTCAGGTGGATGCTCTGTCGAGAGCGAGGGCCGACAGTGCTTCTTCTTCCTCCGCCCCTCCTCCTTCCGGGGTTTCCGAGCAGGAGCTCGAACTGACGAGGGAATTGGATGTGGCCCGAAGCGAGTTGACGGCCATACGGATGGAGTTGGGCCAGGCAAGGGGCAGGGCTTCCCGGGCTGAGGAGGAGGCGGACCGGCTGAGGTCCATGATAGCCTCGAGGGAGGAGGGGTTCATTACCCTAGGCCGTGAGAGGGACTCCCTCCAGATGAGGGTGTCGGAGTTGGAGGCTTCGGCGGGCGTTCCTGGAGGTTTGATGGGAGACCTGGTTCGTTCTCTCCAGGCGGCCGGGGATAGGGATCGAGAGGCGGTCAGGGCGTCGGAGGCGAGGGTGCGGGAGTTGGAGGAGAGGTTGAGGGCCGCTGAGGATCGGGCCAGAGGGACAGAGAGTCACCTCCGACAGAGATTGGAGAGGAGAGACAGAGACATGCAGCAGGTCCGTCTCTAGGAGGCCACTATGAGGGGGAAATTGGTTGGAGGGGGCTCTATGACCGAGGCGGACCTTGATCTTCTTCCACTTGAGCCTGACCATTCTCTCTCGGCTTCCTTGGCTACCGGGGCCACCTTCAGCCGTGCCTCTCGTCCTTCGGTGTCTTGGAGTCGTGGGATATACGCGAGGGCCGCGTCTTCGGTTCGAGAGACTCCTGCTGCTCTCGATGTTACAGAGGTTCAGTCTTCTCCTCATCCGCCGCTCCCTTCTCAGCCAAGTCAGGACGTTCCTCCTACTCAGCCTCCAGCGGACGACGATACGTCGAGGTATAGCTTCTTTGTGTCTTGGTTTTAAGTAGAAGAATAGTATATATGCGATGAATTCAAGCTTTTATTCTTTTGTTTTTGGTTTTAGGTGATATTTTGGTGAGGTATAGCTCAAGACTTTCGGAGTTTGGAGCGTCTTGAAGGAAAAGATTCCCTTTTTTATGCCCTCTCTTAGGTTTAGAAAAACAGTCTATGCTTGTGGTTTTGGGTGGGACAATTTAATCATTCTCCTTTGTATGCATGTCTTGGAATAGTTAGTATGGATGTTCATGGATATGTATGTATGTGTAGATGAATCTGGATTTTTATAGGTTTGATTCATGGATGGGTGTAGGTTTTGATATATAATTCGTTTTAGCATGGTATCTATACAGGTTTTGCGTATGAATATGTGTATGAAATGTGTACATGCAGGTTTTGGAAAGAATTTGATTGTAATAGGTAAAGAAGTGTTGAAGAGTTGATTGGATATGGAATGATATAACTGAAAGGGGTGCAGGCAAGGGGCGGCTAGTTAGGTTTAGCCGCCCCCTGCCTGGGGCAAACTCACCTGAGACAAAGGGCAGGGGCGGCTAGTCGATCTTAGCCGCCCCCTGCCTGGGGCAGTTTGGTCCTGCTGCTCCTGTCTGCTGCTGCCGCTGAAAGTCTTTGCGACCATTCTAACCTTCAGTACCTATAAAAACATTCTTTCCATGGACCAAGCGTTAAATCTGTCCAGATTGTGCCCCTGCACTGACTTTCGAGCCCTTCTTGCTTGAATTGTCAAGGGCTACAATCCATCTTAAGGCGGAATGGAAATATAAATGCGAGAAAGTAAAGTGTGGGAGACTAGGCTTTAGTGTGCAAGGACGGGATTCCAAGTGCGTGAGTGAAGAAGAACTTATGTGTAGGAGGTGGGGACAATTTCTTCTCACGCATGTGCGGAAAGGCATGAGGTGAGTGGGGACAATTCTCATATGAGTGGGGATAATTCTAATATTTCGGGGGGGGGGGTTAACTTAAATGTTTCAAGAAAATCGGATGCCAAAGTGCTTTGGAAAAGGAAAATGCAAGTTTATGCGTAAGTATAAGTGGCATAAGGGGGCATTTTAGTTCTTCAATGACTTTTATGTGAGAGGGCAATGTTCTTGATTTTCACAAGTAAAAGACACCATCAAGTCCCCATGGAGGGGCCCTTGTGGTCACTCATGTCCAAACCAGGATTGTATTTGAGAGGTATAAGCCTTAGGCGTCGACTTTCCTAGGTTCATGGTTTTCAAATGCTTAATCGTATTATTCTAAACATGCTAAAAAATCCATGAATGTACCAAGAGTCAAGTCAAATAAGCTTCCTTTGGATAGGCAAGTTTCTAAGTGAACTCGTGTGAGTGTGTGTGTAGGTGTAAACCTGGACATGATCTACCCTTGGTCAAAATTTCGCTTTTCCCGGTGGACATAGCTCAATTTTGAACCCCCATTGCAAAAAAATAAAAGGGGAGAGGGTGAATGAGGTAAGAGTAATATCTTCCTTTCGGGCAATATTTTAGAATTGTCCCTGTCTAGCACATGTCTTACTTCCTAGGTCCCTCTGGCTTTCTTCTTTTTACCGCTTCTTTATTTTTGGATGGAAAGTACAGTCCGTTGTTTGGATCTGTACTGGTATAGCCGTTGTTTAGCGTATACCGTGCGTAAAGGCGTGAAAGCCTGCTAAATAGAGAGTTTAACCCGTTCACTTGGGTGTTTGGCCTCTCCTTGCCTGATTTTCTCTTTTTTTGCTTTTTTTTGTTTTGTTTTGATTTGAGGGGGGGGGGCTCTTCTGTTTTTCACCCCGATTCTTTTCATGCTTCCCCTCTAGAAGTGTTTATATAGTGCCAGAGCCAGTTTTTGGGACATATGCTAGGTCCGGGTAACTCCTCATTTTGACCTAGGGTTAATACGAGCGGGGCGGAAATAAGGGATATTTTGCTTTGGGGAGTTTTTAAATTGTCCCAGTCCACGGGGTAGGCAATTTTTCTTCTATCAGGCAAATCTAGTCCAGTTATACGTGTGTGAAGGGAATGACATGATTTGGCGGAAACGTGTTCAAATAGATACGAGTTTATCTTTGAGAGTCTTACAATTCTATCATCAAGTACTAAACGCTGGAAATCGCAGGAAGGAAGAATAATAGTTCTTAAGTATTGAAAGCTTTTCATGCATGGAATTTCTTCAGATAAAGTGCATTCCACGAACCTGGAACCTCGACTCCTTCGGCATCTACCAGGCGGTAGGCATTCCCGGAATAGGCATGGGTGATCACATAGGGTCCCTCCCATGTGGGTTGCAGCTTTCCTCTCGGGTGGGCTGTCTTGATGGCATGATTTGCTTAAGTACTAATTCCCCGATTTCGAATTTTCTTTTTATCACCTTCTTTTCAAATGCCCTTGCCACCCTTCTTTGGTAGGCCTGGGCATGGTCTGCCGCTCTTAATCTCTTCTCGTCCAGTAGTTCGAGGCGTAGTAGGAGTGCCTCCCTCTTTTCCTCAATTTGGAGATCTTCTTCTAGTACTATTCTCAAGGATGGGACGAGGATTTCGTAAGGTACTACTGCTTCGGTCCCAAATGTGAGTGAATAGGGGGTTTGACCAGTGGGCGTTCTAATGGAGGTTCGGTATGCCCAGAGGGCGTCTACCAGTTTATCAGGCCAATCGGTAGCCTTGTGGGTTTCTACGTTTTCTTTATAATTTTGAGTAAGGTTTTGTTGGTGGCCTCTGCTTGTCCGTTCCCCTGTGGGTAGTATGGCGTGGAATGATGAAGTTCTATATGATGTTTATTGCATAGGTCTTGGAATTCTTGGGAGATGAACTGGGGGCCATTGTCAGTTATATTACTTTGGGGGTGCCGAACCGTGCCAGGATGTGAGTGCGGACAAAACGAGATAGGGTAGAGCTTTTAATTACTACATAGGACTCGGCCTCAGCCCATTTGGTAAAATATTCTGTGGCGGTGAGGATGAAGGCTTTTTGGGTGGTGTTTTCTATAGTGTCCCGGAATGGTCCTATTATGTCTAATGCCCACATGGAGAAGGGCCATGGTGAAGTCATGGGATGTAAAGAAGATGCTGGTGCGTGTATTTTGTTGGCATGGGTTTGACATTGGATACAACGCTTAACGTATTTGTTACAGTCTCCTTCGAGCGTGGGCCAATAGTAGCCCATTCTTAGTACCTTCTTTGCTAGCATCTGGGCGTTGACGTGCCCTCCGCATACTCCGGAGTGAGCTTCTTCTACAATGGTGTATGCTTCTTCGTCGTCCAGGCATCTGAGTAGTTCTCCGTTGAAAGATGCTCGGAAGAGTATACCCCCTCGGAGGCAGTACTTGACTGCTATCCTTTTAACTATTTTCTGGTCGTCGTTGGTAGCATAGCTTGGGAATGAAGCGTCTCTAAGGTAGTTTTTAATATCAAAGTACCATGGGTTTCCGTCGTCTATATTTCCTAGTTCAAGAGTTAGGATTTCCGCGGTACCAGCATTTTTGTTGGCCTGGTTCGTTTTTAGGAGACTTTGAGTTTTAGGGTCACCGAGTTCGGTGGCAGGTGTTTCCAGTCTCTGATAGTGACTGTTTCAGATGTCCTAGATAAGGGGAAGGCGAGCGATGAGGCTAGGGAGGCTAGAGAATCTGCAAGAATATTGCCAGTCCGGGGTGTGAAAATGTGAGTAACCTCACGGAATTGTTTTAACAGGACTATGGCTAGTTCTCTGTATGGCTTCAGCTTTGGGTCTCTAGTCTGATATTTTTTAAGAGTTTGGCGGATCACTAAGAGGGAGTCTCCAATGATGTCTAAATTTTTAGCTCCTAAGGCTAGGGCTGCCTTCAAACCTGCTATCAGGGCCTCGTATTCAGCAATATTGTTGGTGGCTCTGAACGTAAGCTGAAACGCTTGTGGGATAATGACGCCTTCGGGAGAGATTAGTGCTATCCCTATTCCCTTTCCCTTTTGGTTGACTGCTCCGTCGAAGTATAGCGTCCATGTCTCTCTACTTTTCTCTTCAATAAGCGCAAATATTTCTTCGTCCGGGAAGTCCGTTTTTACTGGTTCGTAATCGGGGAGGGTAGTTGAGCGAGGTGATCAGCGATGGCTTGTCCTTTGACGGATTTTTGAGTGGCGTACGTGACGTCAAACTCGTTTAACTGTACTTGCCATCGGGCTAAGCGTCCCGTCAATATGGCTTTCTCGAATAAGAACCTTACTGGGTCTATTTTGGCAAAGTATTTGACTTTGTGGGCGAGAAAGTAATGTCGTAATTTTTGGGAAGCCCATACTAATGCTAGACAAGTTTTTTCTGTAGGAGGGTAGGCTTTTTCGTATTCAATCAGGGTTTTACTCAAGTAGTAAATGGCCTTTTCCTTTCTTCCCATGTCGTCGTGTTGTGCAAGTACCGCACCAATGGCTTCTTTAGTTGCAGCTATATAGAGGAGTAGGGGGCGCCCGGGTACCGGGGCCGAAAGAACTGGGGGTTTAAGAAGGTACTCTTTTAAATTATCAAAGGCCTTTTGGCATTCACTATCCCAATTAAACCGGACTCCCCCTTTTAGTAGTTTGTAAAAGGGGCGACATCGTTCAGCATGTTGAGAAATAAATCTCCTAATAAACTGCAACCTTCCTATAAGCCCTCTTAGTTCTTTTAGGTTCTTGGGTGGGGGCATTTGGGCGATGGCTTTTGCCTTGGTCGGGTCTATTTCTATCCCCCGTTTACTTACCATGAATCCCAAAAGTTTTCCCGAGGAGACACCGAAACGACATTTCTTTGGGTTCATTTTAAGTGAATATTCCCTGCATCTCTGCAGTACTTGCCTAAGTATTTCTGCGTGTCCTATTCGAGTTCTAGATTTAACCAAGATGTCATCCACATATACTTCTACTAGCTTGTGCATCATATCATGGAATATTGAGGTCATTGCCCTTTGATAGGTTGCCCCTGCATTTTTGAGCCCGAAAGGCATCACTATGTAGCAGTAGGTTCCCCAGGGTGTGGTGAAGGAGGTCTTTTCTTGGTCTTTTTCTGCCAGCCGGATCTGGTTGTATCCAGAAAAGCCATCCATGAACGAGAGCATCTCATATCCTGCAGTGTTGTCGACAAGGAGGTCGATGTGTGGGAGTGGGAAGTCATCTTTCGGGCACGCTCGGTTGAGGTCCCTGAAGTCGATGCATATTCGGATCTTTCCATCTTTTTTTGACACTGGAACGATATTTGCTATCCACTTTGGGTATAAGACCACCCGGATAAATTTAGCCTGGTGGAGTTTGTCCACCTCATCCTTGATTTTTAGAGCCACTCGGGATGGAGGCGCCTCAGCTTTTGTTTGACTGGTTTTGCGTTTGGTTCTAAGATTAACTGATGTTCGACTAACGAGGTATCGAGCCCAGGCATGTCCTTGTAAGACCACGCAAAGACGTCTTTATACTCATGTAATATTTTAATCAGTCTCTCTCGTTCATCGTGATTTAGTTCTGCGCTGATCGAAATGATTTTGGGGTCAGTCTTTATCCCTAGGGTTAGCTCCTCAATCTTCTCATCTGCTTCCTCTGTCTTTTCATCGAACCTTTGAAGGCTCTGCTTGAATTCCTTAGACAGGTCTTCTCTTTCTTCATCGTCCTCATCACAGATTTCGAAGACTCCTAGACCGTCATCTGGGTTTTCTATGTTATCTAGGTCTGGTTCTTCTACAACCGCTATTGATTCAAATTTCTCTAAACCTAGTATGGCCCTGCTATACCCTTCCAAGTTGCTAATGATCTGGTCAGGTACTTGGCTCCTAGTGGGTTTGACCGTTTTGGATGAGGTACTAGGGTTGGGGTTTTTGGCTTGACTGGAGAGACGCTGTAGTTCGTTCAGGGATGCTAGGGTTCTGGTTTCCTTTTTTTTCTTTTGAACAGAAAAGACACTTATTATTTACAACCTACTGGATTGGTGGAAGTGCTTCAGCCGACTTTCCTCCAGCAGCTGGCGCTCCTTTGTTGCGATGCTTGAGCACTGCGAGAAAAGGAAGCTAGGTCAGCTGGAGTTTTGTCGTCTGGTGGTGAGTGTGGATTCAGGTTTTTATCAGGGAGTGGGAATAGCCATTCTAGGGAGCCAGAGAGATAGTCTAGCTCGCTTTCCCGGGTAGGGTCTAGGGGGCGGGGGCATATGGTTTCTTCGGCGGGTTCTATGATTATTTCCCTTACGAAATGTTCGTACAACTTCCAATTATATTTTCCCTCTAATTTAGATTTGTGTTTGGGTGAGCCGATCCCCCTCTTGTCTAGCCATGCTGGGAGGTCGATGGGGTCCAGGATCCCATTTTTGTGTCCCAGAGTTTCCCCAGGAAGGTAACCCATGGTCCCCATTATATGCCAGCCAAGATTTTCAAACCTAGGGTGGCTTGTCTTTGAGGTAACGGGGGGAGTGTTCCGGGGATTTAGCCAATTGACCGGGAAATCTAAGATGTGTATGGTGGTTTCCATGGGTCTTGAGCTACTGGTTTTTATGGCGGTGGTTTCATTATCGGCGAACCTTGGCTTAGGTTCTCTGATCGCATCCCCTTGTATTTTGATTATCCGACCTCCCAAGGGAAATTTCAAGCACTGGTGCAGAGGAGAGGAGACCCCCTTTATGGACGCTAGCCATTTACGTCCTAGGATCATATTATAATCTGAATCCATTTCTAGGACATAAGCTTTAGTGCTAGTTTCTAGCGGCCCCACTTTTAATGGAAGTCCTTGAAGCCTAGAACTGGACGAGCCGTTTTGTCATAGGCAAATATACGGGTGTCCGTTTCGAAGAGTGTGGTTATGCGCCCATCAATGTGCTCGAAGGTTTGTAATGACATGAGGTTTACTCCTGCCCCGGTGTCAATTAGAACTTTATCCACCGAGTGTCCTTCGAGGTTGATTGTTATACATAGGGTTGAGGTGTTGACGACTTTATCATGAACTTCTTCCTTAGGTCTAAAGGTGATGACGGGCCCTAGTCCTGCGGTGGCTAGAGCTATTGGTATGCCTAGGGTAGAGATTTGCGGGTCGACTTGGGTTCTTTCTAGGAACGTTCTTAGAGGCTGCTGGTGGTGTTCTGAGGTTTCGATTAGCTCCAAAATGGAAATTTTCGCGGGGATTTTTCAGAGTTGGTCTAGGATGTCGATCCTATCCCCGGCGCGGGGCTCCTCAGTTTCGGTTTCAGGCAGGGGGTGTCTATAAGAGGGTACAGTGTTGAAGATTCTGCCTGCTCTAGTAGTATGATGGTTTAGTGCGTCAATGGTGGTTCGGGGGCTTTGTGTTATTGGGCGCAGGCTTCTGTTGATTTGTAAGGGGGATATTGGTTGGTCTTTTTTGGGGGGAAAGAGTCTTGTGGGTTTGGGGAGAATAGGGGAGCGGGTTGGTAGGACGGGGGAAGAGGCTGGTAAGATTATGCCACCTGGAATGATTCTGGGTGACTCTACATGGTGTAGACGCTTTCATAGCTCAGGTTTTCTGGTTCTTCCAAGGGAGCCTTCGTAGCTGGCCTTGGGTTTTGGATTGTGGTTTCTACGGGGTTATGGGTTTCTGGGACCTTCTTGACTTCTAGTGATCTCGTAACTGGGTTGTTTTGAGTCCCCTAATGGTGGCCCAGTCTAAGCGTCTCTCTTCGTCAAGGGTGTAGACAATGTCTCTAAACAAGGAGCATTGCTCGATGGTGTGGCCGTGATGCCGATGATACTGACAAAAACGGGTTGGGTCAGCACCGATAGGCGAAGGTCTAGCCGTGGGTAAGGAAATGCTATTGACCTTTAATAAGGCTCTGAGGATGTTCCCTAGGGTTTTCGGGAGGGGGGAACAGCTATCTCTTCTGTTTGACCATCTTGGGCCGTAGGAGGGGGAAGGTGTAGCCTTATCATGGGGGCCGTACGCGGGTTCTCTAAGGGCTATACCTTGCGTTCTAGGGGGGATAGGATAAGAGGATCTCCTGTTTTGGTCCTGGTTATGGATTGAGGGGGCCATAATTGGGGAATCATGGGTTGTGAGGTTTTGTCGTATTGGCACGGGGACGGGTACTGATCGAGGGGTAAAATTTTGATTCGCTTGCCGAGGCGGTGCATATCCGGATGAACCGGGCGTGTACTGTCTCGGAGCTGTTCCTCGGTCAGGAACTCACGCTCCGTTCGGGTAGAGTGCCGATACTTGGCTAATGATCCCCTCTACCGTGGGGGTTTGCGCCTTACGAGGCGGTTGTCCAACCCTATGGCTGATAGGTGGGGACTGGGTTTGGACTACTGGGGCTGCACAACGGGAAATCCTGTTGTGGCGGTCAATCAGAAGTTGATACGTAGTACAGTCTCCGTACGAAAGGCTCGTACGGAGTTCTGGACTCAGGCTCTGTAACATCATGTCAATTTCTTGACATTCTGTGAGTTGCAGACTGGTTCGGTGGACAAGGGTGCGCCACCGAGACACGTATTGTTCGAATTCCTCCCTAGGCCTCATTCTCTCTACGGTTAGATCTGAAATAGAGGGGGTCCTAATCCTCTGGTAACCGTAGCGGCCCAAGAATTTCTCGCTTACAGCCGAGAAATTCGACAAGTGATCTACAGGGAGGGTGGAGAACCATTGTAGTGCTTCTCCTTCCAATGATTTCTGGAAGAGGAAGACTAGTAGAGGTTGATTATCTAGAAACGGGCGTGCGTCTAGATAAAATGCAGTTAAATGAATGTCTGGGTCTCCACGACCGTTGTACCGGCGGAATTTGGGGATTTTGAATCCCTCCGGTAGATGGACTGACGGGATTTGCCTTAGGTTGTGTAGAGACATGTGCTTGGGGGCCGAGGGACCAGTCTCGGAGAGGATTCTCCGGATAGTTTCATCCAGCGTTTCCCCCCTGGGAGGGCTGTTTGCCAGTCCCGGGTTGGAGGTGGCCTGGTAAGGACCTGGGGTGGAAACAACTAGGAATTTTGGATTCGCGGGGGAAAGGGGGGCGAATGAAAAAATGCTCGGATTAACCGAGCAGCTGGGTGTGGATGGGGCTTTGGGAGTGGATTTAGGGGTTTCGACAGGGGTTTCCTGTCTCGAGGTCTTGGCATGACGGTAGTCAACGAGGTCATGAAACATGTCCTCTACCGTTTGATACCCTAGACTGGCCATCTTTTCCTCTAGATGGGTCAGGAATTGCGTGGCCTGACCCTCTTGGTGGATTCTTTCCTCTAGAATCTCCTCCTCTATGCGGGATTCCATGATGTGTGGTGGGGATGAATGCAGATTGAAAGCAGTAAATAAAGCAGTAAAGGATTGCGCAGCTGTGAGCGACTTACGAAAGCAGTAAAGGATTGCGCAGCTGTGTGCGACTTACGAAAGCAGTAAAGGATTGCGCAGCTGTGTGCGGCTTACAAAGCAATAAAGGATGTTATAATGCACAGTAGAAGAGGATTTAATTCAAGGAGTGAGAAACTCTAACCTTCCTAGAGGGTTGATAGCATTCTAGTCAAGCTTGTAAAAGGGGGCAGAAGAGGATACCTTTTGTTGTTTTTCACGAGGGAGGTCCCACCGTGATCGCCAGATTTTGTCGGTGTTGAAAAATCCGCGTGTGCGGGGGTTCTTCGGGGATTCGGATCGGATGCGTGCCCTGGCGGGCTCGGTCGGATCGTCTTCTCGGAAGGGGTGAGGGTGTCGTTCCTGGTTGAGGCGCCCGACAGCGGCCCAAGAGGATTCAAGGGGTTTTGTGATCGCCACCTGCTTTCTCAAAAAGCAGGAAAAGTTGGGGTTGGATTTGATCGCCTACGTGGGGAGTTTGTGGGGTCTCCGCTTTGAGACACGGATATACCGCACACAGAGGTGAAAAACAGGTAATCCTATTCTGCTTCCGGGGCTTGACTAAAGGAGTCTTGGGACAAAGGAGTGTTGGTGGGGTGTAGGTATGGGGCGGCTAGTGGGTTTGAGCCGTCTAGATTGGGGTGGCTGGGTAGGGTTAGCCGTCCAGGGTCTGGGGGAATTTGGGCAGGACTTTGGTAGGAAACGGGTGGGGTCTTGGGCAGAGGCTAAGCTAGGTTTAGTGGGTTTCTGGAGGGTGGGATGAGAGGGTATTTTATGTAGGGAATGGGTGTTTCTCTCACAAAAGGGGCTCTCTCTCTCTCTCTCTCTCTCTCTTGGGATTTCTAGTGGTGGAAGGGTTTGAACAAGTGGGGATGGTGGATTGGTGGTGTTTTGTGGATTTATTGATGTTGTATTTGGGCTTGGGACCCCTCTATTTATAGTAAAAGAGAGGTAGGAAAATATCCCGAGGGTAATGGAGTGGGTGGCTTCGATTGGACCTCTCATTAATTCTCTGGTTCTTCTGTCAGAGACCAGGTGAAGGGCGGCTAGTGCTAACTAGCCGCCCGGGATGGGGCGGCTACTTCCTGGTTGACCTGCCAAACGTCCCATCTCTGACAAGCGGTGGCTTGGGTCGGCTACTTGGTTTGATCCGGCCAAGAGAGGGCGGCTAAAGGTCATGACCCGCCGCAATGATCAGCATTTAATATTGCTTTATGTCCCATCCAGGGGACTGGTCCAAAGTCGGCCAGGGGGCGGTTAAGGGGGCGGCTAGTGTAAACTAGCCGCCCAGTGAGGGGCGGCTAGTTAGGGCTAGCCGCCCCTTTCCAGGGACTTAGTTTTTTAGGGTTTTGGTTTTTAGGGTAGGTTTAGGTTTAGGTCCGGGCTAGGGTTTGGTTTAGGGTTAGGGTTTGGGCTAGGGTTTTAGGTTTTGGCTTAGGGTTAGGGTTTAGGTTTTGGTTTAGGTTTATGGTTTAGGGTCAAGGCTAGGGTTAGGGTTTAGGGCTAGGTCAAGGTTAGGGTTTTCCGGTTTAGGTTTAGGTCAAGGCTAGGGTTAGGGTTTAGGGCTAGGTCAAGGTTTAGGGTTTTCCGGTTTAGGTTTAGGTCAAGGCTAGGGTTAGGGTTTCCGGTTTTACCGAACCTTTGGTTCTCTATTGGATGTCCAATTGTGGGATATTTCCGTGTGTTACTTGAAGTATTTCTGTCTCTTTGGACGGTCAAAATTGGGGTATCTACAGCCACGTGTCCGAAATCTGTAGGCCACGTTGGAGATTCCATATTATGTTATGGCCACTCCCTAAGATCTTGATCGGCGCGTCCACATCCACTATAAAAGGGGGGATATCCCTCCTTCCTAAGGTATGCAAAAAAAAACCTGAGACTCTATCTCCTCCTAAAAAAGTTCAAGTATTCCAAGTTACTCTTCTTCTTCTCTCTCTGGAGAAGTGGTACTGACTTGAGCGTCGGAGGGGCGTTAGCCGGCACCATACTGGTGTGAGTAGCAGGTACACGACGGGCGGGACCCAGACGGAGCGGAGCATCCCGGCAAAGGCGGTGAGAAGCGGACGGTTTGGTCGGATCAACTCGGGAAAGAGCCTAAGCCCACACCATCTCTCCGGAACCGATTCAAAAGCCCGGATCAACCAGGATCCGGCCCAGGAGGGGATCATCGGAAAAGTCCGCCCCCACAATAATACTTAGTTACATTCTCTGTGACATGGTCTGCGTATGTAACTAACTTATTCACATGTCAACGACAGATTAGTCAATGTACTGAAAAATCACATTTGACACCATAAAAAACAAAATTAAACATTAAAAAAACAAAAGAAAAAATGAAACAATTGAAAACCGTACAATAGTTAGTTACATTCACAAACGAAGAAGCTAGTTACAAAAAATAATACATAAATAGTAACATAAGAGTTAATTACATTATTTGTAACATGGTCTGCATATGTAATTGACTTTGGCAAACAACAGATTAGTCAATGTACTGAAAAAACACATTTGACAACATAAACAAACATTAAAAAATAGAAGAAAAAAAAGAAACAATTAAAAACTTTAAATATAAACAAAAACCAAATATGAATCGGCAGACATTAATATGATATCCAAACTATTCAATTCACAGAAAAAAAATTATGCAAATTCAAACGAAAATGATAAAGTTGATTCAATTAAGATCAATTCAAATGTGAGAAAAAAAAAACGCTAATTAATGCTGCCAACGCGCAGTTCCAAAGAAGGAAATATTAACCAACTGCATTTATTTCGTTGAGTGGTTAGAAAATACAATTAATGGTATAAACGGGAATTCACTTAATGCCATGTCATGGGGATTATTTGGGGCCTATGAATTGGGGCTTGTCAATCATTTTTCCTTTCGGATAAGAGTGTTGATACTCAGGCCCCAACTCATAGGCTCCACTCATAGGCCCCATGAGGTGTCATCACCTTATTGGTTGGCTTGTTGACTTTTCAAAATAGGTAAAATGACAAAATATAAATATGCCATTCATTAAAAATAGATACTATTAACTCAAATCCCCTTTTTTTCTCTTATTAATCTTTTATATTAATTTGAATTTACCTATTTTAAAATTTGTCTATTTTGAAAAATATATCTCACTTTAAAATTTGCTTATTTCAAAATTTGAATTTTGAAATTCTTATGAATTTTACACCAAAACTTACCTAACTTACACAAAAATTACCTCAATTATTTTTCATCAAAATTACACCAAAATTTACCTAACTTACACAAAAATTATCTAGATAACACAAAAAATACAGATTGTCATGTAAAAAATGTGATTGAATATTACATTTATGAATGTAACAATAATATACATTTACGAATGTAATAGCGTTGCATAAATGTAACAGTGATGTATAAATGTAACATAAATATGTGAATGTAACAGTTTATTACATTCATGTTAAAAATCATACACACATTTACAAGACTGTTACATTTCAAATATAACATTTCAAAAACTGTGTATTATTTAAAGGGAGGTTTTACAAGACTGTTACATTTCAAAAAATAAAAAGTCCTTTGGACTGGGTGTTTTGGTGGACAGTCAAACCCAGTATGTAGTGGTCCCTATGGGGCTTACTTATTTATCAAAAAAGAAAACAAAAGAAAAGAAAATGTGTTTCAAACAAAGAACAAAGAATTTAAACTGTGTATTGCTTAAATGTCTAGTTCCAAAATAGAGAGATCATGAACCAAAATCCTAACAAAACAAAGAAATCTGGCGGTATCTTGGCCCCAGTTGGCATAAAGTACGCACACAGATAGTACCAGGTCCAGCTTGCAATTGAAAGATAAACCTATATAACCAGTCCATCCAGTTTATAAGGAATTGCATCAATTGGAAAATAAATGCATAAGGGCAGCTATAACTACATCAAGTTTATGAAGAGCTGTAACTGAAGAAATTACCCACGAGACAACTAAGCTTCCATTACAGTTTCCAATTCAATGTGGCTTCAATGAATCATCTCTGTTTAGGACTCAGAAGCTTCATTCTACAATGCCCATTCTCTCAAGTATAAAATTCAAACTCCTCCCCCCCCCCCAAAAAAAATTAAATTAAAAAAAATTATTAAAAAATTTGTGGCAGAACATTTAATATCCATGACTCAGTGGCGTACGTCTGAATCATAATTAAACATCAAGAAGAGTTTCCATAAGCCAACAACAAAAAGATGTAACAAGGAAACATGAAACTAAGTTTTCACTAACCTTCTATTGTGTGCTTCCACGGTGCAGAGTTCACCTGGAAACATATACCAATATCAAATTCCACCATATAATGCATCAAAATGGGGAATTGTTATTTTTGAAAAAGAATAAACATATTTACCTCTGGAACGATCTTGTTAAGGAATGTTTCTGTGTCATCCTGAACATCTGAATCATAGTTCTCATTTATGGTAAGGGAAGCATCCGTGTGCTGCACTGATGCACAAAACAAATAGGATGATGAAATAATAGGATGATGAAATAGAAAAAATAGGATGATGAAGAAAGAATGAGAGTTGTTACTGACTTTAGATTTAATGAAGAACAAATCACAAAAAAAAACGGTAAATCATAACTAAAAAACCACTTTATAAGGAAATAATAAAAAATGGTACAATGAGTAATGTCTTGATGCCACCTCATGAGGTTTATTTGGGGCCTGGGAAATTGGGGCCTGAGAATCATTATTGTTCGGATAATTATTCGTATTTGAATCCGGATTTTCGGATCAGATACGGATATTTACTTTTAATATCCGTCAGATATCGAATACATATATTTTTTCAATTATATAGTTCGGATACGGATATGGGTCTATCCGATCTGTATCAATCCAATTGATAGGTTTAATTGGGCCACCGTTTTAAATGTTCGGATCCGGATGTCCTAATAAATCACGAAGTGTCTGTCCGATGCAAATCGGATTCTTGCAGCTTGAAGGAGGATAATATATTTGGGTGGCTATATTTTATGCCCCTCTAAATTGTTAAGTAAGCCTCTTTTATATTCATGTCCCTAAGATTTTAATCGTTTGATTTAAAAATTCTTCATATATTAACTCCATATTCAAACAATGAGCATACCCTTCTCACTATCAAACCCTCTTTCCCACCTGTTCATCTCTCCAACAAAACCTTTGCCACCTAACTGCCGCTCAATTTTATTTGTCGCGAGTCCTTCTCCCATGTTTGTTATTCTTTTTCTTTTGTTCTTTCGATTTGGGTTGTGATCGCATACGATGGGAGTGATTATGATTTGTAAGTGGGGTGAGTTAGTGTTTGTGCGTTGGAGGAAACTCCATCTCTAAGGGCCCATTTGGGCATGCGTTTGATGGGCGCCTGTTTGGGCATGCATGTGATGGGCAATGGCGGTGGTGGATGCAAACACTCAAACAAACATGTTTTTGATGTCCATGTTGATAAATCAATAAATCCTTGGGACCTTGTCGCATATGGGTTTTCGTTGAATTTTTTCGCGTTCCCTGACTCCGCTCAAACATAGATTCACGCAACGCGGTCAAGGGCCTCCCAACGTTACAACACTACGGGCGCTGGCAAATTCATGCCCAAACAGGCCCTAAATCATTTTGTCCAAGAATTGACGGGTCAATATTTATTAAAAAATCTTTTATATTCTTTGATCAAGATCTTTAAATTCATGTTCTTCGTAATAAGCATGACCCATTACATGAACGCATTCCCTTTGGAAGTAAGAGATCATAAGCAATGATTTTGATTAAAGCCAGATAATCTTTAGCACAAACGGATTCTTCTTAGAATAAAAATAATTTTCACTACATATTCTTCTTAGATCTTTTTGAAAACTTGTCTGAATTCTTTTTTGTTTTTGTCCCAGGTGATCCCTGATATCTTTGAGCACATCACAAATAGGGAGGGAGCCAAAAATTAAAATAAAAAAGAGTCACAGGGTCAGGAGACAAAGTAAAATAAAAAAAATAATTATAAATATATGATAAATTAAAACGATAATGATCGAGTCCTTGAAATAATGACAATCGATTGAGATCAAAAGTTATTTTTTTAATTGTTTTCCTATGTTTAGTGATCTAGAACAAAAAAGTAAAATCTCATTATTCCCATAAAAAATTAAAAATTTAAGCTTCAAGAATTCAAACTTTTTAAAAAATGAATATGAAGAAAAAAAAATGATCACAAAAACATACAAGGATATTCTTTAAACATATATTACATTTTCATAAAATATTAATATACTTTATTACATAGATTTACACTTTAAGAAAATCAATGTATTCAGTTAGGTATTTTTGCATATACCCATGAATTTTTTTTTTCATTTTATCAAAATAACCCAAGTGAATTACTATTTCAAGGAATACCCCTCAAAAGGGCTCAAATTGTTCATGAACTCTCTTTTTTTAGTAAAACTTAAAAAAATTATATTGTGCAAAGGTACCCCTTAAAAGGATATCGATCCAAAATTAAAACCTTTTACAGGGATATTGTTGGAAATAGAATTTAAACGGAGACAATTTGACATTATAAAGTTTGTTGAGGGCATATATATAAAGTAATCATTTCAATTAGAGTTTTGCTACACATGCCCCAGCAAATAGGCCCCTCCCACAAGCCCCTTGATCTGTCAAAATCTAATTGGTTATTTTGGCACTTTTTGCAAAAGGGTAAAATAGCTAAATACCTTATTACCCCTAATTAAAACTCACCCCTCGTTTCATGTTTTACTCTTTTTCTGTTTTTTTCCACTCAAAACCATTTCTCTCTCCCATTCAAACACATTCCATCTAAATTTGGGTTTTGAAAAAAAAATTGAATCGAAAATCAGAGCCCAGAAACCCCCTTTTGTTTACAACGATGAACAAAAATCAAGATATTTCCTTCAAGAAACGATCCAAAAACAAAAAAGTTCTTCCAGAGGATTCAACTACAACAAAAAATAGGTATGCTACCTTTTTTGGTATTTTTGAAAATGGCTATGTTGTTTTTGAAAATCATGTGATTAATTGTTTTTTTTTCTAGGGTTTTTTTGGTTTTTCGAATAGATACAAAATAAACCTGATTTTTTATGCAACCTTTTTTTGGTATTTCTGAAAACAACTTTGTTATTTTTGAAGAACCTGTGATTATTTTTTTTCTAAGGTTTTTTTAATTCGAATAAATGCAAAATGTAACTGATTTTTTATACAGAAAACTATAATGTATGATTAACTTTTGTTTATGTTTGTTATTAAAATTAGTTGACAAAAAGGATTACTGTAATTAGATTTCAGTTACATGTATTTCCATTTTTGCTTAGTAGTTGATATGAGCATTGTAAACATGTAACCAATGTAACTTACTTTAAGTAGTTTGTTGTGTATATAAGTGAACAAATGTAACTAACTATGACAACATATTGATCATATAAATTTTTTATCAGTTTGTTTAATGTTACTATTATGATGAAGGTGATTGTATTTGCAATGTAATAAATTGAGATTAATCATTCAGTTAATGTAACTAACTATTAGAAAGAATTATCTGTGTTGGGTTGTTTAATAATAATCTCATCCTGAAATGTTACTTGATTGGCAATGAAACTTTATCATGTACATTTATTTAGTTTTGTGTCTATGTATGTCCTGATTTATATTTTCTTAGTCATTACATTTTTTTTTGTTACTGTTATGCACAATGTACCTATCATTTGTACTATGTGACTATTTTATTTTAATAAAAATTGCTTTGTATTCATTTGTATCTAACTATTCAAAATTGTAACTAAACTATTCAAATGTAGGATGGAATGTGGAACAATTATCATTCAAATTATGATATTGCATGTTCATCGTGAAGAAATATCAACTATCATAAGTAAGAGTTCATTGAAGTTCAAAAATATTCCTGAACAACGAGCCCAAAACATTTACAGAAGAGGATCACAAAGTTTTAACAAAGCATTATGATGACTGACTTAGGGTGTTTTATCAAGTTCATCTGATAAATTATGTATACATATGAAAACAAGACATTTCAAGTTTTTGTAGGTGTTTTTAATTTCAATTACTTTTTGTAATCTTGACAAATTTTAAACCAAAAACATGATTGATTATTAGTAAAACATTGTTTCTGGTTTGTCAATTAATGTTTACTGCATTTTGCAAACATGTATTTGTTTAACATATTTCATCTGAAAATGTAACTACTTGTTTATATCTTATAACTAACTCTGTAAAACAAATGTAACTGATATTAAGGTAAATGTAAATTACTTCCACGATAATGTAACTATGAAAATTACAAATGTAACTGACTAAAACATTAAAAAACATCCACGACAAGTTACATAAACAAGGCAATTCAATACAAGACATAGGGACATAAACAAGAAATCAAAACCCAGCATATCCAGCGGTTTCACTAGCATTCTGCAAGTTACAATTTTTCAGAATTTTTCACTATCCTTACTTCTACGACAATGTAACTACGAGCAATGCCAAAACCTTCGCTACGAGCAAAATTGTTATAAAACAATCGTACATCTTCTTCTGTGTCAAATGTCATTCCAATATTTGGAGCAATTGCTTCTGCACATTGCTTCTCAACTTTAACAATGAAATCTTTCTGCGGACTATCATTCTCTAGAAATATAACTGAGTCCACTATATTTCCCACATTGAAATGCAAAAAAATATAAAATAAAAATAATGTATTATTATAATCACTAGAAATCAAATAAACATAAAAATAAAAAAAATGAATAATAAGACTCATGGTTCCAATAAAAAAAATATTAAGATTCATTCATATTAAAAAATGGAGCTTTGTTTCAAAAAATAAGTTGTTCTAAAAACTAGTTACATTCTCAATGTAACTAGTTTTATTTACATTAAAAAAAAGTAACTTGTGTTATAAATAACAGATTCCATTTATTAAGTTAGTTACATTCAAACAAACCAAAAAGTTAGTTACATAATCTAATACAAAACAACAATGTAATAGTATAGTTACATTATCTGTAACTTATATACATATGTAACTCACATCTACATGTCAAAATAAATAAATACACGCCGTAATGAAAAAACACATTAGACAACAGAAAAACAACCAAAATAAAATTAAAAAACAGAAAAAATAAAACAATTGAAAAACATACAATATAAACAAATACCACACCTGAATCGACAGACATTTCAATGGTATCTAAACTGTTGAGTTTTGTTTCGATAAGATTAAACTTATAAATTCTTCCAAAAAATCAAAACAAAATGCATTCGGTCTCAGAAAAAAAATTCAGTAAAAAAACCACGAAAATAATGAAATTGATTCGATTATTATCAATTCAAATGTAAAAAAAGTCAAAAAAAAAGAAAAAAAAACCCAATTAATGCACATCCGTTTCCAACGAAGGCAACACTAACCGACTGCATTAATTTCATTTAAGAAAATTAGAAAACACAATTAAAGGGTACAAATAAAAATTTACCTCATGCCACGTCATGGGGCTTATGAATTGGGGCTATCAATCATTTTCTTTTCAATTATTCACTACCCCCCCCCCCGGGCTCCGCCCCTGAATCACAAAGAAGGACAAGGTGGCGAGGAGATTAACACATACATTTTTCCAAAATTAAAATTATATTAAAAAATAAAAAAATTAATATGCACGCTAGAAAAATTTCCACTCAGGTATTGTTTAACTCCACGTTTACACATATTCGACATCGAAAAATCTAGAATTTCTCAAAAATGAATTTAAATTGTTTTTCGTTTCTAGTCCAAATTCATCAGAAGTGAAGTAAATAAAAAAATATTTTTATCCGGTTCTTAGACAGACGCCCGCAAATTCAAATTTGCGGACGTCCATCTGGACCGTCTGATCGCTTTTTATTGGACGGTCCCCCAAAAAAAAACTTTAAAAATAAAATCCACCACTTAAAAGTGGCTGGTATAAATACGTACGTCCGATCATGCGCGATTGGACGGTAAAAAAAATTCCTGTGGACTCTCTCGACCTCTCTCTTTGGACTCTCTCCACTCTCTCTTCTCATCTCCTCAAACAAACAAATCCTAGATCCCCAAAACATCTGCTACCCCGGCGACCACCCGCAACCCCCTGTCGACCAAACGCATCCCTGGCGACCATCGGCGACCACCCACGATCTCCGGCGACCCCCAATTCAGGTTTCCCTCTCTCTCTCTCGTTTGGGTTTTATCTAGGCTTTGTGATGATTAGGGCTTTATCATCTAGGGTTTGAGATGATTGATGGTTTTTCATTTAGGGTTCGTGATGTTTGAGGTTTTTTTCATATATGGTTTGTGATGATGGGGTTTTTTTGGTTGATATAGAGTCTTCAAAGGCTGATCTTTTTTAAGCTTTCTGACTATGAAGAATGGAAGGAAAAAAATCCCATATGCATTATTATTGAAGATATTTGTCTGATATGCATTTTAGGGTTCCATTGTTGAGTTGTGGACATGCTTAAATATGTGAAGCCATGGATTCATATGCATTAATCTATCATATTATTACTAATAGTATGTGGGTCATGGATTCATATGCATTAATCTATCATTCTGTCAATAACAGTATTTGGGTCATTGATTCATATGCATTATTATTAGCAAAGCAAGCCCTCACATCTTCCATTGAATTGATAAAAAAATAGTATGTTCTTCTCTTGTTAAAAAAATAGTATCATGATTTTTTTTATCTAAATCAATTTTTTTTTGCAATGTCAGATATGGAGAATTTCAATACTGAAATAGAAAGTGCAATAACTTAACAAGTTGAAGCCAATGATTCAAATCTTTGGAGGCTATTCATCATGTCTTCATTCATTTCTTTGTTGTTTGGCCTGGTTTTGAATTTCTTTTTTGAAGGATATTCATTGTAAATAATTAATTATTTTAAAGGTTTGAGGAAGTTATAGTTTGAGCTTTGGCCAAATTGTGCATTATAGTTTGAGCTCTGGCCAAATTGTGCATTATAGTTTGAGCGTTGATACACGCAGTCTTTTTTGCAGCCTGTTTTGCAGTCTCATACGCTAAGATAACGTAGTATATACTGCACTATCATAGTGTATGAGTCTTAGTATAGTATATGACCTAATTTTTTATTCATTTTTTCATTATGAAAAAAATACACTAATATATCTCAGTATATACTTCATTTCATATAATAGCATGCACTTCAAAAGGTGAGTGTATGATTTTTAAAAAATCATGGACTGCAATTGGGGCTACAATGGGGGTTGCATGTATCTTTTTCCTTATAGTTTTGATTTGTTCCCTATTTGTTAATGAAATGCTGAAGAGGGTCAAAACTTCATTTGGGTTTGGGTGAATTTGCAAAAAAAATTATCAAAAACACGAGGGCCAAAAACTTGAACCCTTTAACATTTCAACTCTTAAAATACTTTAACACTTAACTTTACCTCAACAATTTCAACCCGTTTGAGATAACCTGTCGAGCCAATAAATTTGGGTTGACTAAGTTCAGTAAATGTGACAATCTATGACAATGGATTTTCCTTTGTTTCAAGTGTTCTCAAATATTCTCAAGGGATCATGCATTCAAACCAAGACTTTTAGTCACCATAGTATCACAACCAATGAAAAACATTACAACATTTACACTTGTTTATAACATCAAACTGAACTAAGGATACAAGAAAAAAAAGCTATGTATAGTCTGCAACTCATCAAACTGAACTTCTTTCATTTGTCAAGTAAGTTTTCCCCAACATACATGTAAGAGAGCGGCTTTATCCCATCACCAACTTTTTCTATGCCTGTAGAAGTCTCGAAAGGACAGACTCTTTATCTTGAAGTCTCCAAGGCCTTCAAAATCTCTTGTGTGTTCAGGAGCTCCAACTCTCTTTTGAGAACCTACACACCAAAGAAAGTACAACAAAAAATACTCAACCATATAGAGATGCAAGTCTTGATTCTTAGATTGCTGATTAGAAATTTGGATGAAGGTTTCCCATTTCAAGAAGGATTAAAATTTGAGTGAAAAACATTACAACATCAACAACCTGTTTTAAAAAGAGATAAAAATTAAGGAAGTCAAAGTCCCTTGAGAACACATGAGAACTCCAACCCAATTTTTTTTAAAAAAAAATTAAGCGAAAGTCACCACATCAATAGCCAACACCACTCACATAAACTCACAACAACACTCACATAAATTCACATAACAACAGTTCGACATTCCATAGTAAATCTACCAAAATTAAAAGAGGGGCTCGATAGTAATGCACATGATGACTAAGAGAGATTTCAAAATGATAAGCCATAACACAAATAATGATAAACAAATAGCCAATTTCATCTATTTTTTATTATTATTATTCTTGATGGTCAGAAAGCTAAAACATATAGTGGGCTTGCTTTGCTACAACCCTTGATAAAAACCCCCAATCAAGATACACCCAAGATATAAAAAAAAACCCCTATCACAAACCCTAGATGAAATTCCCCCAATCATGACAAACCCTAGATGAAAAACCCAAATCATCACAAACCCTAGATGAAAAACCTCTATTCATCACAAACCATAGATGATAAAACCCTGATCATCACAAACCCACTGAACAAATGTATTGCGTGTTATCATATGATATAAAGAAACCAAAATCTTTTATAAAATGAGAAAGACAAGGGAAATGAAAACCAAACACATCATGCTCATCATCAACCAAACAACATGAGATCTTGAAATTAAAAACCCTTATTTTACCGAATCAAAAATAAAAAACACAAATCATAGAGAGAGTAAATAAACCCAAATACTATTACTGATAGAATGATAGATCAATGCATATGAATCCATGACTTACATACTATTAGTGATAGAATAATAGGTTAATGCATATGAATCCATGGCTTCACAAATTTAAGCATGTCCAGAACTCAACAATGGAACCCTAAAATGCATATCAGACAAATATCTTCAATAATAATGCATATACAATTTTTTTTTCTTCCATTCTTCATGGTCAGAAAGCTTGAAAAATATCAGCCTTTGAAGACTCTTTATCAACAACCAAAAAAACCCCCAACATCACAAACCCTAGATGAAAAAATCCCAAACATCACAAACCCTCAATGAAAAATCATCAATCATCACAAACCCTAGATGATAAAGCCCTAATCATCACAAACCCTAGATAAAACCAAAATGTGAGAGAGAAAGAGAGAAACCTGAATCGGGGGGTCACCGTTGGTCACCGGATGTCGCGGGTGGTCACCAGGGATGCTTGTGGTCGACGGGGGGTTGCGGGTGGTCGCCAGGGTAGCAGAGATCTTGGAGATCTAGGGTTTGTTTGTTAGAGGAGATGGGAAGAGAGAGAGTCCAGAGAGAGGGGTCGAGAGAGTCCACAGGGGATTTTTTTTTCATTTTGATTTTTTTTACCGTCCGATCGCGCATGATCGGATGAACGTTATTATACTAGCCACTTTTAAGTGGTGGACTTTGTTTTTAAATTTTTTTTGGGGGGGATCGGACGGTCTAGACGGACGTCCAAAAATTCAAATTTGCGGTCGTCCGTCTAAGAACCGGAATGTGTGTGTGTACACACACACACAGCAGGGAACCGATTAGGTGTGGTGGTGAGGCCCTCGTGCGGCAGTTAATATTGACTGTTGGATCCATGTGGAACAGATATGATCGTCGGATGCGTTTTCATCAAAAAAAGATAGAGAACATGTTGATCCAGGTTACCAAGTCACCCTTTAAGACACCCTTTATAAGCCTCGTTTTCACCCAACCCACTCTCTCTCCTATCATTTTATTTGACAACCACAAAGAAGAACGAGAGCTCCAAAAAAAAACTGCATCCCGTGTCGACGAAGGTGAAGAATGCCACGCGCGTCTGTTAGCTCTCCTCCCACGCCTCCTCCCTTTTCCAGTCAGCCACCCCCTTCCCGCGACGCCGGTCTGCCCCACCCGCTGGTATTTTCTAGCCTGAAATGCTTGAAATACATGGTTTCTTGAGATCTAGGGCTTATTTTGAATATTTATCCCCAAATCTAGCCTTCTTTTCTCATTTGTTTGCAAATCTAGGGTTTCTTCAAATCTAGGGTTTCATTTTTTTAATTTTTTTTAAAATCTGGGTTCATGCTCTGTTGTGGAAGTGTTTTTGTTTGTGGACTCTGTATTTATTGATTTATGATGAATGGTGTATCGAGTTGGGTTGGATGAGTGTGATTACGTGGAAATCTAAAAATTTTGGTTGTTAGCAGTATGGTTGCTTGGTGTATTGAATTTTTTGGTGAACGGTGATGTATGTATTGAATGAATGGTATATTGAAATTTTTTATGAATGGTGTTGTATGTATTGAAATTTTTTATGAATGGTGTATTTAATGATTTATGATGTATCGTTGCTTGTTCATAAGTCGATCTACCTCATTGGGATTTAATGTTGGTTATTTCACAATTGTTTTTGTGTCATATGTGTGTTTGTGATTCAATCATTTGATTATCTTTTAATTGCCAGTATAGATATAAAGAATGGTTGAAATTGACAATTTCTTTTGTGTTTGTGTTCTCAAGACTTTCTGGACATCTAAGAAATTCAAAAACTCCTTAGGCCAACTGGTTTTAAAAAACAAAATATGAACACATGGAATAGATGAGAAACTATGGCATTATGAGATGTTTTTTTGGTACACACATTCATTTTCTTTAGTCAATAAAATTATTTACAAAGCTAGATGGAACACATTGCTTTTTTTAGTACACCCATTAATGTATATTTTATATAGTTGTGTAGATGGAATGCTCTAATGCAGCGTCCTCTCATGTACTTACATCCCACAATAAATGTTATTGTGGGTATGATGCAATTTTAAAATAATCACGAACTGAATCGAATCTAGGGAGATAGTTTTGGACTTGCCCAGTTAGAAAGGTATATATTGGCCTTGATTATTCCATTGGTAGAACTGGATGTAAAGCTATAACCATTACATCCTAATATAACTACTCAAGAACTTCAGTGTATTTCAATTTATTAAGAATCCCTCCCATGGACAAATTCTTCATTTCTTGAACCTCAAGATAGAGAATATGCAGGGCCTAAGTTTGGCAAGACAAATTTCAACATAAAAATACAACAAAAACATCAAATAAATTACCATGAACCAACATCAAAATGCTGCGGGATTATCTTCATTGTTCTATGAAGACCTAAAACAAAGGATGACAATGATATATTAGTTAAAAAATCTATATGGATACTGCATATTTTCAAACAAAGGATCACAAACTTACATTTCTTTCAGTTTGGGACAAGTATGGGCATTATGTTTATCCTTTTTACCACATACACTGCAAGTTCTCCTCTTTCCCATGTCCTCCATTGCTATTTATTTTCCCCCCTTCAGTCTTTTTCCACTTCCTTTCATTTTTGATATATTTGGTGGAAAGATATTCACGATTGAAGGGACTGATGTGCTTCTAGACTTCAATGGATTATTACTACCACTTGCACTATACGATGCCTTAATCTTCTGTAAATCATTCAACATCTCTTTTGCTACATTGCACACTTTAATCGTAGCATCATTCAAGCATTCAATAAATCCACGAGCAATCTCAAGATTTTTTTTTGCCTTTCCATGTACTTGAAGCTCTATGCCCTTGAAGTACCACTCTAGATTCATCATATATGGGCTTTGATTTGGTTGTGGTTGTCCATCTTTCAAGAATTAGATATTCAGGCAAGCAGTCAATAAAATTGTTTCTCAATACAACAATAATATGTGAACACGAGATGCCTTCATTTTCAAATTTTTTACATGAGCAAGTAATCAACTGATCTGAAGGATTATACAAAACCTCACGAAATTTGGTTGAATCGCCTGCCGTTTTGATTATATAGACTTGTGCATGACCTTCTGAATATTTCAACATTGTCCCATACTGCATAGAAAATATAATTTCCTTCTGAAACATGCCAAAAATCTTTCGAGTGTATCGTTTGGCCATCTGCAGCTCAATAGCAAAACTGATTACAATATCTAGGGTTTTATCAAGTGTGTCATGATCAACCACTAACTCATTGTACCACTGACGCTCTAAGGCCATGTCAAATAGCTGAATAAACTCAAGCAGACTGTGTGTTTTGTTGAAGTACTTGTCAAAAATAGAATTATGTGCTTCACTTCATTGACTACTCCTCATCCCTACTATAAATATATTTTTGAAGAACAATGGAATCCACTTTTCATGGATATCATATAATGTTTTCACCATTCATTACTCTCTAACTGAAATTTACTCATTAAACCCGACCACTTTGCATCAAATTCATCTGATGTTTCTGAGCCATATACACATTCTCTGTTAATTTTTTCATTATATGTCAAATACAAAATCTGTGAGTCACATTGGGGGTTAAGTGTGCAATTGCAGCCCCTATAGCAGCATCTTGATCTGTAATGAAAGCTTTTGGTGAACGGTTTCCCATTGCTTCCCACCATTTATCAAATAGCCACAAGAAAGAGTCAATCTTTTCATTCTTCAACAATCTACAACCAAAATTAATGGATTGAAAATGATGATTGATTCCAGTAAAAGGTGCACATATTAAATAATATTTGTTTGTGCTATGCACATATTAAATAATATTTGTTTGTGCTATAAGTTGTGTCAAACACAACTACATCCCCAAAATGAGCATATGCTTTTCTAGAATCACCGTCTGCCCAAAACAATGTGTCAACTTGTTCTCCTCAACTTCATAAGCAAAATAAAAGAATGGATTCATTTCTTTTTTATCTTTGAAGTGGTTTAGAAATAATTCTGCATCACAATCTTTCAATTCATCTCGAGTTTTGGATAAATAGTTTCGAACATCTCTCTCCGTACACCCAATCTCTCCATATCCTCCTGAATCTAACCCCATAATGGACATGACTTATGCGGTGCTCACATTTGTTCCTCTAAATGTGTCAATCAAAGACTTCTGAGCATTTGTTATTTACCTATGTGATCATAGGAGGTGAGTTTTTCTAGGAGTACACAAAATATGGGCATGACCTTCTACAAGAATGTGCACCTTCCATCTTTGATCATCTTTGACAAATGATTTTTTAGCTTTGCATCCTAGTCTTGTGTGTCCTCGGGAGGGTTTTGGATTCAAATTACTAGTGGATAAGTTCTTAAAACCTTCTTTTGAACAAACAAAATGTCGCATATAAAGTTCTTTTGAACCATCAATATCATGATATTTCGTAGATGATTTTCAAACACAGAATCCAGCAATTTTGGCATAGTTCTTATAAAATTTCTCTGCTTCCTCAATGGAATCAAAAGACTGTCCCAAAACTGGTTTACATTCATCATCAACATCCAGAATCCAAATTATATTATCACTGCTATCAATAGTTTCATCAACCTAAACCTCATTTTCAGCCATGGACATTTTGCGTAGAATTTTTTTTAACAAATATACATTTATATTAAAAACAAATATACAAATAAGCACAAAACAAAGGTGGGGACTGTGAAACAGAGAAGAAGAAAGCTTCATCCATTTTTAAGTAAAGAAATTTGGCACTGTTATAAAAATTAAATAATGATGTTTGAAAACCCAAAACTGAGTAGTGAATGTCCTAAAAATCAAATTTTAAAAAACTTTAAAAAAATCAGATACCAAAAATTTCAGATTTTAATACACCCTGAAATGAACAAGCAACCATACATCATAAATCATTAAATACACCATTCATAAAAAATTTCAATACACACATCACCATTCATAAAAAAATTCAATATACCATTCATTCAATACATACATCACCGTTCACCAAAAAATTTAATACACCAAGCAACCATACTGCTAACAACCAAAAAATTTAGATTTTCCATGTAATCACACTTATCCAACCCAATTAGATACACCATTCATCATAAATCAATAAATACAGAGTCCACAAAACTGATTCTTCTTCAAAAACACTTCCACAGCAGAGCATGAACCCAGATTTTTAAAAAAATTAAAAAAATGAAACCCTAGATTTGAAGAAACCCTAGATTTGCAAACAAATGAAAAAAGAAGGCTAGATGTATCGCCCCCGAACCCACGACTCTGTTTTGAAGCGTGAAGTCCGATTGCGTTACCTTAATTCCTCGAATCTCAGAGTTCTTTTTTTTATCCAGATATATAATAAAACATCACCATATTTATTCATCAATTATCAAGACAAAAATTTCAACATAACTTCTAAATTTCTGAATATACATTCAGAATAAATAATCTAACATTTCCACACTATCATACATATGGGTCCTCTACATGCCAAAGAAATTATCAACACCTTCTACATGAGTCTAGTGCTCTAGAAATCATTATACGAACTTCAACCTCAAATGCCTTAACGAGATCGACGACCACCAACGACTAATATGAAAGGTTGGGAAAATGAGGGGTGAGCAACCACACGCTCAGTGAATGGACCGATGGCGTCCCATCAGTACATTTATAATCAAAATATAATAGTCATAAAATGTGTTAGACCTGTGTCATTTAGAGTCCTAATTTCGATCGGAGTCGCTAAAATTTTGGTTTTTAGCTACCTGCTAGGGTTTGAAGACTCTGATTAATAATCTAACTGCATATTATGGGTCCTGGTATTGTTTAGTACGGCCCATAAAATTTTCATTTAATTCCGATAACGTTTTTGGAATTATGCAGTTTTGGATTTGGTATTCGGATTTGATTTTATAAAAATCCAAGATGAAGAGGTAAAAATCCGATATTATTACGAGATGTTCAGTTTTGAGATAGCTTCCATATAGAAGTGGAATTGGATCAACTGGATTCGTATATTAAAAGTTATGGGTATTTTTCCATGTATACCCCGAAGTTGAGAAAATCCAAGCAGCAGCCCTGTAAGATGTTTAGCCTAGATTTCGGAATAGATGGAGAGGTTATTTGATCAAGGTGTAAACATGAAAGTTGTAAATAATCGTCTTCTCTTTCCAATGCCACTAGAATCATGTAATTCGGAGCTGTATTGAGGAAGTTATGGCCGTTTAAGTGAAGGCTGTTCGGGGTTTTAAGTCCGAGGACGACTTGGTCTTTCACTCCGCCTTTGCCTATTTAAAGGCCCAAATGTTACGACCTTGGGCACTTTTTCCCCTCTTTTTGGCTCTGGTCCAGCCTTTGTGTTGTGTGTGTTTGGGTGGAGGAAGGAGAAGGAGTTGGAGCAAGAAGAGGAAGAGTTGCAAGTGAAGGAACTAGGTGAGTTGTGTATGTTGTGTTGTTGTTTCTCCTCTTCTCCTCCCTTGGCTGATCCCATGGTTTCCCCTCCCCTATGGATCAGCTCAGCCTCCCAAATGTCTGTTGAAATGCCCCAATGAAGAAGAAGAGCAAGGAAGAGGTGGTGGTAGCGGTGGAGCTACGGCGGCGGGCATGCCGGAGCCGCGGATGGACCTCCCGCTCTCCTCGGTTGGGTTTAGCCGGGTCTGTTGTGGCTGTTGGGAAGAGTAGAAGCTCCATTGCCTTGTATTGTTGTTGTGTGTGCTTGGAATTGAAGAAGCTGAAGAGGGGGGAAACACATATTCATGTGTTATGTGTTGTGTATGTGTGCACACCACTTGTTTGTGAGTATGTGTGAGTGAACCATATATACATATTCTTCTCCTCTTACCAATAGGATTCCTCATGCATCACCTAAACTTGTGCTGTGTACTAAAGGGGCGTGGGATTGACGCATTGATACACTCGAGATCACATAAGAGGTATGCGGAGGCTGCGGGTGCGCGCTCGGCGTGCTCGCATGCGTGCGGAGTGCGCGGGAAGCGTGCATAAGGTGCTCGCATGCGTGCGGAGTGCGCGGGAAGCGTGCATGAGGTGCTCGCATGCGTGCGGAGTGCGCGGGAAGCGTGCATGAGGTGCTCGAGGGTGTGCTTGGCCTTGCCCGATGCGTGCGGAGTGTGCGGGCAGCGTGCACGAGGTGCTCGAGGGCGTGCTTGGCCTTGCCCGATGCGTGCGGAGTGCGTGGGAAGCATGCACGAGGTGCTCGAGGACGTGCTTAACGTTGTTTGATGCGTGCGGAGTGCGTGTGAAGCATGCACGAGGTGCTCGAGGACGTGCTTGCGGCGCTCAGACGCGTTCGGAGTGCTTCGTGGTGTCGAGCAGCTTGTTATAGCCAAATGCAACCATTGGATGATCCTTGGCGGATTGGTATCAGGCTTCGGATTCAATTCGTCGCTCTCTTGCGTTTCGCGAGCCGTGCGCTCGTTAGGTGAGTGGTTTGATTCCAACCCTTCTGGGAGCGCTCGAGGCACGTAGTCGTGTTTCGCGCTTCCATGGGGCTTTATTTGCACCCTAAATATGTTAGATATCATGCATGATAGGTTGTATAGCTCGTATATTGTATAGAACCCCTATTCTACCTTATACTTGCCTATGTATTGTATAGAATATGGCATGACTTAGGTAATTTTGTTTGAATTACTACCCTTATTATTAATTGAACATATCTGGCATGTCTAACTTGGGTTAATAACGGGGTGTATGCGTAATATTCCTGATTTAGTACTCGAGGGTTTGGTATAGTTGTTGCACCCATCTTGTTGGGGCAAAACTATGACCTGCTTCAGGAGAGGATGAGGCATTCCCTCTCTCTCGCCCTCCCTCTTTTCGCGAACCGAGTGAGTAGATGTAGTTCCTACTTGACTCGGGTTTGCTTGGAATTATTGGCATGCACCTATTGTCGCGCGGATCGCGCTTAACCCTCCCCTTTGAGTTGGTGTTATCCAACGTATATTAGGTTGTAAGTTATGTGTTTACCTGTTTGAAGCCATGTATGCATGTTTAAGTAGGCCATCGTTGGGTAGTTAATTGCATATTATATATATGCCTATTTGGGCCATGAGCCTTGTTCAATGAGATTAGACAAGTGTATGACCTCCTATGGGGTCATACCATGCCTTTGACACTTAGAATAAAATGTCTTCCCCGCATCTGAGTTATGCGTCCTGGAGGGAATTCATGAGAATTCATTGCGCTTATCGGTATTTGATAACCGATGATGACGGATCCATAGGGATCGTATTCGCGGGTGTCGAGTGTTCTTTCCTTCGTCGGCTCCGAGTAGAGACTGTCCGGCGTAGTAAAGTCCGGTGGAGCTCTCCCAGATACTACTCATGACGCGTGTTGGTGTGCCCATACGGCTGAGGTAGCGGTCTTGGGAGACTAGTCCGGTAGAGGCCTGAACCCTGTGCACGAGGTAGTAGAGGCCACACCGGGAGAGACTACCGGAAGACGAGCGGTGTAGAACAATCGACCTCTTCCCCAAGAGCCTATGTCACCCCGAGGAGGGGGTGAGGGTGAGGGTGCAGTGGGTCGGCGTTGGTTCGATCTGCCAGTTTGTGTAATTTTCCAAGATCCTATGTCACCCGTCGGAGTGAGGGTGAGGGTATTGCTCCCAAGATCTTATGTCACCCGTCGGGGTGAGGGTGAGGGTGTTGGCGTGAGTGGGGTGGGGTCGAGTTGATACTCGACCCGTCAGCTTGTATAGATGGTTTTCCCTTGGCCCCTGTTTGGATGTAGAATAGGATTTATTCTTGGGTATATATTTATCTGAGTATAAGTGTGTATAATAAGGATAAATTGATTTTGTGTTTGGTTGTGTTTTAAATTATTCTCGTTGGGAATCGTAAGAATAAATGTTTTGTTATTTGGGTAAAATGTGAATAAAGTATGGATAAGAATTTATAAAAGGTAAAAAGTAATGATAGTTGATTTGACATGTGATTTATAAGAGGTGATGACAGTTGATTTGACAGTGGGCCCACTTATTCTTTGGGTGGAATAACCTAGGATAACTTTTATTCTAGGGGTTGATTGGAATCCATATACCACTCTATACCAGTTTATTCAAGCACATTTTATCCGGGGTTATCGGGGCTTTCCAAACATAAAAAAAAATTTATCCGGAGTTATCCGGGGTTATCTGGAGCTTATCTGGTACCCAAACGGGGGCTTGGGGTTTGCGTTGCGAGCATGAATTATCGTTCTCCCCTTCGCCGGATCCGTGTGGATGCTTCCTAGGTACGAGCCGCCCTGGGTGGACCCTCACCTGTAGGTACCATCGACGCTGTTGACAGTGTACTGACCGTGGTTGGCTCTAGGTAGAGGCTGCCCGGGAGAGCGCTACCGGATGACGAACGGTGTAGAACAGCAAGTTTTGTCCTTCAAGTCCCTAGACTCACCCCTGTGGGGGCTAGGGCGAGGGCAGGGTATGGTCGCACCGCTGTGTGACCTTGTTAACCGTTAGGTTTCTACCCCTGGCTTCCCTTGACAGGAGATTGCCTTGTATTGAATGTTATGGTTGGTGTTTGGTTTCTGACCACTCACTGAGCTTGTAGCTCACCCCTCGTTTATGTTTTTCCCCAGTTGACGCTGAGTCGGATCCAAGAGAAGAGCTCCCCTGGCGCCATCCGAGTAGGAGACCTGCGTTCGCGTTGGATGTCTTGCGAGTCAGAGGCTATCAGCATTCCATTTTCATTGTATGTATTATACTTGTGCTTGTGCACGGTATGTGGACAGATGATGTCTGTTGTATATATTGGCTCTCACAGGACAATTGATTGTGTACTCTAGTATGTAATATGTCTTTGAATTACAGACTTAGTCGTTTGAGCTTCCGCTATTTGTATATATTTGATGTCAGTTGCTTGTTTATTGCATTTTCTATTGTGGAGTATTTATTTGACCTCGTGTATGGATTACTGATATCATTTATATATTTGCCACGTCTCGGGGACGGTCGCCCTAGGGCGTGACAAAAGTTCCACGCAGACATGTAATATATCAAGAGAGAAAACATATAAGAAGGCCACCAAGACATGCAATAATATATATATGTACACACACACAATCCTATCCAACATGGTGCATGCAACACAACGAACGCGCATGTACGTCTTCATAGCACCTAGCTCGCGTGGCCTTCCACAGGCATGGCCACGTAGACATAGCCACAAAGACTTGGGTCATACGTTCTCGGACCTGGCCACGTAGACGTACGCCCACCTAGACATTGGCCACCAAGATCGAGCTACCGAGACGATGCAATGCATGCATGATCAACCCTTCATTCCAAAACATATGCATGCGATAAAATATAGTCTCCAAATATATAAGTTATATATGTAAAATAATGCATCAAAATCATGACGACGTGTTCAAGTACTATATACCCTAAATAACAATTATATAATTTAAAGTAACCATGATGCGGAATGATATACCATATCGATAGTTTCGAAAACTACATATGACACTAGACCCACTCACCTTCGGTCCACGCAATACAAACCGATGCACGTGTAAGAACGATATACACTCGCACGTTGATAACCTAGCATAACAATTATGAAATAATAATTCAGAAGCAATTCAATTATGACTCAAACCCCTGATAACCAACTTACAATAACACTAAGCCCAATAATCTCAAAATCTCAAACCTAACAGACCCACAATCCGCAACTCATCTCAAAGGCCTAACGAAAATCCCCAACTCCAAATAAATATTAAAAATTTTATATACCTATAATGATCCGATAATCAATATCCATTTATTTCATAAGACTCATATAATCGATAAATCCATAAATAAATATTTAGATAAATCCAATAAGACTCAACTATAATTTCAATGATCGAAATAACTCAATCCAATCAATTTATATCCCAATAACAGTAATATCTGATTAATATTCGTTGATCCAACTAAATCAAATTAATTGATTTAAGATCCAATTTGAGTCATCAAGATCAATAGATCATCAAATCCCACAAATCAAATTATACTTATTAAACATCCATTTGGGATCTCTTTAAATCTCTAAAATTCATCAAACTTGGTTATCAAGCTAAATATTTGAATTCCAATAAATTGCACATAAATCTTTCAAAAACCATACCTTCCTACCCGTAACTCTGAATTGGATGATTCATGATTCGTTTGAAAGATCTTTTCAAAATCTATTTCTGTTTGTGAAATACAATTTTCCCAGAAACGACTCTATCATCATCAAAAACACGATTTAACGTCCATACATATAATCAACCTGAAAATAATATTTAAATTCCCAAAACCAATAATTATAGTTTGATCCTAAGAATTCATTTGCGATCCATTGAAATATAATCAAATAATCAACCAATTAAAATCGATCAAACCCTAACCCTAATCCATCAAACTTCTTCCCCAAACAATAAATTGACACAATCATCTCCTAACCAAAAATAAATTTAAATCCTAAACAACAAAATCAATAGAAGCATGATTTCTCACCTTATATCCGATTACACCACCCACCATCTCCATCTAGGGTTAGATCATCACCACCCTTCACACCTTCTGAAATTTGGATGAAACCCTAACCCAAACATGTTATTTAAAGGGGTTTACCGATATTACAAAACGACCCCTGAAGTGTTCCAGGTTTACAATGGGGTCCCTATCCGATTTACAAACAGATCTCTATCTGATTTACAAATAGATCCCTGAAAGCTATAAAAATGTATTCTGGATTCGCAACTAGATCCCTAGGTCCAATAACTTAACACAAAATCCTAAAAACCTAACTTCCTGAACTCCGAATCTCACCAAATTTTAACCAAAGTATCTTGACACTATAAAGATCTACAAAAAAATATAAAATAATTATTTCAACATCAATTTATAATTATCATTATTATAAATCAAATTGAACCTATTTGGGCCTACCGCCAAATCTGATAAATGAAATATAAAAAAATCAAATTTAAAATTTTCATTATATATTTAAAATTAATATATAAGGCTGAAAAATACCGAAACGTTACATTAGATTTGGGCATAAATATTCAAAATAAGCCCCAGATCTCAAGAAATCATGTATTTCAAGCATTTCAGGCTAAAAAATACTAGCGGGTGGGGCTGACCGGCATCGCGAGAAGGGGGTGGCTGACCAGCAAAGGGAGGAGGCGCGGGAGGAGATTTAACCGACGCGCGCGGCCTTCTTCACTTTCGTCGACACGGGATGCAATTTTTTTTTTGGGAGCTCTCGTTCTTCTTTGTGGTTGTCAAATAAAATGAGAGGAGAGAGAGTGGGTTGGGTGAAAATGAGGCTTATAAAGGGTGTCTTAAAGGGTGACTTGGTAACCTGGATCAACAGGTTCTCTATTTTTTTTTGATAAAAACGCATCCGACGTTCAGATCTGTTCCACACGGATCCAACTGTCAATATTGACTGCCGCACGAGGGCCTCACCGCCCTAATCGGTTCCCTATATATATATATATAGAGAGAGAGAGAGAGAGAGAACTGATATGCTGCAACCTGTGTACACCTAGCTTATGGTGCAAACACCATCTACACACCGTCGGATCTGTTTCCATCAGATCGGACGGTCATAGGTGATGTTCACTTTAAATATAAAAAATAAAAAGAATTGGGTGATCTGGTTACCCGGTCACCAAATAAAACCTAAAAAATCACTTTTCTCTCTCATTCTCTCAAAAAATCAACTCTCCAATGCGATCCCCCACCCCATCTCGCCTCCACCTCCGACATCCTCCGCCGCTACCGCAGATGCACACCCCGGATCCGACGACCTCCGACAACTCTCCAGACCCCCTCGCATGCTCCCTGATAGCCCGACCCCCTTTCCTCTCCATCTCAGAGCCTCCATCCCCCACCTCCTCTGTCGTCCGGATCTAACAACCCGCCATCGCCGTCGCCGTCGCCGTCACCGCAGACGCAAACCTTGGATTCGACCACCGCCGCCGATAAGGCACATCCTCCTCCTTAGATCTAGGGTTTTTTTTAATGAAAGGTTTTTTTATGCTTCTTTTTATTTGTCCTTTTGTGTGTGTGTGTTTTTTATTTTTAACTGTATTTTTATTAGTTAACATGTTTAGCAATGATACTTGACGGTTGAATTAAAGTTTTGCCTTTTATACTAATGATTACTATACATATGGACCAATTCAGATCAATAATATTAGTTCTTGAGAGAGAACAAATTGTCTCTAGTATTGTATTCAATATTCTACATTTAGGAGATGAGATGATTGTATGGATTGAAATCGTTTGCCAGTCTCGTGTTGTAAAAGGATTTCATACATATCAATCCTCAAATGCAACTCTTTAACAAGATGCTTTGAATAGGGCATTTGACTAAACAAACATAAGAATCACATAAATTTGTTCAGAACCACATTACAAAATAATACAACCAGATTAATTAAAATGATCTCGTTCAAAATCAAAATACACCAACATCACATAAACCTGTTCAAAACCAACAATCACATAAAAAAAATTAAACATGTTCAAAACCCCATTACATCAAAAAATCCAACTTATCGGATCACAGAAACTAAACTAGTTCAAAACCATGTTACACCCCAAAAAATTCAATAAACTGAATACACTTCAGATTATCAAAATCTTCAAAGGTCTAAGGGATTTTGTGTCTCATTGAATGTCTCATTCGTATCTTGCGTGTCTCATGCTAACATGAAACACAACATCATTTATAAATACATCATATTAAATCATATTAGGATGACACATATTGCTAAGAAAAAAATTATCTTACATTTCTTTTAATAGAGGGTAGCTCCTTTTGTTATGCTTATCTTTCTTTCCACACACACTACATGTTCTTCTCACTTTTTCCTTCTCTTCCTCCCTTTAATCATTTTCCACTTCCTTTTGTGTGAGAAATGTTTGGAGGCCGGACTTCTATGGTAGAAGGGATTGACATCGTATTCAACCTTCCTTAGTCATTGCTACCACATGCACTGCGTGATTGTTTTTCTTTTTGTAGAGAAGATATGGAGTCTTTGGCCTTTTCGTACACCTCAAGAGGGGCATTGTCTAGACAATTTGCAAATGCATGTACAAGTTCAATGCTCTTTTCGCTTAACATCATGTCTTGGGTTTCTCAAAGTTCCACCCCATCAAAATTAAACACATTCTTCTCTTTCGTTGTGACTGTCCACCTCTGAAGAATAAGATATCTAGGCAACTCATCAAAACAATTATTTCTCATCACGACAAGCATGTGTGCACATGGGATTCCCTCGGTTTCAAACTTTTTGCACGTACAAGTAATTTGACTATTTGATGGATCATATATAACTTCACACAATTTATTTGGCTCTCCCAACCTTCTAACCACATGCACATCTAGAGGTCTCAACATTTTGATCACCGATCCATAATGTAGAGAGGCTTGGACTTCTTTTGGAAAATGTAGAAAACTTCTTTTGTATATATCTTTGACATTTGTACTTCAATTGCATAAGAAGTAACAAGATCAAAGCTTGTATAAAGAGTCTCATGATTGGCAACTAATTCATTATATCGTTGTTGTTCTATAGCCCTTTCAAAATGATGAGCAAATTCAACCAAACTATGCTTTTTACTCAAAAATTTATAAAATACTTAATTTTGGCATTTACTACGTTGTGTACTCTTCATGCCTACCATGAAAATATCATTCAGATACGCTAGAATCCACTTGTGACAGTTCCTATATTGTTTGGACAACCACTCATGTTGTTCTAACATAAAATGCCTTATTATTTTGTTCCAACTCTCCTCAAATTCATCTGGAGTTTCGACCCATATATGCATCCTTTAAAGGACATCATAAATTCAGATCTACTAGCTAATGCAGCCACCTTTTCAGGCAATTTCTTCATTATGTGCCAGATGCAGAACCGATGATGAGTTTGTTGTAGCATTCTTGCAATCTCAACTCCCATAGCAGGGTCTTCATAAGTAATAATGGCCTTCGGGGGACATTTAGCCATTGCATCTTGTCATTTTGTAAACAATCATTCAAAAGACTTTTTTTCATCCTTCAGTATCCCACAACCAAGGGAAATGAACTGAAAATGATTATTTACTCCAATAAATGATGCAAAAATTAATGAATATTTGTTGGTGTTAAAGTTATTTCGAATACAACTACATCACCAAAGTGAGCATAAACTTTTCTTGCACCTAAAATGTGTCAATCAATGACTATTGTGCACATGTTACCTCCCTATGGGACCTCAACAAATGGGTTTTCCAAGGAGTAGCCAATACATGAACATGACCCTCACTAAAATCAACTATTTTTCATTTTCCATCTTCTTCTTTAAAGAACCTTATTCTAGACTTACACCCCACCCTTACATATCCTCGATTTCTTATCCGGATTTCATTTTTATCTTGTGATGTGTCTTTGAATCCTTCTTTTGCACATACAAGTTCTCTTCTATAGATATCTTTTGAACCCTTACGATATCTTGTTGAAGATTTTAGAACACCAAATCCTCCAAATCTAGCACAACGAATGTAAAAACTCTCTGCTTCATCAAGTGTATCAAAACACATTCCAACAACAAGTTTTATGTTTTCATCAACATATGGAATCCAAACCCCATTCTCTTCAAATATTTGTTCAATATCTTCCACGGAGTCTTCCACAAGCATATCCATCTGTTCAAAATTTATGTAAAAAAAATTAATATATTGCAAAATCTAACGGATAAAAACAACAAAAAAAACACCAAATACTTTTTAAGAAAAGAAACAACAAGAATGTGAATGTGAATGTGTGTGATTATATAGAATCCTAACAACAACTCATGCTAGATGTTGTTCTCATACAAAAGTCTTCCATCAAAAAACATAAAACAATGTTACATATAATTCATAGTTAGAACTTAGAACCTAATAACCACAAACTACAAACCCTAGATGAAAAGTGGCCCAAACCATAAAAACAAAAGGCACAAAAAAGCATTTCATCATAAATAAATAAATAACCTATTATTGATCTGATTTGGTCCATATGTAAAGTAATCATTAGTAAAAATAAAAAGCAAAACTTGAATTCAACTGTCAAGTATAATTGCTAAACATGTTAACTAATGAAAATATAATAATAAAAAAAAACAAACACACACACAAAAGGACCAATAAAAAGATATATAATACTCTATTATGAATGAATAAAAAAATCATCATCTCAGTAAAGAATCAATGATACACAAATGTATATACAAAGTCATCCCCATCAATATAATCACATCTTAATCATTTGAACCTTCTTCTCCATTGCCCAAATCCAATATGAAAAGGGGCCTAAATCATAAACACAAAAAAGCATCAAAAAGCCTTTCATTAAAAATTAAAAAAAAACCCTAGATCTAAGGAGGAGGATGTGCCTCGTCAGCGGCAGTGGTGGTCGGATACAAGGTTTGCGTCGGTGGCGGCGGTTGTTGTTGGATCCGGACGGCAAAGGAGGTAGGGGATGGGGGGGCTGTGAGATGGAGAGGAGAGGGGGTCGGGAGAGTTGGCGGCGGCAGTCGGATCCGGGGCGTGCATCTGCGGCAGTGGCGGAGGATGTCAGAGGTGGAGGCGAGAGGGGGTAGGGAATTGCATTGGAGAGTTGATTTTTTTGAGAGAATGAGAGAGAAAAGTTACTTTTTTGGGGTTTTATTTGGTGACTGGGTAATCAGGTCACCCAATTCTTTTTATTTTTTTATATTTAAAGAGGACATCACTTATGACCGTCTGATCTGATGGAAACAGATCCGACGGTGTGTAGATGGTGTTTGCACCATATGCTAGGTGTATACTGTCTGCAGCATATCAATTATATATATATATATATATAAACACACACACACACATAGAGAGGATCTAAGAGCTTCTCCAATCATATAACCAAATCTTTACTCAAATTTAAATTTGAGTAAAGATCATCCAAAACTTTCTCCAACCATTTACTCATACTCATACTAAATAAAGTTTTTACTCAAATCAAGGGAGACTCAAATCTTTACCCAAATTTTTAGCATCTCTTTTTTTCATTTATCTCCACATATTTTTCATGTGACATTTTTTTCCTTCAACTCCACATTTAATTTAATTATATTAGATGTTTTTTCACCCCTAAAATTTTCACCATCTCTTGAAATCCAAAAAAAAAGAGTAGTGTTCTTTCTTAAGTTTTCATCTTTGTTTTTTAACTTCTTATTTTTACTCGAGTAAAAAAAATTACATTTTTTTAAAAAAAATTGGATGATAATAATTTTTAAATTTAAATATTTTGAAAGAAAGAAAAATTGAATAGTAAAAATGTTTGGAGAAAAAAATTTGAAAATATTTATAGGAAATAATGAGAAGAAGATGTGAAATTTTTAAAAGATTTGAGTAAAACAAAGTGATGGTTGGAGACACATCATATCAAATCAAGCTTTTACTCAAATTTTAAGTGAAATATTTGGGTATAGGTTTGAGTAAGGGTTGGAGATGGCCTGAACTAAACCAACCCCCAACCCAAGTTAACCAACCTAACCTAAGTTAACCCCACCCCCCTCTCTCAACCCATTCTCTATCACTCCCCTCTCTCAATGAAAACTGAGACCTAAACCCTCCCTGACGCAGTTCATCAACACCGATCACCATCCCCAACGCTGCTCAACACCGATTGCCGCCGATCACCCTCCCAGACGACGCTGCTCAACCCCTCAACACTGATCGATCAAGCAAAGGTTTTTTTTAACATGATCTATGATGTTTTAAGTTTCTCATTTAGGGATTCCACCCCCCCCCCCCCCTTTTTTTAGATCGAGTTTTTTAAGCTTTTTTTAGGGTGGGTCTATGGATGTGTACTGTGAGCCCTGTTGCAAGGCCTAATAACAAGCATATGAAATCACAAATCTTAGTATATACCCTTCAGTGTATATATCACTTTTTTTTTCTGACTGAGTCACATTCAATCACTTTTATTTTTATTTTTTTTGAAAAAAATTAAAAATAAAAAACCTGAACATTGCATTGACAAAAATGTAGTTTTTGAATTGATTTTTTTCATATAAGTTTTTTTGTCATTTTATCTGTTGATAATTCTCATAATTATTTTTTTGTAAGAAACTGTCACTGAGTTCACTCGAAAATTTATTCAATGCTTAGTAATTCAATGCATTTCTGATTAGTTGAGGATGGGGAATAGATTATATAGTGGACATTGCATAATTTTCCATCTCATATATATATAGATTTATAATTTATTATACGCATACTCTACGTAGTGTAATAATATATAATTCATCATATATTGTATTGGATAACGTGACTCGTACGCAAAAAGTGCATTTATTGTGGGTGGGGCTATTTGCACCCCTCTGTTTACTCTTCACACCCCCTTTTAAATGAGTAAAGTTTTGAAGATCCATTTATAAGTGGGTACTAAATACACCCATTCTTTACACACCCATGGATTCATTTATTCATTTCTTTAGATTCTGTTGCACACCCTCCCAAAGTATATAATCCCGTTTATTCTGTTGATCTGGAACAGGTTAGACACCTGAGGTATCTAACTAGTTGTAATCCCTTGACCTGCTGCAGTCTATGGGAATATAAATGAAACTCATATGTTCTGGAATGAGTTAGACATCTAGGGTGTCTATAAATATGTAATCCCTAGACACTACTCCAGTCTATGGGAACAGAAGTAAAACCCATAAGTTCTGGGATGGGTTAGACATTTGGGGTGCCTACAAATATGTAATCACTAAACACTACTGCAATCTATGGGAACAAAAGTGAAACCCGTAGGTTTTGGAATAGGTTAGACATCTAAGCCCCCGTTTGGATGCCGGATAAACTCCGGATAACCGTGGATAACTCCGGATAAAATGTAGATGCCGTTTGAAAAGCATAAACCTAGATAAAGTGTGCCAGAATAAACTACTATAAAGTGGTATATGGATTCTAATCAACCCCTAGAATAAAATTTATCCTAAGTTATTCCACTCAAAGAATAAGTGGATCAACTGTCAAATCAACTGTCATCACCTCTTATAAATCACCTGTCAAATCAACTATCATTACTTTTTTACCTTTTATAAATCCTTATCCATATTTTATTCACATTTTACACAAACAACAAAATATTTATTCTTACGTTTATCAACGAGAATAATTCAAAACACAACCAAACACAAAATCACTTTATCCTTATTTATACCCACTTATGCTTGGATAAATCTATACCCTAGAATAAAATCTATCCTCGTTTCAAACGGGGGCCTAAGGTGTTTATAAATATGTCATCCCTAAACACTACTGAAGTCTATGGGAAAAGAAGTAAAACCTATAGGTTCTGAAATGTGTTAGACAACTGGGGTGTCTACAAATATGTAATCACTAGACAATATTGAGTCTATGGGAACAGAAGTGAAATCCGTAGGTTTTGGAATGGGTTAGACATTTGGGATGTCTATAAATATGTAATCCCTAGACACTACTGAAGTCTATGAGAACAGAATTGAAACCCGTTGGCAACCTGGAATGGGTTAGACAACAAATGTGTCTATAAATATGTAACATATAGACAAAGCCTCCGTCGATGGAAGTCCAAAAAAGATATAGCTTCAAGGCAAAACACTAACCAATTAAAAGAAGGAAGCACTTAGTATGTGAAGTTGTGAGTTATATTTATAGATCATTAAGTAAAATTTTTCTATTGTAACATAAAGAAAAAAAATTCTATTCATTCAACATACTCTTTGATGGAGTATCAACCCTGTTGAAGCCATAGAAGCCATACAGTGGTTCAACAACATTCATAAACACATAAACATTGATAAACATTCAAAATTCATTTCTTTCATTCAAAGCTCATTTATTTTATTCAAAGATGTATAAACACTTATCAATACCACCATACATAACCATATAAACACTGTTCAACAAGAAACAAGTTCTCTGACAAAAAACAATTATACTTGTTGAAGTGATTTACAAAAACACATCAAACACATAACTGATCACTTAGAAAAACCAAAATGATCTGTTGAAGATGTATAAAATGATCACATCCCACTGCTTCAACTGTCGGCCACCCTCTTAGAATGACGTTCTCTAGTAGATGACTTGGGGTGACTTGACAATGACAGAAGAGGTGTATTGTCTTAACAGTAGTCCAATATGTTTTATACATGCCTTTGTCAAACACCCGCTGTATGTCGCCCTCCCACTAGTGGATACAAGTATTGTGATATAGTAGTACGCTACATCAGGAAAAAAACTGTAGAATGACATTTTAAATTTGTACCAAGTTGATAGAGAGTATAAGATTCAAGAGTGCATGAACTAAGACCTCTGCTATGTTATTTCTTTTTTTGGAAAGCAAAGTCCTTGAGAACTAGTACTTCAACATGGAAATGATGATCAGATGTGTCATGTTGTCACTTCTTTATCCTTTTAGTTTAACCCACCCTCTATACAGTTATATATATTGATTTCTAAAGTAATAGATTTCAAATCACGAAGCAAAAGAAAAGGTTTAAAGGATTTACTTAAACCTCATTCAGAAAAAAAAGAAAAAGAAATAGAATAAGAGAAAGAAAGTTGGAAGGATAAGAAAAAAAAAGTACTAATGGGGTGTTTTTCAAAAATCAATTCTTTGCTAACATTTATAAAATAACAAAATAAATCATTCTACAAGGAATCATAACAAAGCTATGCCCCACCATGTTTGTCACTTGCAATAATGAGAATAATATAACACTTTAAAGCTCTATCCATATATAATATTGCTTGCTAGGCTGCTTGAGTATCATCAACAACATCCTTCCCTCTCTCTCCACCATTATTTACAGTAAATATCGAAACTACTAGTGAAGGAAACTGGAGGATATTAAAATTATTTCCCCCAAAACCAAGTTTAGTTTCACGAGTTCTTCTATAGTTTATCTTGTCAATTCATACTGAAGCATGGATGATTTGAGCTTGTTGAGGACAATATGTTAAGTGTAGCAGATTAATGCATGTATAGCATTATTAGGCTCTCTTTTCAAATGTAAAACACCTGAATAGTCCATGTTATATGGAAATGAAAGAGAAACCATGAGTTTCATTTTGATAAACATTATTGAATTAAATATGATGCATGAACTTCACTATTTCCTTACCTTGAATTTCATCATTTCCATTCTAAAACATTACATTATGGTATAAATTAGCTAATAAAGAAAATATATCTATTTACATATTGATATAAATACGGGTTCATGAGCTTTCATCAATATCATATAGTTGTTATCTTGAAAACTTTCAAATTTTGCTCACCTTGAGGCCGATGAGGGAGGAGTTGAGGGAGTCGGAGAGGTCGGCGAGGGAGTCGAAGAGGTCGGCGAAGGACTGGAGAATGAGGAGGTCCTTCTCTTGGAGCTTGAGGAGGCGGCGGCGGGAGGACTTGGACTTGAGCTCTGATTTCAACGGCAGAAAGAGAGAGAACCAAATGTGGGAGGGAGGAAAAGAGACACATTTGGGGGTTTTAATTTTTAGGGTTTGGATGAAGGGGTGTGCAGTGAAGAGTCAAATTTTAAATAAATACTTGGGTGTGTACAGAACCCAAGTTATTTGGGTGGGGTGTAATTAGAAAGGGTGTGCGCAGTAAAAGAGGGTTGCAAATAGCCCCACCCATTTATTGTAACCCATTAGTGGTCAAAATTTGAACCGATTAGAAATTCCAATCGGGTCGGGCTTTGTATACATAATGCAACAATAAAGTTTTTTAAAATTAAAAAATATAAAAGTTATAGCTTTGCAAGGAAGACCAAGAGCAGAAAAAGCTGTGATTTTTAGATCCAAAGGTTCGTCGAATTCACCCAATTTTTTTTTCAATTCTTTCATCGAATCTATTCATCCATACCGTGTGTCCGTTCATTTGGCTTTGTTGTTTTCTTTTTTTTTCTTTTTTTCTTTTTTTGCTTTGTTTCACATACAATTGTTGGTGAAAACCAATTCGAATTTCTTGGAACATATGGTTTGAATTGAGTTTTGCACCTTCACTGTTGTGATTCGAGGAGGAAATTTTTTATTGTTAGTGGGTTTGCTCTGGATTCTTGAAGGAAATTTAGGGTTCGTCATGGACGCCTTTTTGTTTTGGGGGGGGGGGGGGGGGAGGATTGGAGAAAAATTGGATCAGATGGGATGGTTGAATGAACTGGTGTTGTTGAAATGGATATGGGTTTGTAAAATAAAGGATTTTTTTATTGCTTAGGGTTTAGGATTTTCTTGGTGGTGCATTCTGTTTGTTTGCTTTTAATGAAATATTAAACAACATCCGTCATGCTTGTGGTCAATTTTGCCGACTCACAGTTTGAATTTTGTTTAAAAGTATATATTTGGCTAGTGAAGTACATACATTATAAAGAAATGAAGTACATAGTTAAATGAATTGAATGCATACATTTTTACGTTTTTTCAAAATGGTTGTATAAGGGAGTAATTAAGGGAAGGACCCCCCCCCCCCCCCCCCAATATATATATATAACAATATTTGAATTACTTTTCCCATATTAGCCATTTTTTAAAGAGGTAAACTATCTTGGTTGGAACTTTTATTATATATTCTTTACTTTTATGTTTTGCAGGAATGGCATCCTCTTCAGATTTGTGGACGAGGGAGTTTAATGAAGCCTCCAAGCTTTCAGATGACGTAAGTGCGAGGTTGGCTGAGAGTTCCTCATTGCCCCCTTCAGGGCCCGAAACTCAGCGACATCTATCCATGATTCGGCGAAAGATAACAATACTCAGGACTAGACTTGACAGCTTGGACTCCATGACATCTTCGCTTCCTAGTAGGCAGCCTATGTATGTGCCCCGATTTCAAATGTGCCCTTTTTATTCCTGCTTCACGTATCACTTCATCTATCTTTTACGTAATGGTCAATGGAAAGTCAATCCACCAAATCAATGTAATGTGTTTCACAGTTGTAAGTTCCCTTTATATAATGATTACCTGCATGAAAATGTTTCCATGTGTGGGCATAGTTCATCTATGTATTTCCATACCTTTCTCCTCATGATTTAGCATAGTCACCAAATCAACATGTTTTTTTTTATGTGGTCGTTAATCATCAATGTGATTTCTTCATTGTTCCATTATCTTTGTACCTTTTAAAGAATTTGATGGTCATTCTTTAGAATATATTGTATTAAATAACTTATTTCATTGTCAGAAAGGAGAAAGAGTTGCACCGACGTCAAGACATGGTTGCAAATCTGAGGTCCAAAGCAAATCAGATGGCTTCAAAATTGAATATGACAAATTCTACAAGCAGGTAGGGATCTGCAGAATGCTTATGTCCTGTATGAAATCGTGTATCATTGGCTGTATATTGGCACAGTTACATCTCTTATTGGCTCAACTTAGGGAAGGGCATTTCTCTCAACAAAAAAAAATTAGGGAAGGGCATTGTGTACTTTGTAGGTTACATTTTCGTCTGTGCTTTCCAGGCTTGGACAAACATTTAAATGGTTACAAATCAAGACACATTATTCGCGCTGTTCTTCATGGTCGTTGTGTTGGATTCTCTAGGATCCAATGTTCGTAGTTTGTAATGTTTTTGGTAAAAATAATGAATTTCAATTGGAAAATGTAGATTGGAGAGCAATCTTCATTGAAACCTCGTGTTTTGAGTTTTCTAGGATTCAATGTTCTTATTTTTCACCCAAATCCCTATTCCATTGACTGCCTAGGTATTGGACAGTGAAATACCTGGATTCTTGAATATTTTTTACAATTTTTAGTTCATTTTGTGGCCCAAATTACCCGTATACACAGACTAAAATAATGATGCCTTCCCAATTTTTAAAAATGTTTTTTACATACATGAGCTTTAGGGCTTAATTTGTAGGTGCATGTTTTCTGGTCACTTAACATTTGATGTTTGCACCTAGTTCATTTCGATTGGGAAATCTGGGACCTTTTATCATACATTTTGATCCCAGATTCTAATTCATGGTTCTGCACAAAAGTCAGGGCTGTTCAATCTCGAACTTAATATTTCAAGTAAGCTGTCCTGATTCCTCACATACTTGGAAATTTTTTCGATGTCCCTTTAAAATATTTGTTTCATGTATCATCCTGTCTCACGTAATTTAAATCTTCAGATGTGCTAGATGCTACATATCATATGAATGATTTAACATTCCTTGTGATTTGCTTGCTCTTTAAAAAATTTGTGGTTCTAAGACTTTTGTCACTGTGCACTGGTTCTGGAAAGTAAAGATTAAATATTTGACTTTGTGAAATGCAGGGAAGACTTGCTTGGAGAAGGTAAAAAATCTCCAGATGATGCTAACAGACTTGCGGGGTTGGACAACTATGGCCTTGTTACCCTACAAAGACAGACTATGACAGGCATGTTGTTTTTTTAAAAAAAAATTTGAAAAGAAGTTGTTTCCATCAATTTTATCAAAATTAATAGACTACAAAAGAGTTAGCAAAAGTAAAACAGCACACCAACAGCATCATGGTGTATCATAAGAAATGGTCACTTTACAGACAAAGGAGTCAGTGTATCATAGATGCTAATATGTTAAGCTGTACTTTCTTTTTGTCTGATGTTGTAGAGCAAGATGAGGGTCTTGAAAAGTTGGAGGAGACAGTCCTGAGCACAAAGCATGTTGCATTAACAATTAACGAGGAATTGGATTTGCACACCAGGCTCATTGTATGCTGTCTCAAAGAAAAGAGAATTTTCATTTCTTCAAGTTCTTATCACATTATATCATCTCAAGCTCTATATTTCCTTCCACAGGGTGATCTGGACCAACATGTGGAATCAACGGACTCACGGCTAGAGGTATTTCATTATACCTATTCTAATCCTTTCTTTAGAACAATGTTCTAAAATGCGACGCTAGTGGGGTGGTGAGCGGTAGCTTACGATTAATCGGCCAGGGGGTTATCAAATTAATTGACCACTTTTTAATTTTATATATGATGGTTAAAATAAAATAAAAAAACAATACAGTAGGGAAGAAAGTCAAGAAACAGAAAAACTTATCAAATTATTAGATTAAACTCTGTTTAAACCCTGCTTAATCCCAGCCTAGCTGCTTTATCCCTGTTTCATCTCGGCTTAATCACAAGGTCGCTTAATCCCCTGGATGAGGCGGGTTAGGCCTGATTCTGCTTAGGCATCTGCGTAATCCTGCTTTTCAGAACACTGATTGAGAAACTTGCCCCCACAGGCATGCAACTCCACGCACCCACACACACAAACAGTATGAAACTGTGAATGTTTGCAGCATGAGGCATCCTTATCCTAAGCCATGCTCAAGAATGAAATATAGTCCTTGAATTGACAGAATCAGCTTCTTAGACATGCTTCCATCCAAGAATCACTACTCCACAATAATTATTAAATATAAGTCTCTTGTAAAGGAAGAGGAAGACATTCTCTTCTACTTCTATATCGTAAATCTTCACTTTGTAAAACTGTTATAGTGTGAGGCTTGAGCTATCTCCTTGTTAAGTATTTCCTAGTTCAAGATGGTTTCATACGTCCAGGTTATCACATAATGAATCAATTGTACATCATGGTTTGATTTTGGATATGTTTTACCTTAAACCTATTTGATGCAGCGGGTACAAAAGAGGCTCGCGATCCTCAATAGGCGGACGAGGGGAGGCTGCAGTTGCATGTGTTTGATGATGTTGGTGATCGGCATAGTGATACTGATTGCGGTTATATGGGCACTGATAAAGTACTTGTGAGTCGTGTGAAGAAAACAAAGAAAGCTATTAAAGTTGTTTTGGTTGTGTTTGTGTGTGCGTGCACACTTCTTGATTCTGAATCTGTGGCATTTTGAGTCCCATTGTGCAAATTTTGTATATCTATGTATTCCATCTGTTGTGAAGAAATGTGTTTCATAAACCTTCCTGTTTGTGAATGTTTCATGACTGCAACTTTGCAACTTATTGAAAATCTGAGTTCAAAATATGTGAAACCTGTATTTTAACATCTAGTTCATCAATGTTGTGTGCTCTGTGATGGTTTTATCTTTCCTCTCACAAAACTTGAGGCGATTGACTTGGTCATTGGAGAGTGGTAGGAAGGCACCACACTGGTACCCTTTGATACAATTTTGCATGTCTTTGTCGCTTTTAATCACCAGTTGGAGAGGTTCTACATCTTGGTAGAACAAAAGATGGAAAGCATGGCGCCATATGGAAAAAAAACTAATATAGTCTCACGAGGCATGTAATTTTTACTTCTATCATTAGACTATATGTCATTTTTATGAAAGTATTTATGTTTTATTACAAGAGGTATATATACCTTTAAAAAAGTCATATATTTTCAAATTGTTTGATTACTGCTCATGCACTGGTTTGGAGGCTCACTCCTTGGAATGTAATATTGTAATTGGCAAAGGAAATAATTGTGATTGGACAATTTAGATCCTCGTTTAAGTGCTAACAAAACCACATTATACATTATACGATTGTATAATAATAATAATAATAATAATAATCATATGGGTTATGTCAGGCTAACCCCACGGCACATAGGGCACTTTTGACACGGCACATTAGTGATATGGCTTATCCTGAGTATAGGCTGCGAAAGCAGCCGCCTATGACCCCTTCCCTAAACTTTCTATATATATGTACTTTTTATATCATCTCATCCCCACTTCAGACATGTTTAATTCCATTTTTGAAATGAAATCGATTAGTATGATGCGTTTACCTTTTTCAAAAAAAAATGACCCCTTCCCTAAAGAAAGCTCACAGATTCTGAAAAAAAAAAACCTTAAATTAAATGTTTGATATTAAAATTTTAAAAAACTCAAAGTTGAATATTTTCCCATTGGTTCAAAATTTTTAATTTACATTTTCTATTTTTTTAAAAATGTAATCGTGGTTGACACTTTTATGCAAAATAATTTTTTTATTTTTAAATTCTTATCCATATCTTTTTTTTCTGTTATATTTTTAGCCTATTCCTATTTTATAAGTTTTTTATTTTTTTATAAAAGAAATGATCTTATCTTTAACAATCAATAAATAAAAACAAATTCCTTGATTTAAGAGATTACTTGTGATTTTTTTTCGTTAAAAAGAAAAACTAGATCAGTGTTTAATTTACATTTTCTTTTTAAATTTTTATTTTTATATTTGTTTTAACTTTGATTTTTGAGAAAATAACCAAATAAATCTCAGAAAAGTTAGAAATACCCAAACCAACCACTTTTAAAAATTATACCTAAAAAGGTCTAATTTCACAATTTTGAAAACTTAAAAGACTAACCCACCCCCCTATGTAGTTAGATCTCTAACATGCCTCTAACCCTTGTTAGGTTATTTTATACCTCTTACATTTGTAAATATATTTCACACATTCCCATGTATAAATTTTTTTTTTACTCTAAATTATTCATCATTAGATGGATTTTGTAAGATGTGTGTTAATATAATTTGAGTTTTTCCTGATACTTCCTTAAACGTTAATGCTTCTTTAAAAAATGAATATGTGCCAATGACACCATAAAAGTGAATAAAGATTTATAATACTATAATATCATCCGCTACATTTAGCCATTCAGGTATAACACAGATTCAAATTATATATAATGATTATACATATTGAAAAATGATAAATAGCATAAGATAAGTCAAATAACAAGGGTTAGAGACACGTTAGAGATTCAACTACATAGGGGGTAGGTTAGTCTTTTGAGTTTTTAAAATAGTGAAATTATATTTTTTTGGGTATATTTTTAAAATTGGCTGATTTGGATATTTCTAACTTTTGAAAGATTTATTTGGCCATTTTCCCTTGATTTTTTATGACTATTATGCAAATAAGTATTATAAATATATAAGACCCCGTTTGGTTCGTGGTAATCTGTGATGGAATTTGATTCCATGTGAGATTACCAGAAAAATTTATAAAATCCAGTGTTTGGTTTGTGGTAATCTGCGATGGAATTTGATTTCCATAGAAATTAAAATTCATGCATATGGGAAAATAGGGTGGTATCAGATTCCCACCCTTTATGGTGGTAATCTCAAATTCCATCAGGAATCATAAATTACATTACCATTATGCCATTTACAAATTAATGAAATTACTATATACATCATTTCTAAAATATATAGTTCTTTTGATTATTTAACTAAAACAATTTGTTATAATTCTTATATGTGATGTAAAAAATCTTAACTATGTATAAAAAATTAATGTATGTTTTTAAATTCAGTTTTTATTTTTATATGTGATGGGTTTAGATATTATTATAATTGGTATAATATTCAACTGATTTAGGAAAATTACTATTATTATATGTTTAATTATATAATTGGTTATTTTATTTATTTACATTCATTAAATATTTATAAAAAAATTTATAAAAAAATTACTCATTTTTTTAGTATTGTGATATAGACAAAAATATAAATTTTGTTATGAAAGGGATTGAAGAGGGTTACGAAGGAACGAGAAGACTGAGTAATTCAATTTAAAAGAAGCACCAAACTCACACTTTATAGTTTACACTGAGCAATGAGGGAGCGAGTTTATAAGTTCAGAGAGACAAATATATCTAATAGTAAAAGTATTTATAAAAAAATTAATAATTTTTTCTAATATTGTGATATGGGTAAAAAATAAATTTTGCAAGTATATATAATAGTTAGGGTATTTTAGACATTTAAATCAAATTCCTTTTAATTTTCCATGTATGAACCAAACAATGGAAAATAATTCCAAAGAAAATTCTACTAACGAACCAAACAGTCTGATGGAATCAAGATTCCTGGTAAACTGATTCCTGGTAAACTAATTCCGGAAAATGAAAACCGCAACAAAATTACAACCTAGATGAACCAAATAAATTATTAATTAAAACCTATAATTTAAGTCTAAGCCCAAGACTTAATTACCTATCCATAATTATTAGGTATAAATTTTTTATACCCAACAATCAAAAATTCATCTATATATATCATTACCTAAGAAGAAGATTAAAAACTTATTTACAATAAAACCAGACATTAAAAGACGAAACCAAAAAAGACAAAAATCCAGAAATTCAAAATAATAATAAAATAACAAAAATTCATAAAATAATATACAACATCCTTTTTTTTAAAAAAAAAGATAAACTATTAATTAGTAAAATTTAAAAATAAATAAATCTTATTAAGTATACGCATAAATCATAACCCTAGTATTATTAAAAACTTAAATTTTAGAAATCTGAACAAAGATCTAATCTTTAATATAAATAATAAATCGAAACTCTAAGTTTATGAAAACTAAAAATTTTAAAAATCTAATATAGATATAATAAAAATAATAATAGATCAAAACCCTTGTTTTTATAAAATCATAAGAATCTAACAACATAAACATATACATATTAAAACTCTAACTTAATCAAAAACTAAAAATCCCATAACATAAAAATATATTTAATCCTTAAAATAAATAATAAATCACAATTCTATTTTTATTAAAATCTTAAAAATCAAAACACAAACATTGATCTAATAAATAATAGGAAAATCAAAGGATAAAAAGAAAAAGATTAAATATCTTTTTTTTTTATCTCTCTCTCTCCCTCTCTCTCTCTCTCTCTCTCTCTGCCGAATAGACACGGCAACCCAGAATAAATACACGGTCGCCCATACTTTGATATCTAAACCTAACAAAAATTATAAAATGATCCCTGAATGTTTTATATTTACAAATAGGTCCCTATCCGAATTACAGAGAGGTCCCTACAGCATATTACAAGAAATTCACAATTCAAAACTGGGTCCCTCAAAATCAATAACAATGAAATCTCAAAACTTAATCTTTTGAGCTTCAATATTAATGAGATTGTAACCATTTAAGATCTTGAAGATCTTAAAAAGAAAAATATATAAAATTTTCAATATAACAATTAGTATTTCAAATTATAAATTAAAATGGGCTCATAAGGATACACTAAATTGGTCAAATCTTAAAAATACACAAAACACACTAATTTTAATTTAAATATCTTATTTATATATTTAAATTAAATATATAAATAAAAATGCATAGGTGTTACATACTTTCCCCCTTTAAGAATTTAGTCCTCTAAATTCAGGGGATAACACAAAATAAAAGATATATGGCATCCAATTATAACAATCATCCAACCAACAGTTGTAAAAGTAGTCTTACAATTCTAACCCATAACATCAATACAATCATTTTACTAGTAGTGTAATAATCCCCTCTACCGTGGGGGTTTGTGCCTTACGAGGCGGTTGTCCAACCCTATGGCTGATAGGTGGGGACTGGGTTTGGACTACTGGGGCTGCACAACGGGAAATCCTGTTGTGGCGGTCAATCAGAAGTTGATACGTAGTGCAGTCTCCGTACGAAAGGCTCGTACGGAGCTCTGGACTCAGGCTCTGCAACATCATGTCAATTTCTTGACATTCTGTGAGTTGCAGGCCGGTTCGGTGGACAAGGGTGCGCCACCGAGACACGTATTGTTCGAATTCCTCCCTAGGCATCATTCTCTCTGCGGTTAAATCCGAAATAGAGGGGGTCCTAATCCTCTGGTAACCGTAGCGGCCCAAGAATTTCTCGCTTACAGCCGAGAAATTCGACAAGTGATCTACAGGGAGGGTGGAGAACCATTGTAGTGCTTCTCCTTCCAATGATTTCTGGAAGAGGAAGACTAGTAGAGGTTGATTATCTAGAAACGGGTGTGCGTCTAGATAAAAGGCAGTTAAATGAATGTCTGGGTCTCCACGACCGTTGTACCGGCGGAATTTGGGGACTTTGAATCCCTCCGGTAGGTGGACTGACGGGATTTGTCTCAGGTTATGTAGAGACATGTGCTTGGGGGCGGAGGGACCAGTCTCGGAGAGGATTCTCCGGATGGTTTCGTCCAGTGTTTCTCCCCTGGGAGGGCTTCCTAGCGGTCCCGGGTTTGGGGTGGCCTGGTAGGGGCCTGGGGTGGAAACGGCTGGGAATTTTGGATTTACGGGGAAAAGGGGGGCGAATGAAAAAATGCTCGGATTGACCGAGCAGCTGGGTGTGGATGGGGCTTTGGGAGTGGATTTGGGGGTTTCGACAGGGGTTTCCTGTCTCAAGGTCTTGGCATGACGGTAGTCAGTGAGGTCATGAAACATGTCCTCTACCGTTTGATACCCTAGACTAGCCATCCTTTCCTCTAGATGGGTCAGGAACTGTGTGGCCTGACCCTCTTGGTGATTCTTTTCCTCTAATATCTCCTCTTCTATGTGGGATTCCATGACGTGGAGTGGGGATGAATGCAGATTGAAAGCAGTAAATAAAGCAGTAAAGGATTGCGCAGCTGTGTGCGACTTACGAAAGCAGTAAAGGATTGCGCAGCTGTGTGCGGCTTACAAAGCAATAAAGGATGTTATAATGCACAGTAGAAGAGGATTTAATTCAAGGAGTGAGAAACTCTAACCTTCCTAGAGGGTTGATAGCATTCTAGTCAAGCTTGTAAAAGGGGGCAGAAGAGGATTACCTTTTGTTGTTTTTCACGAGGGAGGTCCCACCGTGATCGCCAGATTTTGTCGGTATGTAAAACTGGGGGTTCTGCGAACTTGGTCCTGGTCCGTCTCGCTACTGATCAGGTCACCGCCCGGAGAGTCGTTCTCGAGCCGCCCGACAGCTTCTCAGAAAAGACGGGGTTTGTGTGATCGCCACCTGCTTTCTCAAAAAAAGCAGGAAAATTTGGTGTTGGATTTGATCGCCTACGTGGGGAGTTTGTGGGGTCTCCGCTCTGAGACACGGATATACCGTACACAGAGGTGAAAAATAGGTAATCCTATTCTGCTTCCGGGCTTGACTAAAGGAGTCTTGGGACAAAGGGGTGTGGATAAGGGGACGGCTAGTGGGATCAAGCCGTCTGGGGAGGGGCGGCTACTAGGGTTTAGCCGTCCTGGGCCTGGTTTGGTTTGGGCAGAAATTCGGTAGGCAATGGGTTTGGTTTTGGGCAGAGGCTAAGTTAGGTTTAGCCCGGGTTTCTGGAGTGTGGAATGAGAGGGTGTTTTTGTGTAGGGAATGGGTGTTTTCTCTCACAAAAGAGGCTCTCTCTCTCTCTCTCTCTTGGGATTTCTAGTGGTGGAAGGGTTTGAGGATGGTGGATTGGTGATTGAAGATTGTTGTGGATTTTTTTGTTTTTTTTGTATTTGGGCTTGGGACCCCTCTATTTATAGTAAAAGAGAGGCAGGGAAATATCCCGGGGGTAATGGAGTGGGTTGGCTTCGATTAGACCCCTCATTAATTCTCTGGTTCTTCTGTCAGGACCAGGTGAAAGGCGGCTAGTTCTATCTAGCCGCCCAGGATGGGGCGGCTACTTCCTGGTAGCCGCCCCCATCATGACCTGCCAAACGTCCCATCTCTGACAAGCGGTGGCTTGGGTCGGTTACTTGGATTGGTCCGGCCAAGAGAGGACGGCTAAAGGTCATGACCCGCCGCAATGATCAGCATTTATTGCTGCTTTATGTCTCATCCAGGGGACTGGTCCAAAGTCGGCCAGGGGGCGGTTAGGGGGGTGGCTAGTTCAAACTAGCCGCCTGGTATGGGGCGGCTAGTTAGATCTAGCCGCCCCTTGCCAGGGACACAGGGTTTTTGGGTCTTAGGGTTAGGGTTTCTGGTTTTAGGTCTAGGTAAATGCTAGGGTTAGGTTTAGGTTTAGTTTTAGGGTTTCCGGTTAGGGTTTCTGGATTTAGTTTAGGGCTAGGGTTAGGGTTTCCGGTTTCCTGAATTTTGGTTCTCTACTAGATGTCCAAAAGTGGGATATTTTCGGGTGTTACTTGAAGTATTTCTGTCTTTCTGGACGGTCAAAATTGGGGTATCTACACTATGAGGAGACTTTCGCTCCCGTTGCTCAGATGACTACTGTCTGCACCCTTCTTGCAGTTGCTGCTGTTCGTCGTTGGCCTCTCTTTCAGATGGACGTGAAGAATGCCTTTCTTCATGGTGATTTATCTGAGGTTGTTTATATGCAGCCACCTCCAGGTCTCAACACTCCTCCTCAGCATGTCTGTCGTCTTCGACGGGCTACATATGGTCTCAAACAGGCTCCTCGTGCCTGGTTTGAGCGTTTTCGCAGCGTTATTCTAGCAGCTGGTTTTCTTGAGAGCTTTCAGGACCACTCTATGTTTGTGCGATCCTCATCGGAGGGCCAGGTTATCCTTCTTCTATATGTTGACGACATGATTATCACTGGCGATGACTCCGCCGGTATTACTCTGGTCAAGAATCACCTCAGTCGACAGTTTCAGATGAAAGATCTCGGCATCCTTCGCTACTTCCTTGGTCTCGAAATTGCACAGAGTGATCGTGGGATTCTGCTCTCTCAATAGAAGTATACGGCTGACATTCTCGAGCGAGCTGCCCTCTCAGACACTCGCAGTGCAGATACTCCTCTTGAGCTTCATGTGAAGCTTCGTCCTACAGATGGTGAGCTCCTTTCAGACCCAACTCGGCACAGACAGATTGTTGGTCAACTTGTGTATCTTTGCATCACTAGACCTGACATAGCTCATGCCGTCAGTATTGTTAGTCAGTTTGTCTCAGCTACTCGATCAGTACATTATGGTGCTCTTATGCGTATTCTCAGATATTTACGCGGTACTATCACCAGATCGATCTATCTGTCATCCTCTTCACCTCTGATTCTCAGGGCCTACACTGATGCTGATTGGGCTGGAGATCCGACCACTAGACGCTCCACCACTGGGTTCTGCATATTTCTTGGAGATTCCATCATTTATTGGCGCAGCAAGAAACATGAGGTTGTTTCACTATCCAGCACTGAGGCTGAGTATCGAGCCATGGCCATCACCACCAAGGAGATTGTTCATCTTAGACGTCTCTTGGTGGACCTAGGAGTTACTATGACTGGTCCTACTCCTCTTCATTGTGATAACCACTCTGCTATTCAGATTGCCAGTAATCCGGTTTTTCACGAGAGGACCAAACATATTGAGATCGATTGTCACTTCGTTCGTCAGCACTTTCTTGCAGAGACATTATCGCTTCCGCACATCTCCTCTGCCGAGCAGCTTGCTGATTTCTTTACGAAGTCACATCCAGTTCCTCGATTTCAGTTTCTCCTTCGCAAACTCACTTTGTATGATCCACCGTGAGTTTGAGGGGGGCTGTTAGATTATATGTGTTATCACATTATGTGTGTAGTGCATTACACGTGTAACTCCTATTCATTTGTCTATATAAAGGGATTTAACCCTAAGTGGAATCCAAGGATTCCCATTATTCCATTCTCTCTTCGTAACAGTACTAAAAGAATTTAAAGCTCATTCCATTTAATATATAGCATAATAAATTTGTAAGTCATGTAAAAAAATATATAAAGTTACATTGTAGTAAATTAACGTAACAAATATGTAGAGAGTTTAATTAAGAAAGATCTAGTAATTTCTTTATTTTTGAATTATTAAGATTTAAATACATTGATTTTCTTAAATTTGATTTTGAAAACTTAAAATATAATTATAATTTATATAAATCTAATTTGAAATCTTTCATTTAAATAAATAAAGAAATAAACATGAGTAACAGCTAAATTTATCGCAAGTTAAAAACATATATGTATATAAAAATATGGGTCACTTCTCCTCTAATAAGAAGTTAATATATTTAGGCTCAAGGGTAACCAAAATAATCAAATTAAATTTTTTATTATTATTTTATAGAGACTAATATAATCTCAAACTTAAGACCTAAACTTCACAAGCTAACTAAATATAGGGTTATAGAAAATCAAGAATAAGATCACTAGAAAACATGATGTCATGATCAGGAGAAGATAAAACAATTCATCTGGAAATATTCAGGAAATTCAAAAGCACTAGGAGTTACACTAACTTAGGCATTCAAGTCGATAGTAGTATCCACAATAATGGATAAATATCCTTAACACCGCTTATCTAATAACCTCTAAGCATGAAAAGAAGAGACGTATATGATCGGATATGATCCACCAAAACCCCCAAAGTGGAACGGTTGTTGGCCAGGAATACAAAAGGCCACAATTTTTGAAAAATAATCAACACTTGTGTGGAACGCTAACAACAAATTCATGCCAAAGATAACATTGAAACCAAAAAATATCAAGAATGAAGAGATTAGTAAGCATCTAATGCTCATTGATCTGAACCAAGCAAGAGGGAAAACAAACCTTGGTGACAACTTGTTCACCAACGACAATGGTTATGTGAAGTGTAGACATCGAGATTATAAACTTTACTAAGAGTTTTGTAAATATGAAAAAGTGAATGAATGTGCGGAACCCTAAAAAGAACATACGGTGAATGACCAGAATAGAGAGAACACTACAATCCCTTATTGTCATAAAAAAATCCTAAATGAAATAACAAACATCACAAATAATAAAACTTTTTTTTTCTCCCTAGGCACAAACCCTAACTTAGGCTCCGACAGGACGTGGCTCTGATACCATCTGTAACGCCCCACATTTACCTAGCCGTTTATCGGACGGTAAATGGGTCGCTACTAAATTTAATCCAATTACAAAACCAAAATTTGCAGCTTTTTTTCCCTCTAATATGATACCAATATAATATAAATATAATAAAACCGATAATAATAAAATAAATAATACCAACGGTTTTAAATCATCAATGACTTTATAATATATCAGAGTTCTTTTTTTGCGGAGACAAGATACTAAAAAGAAAATACATAACAAACTACCCATGTAGGAGCCATCTAAACTAAACAAACATAAATAGTCAGTCGTAACTAAAATTTACTCTCGAACCACTACCTCGGAGCAATTTTTGAAAGACACGAAAAGTCCAAACTTCATCTTAATCCTCAGAATACGCAATACCTGATTATAAAACAACCAGCCCATATCGAATAAGGTGAGTGATTAACTCAGTTAATAAGTCTACCGATAAATTACCTTACGTGACAATATATATAAAAATAAAGTTTTATGAAAATTAGAATTTTATTTAATAAATCTTTTATTTTATTAAATCAATTTAAAATCATGATTTTTTAAAAAAAGAATATTTTAATGCGCACGTGGCCCAATCCTTGGCCCACATCAGAGAAATCATGAGAGTTAAAAAAATATCATTATATATATATATATATATATATATATATATATATATATATATATATATATATATATATATATATAGGAATGATAATATGCGGCCGACCGCACGGTGCGGCATCGACCTCGTTCGTCCGATCGCAGGTTCATCGCATCCAACGGTCGACGTGAATCGCACCCGACCGTCCGATGCGATGGACCCGTGATCGACGGCCCGTGGTCGATGCCGCACGGTGCGGCCGACCGCAGCATATCGCCCCTCTATATATATATATATATATATATATATATATATATATATATATATATATATATATATAATAAGAATTTTCTTTTAAAAATCAAATTAAATTCATGTAAAACATCAGAGAAATCATGAGAATTAATAAAATATAATTTTAATGCAATCACGTGGCCCAATCCTTGGTCCACGTCATAGAAATCATGCAGCTTAAATGATATGACCGAGTAGGGTTCTCAATCGGAAGAACTGTTCCCCAAAACAGGTGTGACAAGCCCCAAGTGACTAAATCACTCAAAAAGCTCCCTCGAGGAGACGTCGGATCTAGAAGACACTGATGGGTCGCCGCTGCCATCAGTACGAGAACACCAGCACAGGATGCCCCGGTTGCTGCAGACTCCAAACAAAGGAATCCGCCGTTGTAAGGAATGCTTTACCACATCCCTCACCGATCTTGGGACTCTTCGAGTCCTAGACCTTCCTCCCCAAAGGCGAAATACTACGGGGGGATTTATTCCAGAAAATATGTCATGATATGCATCTTGATAAAATCTCCTAGGACTAGATTGTCTCAACTAGTCCTAAATTTTTCTAAAAGTCTAGAAATGAAAATCTTTAATCCAAATGTTATTTCGAAAACATAAGCATAAAAAATATATTATGTTAATTCTTGAAACATGAATAGCATAATTCATGCTATTTTAAATGACAAGACGAAAGAATTAAATCATGCAACTTTATTCAGTAAGAAATGCAATTTGGTCAATATATAAAATATCAAATCATGCAAAATAATCATAATATAAATGCATGGATATCACATAATATCATACAAATATAATGAACACGGAAATTCAACGATGTAGAGAAAAACTCACATAAAATAAATCAATAGGCCTACTCATATCGAATGGACCCTAGGTCCGGAGAATGAAAACCGCAACAAAATTACAACCTAGATGAACCAAATAAATTATTAATTAAAACCTATAATTTAAGCCTAAGACCAAGACCTAATTACCTATCCATAATTATTAGGTATAAATTTTTTATACCCAACAATCAAAAACCCATCTATATATATCATTACCTAAGAAGAAGATTAAAAACTTATTTACAATAAAACCAAACACTAAAAGACGAAACCAGAAAAGACAAAACAGAAAAGACAAAAATCCAGAAATTCAAAATAATAACAAAAATTCATAAAATAATATACAACATCCTTTTTAAAAAAAAATAAACTATTAATTAGTAAAATTTCAAAATAAATAAATCTTATTAAGTATACGCATAAATCATAACTCTAATATTATTAAAAACTTAAATTTTAGAAATATGAACAAAGATCTAATCTTTAATATAAATAATAAATCGAAACCCTAAGTTTATGAAAACTAAAAATTCTAAAAATCTAATATAGATCTAATAAAAATAATAATAGATCAAAACCCTTGTTTTTATAAAATCATAAGAATCTAACAACATAAACATATACATATTAAAACTCTAACTTGATCAAAAACTAAAAATCCCATAACATAAAAATATATTTAATCCTTAAAATAAATAATAAATCACAATTCTATTTTTATTAAAATCTTAAAAATCAAAACACAAACATTGATCTAATAAATAATAGGAAAATCAAAGGATAAAAAGAAAAAGATTAAATACCTTTTTTCTCTCTCTCTCTAACCCCTCTCTCTCTCTCCCTCTCTCTCTCTCTCTCTCTCTCTCTGCCGAATAGACACGGCCAGTGGCGGAGCCACCGTAGGACCAGGGGGGGCATGTGCCCCCCCTGGAATTTTTTTAATTATTTTAATATCCTTTTAATTTATTTCTAGGTCGTTTTAATTTTTTGTGATAAGTTAATTTTAATTAGAGTCCATAGATCATAGGTCCCACCTATATATAAAATTACCTAACAACAACTACTCACAACTAAATAAAATAAAATTAAAACAACCATCTATTATCCATCTGGACCATCCATGTGTATGGTGTGCACTCACCCCTTCTTTTAATTAACCTTCCCCCCTCCACATAACACAAAAATCATTTTTAATTCTCATTTTTCATTTACCCACAAACAGCTATAGAGGCATGTATTCCACTTCTCAGCGTCTTCACCTAGGTGTCCATCTTAAAAAAATAAATTTTTGAATATCTTTTTTTCTTTTTCTTTTTATATCTCAACTGTTCCTAATATTAATCTTCATCTCTAAATAATTTTTACTTTTTGTTCAATTAAATGTCTCACAATTGTTATTAATTTATTTAAAGTTTAAAATATTTGTAGAAATATCTAAAATAATCAAATCATTCAACATTTTCAGAATATGAAACCACATCGAAGTCAAATTTAAAAGTATGTATTGCTTATTAGATTTATGTTTTGACATTTTATTTTATGAATTATCAATATGAAATATGATATATCGTTTTAAAATATGATAATTATTTTTTATAATTATTCATTTATATGTTTTTTATGAGTGTCTTTATTTCATTTTATACATATTTTTAATCTATGCTATTGAAATAAAAAAAAACATAATGATATAATTTTAAAAAATATTTATATGATCACATTAGGTCCCCCTTCATAAAAATCCTGGCTCCGCCACTGGACACGGCAACCCAGAATAAATACACGGTCGCCCATACTTTGGATATCTAAACCTAACAAAAATTACAAAATGATCCCCGAATGTTTTATATTTACAAATAGATCCCTATCCGAATTATAGAGAGGTCCCTACAGCATATTACAAGAAATTCACAATTCAAAACTGGGTCCCTCAAAATCAATAACAATGAAATCTCAAAACTTAATCTTTTGAGCTTCAATATTAATGAGATTGTAACCATTTAAGATCTTGAAGATCTTAAAAAGAAAAATATATAAAATTTTCAATATAACAATTAGTATTTCAAATTGTAAATTAAAATGGGCTCATAAGGATACACTAAATGGGTCAAAACTTAAAAACACACAAAACACACTAATTTTAATTTAAATATCTTATTTATATATTTAAATCAAATATATAAATAAAAAAATGCACAGGTGTTACAGATATGATCCGATTTGCCCTTATATTTTCATTAAGAAATCAGAATCCGGATTTGATATTATTACAATATATATTAATGATTTGAATCTGTTAGGGATTCCAGAAGAGCTTGTGAAAATTGTGCTAAAAGAAAGAATTTGAAATGAAAAATCTTGGAAAAACAAGACATTGTCTCAATATACAAATCGACCATAGTAAAGAATTTCTGAGGCACTTTACTATGTATAAATATTCATCCATTAAGTTCTTTTATAAATGTCAGGTCATTTGGCCCAAATAAGGACTATTTTTTTTCCCACCCGACCAAAAGAAAATAATGAGTATCTTCTTGGTCTTGAAATATCATACGTTAGTACAAATAACATATATAAGTACAATAAGTGTTTTATTATATTTTGCACTAGCTATTAGACTTGACATTGTATTTTTAATTAGCTTGTTAGCCAAGTTTTATTCTCTATGAAGACGTTAGTATTGTGAAAGCACATTTTTTTTATAAAATAACAAATATAGTTTTATTCTATTTAAAATGATTTTCTAATGGTTAAATATAATTCAACATTCATCGTGAAGATAATATTACATGTATAGCATGACTTAAATGAGGCTTCATCAAAGATCTATTCACCAAAGCATTACCAACCGCGACGTTTAAGAAACTGAAGCAAAACATTGAATGCGTCGACTCGAAAATCTTCATGCTAAAAACAGAGGGGGTAATTTAATTCAAAATATTTGCGTATTGTACTCTTTTTCCTTCGACCATGTTTTTCCCACTGGGTTTTTCTGACAAGGTTTTAATGAGACAATACGAAAACATACACTAGAATATTGTACTTTTTTTCCTTCGCTAAGTTTTTATTCCACATGGTTTTTTCTTAGCAAAGTTTTAACGAAGCATATTCTTGTGTAAAGGTCATTCAAGGGGGAGTGTTGTAAATACATGCATATAGGAGAGTTGTACATACATGCATATGAATATGCATGTAATTATAGGTGCATGTAATTTTGGATGACCTCTTGGCACATGTATACATTAATGTGTGATATTAATTGTAAATTCATGTATATTGTAAATACATGAATGAGATATTATGGTTGTTATCCCCCTATAAATAGAGGGCTTGTCAAACATCAAAGGCATGGAAAATGAAATAAGCAGTTCTTGAATAATACTTTCTCTACTCCTCTTGTGTTCCAAATTATCTTGTGTTTGTTTTGTGTTTCAATCTCTTTCTCTTTTATTTTATAACAAAAATATATATAACAGAAAATAGGTTGTCCGTAACATCATCCTAAATATAGAGAGTTATCATTTTATGAAGGGGAAGGGCCCATCTAGAAGACTTCATCATCTCATGTCCGTGCCAACCAATAAATATGAAACACTCAACCTATTTTACATTCAATATGTGATCTGTCCATGTTTTTCATTTTTTTAATAATCATGCCAACCAATAAATATGAAACACTCAACCCACTGTCCATGTTTTTATTTTTTAATAATCATATATTTCATATACAGTTCAAAATACACATTGAAGTATATACATTGTAAGAAGATTTATATACCTCATTAAATTTTTTTGGAAAAAATCTTCTTAACTCGCTGAAATCTTCTTGAAATCACAAAAAGTTCATCTAAAATAAAAAAATCAATCTAGGTTCCCATAAAGTGTATATGGTTAAAGGATTTAGTCTCCCGGTCAAGAGTATATTGAAATAAGTCGTTAAAAACTTACTAAAATTGAATTCGGTCCCTAGAAATTTTATAAAATCAGATTTAATTTTTTGTAAGACAAAAATACTCCTGTCATTTTTTAACATCCCCATTTCTCAAAATGTCATCCTCATCTGTAAAAAAAATATCTATCGAACCTCATTAGATCTACAAAACTGAGTCATTTTCAACATTTTCACCTCCTCAATCTCATTACAGAGATTGAACAAAAAAAATTACAACTTCATGAACCCATTACAAAATCAAATAAAACAATTTAAAAATCAAATCAAAATTCTATAATACATTCTCAACTCAAAATTACTAGCAATAAAAAGCATAACACATTGATTATAAAACTATAATTTGTTTAATAAAATTTAAATAAGTCTATATATTTTAGATAATCACATACATTATTAGTGATTTTAAAAAGATTTCAAGGAGTTAAAACGATTTTTAAATTTCATAGGACTTTTTTCGACTTTCATAAGTTTTCATGAAGTTATATTGGTTTTTTCTAACAAAAAATAAATAAATTTTAAAATGGTATAATATTAATTTACCATGCATGGTTAGGGTCAACTACACATTTGATTAATTATAGGAACTAAAATAAATATTATCTACTAAGATAAGGATCTAAGGAATTTATCAATTTTACAGAGACTTTCTAATTTTCATAAGTTTCTAGAGAGTTACATCTATTTTTTATTTTTATTTTTATTTTTTTACTAAAAATGAATTCATTCAACTCGTGTATTTACTATCAAAATGTAAACTATTTTTAAAAAATAAAAACATGTATAATCTGGGTTTTAAACTATAAAAATGACCAAGTCTAACATTCTCTCGTATATTTACTTTTATAAAAAGTGAAATATATCCCTATGAATTAAATAGTATAATTCATAAAAAAAATTGAAATTTTTTATAAGACAGACCTGTCAGTCTGACGGGCCGGATCGGGCTGTGCTGGCCCATTAAACATCTCTACAGATACCAGAACAGGACCTTTTTTTAAAAAAAAATAGACCTAGAACAAAATTGAGGAAATAAAATATCAGAGGTAGGATGATATTTTAAGGTCGTGATTGTTTCAACATGGTTTACACCAAAAATATAAATACATAATGACAGTTCAATAAGGAAAGCATTAAAGAGTTTCCATGTCAAACAGTGGCCACAGAGCAACCATAATAATCACTTGTCAAAAGTGCATCCCATGATTTGGTTTATTATTTCTAAATGTCAAAAAAAGGGGTAAAGCTATGTATTCAAATAAAGGTTTTACTACTTCCAGCTGAGTCGAGTTCGTTCTCCGGCTGCAAGCGTCTCGATAATTGATCACAGCATGTGCAGCTGCATCTGTATCAAATGATTCAATGCAACAACACATTAGCTATTGCTGTTATTGTTGTAATATATGCTATGTTCTTGATAAGTAATGGTTACAATAAAAACAGTGTGTCTGGGGAATTAAAGATAATTCCATGTGTCAGGTCTCAAAAGTACCTTTGGTCTTCTGAACCAGATTAAGGTTGTCCATGGCTTTTGCTAGTGGAGTGACGCGTCAAGCGCTTTTTGCCAGGAGTCAGGTGCTCATCCTGCAATAAAGAGGTTGCGTAAGATGAATGAATTTAAAATATGAGATTATTATTGACCATGAAGCCATACGAGAATTTCCATAATAAAAATAGCTTAAGAGTCAACCTAAGCAATTTAAATAAACTAAAAGTTTTGCTCAGATTGGGGGAGGCTTAAATTACTCTCTGCACTGATGGTAGAACAAAATAACCTTAAAACATGTTCATGTGCCTATTGAGACCAACCATAAATAATACCTGATTTAGTATTTTATACGTCTCGCGAAAATTTCCTCCTACCTGCATTGTGTTGTTATATTTATGGCTGATCCAAAAGGAAAATTTCTTCTTCCACAGGAATCCAGTTCTGATAAATTCCATGAAAAGGAGAATCAAGGAAATTTTGCTTGGGCTGCCCAAAAATAGCCACATTAAAGGAGGATTCCTAATGTCATTTAATTGTGTTCCAGCATAAGTAAAATAAAAAGGTCTACTGGCCCTTAATGAATTCTATAGGCCATTAAACTTTAGCTCGCATTCTACTCTCTTCCAACTTTTGACTATCGGTGTGAAATAACAAAAAAAATGATAAATATATCACAAGCATGTATAAATTTCCTAACTAAATGCATAGTATGGAGGAGGGACATGAGGAATTTCATGGAAGAAAAGGGGGAAATAACAGAAACCAACCTTGTATAAAGATGCTGCAGATTCAGATTCCACTGTCTGGTTGGGAACATGACCTGATGACTGGAAGGCATGTAGGGCATCCAGCGTAAGCTGCCATCCCGAAAGAGCAATGGTGGACGAGATGGAATTGGAGCTTCCACTGCTACAGCCGGCAGCAGCGACATTTCCATTCACCCATGGGCAAAATGGGTTGTGATGCTTTATGGGATCAAATTTTCCAGGTTCTTCACACTCGGTTTCTCCATTTGCTAGAACTGATTAATAAAGATGTGTTTGGCAATGGATTGCAAGAATGAAATCAATATTAACCTTTAAAAAGTAAACAGTAAGGGAAGATAACGACAAGAACGAATGATTGCCGAGAAATGGAAGGGTACACATTTTCACATGTGCATCTAGCAAAAATTTGGTCATGTTATATTAATCCACAAGCCAGCAGGGCTGGATCAAAAATCTACAGATACAAGAATGTCATTTATGAAAAATGAGATTAAGTGGACATTATAGCAGATTATATTATAAATCAGCAAAATGGTGAGAAAAAATAAGAGAGATGTTTCTCACAAGTAATGATTTATAAGAGCAGTTTTAGACAGGGAAAGCATATTTTTTAATTTTCTCAAGTAGTGTCAGGAGAGAGAAATATAACTGAACATTTTTAGCTACAAGTGGCATAAGTCAAGTTCCAACTCAACCTAGTGAATCAACTGACATATAGCTAACTGGTTTGAAAAGGAAACTTGTAAAAGTGCACAAAATCAATTGATCGGAAAGAAATTACCCATGCGATTCGTTGCAACATAATCAGACTCCTGATATAAGCAGTTCTCTGTAACTGAAACCCTTTCTTCTTGCATCACCTCTTTCTTGGAGGCTGCATGACCTGATTTTATTATAGCATTGCAAGAGAGAGATGGATGAGCACTATTTTCATTGCCTATAGTGTGGCTTGTCTTCTCCCCACTTTCAACAGACTCTCCTTTCATTGAACAGTAAACTTTCGAGCCACTGTCTGCCCTTGCTACGGAACGAGACATCATATCCTGACTATCACCATGGGGATCCTCCCTATCCACTTCTTCTGGAACAAACTCGTCCATGAGCCCTGGATCAGGAGCAGATTCACCGGTTTGTCCCTGATTTTCAATGACTTCAGCTACTGGCTCAGCATCACCAACGACACTATCCCCCCTGTGAACAGAAACATCAACCCCGTGAATTTCAGCCTCGTGACTAGCACCCATACCGACGCTTCCACCACTTATTCCAAAGCTCAATCCATCCCTTGCAGGAGCAGTCACAGTCTCCGCATTCAATATCTCACCTTCATTCACACTACTGGCCCCCTTCTCTCTTGCAGCAGTTTGGAAACAGACACTCTGCTGTGCTAAATTACTATAGTTCAATTCAGATGCATCATTGATGTCAGGGTTTCTAACCACAGCAGGGGAGGCAAATTGAACATCGTCTACATCCCCTGGATGGTTCTCAACACTCTCCATCGAGTCATCATCTGCACCATGACATATTGTATCCATCGCGATAACAGAAGATGCCCGAGCAGAGTCCCTGTTGGAGGGGGCGGCCCCAATATTTTGATAATTTTCTTGCCTGAAAGGCACAGCCCTATTGATATCAAGATCTATTTCAAATCCTAGGGAACGGCTTGGACCGGCCCCTGAAGAGCCAACTCTGCCAGATGAATGGTATGAATCAAAGATATCAAAACCCCGTGCACGCTTTGAAGACCCACCCAGGTATTCACTATGGTCATCAACTTCATCGCCATCTTTGTCGGTAACGGTCCCTTCGATACTGTCAGCCTGATTCATCCTGTTCAGTGGTCTGTCAACTGTGCTCCCACCTTCCTCTGCACTCCTTTTCCGAGTGCTGGGACCCCGAGATTCATATGAAGCCGCACGGTCACCAACCTCACTGCCAGCAGGCTGACCAATCATCAGATCCCTTCCCATGGCTCCATCGTTGAAATTCTCCATCATCTCTGGCATGCCAAAATTAGAAGAAGATGGCAATCCTCCAGCCATGGTAAGATTTAAATCCACGCCTGCATTTGACAGAGATTTTGCCTCCTGTGTCGTCTCTGCTTCGTCACGTGCATCTGTCTGTTCTTTCTCCATACCATCAGCAGCAACCCATCCACTGATCCCACTAGCAGCACTCACTCCACGTGTCAACGTGATTTTTTTGCCAGTGTCTGTAGTGTCGATGTGGTTGGGAGTGAAGTGAGCGGGGCGAGGTGCTGTGAGGAAGTCCCAGACTCTCACTGTGGCTCCACATAAGCTACAGTCAAGTAATGGGGACCTCGTGTCACTCCTAGCATCCTGCCAAGGAGCTTTTTTCTTTCCGGCATCTCTTTTTCCTGTAGCAGACAAGGCATTCTTCCGCAATCCCAGGTCCTGTGAAGCACAAAATTTGTCAGGGGTAGGGCCGGTCGAGCATGCATTTTTCGCTGATTGGGCAGAATGTTCTTCACAGTCCTGCACATTTAGAAGCCATCTTGGTTCCCATCCACACAAGCTTATCAGCTTCTGAGCCTGTGCAGGATAAACAGATACTACATGATCAGAACATCATAGTCATGTATGTAAGCACAAAAGCACTGATGACATGTAAGCCTTTTTCACTGTACTAATCGACATACCTGGGAATAAGTGCATGAGACATCCCCATGAGAGGATTCTAGTGCTGCTGCCCTAAGACCTAATTCTCCACATAAGAAAGCAAGCGATTGGGCTAAGAAATTATCAATTTGTGCATCCCTAGAAAGCCTCATTTTCTCAATTGCAGATGAAGCTATAACAGGAAGGGTTAAAAACTGGAAAAGCCCATCACATCGGTCCTTGAAACCTCCAACCAGGGCAGATGGGGGAGTTGGGGGGAACTGCACCAGGCTGTCAGCACAACAGTTTCCTCTCCAAGGACATGTAGTTCTGTGGCATGAATCAAGCTGCTCATGAAACGCTTCCCCAGCTCTATTGACTGCAAAAAAACAGATCATAAGAGACAGAAATTGGCTCTGTATTTGGAGGGTTTTAGAATTAGATGGTTCCAAAAAAATTGAGCATAGGAAGACAATATAAGTATTGTTGATTGACCAGAGAAATGCAACTTGTAAGAAGACTAATGCAATTGAATTGTGAAGTAAATAATAAGTTGCAAAATGCGGTCATGGTTGATCCTACAATAAAAAGTTTCATATTCAACAGAAACAAAAGTCATCAACTGTTCAAAAAGCAAATAACCAATGATGGGGAACAGTGTGCAGGTTCAGTTCCAGAACTTCAAAACTTCATAGAGAGCAACCAGATATATTAATCATACCATGGAAATAAGAAATGCGACACAAAATCCAACATCATGCTTAATTGGAAAATTTTAAAAAAATGATAAAATAGTAAAGATACCAACAAGGGTATTCAAGATATCGAACAACAATGGCACACTAATAGCAATGAGGATAGCAAGATCTCACACTCAGCAAGCGACCAGGTAGCTAATGTAGTAAAACTGAGTTGCATGCCACACAACTCGCATTCAATTTTATCGATGTCGACGTTGATCCAACCTCTTCGAGAACAAGCTAGCGAACTTATTATCTGCAAAAATATATTTTAAGGTAAAAATGAATGGTCCAGCTAATTTCCCAAGATCTCACATGCTTGACATAAAGCAAGTCATAATTACTACCGATAAAGTAAGAGAATGAAAAACTACGACCAAGAGTTCTTGCATGAAACACAGAAAGAGAATCAATTATCTAAACAATATAAATTAGGCAGATGCTCGCCAAAGAGTCGGATTGAATTTAAATGTTGTGGGGTTATTCGTTCATTTTCATCAATGTTGGTTTGGGATTTACAAAATGCAACTTATGCAGAATTCAAATGTCTCACTCAACCGACAATTGAGCAGACACACCAATGCAGAAGGTAGTTTTAACTCATTGCATTGTTTTGGATTTCTAACTCAATCCTACCCCTCTTCTCATTCGTTATCTCCATAATTAACTATTTCTCTCGAAAACATGCAAACATCCATTTATGAAGATAGCTCTGAATGAGGAAGAGCAGTTGGACTGCTGCAATTCCCTGGATCAATGAGGTTAGCCATGAGAATTAGGAGGGAATAAAGGTGTGCCATATTTGTCTTCTTTTTAAGTCATCTTTATTTTATTTCATTTGACTTGAGGGTGGGATATGTGAAAGAGCATAACATAGATCAGAAGATGATCATCATGAGAATCCTCATCTTATCTTGTTCATCTTCCAGTTACGAACAAGCATGAATCATTCTTGTAAAATGTAAGATTTAAAATTTCTTTTTCAAGCATACTGTTCAAGGTCTTAATAATAGACTTGTAAGTTCTAAAGAAAAATTGTCAATAATTTTAAAGTTGTTAAACAGCAAGAAGAAGAAAGACTCGAGTAGCAAAGGTTGAATGACTTGATTTACATCATAAACAACAATAAGCAAAGGGAAGGGTTCCTCGGGTAGAGCACCAGAGGAGCAAAGACCCATCTCACATCACTATTAAAAGCAATGAAGATGAGTGGCTCATGGGCATGCGGCAATTTACATTACAAGTACCTGCCAAGGAGACGAATCATCATCTAGACCTACAAAAAGAGTGCGCCCTATGTCTAACAGAAGGATCCAATTATCAGAGGGTCAAGTAGAAGTTAATGTTTCTAATGAGGAGATTCAAGGAGAGGCTCCTAAACAAGATTGGGAAGGAGAAGAGGCAAACTCTCAAGAGAAAAAAAAAGAAAAAGAGGAGCAGCACATAGAAGAACCAAAGACTAATGAAGGCAATAACAACAATAACAATGACTATGATGGAGGAAATGTGCCTCAATGGCAGAATATTTAGAATAATAGACTGATTAGTATGATTTGTGATTTACAACTAATCAATGAGGATCAGAAAGGAGTTTTCTTGGTAGAAAGGCCTGTATCTATGGCTCAGAATTTTTTTTTTGTTGTTGTTGGTTCTTTCTTTAACTCTACTTCACAGGAAACTATACCTTCCTCTTTTTCCCCTTTTTTCACCCCTGGATGTTTTCAATTAATTAACAAAGTTTTTGGTTACATGCAATCATTTAATCAAAACACTTGTCCAATTACACCACTTATGCCGCCCTTTTTTTTACAACTTGTAAATTACACCTGGATGGACTGGCATTTGGTAATTTGGTATCTGAGTTGACGTGCTGGAGGTCAATTGCCTGATCAAATCTTTTTATTCAAGGAGTCCATCATAAAAATAAGTTTATACTTAATTTTTAAAGATATAGAGAGAAAAAAAAGTTTGTACTTAACTTTTTCATTCAAACATTGATGCCTCCTGAATGTGTATACACTCTTTTTCAGCATTCTTAAGAATTCTTCAGATTTTTGGGAATGGAAAGGTGTGTGGGCCCCTTTTCATCATATACCAGTGCTTATGAAATGTGTGATTAAACTGATATGTACACCTAGATCATTTTTATTCTAGATTTGAATGAGAGAAGAATCAAACACATTCTGTGATGAAAAAGTATGGTCAATATTATCACAGACCTCCCAACCATCAATGGCGGGCATATCTTGCAGTATACACTAAAGATTTATGCAATGAAAATTTACGGTAATTATACTTCACAAACACTCAACTCTGTTAAATTTTAACCTCGATGAAGAATGATGATAGCTACCACTCCATGCTTGAGAATAAGAATGGTGACGGAGAACAGATGAGGTACTCAAGTCCAAACCTTTGGTTTACCCGACCAGTTTGAAGGACTAAAAGTGGCAAGTCGCCGAAGCAAGTCCCCTCTTTCCCACGGTCTGCATAAAGGCTGTGATGATTCAACCACACGTCCATGACCAGCCATGCTCAAGGAAGCCCGAGGGTGTTGCGAAACAACCGCAGATACAGATCCTCCTTTAGAACTCTGCCCATTTCCAAGCCAATCTATGCTACCAGCATTTGCCTGCAGTGCAGGGGAAGATGCCCCAGCAGAACTGATTCATGAACAGCAAGGGTTAGACTTTTCTAGCGCTCCTAGTGATAAAACAAACATAGACTAAATAAGTACACGCCTAAACATCCAAAATTTAATCAAGCGGGCATGTTTTTTGGATACTAGTGGAAAAACCTACTCCAAATCACATATGCATGACACAAGAAACAAACATTTACTCAAAGATGCCCACATAAGATGGACAAACGTAAATCCAAAATATCGCCTCAAAAAATTACCCAAAGAGTCAGCCAAGTCTACTAAACTGCTGGAGAGTATATACTAACTGCTCAGCAGACCAACTGAAAAAAAAGTAGCAGCACGCATAAACCCAATAAGGATTAATGCCTGTACAGATATGTACATACAAATCCATATGCAGACAAACACACACACACAAGTTTTCACAGATATGCTTATATACCGATCTATGTTTGAAAATGTATTTCTCTGTTCTCGGCATGAAATGCTCTGAAAACCTCAATTTTTTTAAAAGACCCCACAAATCAATCACTTTTTCCAATAAGAAAAACACTCCAAGCAGAAGCTAACCCCAATACGGATTAATAAATGTCCAGATGTAATACATACGAATTCACACACACAAAAGAATTCATTTATATATCATTCTATGTTTGGAAAATGTGATTCTCTGTTCGCCGGCATGAAAACTTCAAAAAAAACTCAAACTATCAATGGAAACCCCACCAAGCAATTCACTTTTTCTAATAAGAAAAAACAGTCCATCCTCCATTGCCTTATAGAATCCAAACGAAACACAAAAACGACAAATCTCCTCCAGAAAACCCTAAATCCAGAATTCAAAAGCAACCCCTAAAATCAAGTCTTCTCAAATTGTCAAACCAAAACCAAAATCACTCCCCGAACAATATTATAAACCCCCATCAAGTCGAAACAAAAGAAAACCAGGAAACTTCACTCTAGGGTTTCTCAGGAAGGGCAAAAAGCCCCGGAAAGACAAGAGTGTTTCAGCTGGGGAAATTCACACTAGGGTTTCGTATTTGGAGGGGGTGACACCATGAACAGGTCAACGGACCAACAAAAACCTAAAATGAAGAGAGGATGGGTTCACCTGGCGGCGGTAGTCGGCGGTGGGGACGCAGATCTGCCGACCATCACCGCATCGACGGTCCCCGAGCTTATCACTTCCTCTCTCATCACTGATTGATCTCTCTCTCCCCTCTCTCTCTCTAAATTCTCTCTCTATAAAACACACTCTCTCTCTCTCTACAGTGGTTAGATATTGAAACGATGAGCGTCCATCACTACGGGACGGGCTTTGGCGTACATCCGTGGTGTCCTCCAATCGGTTACGTGATGACGTGGCGAGAGGGGGAGCAGTTGTGGACCGTCCGATCAGTGTTCTTAACCAGAGCGGTTGGACGGCTGATGATTGTTCCGGATCTCCACAGTGGAAAGTGGGACCCCCTGTCGTCATAGCTGGGCTGGGCTGGGCTCACACAGTGAACTCCGATAATCGGGGCAGCGTTGTTGGGCCATCTCCGGTAACATTCGTCGACACTAATGTCAAACCTCTAACAAAAATTCATCGAAGGAAGACGAGGCCGGATCCAGTCGTAGTTTAGTCAGTCATAAGGGATTGTTTGGATACTGTACAACTGGGGATGATTTTCATTTGAACTGGGTCAAACACAATATGTTGTTTGGTTATGATAAGTGTAACAAATAAAATTCAAGAGTTCTCATTTGCCACATTAAATGGGACAATCAAAATCTCAACCAATCACATGTATTGTTATTTGTAACAGCTTTTATTTCCTCATCTCTCAAGTGTATGTAATGTAATTTTATATTTTTATCTTTTAATAAATTTATTAAAGTCCATATTATTCAAAATAAATATTTCTTCTCCTAACCTTATCTTAGGGCACGTTTTATTTATACATGTTTTTATGCACATGCAAATTTTACATTGCACGTGCATGGAAACTTTGTACATTGTGTTGCACATGTTTGTCTGTTTTCATGTTGTATTACCATTTACACATATGTTCTTGTTATTACTTGTTTATCTCATATATGTAAAACTGTTTGTACATGTGCTAATTTATTATGTGAAAAGATAATAATATCATAAAATTGATAAAATATTATTTTTCAAATGATTATCAAATATGTAACTTTCTTATAACCGAAAAATATATGAAAAATATTTTATATATAAAAAAATTAAATTTAAATATTGCATATATTAGTTTTTTTAATCTATATATAAGTTAATGTGGTTAAAAAATAGTTATAATATAATAGAATATAAATAAAAATTAATCTGATTTTAACTAACAAATAATCCCACAAGGTTTTTTTATATTTTATAAATAACAATTTTGTTGAATAATATCTATGATAGTCAGTTAAGATTTATTGGTATATTTTAATATAATAACATTTATATTATTCTAAGTTATATAAATTTATAAAATATAATTATCTATTTTAATTCTTAAGATAAGATTAGGAAAAGAAATATTTGTTTTAGATAATATGGACTTTAATAAAAAATTAGAGGGTAAAAATGTAAAATTGTTTTACATACACTTGAGAGGTGTAAAAATAAAAGCCGTTACAAATAACAACACATGGGGTTGGTTGAGATTTTGATTGTCCCATTTAATGTAGCAAATGAGATCCCTGAGATTTTATTTGCTACAGTTTATTATCATAACCAAACAATATATTGTGTTTGACCCAGTACAAATAAAAATTCACTCACATTTCAACAGTAACCAAGCAAGCCCTACAAGATAATAATATTATAAATAAATAGAATAATTTTTTTCAAATAATTTTCAAATATGTTATTTTCTTAAAATCAAAAAATATATGAACAATACATTATACAATAAAAAATAAAAATTTAAAAATTGCATATATTGATTTTTTTAATCTATATATGTAACTCAGTGTGGTGTAAAAGAATGGTTATAATGTAATAGAATATAAAAAAAAATCTGATTTCAACTAACAAATAATCCCACAAGATTTTTTATATTTTATAAATAGCAATTTTGATGAATAATATCTATGATAGTTAGTTAAGATTTCTTGGTATATTTTAATATAATAACATTTATAATATTTTATGCAACAATAATATTTATAATCCACACAATTATATTATTCTAAGTTATATAAATTTATAAAATGTAATTATCTATTTTAATTCTTTAAGGACCTGTTTGGTTGACAAGTGAGATTGGGATTCTGGAAATTATAGGATTCTAAATCCAGGTGGATTGGGATTGTGAATCATGTCAACCTGTTTGGCAAGTAACATGATTCAGAAAACAGGATTGTGATTCTCAATCTTAATTATGTGTTTGGTAATGCATGGATTACAATATAAAAAATATATATTTCTAAAAATACCCTATATATATATTAGATGTATTAAATACGTATATATAATTTAACTATGATAACAAATTAATTATGATATCATAACAAATTAGTTATGATAGTAATATAATATACATATATATTATTATATATATCATAGCAAATTAGTTATGAGAAATCACATAAACTTCCTATCATTCAATTAACAGGTTATGAAAACTTCCTTATTTCATATATTATATAAATAAGGTAAATCAAGAGGATTTATGAATATGTGCATCACAATTAATACTTATATATATATATCATTCCTCTCTCTCTCTCTCTCTATATATATATATATAGGAATGATATTATGCGGTCGGTGCGGTCGTGCGGCGTCGACCACGGGCCGTCGATCACGAGTCCATCGCATCAGACGGTCGGGTGCGATTCACATCGACCGTTGGATGCGATGGACTCGCGATCGGACGACGCACGTCGGATCCACACGACCCACCGACTGCACGCTATCACTCGACTATATATATATATATATATATATATAGGGAAGTGATTCGGTGCGGGAATGCGGGAAGCGATCACGGACCGTCGATCACGGGTCCATCGCATCGGACGGTCGGGTGCGATTCACATCGACCGTTGGATGCGATGGACCCGTGATCGAACGACCGACGTCGCTTTCCGCATTCCCGCACTGAATCACTCAACTATATATATATATATATAAACGATTAGGTACGGTCGCGATCGCGGACCGTCCGATCCCGGGTCCATCACATCCAACGGTCGACGTAAATTGTATCCGACCGTCCGATGCGATGGACCCGTGATCGACGGTCCGTGATCGCGGCCGCACCTAATCACGTCCCTATATATATATATATATATAGAGAGAGAGAGAGAGAAGCAATTAGGTGCAGTGGTGTGATCGGTGTACCCCTCGTGCAGCAGCCTAATCTCACCATCGGATTAGTGTAGTCCAGATCTGACCGTCAGATCTGTTTTCATAAAACAAAACCAAAACCTATTGTCTAGGTTACCAAGTCACCCTTATAAGTCTCATTTTCACCCATTCATTCTCTCTCCTCTCATTTATTTCACCCCTACCAAAACAAACTGAGACGAAAAAAATAAAGTCACGAAGAAGGCGAAGAGGGCCACCGTGACACGCGCCAGTCAGCCACCCTCTCTCTCGTTTCGCCGGTCAGCCACCCCCACCTCCCGCGACATCAGTCAGCCCCACCTCCCGCGCCGGTCAACCCCACCCGCCGGTATTCCCCCACAACGACGTTTAATCACCTTGTCTGGTCTCTCTTATGTGACCTCAATATGTTCTTGCTAATGCTCTCCGGACGGATGGACATAGAGATCAAGCACCTCGGCAAGAGTCCTGTCCTCCAGCCCTTCTGATTTGGGTGGATTTGTGTATAAATTTTTGTTTTTTGATGAATGACTGTTTTGGGATTTGTGTTTAGAAAATAGTGTGATAAGTGTTCGTGAATGATATTGGGTATTTGTTTGATTTGTATATAGAATTGCAAATGAGAATAATATTAAGCTCTTTTTTTGTGTGTTTATGTATATTAAGCTTGTAAAACAAACACACACACAAAAGGTTTTGTGAATTAAATATCATGTTTTCTTATATATGCACTATGTTGTGAAGCCGGATTCATATTCATTGTATTTGATTTATCTGTATTATAGCCATTTTGTGCATTAAATGGTTAATTCAGGACAGTTCCCCTGAACCTATCAAGTATCAACTTAGGTTGACAAATGAACTGATTCAGCTGAGCCTCATATATCAAAATTAAAAGAAAGAGAGGATGAAGTATTTCTACAGGGAACTTCTAGAACACAAACACACACATATATCCTGGTGTTTCTGACATTCCAAGGTCACCCTGAAAGTTCTTATACGCATGTCCAATATGAGATAGTATATCATAATTTCACATGAAATGGAAGTTGTAAAAAAATCCTAAAAGGCAGCTAAAAAACTGAATATATAAAATCGCACCATCATTTAAAAAAAAACATGAATATATAGAATTGAATGAATTGGTGTTTATCCTGAATAGACTCTAAGTTAGGCATCTAAAGCATCTACCATTACAACAAGTTGTACATCAACCATTACAACAAATTATACATCAACCATTACATTCAACAAGTTCAACTATTACAAGAAGTTCAGCATCTAGACCTCGCACATGTTGACCGCTTTGAGAATCACAAATTTTGGATCTGAAATAGAGTGAACAAAGAGAGTTAATCAAAAATAGCATTCAAGTTGCTATATAGAATTCAAAGATAGCAAAATTATTATTTTTACCATACTTTCTACACAACATGGTGTAATTGTAACAGAGCTCCTGCACTATATGTTCTATTGCTTAAGATAATTCTGATGGTCTGTGGTCTTGGAGTGCTTTTTAAAATATATTGACATTGTTGATTGTTGTTTTGTATAAATGATTCTTCATATTAAATTGCTTTTTAAAATATATTGACATTGATGATGTTCTGAACATTTGGGTCCATGCTGAATGGTAAAGAATGTTTGCAACAAATTTAGGACTGATCAGTCTCCATTGAAGAAATTAAAATCCTGATATAGTGCATACATATGGAGAAATTTAAAAGAATGAGAGGATGAAGTATTTCTAGAGGGAACTTGCTTAAGTTGACATTTATAGATTATGCAAATGAGGCACCCAGAACACAAACACACACAAACATATCCTGGCATCTCTGACATTGCTTAAGTTGACATTTATAGATTGTGCAAATGAGGCACCCAGAACACAGACAAACACAAATATATCCTGGCATCTCTGACATTGCTTAAGTTGACATTTATAGATTGTGCAAATGAGGCACCCAGAACACAAACACACACAAATATATCCTGGTATTTTTGACATTCCAAGGTCACCCTGGCAGTTCTTATACACACATCCAATATGATAGTATATTATAATTTCACATGAAATTGAGGTTGAAAAACATCCTAAAAGGAAGCAAAAAAAAACTGAATATATAGAATTGCAGCATCATTTCAAAAAATAAACATTAGTTGAATGAATTGAATATATAGAATTGCAGCACATCAACCATTATAACAAGTTCTACATCAGCCATTACAACAAGTTCAACCACTACATTCAACAAATTCAACTATTACAAGAAGTTCAACATCTAGACCTCGCACATGTAGACCACTTCTAGAATCACCAACTTCTGGACTTGAAACAAAGTGAACAGAGAGAGTGGAGCAAAATAGAGCCTATTACAACATGGTTTGCTATTCAAGATCATTGCCACCATGATTTTGTTATCTTCAACAGTAAAAAAACATATAGATAGACGACTCATACCAGCAACTATATAATAGCAAATTCTTGATTACATTAATGAGTGTACATATACCAAAAACAAAAAAGCACAAAATAGAGAAGAGACCGATCTAAAAAACTTGGATATGTGAAACTCATATTTTAAAACAAGTGTGAAAAAATCAAACCCTAGATATGAATAAACCTTAGATTTGCAAATAAATGAGAAAGATAAGCTAGATTTGTAGATAAATCTAAAACAAACCCTAGATATAAAGAAACCATGTATTTTAGGCTTGAAATACCGGTGGGTGGGGTTGACCGGCGCGGGAGGTGGGGCTGACCGGCGTCGTGGGAGAGAGAGTGGCTGACTGGCTCGTGTCATGGCGGCCCTCTTCGCCTTCTTCGTGACTTTGTTTTTTTTCGTCTCAGTTTATTTTGGAAGGGGTGAAATAAAATGAGAGGAGAGATAATGAATGGGTGAAAATGAGGCTTATAATAAGGGTGACTTGGTAACCTAGACAACATATTTTGGATTTTTTTTTATGAAAACAGATCTGACAGTCAGATCTGGACTACAGTAATCCGACGGTCAGATTAGGCTGCCGCACAAGGGGTACACCGCTACACATATCGCTTATATATATATTTACAACACTCCCCCTTGGATGACCACCACGCTAAGATAATTGCCTCATTAAAACCTTGCTTGGAAAACCCAGTAGGAAAAAATCAAAGCGAAAAAAAAGAGTACAATGTAACTTAATCGTATAATGGTGTATGCGTTTAACACTGCCTCGTTAAAACCTTGCCAGAAAAACCCATTAGGACAAAACCTAGGTGAAGGAAAAAGAGTACAGTTCGCAAAATGTCATAAAAAAAATTACTCCCCCTCATAAGTACAAGATTTCAAGAATTTTGGTCGCTAACTCGTCGCATCCCGATGTTATACACCAGCTTCTTGAATGTTGACGTCGACAAAGCTTTAGTGAACAAATCTGCAAGATTATCCTTTGACTGAATTTGTTGAACATCAATTTCATGTCTCTGCTGGAGCTCATGAGTGTAAAAGAATTTTGGAGAAATATGCTTCGTTCTATCACCCTTGATATATCCCCATTTGATTTGAGCAATGCATGTTGCATTGTCTTCATAAATAGTTGTTGGAACATCTGTAATGAGAGATAGTCCGCATGCAGTATGAATATGATGAACCAAAGACCTTATCCACACGCATTCCCGACTTGCTTCGTGGAGTGCAAGAATCTCAGAGTGGTTAGAAGACGTGGCGACCAAAGTCTGTTTCGTAGATCGCCAAGAGATCGCTGTGCCACCGCAAGTGAATACATACCCTGTTTGTGAGCGAGCCTTGTGAGGATCTGAAAGATATCCTGAATCTGCATAACCCTTCAATTGTGCACCATTATTGGAATCTTTGCATAGAATAGGCCCATGTCTGACGTTCCACGAAGATAACGAAAAATGTGCTTCACACCATTCCAATGCCGTCGAGTTGGTGCAGAACTAAATCTGGCCAATAAATTAACTGAAAATGCAATGTCAGGTCTAGTGCATTGGGCTAAATATAATAAGGCACCAATTGCACTAAGATAAGGTACTTCAGGACCAAGAAGATTTTCATCATCTTCTTTCGGACGAAAAGGGTCCTTCTTTGGGTCAAGTGACCTTACCACCATAGGAGTACTTAATGGATGACATTTGTCCATATTAAAACGCTTCAGGATTTTTTCAACATATGTTGTTTGATGAACAAGTATCCCGTTTGAACTCCGCTCAATCTGCAGGCCGAGACAATATCTTGTTTTTCCAAGATCTTTCATTTCAAACTCCTTTTTTAGATATTCAGAAGCCTTTTCGAGCTCTTCAGGAGTCCCAATTAGATTAATATCATCAACATATACTGCAATAATGGCAAATCCAAGTTCCGTTTTCTTAATAAATACACAGGGCATATTGGATCATTGACATATCCTTCTTTTATTAAGTACTCACTAAGACGGTTATACCACATTCGTCCAGATTGCTTTAATCCATACAAGGATCGTCTTAGCTTGATTGAGTACATGTTTCGTGGTTTTGCTTCAGGCAATTTTAGTCCTTCAGGAACTTTCATATAAATGTCGGTATCTAATTTTCCATATAAATATGCAGTAACCACATCCATTAGATGCATGTCAAGTCCTTCTGAGACTACAAGACTAATTAAATACCGAAATGTGATTGTGTCCATCACAGGAGAATATGTCTCTTCAAAATCGATCCCAGGTCTCTGCAGGAAACCCTGTGCCACAAGACGAGCTTTGTATCTAACAATCTCGTTTCTTTCATTTCGTTTTCTTGCGAACACCCATTTACATCCTACTGGTTTAACACCTTCAGGGGTTAGGACTACTGGTCCAAATACTTGGTGTTTTGCAAGTGAATCCAATTCTGTTTGAATAGCAGCTTTCCATTGTGGCCAACAATTTTTTCGTCTGCATTCATCCACTGAACGTGGTTCTGAATCATCATATGAAATGATTTCTGTAGCTACTGCAAAAGAGAATATATCATCAACAAGCACTTGCTTTCGATCCCACAATATTTGTGAATTTGCGTAATTTATGGAAATTTCTTCATTTCCATGTACTTGATCTTCATGTACGGGTATCACTTCAGGGACGTCAGTCTCTTCGGGGACTTGTGTCACTTCAGGGACTTCTTCTGTAGGATTTATTATTGTGAGTCTTTCAAGTGTTTCATGCTCTTCTAGAGAATTATTCTTCATTGTTTTTCTCCTTCGGGAGCCGAATCTTTTGAGCCTATAGGTCTTCCACGCTTCAGGCGTGTCTTTGTTGATTCATTAGCCGGCATATTAACAGTTTTTCCTATTGGAATATCAATCCGAGCTGGAGTATTAGCAGCTGGAATATGTGATTTCATCACTTTTGCTGCATCATTAAATGCATCTGGCAATTGATGCGCAATTCTTTGAAGATGAGTGATTCTTTGCACTTCAGTTTCACATTGATTAGTGCGAGGATCAAGATGATCCAAAGATGGAGTTTTCCAAGTAAGTTCACGTCGTTCTTCTGGCGACGGATTTTCTCCCCCTAACGACGGGAATATTGTCTCATCAAAATGACAATCCGCAAATCGAGCGGTAAAAACATCTCCTGTCAATGGTTCAAGATATCTTATAATAGAAGGAGAATCAAATCCTACATAAATTCCCAATCGACGTTGAGGGCCCATTTTAGTTCGTTGTGTAGGGGCAATAGGAACTTGTACAGCACAACCAAAAATACGAAGATGTGAAATATTTGGTTGATGACCCAATACAAGCTGTAAAGGGGAATATTGATGATAAGCAGTTGGCCGAAGGCGAACTAATGCTGCTGCATGCAATATAGCATGACCCCAAGCTGAAAGGGGTAATTTTGTCCTCAAAAGCATAGGACGTGCAATTAGCTGAAGATGCTTAATAAATGATTCAGCTAATCCATTTTGGGTGTGCACATGAGCAACAGGGTGTTCAACATCGATGCCATGCGACATACAATAGTCGTTAAAAGTTTTCGATGTGAATTCACCAGCTCCATCAAGGCGTATTGACTTTATAGGATAATCCGAAAAATGAGACTGTAATCGGATTATTTGAGCAAGTAGTCTTGCAAATGCAGCATTCCGAGTGGATAATAGACAAACATGCGACCATCTAGCAGATGCGTCTATTAATACCATAAAATACTTGAATGGTCCACATGGGGGGTGGATTGGGCCACATATATCCCCTTGAATTCTTTGCAAAAATGTTGGTGACTCAACATTGACTTTTGTAGGGGATGGTCTAACTATCAATTTTCCTTGTGAGCACGAAGTGCATTGATAGTGATTAGGTAAAAGAATCTTCTGGTTCTTTAACGGATGCCCAAATGAATTATCAATTATTCGACGCATCATTGTAGACCCTGGATGCCCGAGACGATCATGCCAAAGCGTAAAAATATCTGAATCATAGAACTTCTGGTTCATTACAGTGTATGATTCGATTGTTTTTATGGTTGTATAATACAACCCGGATGAGAGAGCATGAAGTTTCTCTAATATATGCTTTTGGCCTGAAATAATTGAAGTAATGCATAAATACTCCATATTATTTTCACTTATAGTCTCAATATGATATCCATTAAGACGGATATCCTTAAAACTTAGCAGATTTCTTCTGGATCTTGCTGAATATAATGCATCATTAATACAAAATTTTGTACCTCCTGGTAATATTATATTTGCTCTTCCGGAGCCTTCAATTAATTTTGTAGTACCAGAGATGGTATTAACATTTGCATTGATTAATGTCAATGTCGAGAAATATGTTTTATTTCGTAGGATCGTATGCGTTGTTGCGCTGTCTGCCAGACAGATGTCACCAACCATAGCCATTCTTGTAAAAAGAAAAATGAAATAAATAAGATAAATATAAAAATAAGAAAATGCATTTCAGATAACAAAGAAAAATGATAAAAATACATAAATGACAAAGTTTGATCGTACATCAGGTACGTGACCATATTTTAAGCACCAAATAGATAACAATCATTTTTCTTGTGTTAGGGGTTTGTTCTGCAAACCTTTTCCCTTCAATTATGCTTTTGTTTAATAGGAAATCACTTCCAATGGTTTGAGATGTTTTACAAACTCTATGATTGTTGTGCTATTGACTATATAAATCACGATCTCATCATTCTTGACCACAACTTCCATGGCGAACATAAAATAAAATGCATTTACTTCGGGTAATGATGATATGCCATTGAGTTGGGTTACATGAGAAAAAAAATCATTGTTCGGCAACGATAATATATAAAATTGATGCTCTCAATATTACTACAACTGGAGCATATTTGAGGCATAATGGCTGGTGATCCTTTGCCAATGAGGAATTAATCTGTAAATCCTCTTCGTTATGATGATAATGGTGAATGCTAATCATAATTTACATGTTCCTGCTGGGATACATAATCATAAGCTACAAATTTTAATCATCTTAGCCAAAACTTTTTTTTTTCAACAAGTAATTAATTTTTATACATAATTGGTGCTCCCCTATATTAAATGACTATGTAAACTATAATTTAAAATTACATAAATGTTATAAATAAACATGAAGTAACCACTGTTTTTATCATCTCAGCCAAAAAAAAAAACCGAAGCACTGTTATCATACACAGTAATGATAACATGAAGTATAAGATCATACACTGTCTAGGAGGAAAAATATTTAGTACCCGAACACTATTTTTATTTTTATTTTTAAATCTCATTATGTAATGAAAACTAATACAAGTTTCATGTAAGAAATTGTGAACAGTTACACAAGTAAAGAGTGCGTACTTTTCAAAAAAAAAATAACATGACAAAATCTTACAAACCGGGTACTGTTGACATCCAATCATATTGTAAACAAAATGAATTCATGATGATTTGAAAATCATGAACTCACCAAAATACAAACCTCTTTGACGAAGTAGACTAGAGCGACGTCGTGCTGATAACGTGTTATAAACTAAGTAGAATATAAACACAAGAATACATAAACAATGTACACAAACATATAGAGATGAGAAGTAGAGAGTGATATTTTATTCACTATGTGTTGGTTTTTGTAGAATACATGAGAGACCCCTCTATTTATAGGGTGCATGGAGGAATTCCAAAGGAGAGGAGTTACAAGTCCATAGAGGTGAGGGGTAGATAGTGGGGTGATTAAAAGTGGAGGTTATGGAGTTAAATGAGAGGGGTTATGGAGTAGAAGAGTGGGGGAGGTTATAACTAAGAGGAGTGGTAGGTATCCACTATATTTACAACAAATATATTTATATTATATATTTAAATATATATTATATTATATTAAATATATTATGTTTTATGTGTGTGTTAAGGGAGATGAAGACCCTAGGTAAAAATGTCTAAAATGTCTTTTTTTTCAATTCACTTAGATTGAGATTCAGGGAATAGCACCTCTTTGTAGATACCCCATTTTGATCAGTTTATGATCCAATTTACTTATTCTTAGTTATATCTGAATCAGTTTAATACTTGTCCCAAATATATATATATATATATATATATATATATATATATATATATATATTACGTGCGGTGTGCGGTCGGTGCGGTTTACGACGTGGGCCGTTCGATCGCGGGTCCATCGCATCAATTAATCGCACCCGACCGTCCGATGCGATGGACCCGTGACGACGGCCCGTACGCGCACCGCACCGACCGCACACCGCACGTAATCGGATCCCTATATATATATATATATATATATATATATTATAAAACATTAAACACTAAATACATCTAAATATATCATGCATTAACTGTCTTATTCACTTTATCCCACACATCACTCTTACAACCCATCTCATCATCACCTTTACACACTCATCACATGTCTCACGCCTCCACTCATGCACTTCTCACGTACACCATGTATGCCATCACTTCTCATGTCTCTCGCATGCATCACTTACACGTACACATAGAGGTAAGCATGGATGTTTGATTGGAGAGTAGATGGGATTTCATTTTAAAAGGTTTTCTTAAGGGTTAAGAAAAGGAATGGGTGGCTATGGTTTATTTGAAGTACAAGAGAGAAAAGAAGAAGTGATAGGAGGAGTACATTTAGATGATTGTCATTATTAGGAGAGGGGATGGAAATAGGGGGATAGTTGGGTGGTTTTCAAGGGAGTATAAAAGGAGGAGGTTTCGGATGATTGGGGGAGGAAGAAAATCAAAAAAAAAAAAAAAAAGGGGTCGGCTGTTTTTGAAGAAAGGGGGGGATCATGAAAGATGTGTGTGTGTTTGTGTGAGACAGAGAGAGGGCAGTGAGTGAAAAAAAAAAGCGTGAGTGGAAAAGTTTTTACTTAAGAGAGTGTAAACGGAGGACGTAGAAGAAATTGATAAAGCTTATAAACAGGGCTTTCTTTTGTTAACTTGCCTTTTATTTTTAGTTTACTAGTTAAATCTCATTTACATCATTTAGTTAGAGTATTGTCATTCCAACCCATTTTTATTGCATTTTAAAGGGGTAAATCTTTTGGGGAGGGGTTAGTAAAATCATTACTAATCCCCTCCCCAAACCAATGCGGTATGTTTTAATGTTCATATTTAATTTCTTTTTTACTTTTCATTTTAGAATAATTTACTATACCATTTTTCCAATAGGATCTTAATCATTTTGTGTGAGGTACCTGAGCTTCACCGCGTTGCGTGGCCGGCTGCGTCAACGTGAAGAGAATCCACCATTTCCCGGCAAAGGCGAGTAACAGAAGAAACCCTCTTTTCTTGCTTTTGAGGAAAAGCAAGTGGCGATCACAACAGCGTCCTTGGGAGCGGTCGAGCGACCTTGGACGATCTTTTGGACGGCGATTCGGTACGTCGCGTGCGGACCGGAACCAAGTTCGAAAGAACCGGATTAACGACGACCTTACCTTATATCGTTGTCAAAAATCCACATCGACACTCTTGAGGGGATTTTCAATCCCCCTAATCAAGGATTCCCAATCCCCCTCTGTCAATCTCAATCTCCCTTTAAAAATTTATTCAAACAACTTATTAATCTGGATTGAGATTCTCAATTCCAATATTCGAGGCACCCAATATTCCTATCCAAACATACCCTAACATTATAAATTGACACATATACAAATAATTTCACATATGTGAGACAAACATTTACTAACAAGAACATTTGTGTAAATGATAGTACAGCATGAAAACAGACAAACATGTATAAATAGTGTATAAAGTTTCTCTGCACATGCAATGTAAAATTTGCATGTGCAGAAAAACACGCACAAATAATCACTACATCCAAACGTGCCCTAAGTATCATCAGTATCTAATAGGAGAGTGAAATATATATCCAACATTTGATTATGTAGTTTGATTTACACGTTGTGCAGTTCAATTAAAGGGGTGTTCAGTTCGGTACTGATCGAATTGACCGGATCCAGGTTTGAATCCAATCTCAAGGAAGACATGTAAATCACTTAATTTGAACAAATCTTGAATATCCATATCCATTTAAAGAGGGATGTTACCGTTATACTCAGTCTTTTTTACAATTCAAAATGCAATCTTAAATCTAGTGTATATAATTTGTTAAAAATTTTATACTTACTAAAAATAGATTTATTCAATTCGAAATAGAGTAATATATTTACATTTTTTATAAAAAATATATCTCATTAGACGATAATATTAAAAAAATAAAAACACGTGTGTTCTGTGTTTTAGACCATTAAAAAAGACTGAGTGTAATATATTCCTTTAGCTCCAGTTTGGTTTGAGAATTAGTCGAAATAGCCTCAAAATAGATGTTTAGAAGTTTATAATAAATGAGAATTTATACGCCAGAATTAACTGGTATAAAGTGAAATATAGATTCAAACCAACCCCTATAATTAAGTTATTTCAAATTATTCAACACAAATGAATATGTGGGGCCAATGTCAAATCAACTGTCATCACCTCTTATAAATCAACTGTCAAATCAATTGTCATCATTTTTTCATCTTTTATATATCTATATCCAACCTTATTCACCTTTTATCCAAATAACAAAAAAATTATTATTATATTTCTCAACAAAAATAATTAAATACAATCAAACAAAAAATCACTTTATCTTTATTTATATTAGAATAGTCATAAACCTCATAATAACTTGATTTTCGAACCAAATATGGACTAAAAAGTCATAGCACATTGTTTTGAATGGGGCAAATTGAGGGACTAATTTTATATCACAAACAAGACTTTGAGCGCCCCCCCCCCCCCAAAACCACAATTGGCACGCATGAGTCAAACCCCCGCATCCCCAACCTATCACAATCTGAATTATCACCTTCTCTCAAGTCCCAACTCACACAACCCATGCAGAGAGAAGTTTTAGTTGGAGATGAAGGCTGTATACTTGATCTGCTCCATTTTACTGGTGGATAGTTGTTTAACCCGCCGATATTCGTTGACGCTCCAAGGCAGCGTTTAGATCCATGGTGGGGCAGCTTCTATGGTAAGGAACACTGCATATCACCTCCGCGGATTCAAACGCTTTTCTCACGTCTAGGGTGGTAAGACAAAAATGGGGTTAATGGACCATTTTAACCCGCGGTAGACAAGCTCTAGAAACAACGCTTCTCTATCGCAAATGGCTTTCTCTTCTTAGAGGTGCATGATCAAACCTTATCAAGGGCAAGGAGAAAAAAAAGTGAAAAAATTCAAATTGGGCTTGGTTTATGTGCAGTATGCCCAGTGTGGTTGTGAGCTTAATATTGATCAATTATAGTTGTGTGTTTACTAGTCAGTGTAGTATAGGGCGGAACTTATAGCTCCTTTGAGCCTTTATACAAGAGAAATAAAAATTTTTAAAAATAAAAAGAAAAAATTAATTAGACGTCCCTGTGGTCACTCGTAAATTATCTTTAGGTCCCTAGAGATTTTTAAGTTATTTTTAGATCCCTAAAACGGTGAAAAAATATATTTAGGTTATTGAAAACGAATTTCGTTAGTCTGTCCGTCAGAAATACGTAAAACGTCCCCCGCCGCCTGCTAACATTTTGCGAAGTGTAATGTTTTAGTATTTTTTGGCCTTATATATTTATTTTAAATATATAATGGAAATTTTAAATTTAATTTTTTATATTTCATTTTTTAGATTTGGCGGTGGGCCTAAATGGGTCCAATTTGATTTATAATTATAATAATTATAAATTGATTTTTAAATATTTATTTTATATTTTTTTGTAGATTTTTATAGTGTCAAGATATTTTGGTTGAAATTTGGTGAGATTCAGAGTTCGGGAAATTAGGTTTTTATGATTTTGTGTTAAATTATTGGGCTCAGGGATCTAGTTGCGAATCCTGAATACCTTTTAATAGCCTTCAGAGATCTGTTTATAAATCGGATAGGGACCTGTTTGTAAATCGGATAGGGACCTCATTGTAAACTGGAAACACTTCAGGGGTCGTTTTATAATTTCGGTAAACCCCTTTAAATAAAATGTTTGGGTTAGGGTTTTCATCCAAATTTCAGAAGGTGTAAAGGGTGGTGATGACCTAACTCTAGATGAAGATGGTGGTGGTGTAACCGGATCTAAGGTGAGATATCATTCCCTATTAATTTTGTTAGTTTTAATTTATTTTTGTTAGGATATGATTACGTCAAGTAATTGTTTGGGGAAGAAGTTTGATGGATTATGGTTAGGGTTGATTGATTTAATTTGATGATTATTTGAGTTGATTTTAATGGATCTCAAAAGAATTCTTAAGATCAAATTAGATTTATTAGTTTTGGGGATTTAATGGCTATTTTCGGGTTGATTTTATTCTTGGACATAAATCGTATTTTTACTATGATAGAATCGTTTATGGGAAAAATGTATTTGACAAACATAAATAGGTTTTGAAAAGAGATTTCCAACGAATCATGAATTGTTTAATTCAGAGTTACATGTAGAAAATTATGATTTTTGAAATATTTATGTGCACTTTCTTAGCATTCAATATTTAGCTTGATGACCAAGTTTGATGAATTTTAGATATTAAAGGGATCCCAAATTGATGTTCAATGAAGTATAAGTTGATTGTGGGTTTTGATGATTTTATTGATCTTGGCAACTTAAATTGAATCTTAAATCGATAATTTGGTTTAGTGGGATAAATGAATATTAATCGGATATTACTGTTATTGGGATATAAATTGATTGGATTGAGTTATTTCGATCATTGAAATTATAGTTGAGTCTTATTGGATTTGTTTAAATATTTATTTGATGATTGATCGATTATATGGGTTTTATGGAATAAATGGATATTGATTATCGGATCATTGTAGGTATATGAAAATTTTAATATTTATTCGAAGTTGGGATTTTCATTAGGACTTTGAAGTGAGTTGTTGATTGTAGGTCTATAAGATATGGGCTTTTGGGATTATTGGGCGTAGTGTTGTTGTAAGTTGGTTATCAGTTGTTTGAGTCGTGATTGAATTGTGTCTGAATTTTTATTTCATAATTGTTATGCTAGGTTATCAATGTGCGAGTGTGTAGCGTTCATGCGCATGTATCGATTTGTATTGCGTGGACTGGAGGTGAGTGGATGTCTCTATATTATTTGAAAATCATAATATATGTATACATTTCGACATCATGTTATTTTTACGATTATGAAATCTATCTTTTATGAAGCATATGAGCATGTTATGATCATATAGGTTGATATTTTGGATATATCGTATGTATTGGAAATTATGAGATTTATGAAAAATTGTCGCATGCTGTATACTTGAAAGAATAAGTAGTTTTGATTGTGCATGCATTAAATCGTCTAGGTGACTCGGTCTAAATTTTGACCCAAGTCTAGGTGGCTGTCTACGTGGCCCAATTTCCAAAGTGAAATCTCTGCGGCTAGGTGTCGTGGAAAGTGGGCATGCGTGTCCGTTGTATTCATAAGCGTCATGAGTATTGACAGTTATTTTTGAGACCATGCATGTTGATATGAGGCTTTGTTTAAGTTATGATTTATTGGAAATTTATTGTATTTGCAAATATCATTTTTATTGTATCTTGCAAATTATTTTCTTATGATGTATTATTAAATATTATTATTTTGAAATATTTTATTATCGGGACGTCAATGTCTATTCACTGAGCGTGTGGTAGCTCACCCCTCATTTTCTCAACCTTTCAGATTAGTTGTTGATGGTCGTCGATCTCTTAAGGCATTGGAGGTTGAAGCTCGTATAATGATTTTCGGAGCATTAGCCTCATGTAGAAGGTGTTGATCATTTCTTTGGCATGTAGTTAGCCCATCTCCATAGTAACCATATTTGTATCAAGTTGTGTATTCTTGTATAAGTTATATCCAGATCAAATTGAGAGTATTGTAGAATATTTGATGTTTTATTATTCTCAAGAATGAAGTTTATTTTAGCATTATTTTATTATATAATTGGATAAAGGAAAAGAAAAGAAAAAAATAGAACTTTGAGATTTGAAAATTTAAGGTAACGCAACCGGATTTCGCGCTTCGAAACGGAGTCGTGGGTTCGAGGGCATTACACAAAGGCTAACAATATACTTGAAAGTGTTAACGGTGTATTGGAGATACTTAACAATGTAATGAGGAGTGTTACAACGTTCTGAAAAAATTGACCAGGGGGTATTTTAAGTACATTTGATAGACAGAATGACATTAATTTTCAGGGATCTAAATATAATTTTTCATCACCTCAAGGACTAAAAAAACTAAAAAAATTTAGGGTTAAAAACATCTAAGACCCTAAAATATGAGAAAACTCATATAAGTCCCCACTAAAATTGGGACAGACGTGCGGTCCCTAAAAACTCACAAAAACCCAGTTATCATCCCTAAATTAATTTTTCATCTAAACTTAACGGTATATTTACATAATATTCTATCACATATAATTATGTAGCATTGAAGTTCCTATAAACAGTCATAAAGACAAATTAGTCTCTACAAAAGATAAAATTACCCTTGAAAAACTTGTATATTAAATTGTGTATACATTGCAGTCCCTATAAACAATCATAAAGATAAATTAATACATGTAAAAGATAAAATTGCCCCTGAAAGACTTTTACATTTAATTGGATAGACATTACAGTCTTTATAAATAATCGTAAAGACCAATTGGTCCCTATAAGAGACAAAAATGTCCCTAAAGGATTTTTACAATTAATTGTGTTTCAGAGATTATAATATTTGTTTTTTGATTGTTTATAAAGATTGTAATGTTTACACAATTAAATGTAAAAATTCTTTAGGGGCGTTTTTGTCTTTTATGAGGATCAATTTGTCTTAACGATTGTTTATAAGGACTGTAATGTCTATCCAATTAAATGTGAAAGTCTTTTATGGACAATTTTGTCTTTTACATAGACTAATTTGTCTTTATGATTGTTTATAGGGACTGTAATGTGTATACAATTTAATGTAAAAGTTTTTCAGGGGTAATTTTATATTTTGTATGGACTAATTTGTCTTTATGACTGTTTATCGGGACTTCAATGTCTACATAATTATATGTAACAGAATATTTTGGGAATATTCCGTTAAATTTAGATAGAAATTTAATTCAGTGATGATAGTTGATTTTTGTAAGTTTTTAAGAACTAGTATGTTTGTCTCAATTTTAATAAAAATTTATATGAGTTTTTCAAAATGTTTGTAGGGAATGATATATCTTTAACCCAAATTTTTAAAAACTTAAAAATAATTCACGGTCAACATAGACCCTAATTAATTTTCCCAAGGAAAATCGAGTCACCAAACCCCGGGCCCCAAGCACGACCGGCACGCACGAGTCAAGCCTCAGGACCTCACCCCTAACCAACCACAACCCGCCACGTAAGCTCACGCAGTATTTATCACCTCCTCTCACAACCCACGCAGAGAGAAGTTTTAGTTGGTGGAGATGGAGGCCGTGTACCTGATCTGCTCCATCGCCTCCACCTCCATCAGGTCCACCGTCCAATCTCTCATCCTGGCCGTCCGTTCCCTCCTCCTCCTCGGGTCCCACGGCAACGACGATGGAGGAGGTCCCGTGCGACTCTACGAGGGACACGTGCGGCACGTGCGAACCGCCCCGGCCCGCCACGCCTTCACCTACCCCGTCCGATACGCCCTACTCGACCTCGACGTGGCGGCGCCGTCGAAGGGCCAGCTGTCGGCCGATGAGGCCCGGAGCGTGGCGTCCACCGACGGCCGGGTGATGCTCCTGACGATCCCCGAGAGTGTCGGGTACGAGCAGAACCCGCTGAGCGTCTATTACTGCTTGGATCGGGACGGATCGCTTGAGAAATGCATTGCCGAGGTGAATCGTTTCGCATCCATCCCCTGTTCTGCATATTTACCCTCAGTCATTTTTGCAGTCACGACACATTTTTGGGGTTTTTTTAGAGGTATATATTTATGTAGTGAAATACATAATTTTGCAAAAAAAAAAAAAATGAGTACATGCTTTGATGAATTGCGTGCATACATTTTTATAATTTCTTTAATGGAGTATATACTTATATAATAGAGGTTTCCATATATACGCCTAATAATGGGTATGAGAGTGATCTGAAAAGCAAAAGTATAGTCATAAAATACTTGAACTTTTTCGAATCTTCGTAAAAGTTTTGTAATTGGATACTTTATGTACTTATAACGCAGTGAAAATCTAGAACAAAGATCCAACAAGCGTGGAGATCCTATAACAAACCACAATTCTCAAAGAGAATAATAAAACTCAGAAATACATTAATGAAAAGTTGAAAACCTTAGATTATAAGCCTCCCTTTTATAATAGGGAAAAACTTACTAAAAATAGTAAAAAAACGGAATTAGTTATAATCAAATCTATGAGATCTTAGAAGATCATTGGTTTTGATAGAAATCAAATCCGATTTGTTATGATGAAGATATGCTAAATCTAAAAAGTTACTAAAAATAGCAAAAAAGTCATTTTGAGGGGCAAAAAAAGAGAAAAATGAAAAAATAAGTGCGTGTTGTGGCGTAGCTAAAACTACCATTAACTGGTTTTTCTGTAAATATTTGAAAATCTAAAAATGGACCCTTTCAGGTTCATCGCTCTCGGAACGCGTCAGCCACCCGTTTTGCATCAATTTATTAGCTGAATGTACTGTGTTTGGTACCTTCAAGATTTGAGTATCAATGTAGTTTGAATTATTTAGAAAAATAATTCTAATTGTCTTGATTGCCTTTGCAGCTTACAAATAAGCTTTTGCATGTATTTCTTGTATTGATGACAATACATCTAGAAATGGTTACTGTATTTATCTAATATAATTTATGAATGTACATGCATCATACTGAACAATACCTTTGCCAAAATATCCGTATATGAATTTTGTGACCATGATCAACAAATGATATTAGAGCCCCGGCTTCTGACCTCGGGATTGAGATATGAAGAATGATGATCGATGATGATTTGACGTCGAGTGACCAACATTTAAAAATTGAGTTTTATTGGGGTTATTGATGATACTTATTTTTGTCAGGTGACGAACACGCCTTGGGGAGAGAGAGTGACATTTGTATTCAGGCCGGGTGTGGATTTGGTTGCGAAGCCGTTGCATGTCAGCCCGTTTATGGTATGATTGATTTGAATCTGTTGTGTGTTTCTTAAGCTGCATTGTTGTGTTGTGAATCAGGAGAGAATTGTGTTGTTCATTATTGGTGAATTTGAATTATTGTAGATTTGAATTATTATTGTTATTATTGATGAATTTTTTTTCAGAAGTTTGTTATGGCATTGTTCATATTTTTCCTTGCTCGTCATCTTGTTCTATTGTTCTTTTTTTACCATATATGATGTATTCACAAGAGAATATAATCTATTTACGTCGTTAAAGACTGATGGGTGTCAAGTTTCTCATATGGATTCTTTACTGGTTTTTTGGATGTGGAGCGCCTGGGATGTTGAATTCTTGTGCCTTGACTATTGTAAGAAATTTGCAGCGAAAGGGGGAGGGGAATGATTTATTAGATAAGTCCTTTAATGTTGTTATGCTTCATGGTTCTCTGTTCCTTTTTAAGTAAAGAAAAATATGATGATTGGTAATGTTGTAGTGAATGGAACCGGAATCTTGTTAAAAAAGATGGAACAAAGACAAGAATGCATATAAGATGGATGCGAATAAATATCTGGAAAATAAAACTTGTTATGGGAAGCCATAGTGTTTCTTAGAGCACAGTGAGAATTGACCTTTTTTTTATCTTAAACACTATACCATCGCATGTTCTTGTCTCTGCATAGGCCCATAGGATATATGTCGAACAATAATGTCAGACAGCCTGAAATTTTGTGATTCTTTCATATGTTGAAACATTACATTTGTGTGTTATAATAAGCAATCATCTTGGAGAATTTCCTCTTTTTTTAATTGTTTCCATATGTTGGCCTTCTATCTCTGTTCTTAATTGTAAGCCAAATGCAAAGAGGAGGAGAAATAAAACAAATGGTGCGATTTTGTCTCCCATTATTTTTTTTATCAAAATTGTTGTCGGAATTAGTATGGGAGTGATGGAGGATTGAAAGAAAAACATATACAAGTGAATAAGCATAATTGGAGAAAAATAATCAACAATATTTATTAATTGACCACTGCTATAACCAATGCAGGAAGAGAATTTCAAACCATTTTTTTTGGTTTCCTTCACCATTCCTCAGGAGTTCCAGTATTATAATTGGACCACTACCATGAATTTATAATGTACAGATTTTGTCTTCACTTACCTTGCACATGAGTTAAGATGTACATGTTTTAGCTTTTGTCATTAAAGAAAAATTATAAATCTGAATCATGAGCAATGTGAGAGTTCTAGAATTTTTTGACTTATATAGAAATATGATGCAAAGTTCATTGTCTTCATTACCTTTTTTTTAATCATCAAACCAAAATAACCCCTTGGTACACAATTAGGATATGCTGGGGAACTGGAGTATTCATGCTAATCCACCAGGAGAGAATCTCTTCCTAATGATTTCAGCTCAACATCCCACATTTGGAAACTATTTTACAGCTACTTTGAAAGCCAAAAGAGTCGGCTCCACATCATCTTCGCTTCATTCGGCAATATTTTTCTGGTTGATGCCTCATAAGGTGGCTTTCTGGATATACTGGCAGGTAAATTATGGTTCCATATTGGACTTCTTAATTACTTGATGAGTTCCCACCCCTCCCCCCTTTATTGTCCCGGATGATTACTTGAATATTTTTTTTTTGTTTCTAAATCCTTGTAGATGGAATATCTATATGTTCTCTCTATGTGCCTTAACAAGGAGAGAATCCAACTTCTTTTATCTTCTTCCTCCTTCAAAATCTTCAGAAAAACTATGTAGCTATTGCTATGTCACCCCATCATGATTGTGAAGAAAAAACCATTCTTTTTTATATTAGAAAAAATTGAGAAATTCAGAAACAGAATTTGAAATGAACTTGATTATATTTTAAAATCCTAGATGTTAATGTGGTCATTATGCTTACAATCCTGGTTCCTCAAAATGGATAGTAATGAAACATTGCCTTACACAATATGACATGTATTGTCTTGTTTATTTCTGTAGGCCATCAAGCTTTGGTGGAAGAATATTTCATTTATACAGCATCCCAGGTATGGGAATCCAGGTTACAGAGAGGAAGCTTTAGTGCGAGACCAGAAACTCAAGTATTTGCAAACAATGGGAGAGGACAAATGCAATTATGTCTACCTAGATGAATGCCAGTCAAATTCTTCCAGCCATGGAAATGCAGAAAATCGATATTGTGTGTGGAGAGATGCTCCATGGCCCTGGTGTTGAAAACCACTTCGTGAGGGTGTCATTTACTAATTCTTGTACAAGATACCCCGTTCATTGTCAACATTTACATAGCCAAACTCAGTCGTTTGGGAAAATAATGCATTGTTAAGAGAGGCATATTGTAATCCTTTAATTCACTTGAATGTAAAATTTCTCCTCGAGTTCCTTGTTGTAGAAATATGAATTTCCCACATCTTGTTATGTTCTCTATATGTTAAGTAGCAAAGTAATTGGATGACAACAAAAAGGCAATCTACAAGTTCCACTGAAGTTCAGCAAAAAATTCCCCCCTTTCATATTTCCATTGTTTGAAACTTTTTATGCTCTCACCCAGTTGAATGTGCTTGCTGACTGCAAAACCAGATTTGCAGAAGTGAAGGCATAAGTCATTTCTTGGTCAGGTATGGTTACCATTCCAGAGAGTTTTGTGCAGACAATATCTGTGGCTTCAATTTGTTTATTTCCTGTCATTTCTTTGCACGATGATCGCCTTCTACACTGCTTTTGATGAAGCTATATTTCTCTGAGATATGGTGATCTGGAATTCAGAAGCTTCGTCTGTTTGTTTCATCAAACAATGCTCATCCTTTTCTTTCTGGAGCTTCACAGGTATGCTAGCACTTCCACCTGTTTCCACAGTCTGACTGTCGATTTATTTTTCTGTTAAATCTCATTTTGCTGTTATTTAAGGTACGTTGGGATTCGGGGATGATTGGCCACTTCCAAAACGAGATTTTCTTTTTACTGGATTATCACTGTATAGCTGTTTTTGAATAGTGATTTGCAGAATCCATTTATGCGGTTACATGTTTTTTCTACATGTGTTTCAGTTTGGTACTCTCATCCAATTCGGTGCAGTCCCGTTTACAACCTCGCATTAGTCCCACACATGTTCAATAATGTACATACACTACAAGAAAGTTGGGTATTGGTGACGGTCTATAACAGTTGCAAAAGGGTCCAAACCGTTGCAAAAAGTATTGCGACGGTTTGGGCATGCGTCGTTAAAACTAAGTGACGGTTTTCAGACCGTTGTAATAAGGTTTTTCTTACGGTTTGACCTGCAAAAAAAAGATATTTTGTGACGGGGTAAGTCGTGGCCTAAAAAGATTAAAAGCTTTCCCAAATTAATTAATTTTTTTTGGTGGACCATATTGTCAAGACAATTTCTATATTGTTTTGCTGATATCTTCAACATTTGCCATGTCGGATTAGATCATCGTCTACATTGAATTCAAAGGAAAACAAATACTCAAAATAAGAGATGCAATGAAGGCGAGCTGGTAGAGGAGGCCATTAAAAGCAGTCTCACTCAGAGAGCTCGCATTTGCTGTCCAGCTCATTTTACGATGCAAATTGTTTATTTTTATTTTTTATTAAAGGATACAATGAAAAACAAAGAATGGACGGTTTTGATTTTTTTGGGAGGAACAAGGAATGAGTGGTTCTGATTTTTTATATTTAGGGGTCCACCGGATCATTAAAACAAAAAGGTATTTGCGACAAGCACGAAAACCCACCGCCGCACAAAATTCATTCTTTGTGACTTACACTTATGAAACCAACCGTAAATAATATCTTTTGCGACGATTTTCTTACTCGTCGCTAAAGTTATCAAATATTTGTGACAACATAATGTTGGAGACGCAAATAGTTTTATTTGTGATAGTATTAGTTACCACCGCAAAAAAATTGGCCTTAATTGATACCTTTTTTTTTTGTAGTGATATATAACTTTTTTTTTTTTAGGAAACAAGGTAGAGCTTGTTATCAACACTTATATTACGAAAAGTGAAAGGACAAGTCTGAATGGACATATATAACTTGTTAGATGAGCATGTGAATTTTCACTTCTTTTATAAGTGGTACAATTCATTCAAGTATATAACTAATTTTATGAAAGCATATGCTTTGTTACATGAAAAAACATGTGATGAACGTTATCCTTTCTGAATGTGTTGTCAACTTGGAACTCCCATTCTTGTAGCAAGACATATGTAGGGCCACTTTCAGAAAGACTTGTTTACCATTAGAGTGCAATGAGGATTCCATTGATCATATTTTCCATCAGAATGCAGTGATAATAAAATCTCCACTGGCTAATGCATAGTTAATCATCATGAATTGTTATTATTATGCTGTTTAACAAATCAAAAAATGAAATATCAGAGAATCTTGATCAGAGATTGGGATTGGGAATTATGCTGAAAGCCTACTTCTGAAGCCAAAAAGGTGTCTGATTTAATATGAGGATAACAAAGAACATGATTATCCCATATAATTCAGATGCTACAGAATCTCATCTGTGAGGGGTGGCTTCTTTGGTCTGTGGAACCTTTAAACACCCCCCCCCCCCCCCCCAAATCCAATTTTAAACATGGGTATAACTGTATCTAAATAGATAAAAATAAAATGATATTGATATTTCAGGTTCCTCTGGTTCTATATTGTTCCATCCATTTTATTCCGCTGATATATATGGAGTGCACATATCAATCATCTGTCATCACTTTTAGGCTCATATATCAAATCATATTTTGTTACTCTTTATAAAATTTTATCCATATCTTATTCACATTTTATTCATAACTATTTATAATCAATTAAACAATAAATTTTTTATTATTATGTTTCCACTAACTAAAAACACAATCAAATGAAAAATAATTTATTTCAGTTATATAATTACTCACATGAGAATATTTATCAATCCCAAAATAATCAAATAATTGACAATATGAGCTTTTACATATTGCATAGGAATCGTAGGTTCCTCCCCCAAAAAATAAGCAATCATATGAATAACTATATTTCGAAATAATTTAGCACATTTTTTTTGTTTGTTAAAAAAGGCAAGAATTCTCGATTCGATACAGTTCATGTTAAATTCAGAAAAAAATTAAAATATATTAAAATATATAAATAGAAACATTGCTTATGATGTGCATAACACTGACATATAAATCAAATCCAAGATCTGTAAATGATGTTATAACAACAAAAACATTACAAGGACTATGGTGTTCTAAGTTGTAATATTTAAATTTAGGCAAAATCATCAAAAACAGACCTTAAAATCTAGTACATTCATGCCTAGTCGAGCATTTTCTTATTTTATCATTATTTTATTTTTGCTACACAAATAAAATATGTACAATACATTTACAAAAAACATACCTTTTATTTGAATATGTACAAGACACCTAATTGTTCCAAGAAAATATGTTGAGAGTGTTAATGAGAAATGAATATGTTAGTTCACGTGATGGTCATTTTTGTGATCATTTTTATAGTTTTGACGCATTAAATTTTTTTTCTTTTAAAATACACATCTTTTTCGAAAAAATAAGGATTGATACTTGAATAATTAGAATATCACAAAATTACAAAAAAAAAAAAAATCATTTTATCTTTATTTATACTAAAATAGTTATAAACTTTAAAATAATTTAATTATCTGTCCAAATAAGTTTTAAGGACAACATGTGAACTTTACACAGATTGAGACTACAACGTTGATACACTCAGCCCGTCATTGCAGCATTTTTTGCAACCCGTATCCTATGATAAAACAGTAGCGTATAAGATTATAACTTAGTATATAACCCAAAATGTTTTTTCATTTTTTTATCATGAAAAAAATACACTAATGTATCTCAGTATATACATTCTTTCATATAATAACATGCACTTCAAATGATAAGTATATAATTTTATAGAAAATGAAAAACGGGCTAAACTGCAAAACGGGCTGCAATGGGGCTACGTGTATCCTTTTCCGACTTCACTGCGTGGATCAAGCCCAACACCCGGCCCATACATCGGCAACCACGGTGAACCCTGACTGATCGAACGGTTCAAATCACTGCATCACCAATCCAAGGTATCGCGAGGCTTTTCGTAGTTTCCCAACACAAACAAGGGCATTTTAGTCATTCCAATCAATTAGGGTTTCCGCCCTCTCCGAGCCTCATAAAACCCTAATCTCTCTCTCATCGCCTCTCCGTCTCTCTCATCGCCTCTCCGTCTCGGTAACGCATTCGAATGCATCTCTCCTTTGATTCGTTCAATCCGTTCTCCTTTGTGAATCGCTTTATGTTTGTGTTGGTGGATCTGTTCGTCGTCGTGTTTTGATTGATTGGTTTCCTCTATGTTCTTCGTTAAAACCAGGGTTTTGGTCCTTTTGGAGTAATTCGAAGTAGAAACTCGCGAAAATGAGGTACGTCTTTCTCGGAATCCATTTTGTTAGGGTTTTATTCGCTTGTTTTGATCTGCGTTGTAGTGATATATTACTTTGAGAAGATTGGTGGGTTCTATGGACCAGATTCATTTTGTGTGGTTGGGTTTATTGGAGATGTTTATTTTGGAAATCTTTCGCCTTTGATGGTGCTTTTGTGTTTTCGTTTTCCCTGTTTTGTTGATCATTGACTGCTTTTGGAGTCACTGAACATAATTGGCATTTGAAGCTGTTGTTGTGTTCTCTTCTTTGGATTTGATGCGCGCGCTTGTTCATACTTGTTCTTATGTTTTTTTTATCACCTCTGCAGGACACATGTATTTTTGTCATGCTTTGTATGCGCACATGAGTTTCTTTTTGATCTTTTGTAGAATATGAAGTTACTGAACTATTAAAAGTTAGTGAATGTGTGACAAGATTCTCTTCTGCCCACCTCTTTAGCTTGGAAGATTATGTGGATGGAGAAATATCTAAGGGTCTGAGAGAGAATAATTGCTCAAAGGATGCTGACACACCTGGACATTTCTACTGCTGCCACATCATCTAATGTAGTCATGAAATCCATAATGGAGTATATATCCTACTATTTAAGTATATACTGTATTACGAAAATTGTAAAAGAAAATATGTATGCATTCAGTTCCTTCGAGTATGTATTTCACTTTTTTGTGAAACCACATGCTTCATCAGATAAGTTTATACTTTAAAAAAAAAATTCAAAATGGGTTCGGTTTGCAAACATGGTCGGAGGATTGACTGAGTGTGACCTTTTCCTCTTGCTCAAATTATTAGTCATCTTAGGCTTGAAGGAAGTAAAGATTTTGGCTGTAAGACACAATCATGAGACACAAAAAAATGGGAGAGAATCTTCTCTGTCTTCATTTTTTTTATTATCTTCCTTAACAGAATCTTCTCTGTCATCATTTTTTTGATTATCTTCCTTAACAGTTACCACCATTTTAATCTTACCTCCTGCTGTTTAATGGTGCTTTGGATTTTCTATTCAATGAATGCTTTAAGCTCTTTTTTTCATGTGCAAATTAAACCTTTGTTATATTATTTGTTATGAAAACTACTCTAATTTGTTGTTAAATTCGCAATTGGTTCATAGCAAGCTGCAAAGTGATACCATAAGGGAAGGCATATCCATCATTGTTGGTCAGACTAAAGAGAAACCACGCAAGTTCACTGAGACGATTGAGCTGCAAATTGGGCTGAAGAATTATGATCCACAGAAAGACAAGCGATTCAGCGGATCTGTGAAGTTGCCTTACATTCCTCGGCCAAAGATGAAGGTGTGCATGCTTGGTGATGCTCAGCACGTTGAAGAGGTAATTTTCATTTTAAATCAAATTGTTGACTGTCTTGCTCTCTTACCTCTATAGACCAGGTACATCTGGAACTTTGTGATATTTTCCATTGTTGTCATAACATACTTGAGATATGCGTAATGGCATTTCTTGAAGTGTTTATTTATCTAAATTTATAATTAAAAGGTGAAAGGTATATAAATTTGCATTATGCTGTGCCATGCTAGCTTAATATGTTACTTGAAATTCCAGTAGGCTCTGAAAAGTTTATCTAACCACATCATTGTGACGTAGATGTATATTTGTCTGGTGTCTTGTGATTTAGATCTTTTATTATCATGATCATGAATCAGAAGCATTGAAGTGAAGTTGATATCGACAAGCCATGAAAAGATCTTCCTTACGCTTCTTATGTTGTCCAGAAATACCTTAGGGTCCAGTGTAGTAAATTTTAAAAATAATATCACTTAGTTTATTATAGATGCATTATAGTTTGAATCGTATATTTCTTCTCTGTTTATTTCATCTATAAGAGTGTGGTCATTCCCAGCATAAGACATGGTTAGTCAGTAGGTTCTGAAGCTTAATGCCTCTTTTAGACACCAATGCATGTTGCTTCCTGTTTTATTCCATTGTTTTTGCAATTGATAGAAAAGAGAGAGGTTGAATGATTATTGGCTCCAACATGTGTACTTTGTATTGTTTCATAGATGTTCAGGGCATGTGAGTTTTTTTTTATAGTGTGCTGTCCTTGTTGTGTAATTGTTGTGATGTCGTGGATTAAATGCTTTTGCCTTTTCATGTCCAGGCTGGAAAGATTGGACTGGAGTCAAAGGATGTTGAGGAACTGAAGAAGATGAACAAGAACAAAAAGCTTGTCAAAAAGCTCGCCAAGAAATATCATGCATTTTTGGCATCTGAAGCCATCATCAAGCAGATTCCTCGTCTTCTTGGCCCTGGCCTTAACAAAGCAGGCAAGTATTTGTGCATAAAATGAAGAATGTTCAACAGGGATCTTCCAAGTTCTAGTGTTCCTGTGTTGTGCATTTCTTATTGAATACTTAAGTTGTATTCTGCATCATTCAAATCCCAACCTGGTTTCTTAGGACCTTGTACATGCATTATATGATACCGAAGTTGTGGTCTTCTGATATTTCCGTGTAATTTTTTGATGGCTGTGATTTTCAATTGTCACCTAGTCTCTTGCATGTTTTACATTTTTTTCCTACCGTAACCAGATTTTAGATTTTCAGTCAACCAGTTATTATATGACGATTTGAAAAATAATTCAAACTCATTGAAATATGTATGCGCATTTTGTTGGAAAATATTATTATTTTCTGAATTGGTTTGACACAGTTTGATATTTGATCTACTTGGAACTGCAGGAAAGTTCCCTACATTGGTGTCTCACCAGGAATCCTTGGAGGCAAAAGTGAACGAAACAAAGGCGACTGTGAAATTCCAGCTTAAGAAAGTCTTGTGCATGGGGGTTGCAGTTGGGAACTGTGACATGGATGAAAAGCAGATTTTCCACAATGTTCAAATGAGTGTGAACTTCCTGGTTTCTTTGTTAAAGAAGAATTGGCAAAATGTTAGTACCTTCATTCCCTCTCAACTATTATCCTTCTATTTACGTTTGAAATAAAAGTAATTTTGACTACTGGAGTTCTATTTTACCTTTTTATCTTTTACTATTTAATTGGTTTTCCTTCTCTTCTATTCGGATTTACTGTGAATGCTGTTTTTTAAGTGATGGAGTGTGTTAATATGCTCCTTTTTTGTTTTTCTGGTTTAACATTTTAATTTGCATTTCAAGTATATGTTGAAGTAAATTCTCAGCAAGCTATGTGATGCGCAGAGAACACACAAATCTTTAGATTTTGATGTCACATGTTCATTCTTCTCAGTAGCTTCTTGCATGTTACAGTTAAAATAAGTGCTTTTATGCATGCCCAATTTTCTAATGATGAAATAATATCACCCACTTGTAGTGGAACATAATTATTTACATTTGCAAATAGGTTCGCATGATCCGTCGATGATGAATTGTTAATATCTAAGATTGTTATCTTTTTTGTTGTACAGGTGAGGTGCCTTTATTTGAAGACTACCATGGGCAAGCCTTACCGTCTCTTCTGAGCAGTAATATAAGGTTCCAAGACAAGTCGGCCAATCCTTTCTGCTTGTTTTATTGTTACAATCTTGTACCTGAAACTAGTTTTTTTTTTTTGGAAGATTCTGCGTTGAGCATCGATTCTGGATAGCTGTTGAGATTGTTTGCGCAAATTTTATTTAGGTTTTGCATGTGCTCTACTGTTGGGCATGGTTGATGCTCATTCTTGATGTCATGGTTTATTGGAATTTATAAATTAAGTTATGCATTGGTTCCCTCTTAGATCAATCTTAGATCAATTTTAGTTCTTGCATTATGTAGTTTTATAGATTCTATACAGATGTTCGTTCTATGTTGTTGGCATTGCATATAATTGGCCGAAAGTGATGGTAATTCTATGCTTAATTGCAGGGCTTTTGGGTGTTAAATAACTTTTGATTGCTCTTTGCAATTTTAATTATTTGTTCTTTGAACTGTTCATCTTAAAATGTGATCGAATGCCAAGACACTTTTGGAATAAATAAAATAATTTTAATCGGTTTCAAAAAGATTTTACACTGAGTAAGATAATTGTGAGGAAGATAAATTATTGAAATTAAATGGATAATTGGATTCAGAATATAATCAATATATAATGAGTTTGATGATAAAAATTATGTTTGATCCATTTGGGAAATCTATAATTGTTGAAAATTTGATATTTTAGGGGATTCACTGCATTTCAGCACTAGAGGTGCAACTTGGGCACCCTGACTTTTGAACTGTTTTAGGTCACGTTGAAGTGATTAATTTTTTAGATGAAAAATTTCAATTCTTGAATTTATTTTAATCTTAAAATCTGGCTTCTTTTTTCTATTTACTTTCTTCTTTTTATTATATTTTCATCTTTATTATTATTTTTAACATGAAGCAAAGATTCTTATGAGCTGAAGTTGCTTAAAATGACACGTTTTGAATTAAACTTAAATTTGCGGATGAGTTGGGTTTGGGTTCAACTCCTTGAATTTGAGGGTTGGGTTGAGTTTGGATTGGCCTCCTCTAACTCGGATTGGTTGGGGTTGACCACCTCTTCTTTCTTAAGATCTTGTTTAGATAGACTAACCACATGAAGACTCCAATCTTCAACAAATTTTCTCTTTACATCCCCAATTGGGTGATGGGATCCTATTGTGGTTGAGACTTGAGACACATAAGTCTTGTGTCGCTCAATGAATGATTGCCATGTGTGCAGTGTTTTTTTCCCCTTCCTTAAGTATCACTTTCTTATTGAGCCCTGCAGAGTCCCTTTGGCCTGGTTTGACAATGATATAAGTAGTGGGATAAGGAAAAATTATGGGGACAAGTGAGGGGGATGATAACTTATTCTGTTTGATATAAAAAATAATCAGGATAAAGTGTGGACCATTGTCTCGATTTTGAAAGGAAAATGAGGATATTTTGTTTCACTTAAAAGTTGAGATAACATTTATATTCACTTATTGTTTCAATTTTGACAAATGTAAATGTAAACAAAATTAATGGATTTTTTTTTATTTTCTAAAATTATGATAACTTATCATCAAAATCTTAACTCATTATATTCACTTATTGTCTCCCTAATTGGCCGTTTTGCCTAGCCTACAACAGAGGGGTCCTCTGTTTTTATACTTTGTCCTCTGTATTTTATATTTAACTTCCCAATCATGTTTATTTGAGTCGATTCACCTTTCTTCATTGGGGTACTTATGAGACTAACTTAAAATACTACTACAAATTCATCAATTTATGTGTATGAAAGGTATAAAGAAATCTTTGATATGGGAATGCCTTAATCATTTCTTCCAATGATAACATATGACAAGTAGATTGTTGTTAAATTATGAGGTTTAGTTCCCATACAACAGTGTCAAAATTGAAATCGATACTTCCATTGCAGTATTGTACGTATCAGATCCTTTGATAAAGACATGATGCATTTATCAATATGCTAAGAGGTGGTTATAAAGATGACACTTGTTTTTGTCCTTTAATACTTGATTCGACTTTTTTCATGGAGCTATGAATAAGAATAAATAGTTCTAATGAGAGAGGATCTGTGGACATGATTATATGTTTTGATGAGGTGATTGTAAGGTCTAGATGCAACTTTGTGCACATTTGTCCTCCAAGCCTTCAGAGCCATGAAATTGGCTTCAAGGCATACTTGTTTGACTTGCAAATCTTTTTGTGGAAAAGAAAATTTCAATCAGTGGCTGCTTTCTGTTGTTACATGGGGCACATGGAAAATTTTGTTAAAACTATAGATTGAAAATAGAGACAAATGTGTAGGAAGAAAACCAATGGTATGGAATGATCTAACTACATGTATCAGTGTCAAGTCTTGGGCGGTTATATATGCCTAACTCTTCTACCGACCAAACCTATCATAAGTTTTGACTTTTGGGACCCAATTATATATCATTAATAATATGAAATTATGATAGTCTCTTAACACTTGCTATCAAGGATTACGGATCTACGTGGAGAACATGTGAGAGATGATGTCGCTCTCGATCATTGAGTGGGGTCGGGGCATCACAAGGGCTAGGGGGGTTTCTATCGATAGAGGGCGATTGAACATCACCATGCAGTGGCTTAGAGCTGAAACGTGGGGGGTCTTGTAGGGTAATTGGTAGAAACCCTGAACGCCTTAACAATATGTTTTTCTTCCTTATGTTTATTTTTTCTTCTGTTTCCTCTCATCTCCAATTTGGATTTATAACTCACTTTTAGAAATAGAAGTAATGGAAGTAACATTTATCTTTTTCAAAAATAATAAAAGAAGAAGAAGAAGACAGGTTATCAAGTCTAGCTTACTCTCCCATGTAATAGCCAAATATGATTGCATTAATTTCAAATACTATGAATGATAATTATAATACTAGCATAAACCATAATTAGTTTGAACTACAAGGAAACCATGCAATTATGGCCTTGTGTTATGCAATGTTTTAAAAATCAAATGGTTCAAGGATCACCTTGTTTGGTTAACCAAAATTGAATCTGGATATTTTCATAATTATTTTAATGATTAATAAGACTGAATAAAAATACAAAAAATAAATAAAAAAAGATTTTCACAACTCACTATTTAAGTTTTTATATAACATCATTTTCAAGTTAAGTTCCAATTATTCAAAAAAAAAAAAAGCTGATTTTCAAAAATCACATGTTCAACCGATATGTTTATCAAATTTAAATGGACCATAAAGCAAGATCGGTTGATGGTTTAACCAGTGGAATCCTTTAGTTCGGTTTGTTATTTTTTTAAAAATTGGTCTTATGCCTCACTTTGATTAGGAGGCTGGGTTTAAAACTTTGGGTAATGGGTTTAACGAGAATAATGGTGGTATAAGAATGGATAGGAAAAATGGCTGTTTGATTACAGAGTATAACTTGATATTACTAAGCCAGTTTAAATGAGTATAAGAGAGTATAACAATTCTAAGTAACCCTTAGCCCCCATTTGGAACGGGGATAGTTTTTATTCTATAATAAATTTATCCAAGCATAAATGAGTATAAATAAAGATAAAATGATTTTGTGTTTGGTTGTATTTTGAATTATTCTAATTGGTAAACGTAAGAATAAATGTTTTGTTGTTTGGGTAAAATGTGAATAAAGTATGGATAAATATTTATAAAAGGTAAAAAAGTAATGATTGTTGATTTGACAGATGATTTGTAAGAGGTGATGACAGTTGATTTGACAGTGGGCCCACATATTCTTTAGGTGGAATAACCTATGATAACTTTTATTCTAGGGGTTGATTAGAATTCCTATACCACTTTATCAAGGTTTATTCTGATATAATTTATCTGGGGTTATTCGGGGTAAACAAATACCCCCAAATACTTATCCGGGGTTATCCGGGGGGTTATACTCGTTCCAAACGGGGGGTTAGGATAAGCTATATTCAATTTATTTATTCCTATAGGCCCACATGTCAAATCAACTTTTTTATACTTTATTTATATTTTATTCTTTATTTACCAAACAACTCAATATTTATTCTTACGTTTTTTAATGAAAAAAAAAAATACAACCAAACAGAAAATTTTTATGTCTGTAGAATTGTTATTTATATTGACATAGTTATCTATTCAAATAACTCAATTTCTCAATCCACACGAGGGCTAAAGTGGGTTGTTTACCTTAGCCTCAAAAAAGGCCAATCTCTTCTACTTTAAGACATTGTTCATAGCCTTACACAAAGGCTACGTGGACTAAAGATGTGCAAATGATCAAAAGAGAGATGGATCGAGAGCCACATAAAACTCCACATCTTACAAGTCATCAATAAAATATAATCCATGGAATCCCCAAAAAAGCAAAACACATCGAAAGTTTTGAGACATACGGGGAAAAAAGGAGTTAGCTTAGCATGAAAGGAAATACTCACCTTTATTTTTAAGAAAAAGATGCACACAACCCTAATTACAATCCATTTTATAGTCTATAATTTTTTAAAATCATATATTTATCTTTTAAATGCATGCTATTGTATGAACTGAATATATACTAAGATACATTAGTGTATTTTTTTTTCATAATGAAAAAAAATTGGGTCATATACTATGTTAGACCCACATGCTATGATAACGTAATATATACTATGTTATCTTAGCGTATGAGACTGCAAAAAGATTGCGTGTATCAGTGCCCTTATTTTTATTATACAATTCTAGATATCCATTGTAGTTTACAGACAAACAGTTTAATTTATTTCCCTTTTAACTTATTGATGGAAAGGGGGGGAGCTTTACTAAGCACATACCATGCCATATATTTCTTAGATAGAAGTAATTTTTAAAACAGCTTATGTTATAAATTGAATAAAATAATTATTTCAAAAAAATTGTTATTGTCTTTTAAATCATAAATTCAAAAATTGAAACGACAAGTTGAAGGTTAAAAATATCCATTTGGAAATGATTATGTAAAAACTGATTTTACAAAAGTAAAATTCATTTGGCAATTGGTTCTCTAAATGAGGCCTTAGTGGGTGAATGAAAATAACATTTTTTCTGTTATAAGAAAATGTTATCATAGTTTGAATTATAGGATAATGGTAGAGACAATTCTTTTTTGAAGATTAAATTCAGCTTAAATATGCTTTGATTTTTTTGAAAGTATAAGTTCAATGAAGTATTTATGTTGATAGAAACTAAAATATATATTTGAATGAATACTTAATTAAGTACATTAACAAAAAATCACATACATTTTACTAAAGAATGCAAATAGGACTATAAAAAATACGACATACCGACGCTGTCATTAATTAATTGTTGTCAGAACCACTCCTATTTTGAGACTAATTTCTCATCATAAAAGGTATATGTCTTCATACAGAAAGTATATGGATCCATCTTCCTGATGAAGCCATATACCTTTTATTATCTATTAATACCAGAAATAAAATTATAAATAGTGCTTATTGGAAAATTAGAAATTATTCTTTTGAATTTGTGGGGGCTATCTAATGTTGGACCCTGCATTCCATAGGCTCTCTCCCTCTGTCTTTTAAGGTTGTTCCTCTCTTTTTTCACCAAAAAAACTTTCATCCAATAAATCCCCTCCCCCCATGGTCTGACAATACATATCCAAACATGCACATGATAGGCTGATCACTCCATGCCTACAGTAAAAAAAAAACCCAATCTAACAGTCAATAATTATTTCAGTTACCTCTCCAACATGAACTTCAATTATATCCCCCCATTGAAAGTCACTTTCCACTCAAAACCCACCTATAAAACCCCCTCCCAACCCTCCAAACCTTTCCACCACAACCTCCCAAAGCAACACCAAAAAAAAAAAAAACAAAAACACAGAGAGAGAGAGAGACCTTCCCCTCCAAAAACAATGGCAGAGCCTCTACTAGTAGACTCAGAGAAACCTAAACCAAACCCTCCCAAACCATTCAACAAGGTCTTCATCATGATCATCTCCCTCCCCCTCCTCTACTACTACTCCATACACATCCCCCCTTCCACCCTCTTGAAGGACACCAAATTTTGGTTCTTCCTCTCCAACACCATCATCTTAATTGTGGCGGCTGACTCCGGCGCCTTCTCCTCCTCCTCCTCCTCGAGCGAGGCCACGATGGACCTCTATGATGAGTACTTGAAACATAGAAGATTGAGAGAGGATCGCGTTGGATCCATCGATGTGATTCCCCCAAAAGAGAAGCCGGTGAACTTACCATGCCAGTCGGTCGCCCCGAGAGAGAAGCTGGTGAACTTACGATGCCAGTCAGAGAATGCCATCGTAGTTCACCAGGCGAAGGAGAAAGAGGAGGAGAAGGAGAAGGAGAAGAAGAAGAAGGTTTTTCGTCGTTCGAAGACGGAGAAGCCCTTCTTGCGAAGAAGCTCGGAGATGTCGAGGGAAGAGCTCAATAGGAGGGCTGATGAGTTCATAGAGAGAATTAACAGGGAGATTCGCCTTCAACAGTTGGCCGATGATGATGAGTAACAGCAGCAGAAGAAGAGTGTATAGATCTTTGTAAGGGAAAATTTTCATATCAGTGCGTACTGATGAGACTCTTTCAACACGTGTATAAATGATTAGACACGTGTCCGATCATCTATGCATGTATTGATGTGAATCGTATCAATATGTACTCATGTTAAAATTTACTCTCACAAGAATGTAAGAATATGTGCAAAAGGGCATTCGGCGATAAAATGGGAGGAGTGTTCAGAACACACACCTCTTCTTTTTCTTTCTTTCATTTTTCACTTTCTTCTCCTCCTCCTTGTAAGTTTTCACTTTTCATGAGCAGTCTCATTGCACTAGTGATCTAGCAGAGCAGTACTTTTTTTAATTTTGTCCTTTGTGGATTTTCTATGTATCTTGCCATTGTATCAAGATATTGTGCCACAACCTATATATTTTTAATAAAATACTTGCACAAGTCCTTGATCTCATGTCACCTTTATGGGATAAGCATGTTGAAGCAACATTTGTTTGTTCTTAAACCAACATATATATAAAAACAAGTCATTGTGAATGGAACTCTCTCACTTGGACCCCCATTGGCACAAGTTAATATTTGTTTTTTGACTAACTATACCATAATATTGGGTATTGACATGCTATTGAACTTAATCCACTTTTATCTTTGGAAACTTAATAATCTGGTATTATTATACACTCTTTTTTTGTGTGTGTAATCTATACATATTTTTAAATACAAATTTCACATTTATTTGCAATTTGTGGTAATATAAAAGAGAGAATGGTGATGAGTGTTTTTTTATGAATAATTTTATTAAGGTATTTAGTTTGTTTGTATCAAGGGACGAAAAAGTGATATAAATCTTTATCCATCTTTCAGGTAGAGATCAAAATGATATTTTAATAATAAAAATATTCACCACATCTTTGTTATCAAATATTATTAGATGTAGTAAAAAATATTACTACAGTATCATTTTTTCTTTATACCATTTTACGAGATATTAGATATTAGTGACCAACGCTTTTGAGTTCTTTAATATAACTATGAGATCAAGTTGGAAACCTCCATGTCATGGAGCTCATCAAAGCTTACCTTAGAAAATGGTTAGACTGGTGGGGGCCCTTGTAAATTTATTTAAATTTTCTCAAAAGAAAAACTATTGATTCGGATACAAATCCAGTAAAATAAGACTATAATGCCCCAGCTTACACAATAAGATATTGAGTTATGGACTCACGGGTTTAAAACATATCTAAGTGTATAAGAATTGTATTAACATATAAACATATACTATCACATTAACTCCTCACCCTCATCATCTCATGCATTTCATCAGCATCTTGAAACTCTTGACCTCTTGGCTATTCTAGCCCACCATCCTCTCAATGAGCCACATGTTACAAAGACATACATTTACAACGATGCAAGAAATAGATAACGATAGCATATATAACCCATTAAGATCAAACTCTTCATAAATTAAACAATGAATTATATAAGGTAAGAAATCCCAATAAAACATGAAATCATTATTTTATTAAATTTTAGGTACCCATTGGGGTCCTAGATGACCGCTTTAGCCGCCTATACTAAGGGTCGATCATGTTTATCATGTAATTAAGAGACTTCAGCTATGGCCATCGGTAGGGGAATATGTTTTTCATGTTCTGCCTAGATCACTGTACAAATATTTTATGCAAACCTAATATGGTTAGGTATCCACCTGTGAAGAGTGTTTATTATTCCATACTTCGTGTTGGTCTCTTATTAGAATCATGATTGCACAATCATGCTATAATCTATTTAATTTGATTGAATGAACAAGATCTGAATGTTACATCTTCATGAAAGTTCTTTGTCTGTTCTGGATGTTGTCTGTTATTAAATATTGGTAGTATATCTAGCAAGAGATCTTTGTGTTTCCCTGCAAGATACCTATCTTTTTCAAATTAAACTAATTGAAAGTGAACGTAAAATGAGATATTAGATTCAAGAATAACATCCAAATAACCCCCTGTAAATTGTTTGAAATACATATTACTCCCTAACTTTTTCTAAAGTCTATGACCCCCTAAAAACACAAATGTAAATCTAAATAATCCCCCGAGTTAAATTTTTATTGACATATTAGCATTATTCTGTGAATATTCTGTCTAATTAACCCCGGTTAAAAACATAGCATACCAACCAAAAACTTCCTACGATGTGTTAAAAATGCTAAAAATCATTAGTAATTAACGATTTTATCTCTATGAATAGAGTTTTATAATCTATCCGGAGGGGTAAAATCGTAATGTACAGAAGGATTTTTCCATTTTTAACAAATTGTAGAGGGTTTTGGTATAATATGTTTTCATCTAGGTTAACAAAATGAAATATTCGTAAAATATTTTTCATATGTCAATGAAAGTTTAACTTAGGGGGTTATTTAGATTTTCATGGATGTTTTTAGAAAATTACATGGACTTTAAGGAAAATCAGAACATTATATGAATTTCAGGCAAGGGTTATTTGGATTTTTCCCTAGATTCAAATATTTTTTTTATAGTGGATACCTCGGTAACTTTATCAATTTTAAATCATTTTAAATATTAAAAAATATCATATAATTTTTTATTTTTTAATAGATTCAGAACTGATTCAAATTCTTTGGATAAATGAAAGGTTTATTTCATTGAAGTGTATCACCAACTAGTCAGACAAGATGATTTCACATTTGCTTTTGTGACAATGTCCCACCCATTCAAAAAAATAAAGTCCCAGTCCCATCCAGCTGAAACTAATGGACATTGGTGGGAGTCGTCAATAGGCTTTAAAAAAATAAATAAATAGAAGTACTAGTGAAATCCAGCATTGAAAAAAACCTCTATTCACTGCTGCTGACAATGTGGAGATCATCCTCCTTATATATGATGCAAACTTCCTAGGTATTGATTCCAACACTATTAGATTAGATTAATGAAAGATTTTTGCTACATTGATGTCACCTAATCGGCTAATCCAAACTAAAGCATACACCCTTGTATATTGTAAAAACAAAGCATGCATTCTGAAATGAATGTTTAAGGAATTGGTTGTAAAGTTGATTTATTCAACTGTGCATAGAATCTATGATTAATAAAAATATTTACATTCTGAGATCAATAAATGGTCATGATGATGTAGCTAGTGATATAAAATTATGAATAATTTAATAATCCAAATCATTTTGGATCAGTGATATATAAAAAGACAAATCTTTTCATAACTTTGAGAATGATTTTTTATTAAAATTACCCATGATTTATTCATAAGACTTCAAAAAGTAACAATAATGTTGACGTGGCATAAATCATTTTTACAATCTCTTTTTTTTTTTATGAATTCAAAAATATAAAAAAATTTATATGGAATTCAAAAAAAAATTATCCCAAATTTTTTTATTTGTTCAAAATCTTTATTTTTTTGTTATAATTTTTTTTATTACATGACAGCTGGATAAACGGGGGAATTTTTTTTATTTGTAATAATATGCATGACACATCCAATCCCCTACTATTAATTCATCTTGGGATATTAAAACAAACAATTTTTTTTAAAAAAAAATCCACATAACTCGAAATTAATCAACATAAACCCCTGATTTTTTTCTTTCTAAAATCCATATAAGTCTATCAAAACATCTATGTAAATCTAAATAGCCTCATAAATTAAATTTTCGTTTGACAGAGGAAGAATATATTCTGTTTGGTTAACCCTGAGTAAAAACATAATATAACAAAATATATTATTATGTGTTAAAAATGTAGAAAATCTTCTGTAAACGATGATTTTAACATTCTAGATAAGATTTTATAATATATTCAATGAAATAAAATCATTATTTACAATGAATTTTAGCACATTATAAAAGTTTTTTGATACACTAAGTCTTTAGTCAGGATTCATCATCTATATATCAACGAAAATTTCATTAAGTAAACTATTTGAATTCATATAGATTTTCAAGAAGTTATATAAATTTGAAAAAAAATAATGAAGATTATATGAATTTTAGAAAGATTGTTTGAATTTTTTTTAAATAATAATTTTAAATTTATCCTGGTGTGATATGATCAACCTAAGTTCTTGACACCAATGACACGTCAACCATTCTTGAAAAGTCATGTTGTACTTTCTTTATCATTGTTGGCATGTAATCAACCGACCACGTCAAAAAAGACAAAAAGCATTCCATGATTCCATCAAAACCAACAAATATAATATAAAACATAAAAGTACAACACATGATGAGTATAGTAATTTCAATATTGTTTTTTTTATTAAAAGAAAGGAAGATATTTGCTACCGATTTTATATCTGAATTCGAATTATAAAACTTGAAATGGAGGAGAATAGAGAACAAACAAGTCACAAAAGAAATAAAAAACCATGAGCATAAAAGAAAACTCTAGCCCGATTTCAATATTGTCATTTGGAGGTTGAGTCTTTGTGCTAATTTATCTACCTGTTTGTTAACGATTATTTGAAAGAATTTTTTGTGGGATCGGAACAAACATGTAGAGGTAGCTTTTCCAGTTCGACCACAAGATCAGTCTCGGATAGTCCCTCTGATATAAATAAATAAATAAAACATTGTTATTTGTTTTATATTTTCCTCTGGTGGTTTGATTATATTTTTTTCTTGAAAGAAAGACAAAAAAAAAAAAGGAAAAAAAATAACCTTCAGGTCCTTCAAAAGGGAACGCGTGGGATGAGAATATCTTTGGAGTTTTGGTATTGAATGAGATGGTTGGACAGGTGTCTCTCTGATTAGGTTTTCCTAAGTTTTTAATTTTTTTGAATTTGAGTGGTGGGTGAATCATGAATGAGGTGTCACTTTTAGGGGTGCTATTTATCAATAGTTTGGGGCTATTTTCACATGTCTAGGGAACCATAGTTTAGTGATGTGTCAAACATTGGTTGGATGTGACTTGGAGGAAGAGCTTATATTTAACAAAACTTTAGTAATCCCCGAAGTCACGAAATGTCTTACGTTCTAACATGAATAAATTTTTTAATAAAATCTATTATCAGACTGATAGCACAACCCAACAGGAGAGAATATACTATGCATTAATTGTATATGGGTGCTTGGGGTTTCACCGTTGACTTGAATTTTTCTAAATGTATTTTGATTATTTTTTTATGTTTATCGTATTTATTTGGTCTATTCATTGTTAGGGTTGTGATAAATTAAATTTTTCAGAGAGCCAATAGTATTAGGGTTCTATTGAGGGAAATGGACACCTTTGAAGGGAGAGAAAAACCTAAACGACTTTTGTAATTCGATCAATTAGTGAATTGATTCATCTGCTCCATGGATTTATGTAATTTTGGCTTAATCATGAAAATTTATTTGTTCACTTGGGTGAATTTGTTTTTGTTATTATTTTGCATATGTTGAAATCTCTCTAAATATGTCATTGTGTCAACAGCAAAATATTTCATAAGTTTAATAAAGTAAATTTGTTTATAAGAAAAAAAATTACATACTCAAATGAATTAAATGTATATATTTTTATGTTTATTATAAAAAATTATATACTAAGATGATAGAGTATATACTATGTTATTGATGTAATGACTGCAGACTAAACTATAAAATAGACTGAGTATATCATTGTCCTTAGTAAAATATATATTTAAGAGTAACATTTTCCTTGGCCAAGCTATTCCCACTGCTCCATTTTATTTTACCCACAACCCAATTAAACCCACTTCCTATCATTTTATTTTACCCTAAATCCACTACCTTATAAATACCTCTCAACTCAGACTAATAATATATATTTAAAAAATAAAAAAGCAAAATGTGTGTATATGCAAAATGATTGCAAAATGTGGGTAATATTTTCCTTTTGGATAATGTTCCATAGAGTCTCATTTTCAGCATCAATTCCATATTCAAGTGTTTTGATTTTTTAAAAATAGTATACCTCATATAATATGATATATGATTTTATAAAAAAATGAAGTATATACTCCAATAAATTGTATGAGTGTATTTATAGAAAATGTGAATTTTTTTTATCGAAGCATATACCAAGTTAATGTGAGTATATGCTATGGTGATTTTCTATCGACATTTAAGATTGAAAAAAAAAAACTGTGTACAACACCCTTTCCTTTTCCTATTGTTGCTTCATGTGGCCCGAGTTTGGCATGGATCCATGTTGAAATTTTTGGGCTCAAAAATAGCAGTCAAGGTCCATCCCACTCAAGCCCAGAGCCCAAATTGGTGGGCTTGAGCTTGGGCTCTGGCCCGTCTCCCAAAAGTGGTCCTTTTGAGGGGGCGCTAATACACTTATCCACTTTGCATACCCTTTCTAGTCCTCACGTCATTAACACATGTAGTGTATGAAATCGGCTAACATAATATATACTCCACTATCTTATTATATACTCTATTATGAAAAATATAAAAGTATATGTATTCAATTCGTATAAGTATAAACTTTATTTTTTAAATAAAAAAATATACTTCATTAGTTAAACATATATTTTAGAAGAAAAAAAAATCAAAACATTACTACCATTTAAACAACACACACATTGAAATGATGCAGACACCATTCCCACTGTACTTTTTTTTTGAGCAACGATAGACCATTTCATAAAACTTTGAAAAAAGTTACAACTTGGTCCGAATGTGGATGAGAGGGGAAGCGAAGAAAACTAGCATGTTACAAGAGGGTTGTAACCTTGCTACAACTAAGAGAAGAAGGTTGGGGGGGAGGGGGGGGGTACTTCACCAGATCAAATTACCCCATGATACATAACTGTCCCCGTCTGAACTCAATCCGATTTGCCCCAGCTAAATGTGCAACATCACTGTCTAGCGAATAACATGGTAGATTCTCAGATATTATCAACGTAGACCCTGTGCCCCGTGAACAGAACACCGTTTCGGGCTAACCAGATTGCCCATAGGGTTGTAGGGACCATAAGTTGCAATACTCTCTCCTTTGGATCTTTACTCCCTTGTTGTGCATTGGCTATCATGCTGTCCCATAGCTCCTCCAATGTGGTGAATGTTGTGTGTGCCCTTGTTGCAATCCTCAATCTGTTCCAAAGCTCCCTCGTCACCGAGCAGCGACACAGGAGGTGTTCGGTTGTCTCCGGGTCCGTCATGCAAAGAACGCATTCATTATCGCTCTCGGGTCTCCATTTACTCCGGTATACCTTGGGGAGTAGGCAATTTTGAAATGTCAGTCAAAGGAATATTTTTACCTTCAATGGGAGTTGCCACTGCCAGATCCTCTTCGTCTTCAACGCCATTAACGGAACCTCCGGGGATCCTTTCTTCCACCACTGATATCCCTCTTTGACTGTGTATTTAGGTGACCTTCAGGAGCCCCAACAAATAGTGTCCTCCTCTCCATGTCTCGGTATGAACTGCTGAATGCGGTGAACAACGGCTGCAATGTCGTTTACTTGAGCCTCGAGCATGACTCGACGAAGACCCATTCACCATTCTCCCCTGTCTCCGCTATCACCCGTGCTCTGCCAAACATCCTGAACCATGCAATTGGGGTTCTCAGCAATGCGAAGCAGGTCGGGGAACTCATCGCCAAGTGTTTGGTCCCCACACCAGCGGTCTCTCCAGAATCGAATGCTATCACCACCTCCGAGCACCTTTGTAAGCGAACTTTCGAACTCCCTACCCAGCTCCTTACACAGGAATGACATGCGCGCGGATAGGACAGAGAACATGGACCCAGCATTACCCGCTCCATATCTTTCCTGAAAAAGCTTCACCCACCACATCCTTGGGTTAGCAACCCAGTTCCAAAGCCATTTTGCCAGCAGCGCACGGTTCATAGTCTCGAGTTCGATCAACCCCAGACCTCCCTTTTCTCTCCTCTCGCACACCTTGTTCCATTTCAGCAAACATGGGTTGGAGCAGTCCCTATTCGCACCATTCCAAAAGAACCTTCTACGGATACCTTCCATGTGCCTTAATACCCCTTTTGGCACCTTAAAGGTGGATAAGAAAAACAGGGGTAGGTTGGAAATCACTGCCTGCAGAAGTGTAAGCTTTCCCCCTGCCGATAAATGACGATTCTGCCAGCCATCCAGTCTCCGCTCCATTCTTTCTATTAGCGGTGCCCAGTCCTTCCGAAGGAGACGGGATTGGACTAACGATAGTCCCAAGTGCCGTGGAATCGCCTCCTCAACTGAGCAACTGAGAGACGCTGCCAGGTCCACCGTCAGTCTGTTCTCCACATTAACAGCACAAATCGAGCTTTTACCCCAGTTTAACATTCCCACTGTACTTACATGTGTTCATCATCTCAACAATGTCTGACTAAAATAGCTTTTCCTATTAAAAAAAAATCACCCAGTGGACCACATCTGTTGTCTTCACCATTCGATTGAGTGTATCCCAGTTGGATGGTGATTACAAGATAATCTCATGCATGTATGTAAGATGTAAGGTATGAATCATATCACCTCTAATTACAGTGGCTATTGAAATGGAGAAAGCTACATAAAAAATTGTGTATGGTACTCAATAAAATTAGAGAAAGATACTAGCCTTGTTCAGTGGGCCAATAATAATTGTTAACAAATGTACTGTGTGCGAATGGACTGAATGTGTAATAACACTCCTCCAAAAAAGGATCGTGGTTTGGTTTAACCCTCTATTGTAATTCTAACCCATCAAGGGTCCATCTACCAAACAAGAGCTTTTTCATAGTCACACAATTTTATAGTCATTCATGGAGAAAGACAAATAATGTCACATAATGCAACATATACACAATATGCATTTCTACTGTATCAATGTATACTTTATTACAAAAAATTTAAACATATATGCATTCAAACCGTTCACATATATACTTCATTTTATTAATTAGAAGTATGTACTTCATTAGACATGTATATACTTCAAACAAAATTCAAACAATGTGTTCGAGAGTGATTGTAGTAATGGATTTCCGAACCCTGAAGCTTAATTAGAGTATGAAGAGAGCTTTATGTCTAACACTGGAACAACAGTTACCAAAACAACTTTGATCATCCAATGCCATCAACTGATTTCCTAGTCAAATTAAATGACTTCATAATCAATCTCAAACCCTTGGCATGAAAAAAATAGAGGAAGAAATGAGTAAAGCAATTGAACATGCCAAGACTCTCAAGAGCAGGCATATATGAAATGCAGCCCACATTTGTTTTTCTTTATTTTTTTGCATCACCTTCTCCTTGGTTTATTCTCTATGTTTGGTGGGTCCTGTCCTCATTTAGATCAACTGTTCTTGTTGGACATCTCTGCTTTCTTTGTTGTCTCTGTAGGCCATAATATGGGACTGTGCCATTTAGAAGATTAATGCCCTGATATGTATATCTTGCATTTCAGTAATATTAGCCTTTTATTGTGAGATATTTTGCATTACTCTCTTCTTGTTTTCAATAATTTTATGGTTTTTTTTATATCTCTATGTGTTTAGAAAGTATTAATCATTCACGTAATTATTTTTGCATACAAGAGGTATTTAATTTTTGTGAAGCATATATTTGTTTAGTATATGCTTTTACATATACTCGAATGAGTTGTGTTAGACTTTTGAGAAAAAAGAATAATATGACCTAATTCATTAAGAGAGGGACAGAGCCCTTTATATAATGATATTACACGTGTAACACAGTAATACACGTGTAATACAATAAGAATACTATACACATGTAATTTAACACCCCCGCTCAAACTCGAGGTGGATCAAACAACGTGAGTTTGCGAATGAGAGACAAGAATCTAGGAACTGGATGAGACTTCGTAAAGAAGTCTGCGATCTGCTCAGCAGAGGAAATGTGCGGAAGCGTCAGTGTCTGAGCAAGGAAGTGCTGATGAACAAAATGATAATCGATCTCAATATGCTTAGTCCTCTCATGAAAAATTGGATTGCTAGCAATCTGAATAGCACTCCGATTATCACAGTAAAGTAAAGTAGGACCTGTAACATCAACTCCAAGATCGACCAAGAGACGTCTGAGATGAACAATCTCTTTGGTCGTGATGGCCATAGCTCGATACTCGGCTTCTGTGCTGGAAAGAGAAACAACATCTTGTTTCTTGCTGCGCCAGGAAATAAGAGTCTCCAAGAAATATGTAAAACCAGTAGTGGATCGACGAGTAGTCGGATCTCCTGCCCAATCAGTGTCAGTGTAAGCTCGAAGAACCAGCGATGAAGATGATGACAGATAGAGTGATCTGGTAATAGTCCCACGTAAGTATCTAAGGATCCTTATGAGAGCACTATAGTGAACCGAACGAGGAGCAGAGACGAACTGACTAACTATACTGACTGCATGAGCAATATCAAGTCTGGTAATGCAGAGATACACTAGCTGTCCCACGATCTGTCTGTATTGTGTAGGATCTGGAAGGAGCTCACCATCAGTAGGATGTAACTTTACATGAAGCTCAAGTGGTGTGTCAGCACGGCGAGTGTCAGATATAGCGGCACGATCAATAATATCTGCTGTGTACTTCTGCTGAGAGAGAAGAATCCCCCGCTTACTCTGAGCAATCTCTAGCCCTAGAAAGTAGTGAAGAGTACCGAGATCCTTCATCTGAAACTGACTACTGAGGTGGCGCTGAACAAGAGTAATACCAGCTGAGTCATCACCAGTGATGATCATATCATCCACATATAGAAGTAGAATCACCCGACCTTGCGATGATGATCGCACAAACAAAGAGTGATCCTGAGAGCTCTCAACAAACCCAGTTGATAGAATAACACTGCGAAAACGCTCAAACCATGCACGAGGAGCCTGCTTAAGACCATATATAGCACGCCGGAGACGACATACATGCTGGGGAGGAGTACGAAAATCAGGAGGTGGGTGCATGTAGACCACCTCTGATAAATCCCCATGAAGAAAGGCATTCTTCACATCCATCTGAAGGAGCGGCCAATGACGAGTCGCAGCAACTGCAAGAAGAGTGCGAACGGTGGTCATCTGTGCAACAGGGGCGAAAGTCTCCTCATAATCAATCCCATACTCATGTGTGAAACCGCGAGCAACCAGACGAGTCTTGTGTCATTCAATGGATCCATCAGGTCGATGTTTAACCTTAAAAATTCATTTACAACTGATAGGCTAAACACCAGTGGGAAGATGAATAATATCCCACGTATGAGTCTCCTGAAATGCCTGAAATTCCTCATCCATGGCCTGTCGCCACTCAGGGTGCTGAACTGCCTCTTGATAAGATTTAGGCTCCCGATGTGTATGAATAGCTGCAAGAAAGGTTGTGGAGAATAAGAGCTGACTGTGGCAAAACCAAACTGATCAGGGGGTCCACTATCAAAACTGAAACGGCAGGCGGACGACGCTCGCGCTGAGGATAGCGAGCGCCACTACTCGGATCCACGGCCAAGAGGGGGGCGTCAGGCGCAGGAGGCGAAGCACCAGGAGAAGTATCTGCAATAGAACTGGAAGAGGAAGGCAGAGAGTCACACTCTATCGAAAAAGGCTCAACCAGGGAAGGACTAGGAGGTGATTCAGGAAGGGGAAGAGACTCAATAACAGGACAAGGCTGAACAGAGGAAGACGTAGGAGAAATGGACTCACGGGACACAGACGAAAATAGGAAACATCCTCAACAAATGAGACATGACGAGCGAACCAAAAACGATGACCCACAGGATCATAACAACGATACCCCTTATGCTCGAAACTTATCCCTAAGAAAACACATCGAACAGACCGAGCAGAGAGCTTGTCATGAGCATGTGGAGGAAGAAGAACATAACACGTACAACTAAAAACTCGAAGATGACTGTAGTTGGGACGTGAAGAATAGAGGCGTTCATGAGGGGACATGCCAGAGAGAACTGTAGAGGGAGTGATATTTATGAGATGAACAGAAAGAAGGGCAGCCTCAGCCCAGAAATGCTGTGGAACAGATGATGACAGTAGAAGAGAGCGAGTGGTCTCAAGAATGTGACGATGCTTACGTTCGGCAACACCATTCTGTTCATGAGTGTAGGGACAAGACTGCTAAAAGATTGTGCCATGTGATTGAATCAGATAGCGCATTGTAGAAGAAATAAATTCCTTGGCACAATCAGAGCGAAAGGTTTTAATGCGAGTCTGAAATTGGGTGTGAACCATGGTGGTACAAACATCATAAATGTGAGCAACCTCAGAGCGATTACGTATTAAATAAATCCACGTAAAGCGAGAATAATCATCAATGAAGCTAATATAATAAGAAAAACCACTCAGAGAATGTACGGGAACAGGACCCCAAATGTCAAAATGCACTAACTCAAAAGGACTGGTGGACTGATTATTACTAGAATAAAAAGGTAAGGCCACAGGTTTGACCAATTTACAGCCCTCACACACAAACAAAAGAGAAAAAGAAGTATATCCTAACACACCAGACTCAAAAAGCCTTTAAGGCGAGACTCAGAGACATGACCTAACCTTCTATGCCACAAATCGGCATTAGAAGTGACGCTACCACAGAAGACAGAGGGATTTGGAACAGGGAGATGCAGATACTCCATGAAGTACAATCCGTCGACTCTACGACCAACGCCAATCCTCCGCCCCGAGTGTGGATCCTGCACAAAACAACCAGAGGAAGTGAAAGAAACGGTCAGACCAGAATCACAAAGTCGACTAATGGAAATAAGGTTCATGCATAGATCCGGCGCATGTAAAATAAATGGAATGGAAAGACGACCAGAGGGATCTGAGATGGTGGTGATAGATCCACACTGGGTGATAGCTAAAGTGGAACCATCAGCAGTATGAATCGGAGGCAAATGAGCAGGATTAGGTGAACATGCAGTAAGTATAGAACTATTAGGTGTCATATGATGGGATGCACCAGAATAAAAAATCCAAGAGACAGAAGTACCCGGAGTGGAAGAAAAGGCGGAGGGAGCAGTAGACTCAGACCGAGGTGGATGCTGTAAAAGCTGCTCAAGACGCTGATTGATCAAGGTGTCAATATGATCAGAGGTAAGCAAACCTGGTGTAGTGGTGGTAGCAACAGCAGCAGTAGGACGATGGTGAACCGGACCACCGGATCCGCGAACAAGTGGGTTGGGCGACCGGATCCGCGAATGGGCAGGTGGGCCGGGCTGCACGCGGACGGGCAGATGAGCTGGGCGACCGAGTCCGCGAACGGGCACGCGTGATTTTCCCGTCCCGAGAGCGGACGGGGCTGGATCTCACGCGTAGACGGGATCTCACGCGCTGACGGGATCTGCCAGGGCACGCTGGGGCGGGATCTGCTACCGGGCTCGCTCGAGCGGGATCTGCCGGGCTGCTGCGACGGGCGGGATCTGCCTGGCGGATCTGCTGCGGCGCGGACGGGGCTGCCGCTTGGATGAGCACGGACGCACGGACGATGATGACGACGTCGCGAACAACGGACGCACGCACTCACGGACGACGATGACGGCGAACAACGACGATGTAACAAACGTCGAATCTCAACAAAGATTTGAAAGAAATTTTTTTTATTTGAGGTCTTAAAGGGGCTCTGATACCATGTTAGACTTTTGAGAAAAAAGAATAATATGACCTAATTCATTTAGAGAGAGACAGAGTCCTTTATATAATGATACAAGACCTATTACACGTGTAACACAGTAATACACGTGTAATACAATAAGAATACTATACACACGTAATTTAACAAGTTGAATGCATATCGTTGTTTTCATTTTAAAATATTACTTAATATCATTAGGTTTGACTGGACAACAACGAATATGTATCTCACTGGACAACTATAAAAGTATCTAAAACTTACATACTTGTAAGGGATATGACAACTTACAAGCAATGTTTAAAAAATCGGATTATTAATTGAACTAGAAAAATAAATAGATTAAGGGTCATCGATTTAACTGGATTCTAACCGTACATTATCATGACATAATAAGTATATTAATTATTAAAAATAAATAAATAAATTTATAAAAATATAAAAAATCTTTGCATAATTATCTAGTGTTAGTTTTACTACTTTTAAGCTTTTATTTAATATCATAACATGAGCCTAATATATAAAAATATAAATTTTTATTATATCATTTTTTGACAAGTAATAAATCAAAATATCTATGAATATATAACCACTTGGTTTAATCAATTCGTAGTCAGTTTAACAGTCGTTGGTTTAACCGGTGGGATGATTGGATTTTACCATTTATATCATCGGATTTAAAGGATAAATCAAATCAGAATTCAAAACAGGTGAAAATTTAATCGGTTTAATCAACATGATCAGATATGGTTTTAAAACACTGCTAACAATGACCGTGTGTAACAACATTTTATTATAATCCCACATACTAACATACCCAACAACAAAACCCTTGCTTCGAGGTGGATTAGTTGCACCTATTTGTGTAGGACGACATGGGTTCAATACCGAACCAACCCCCCCTAAGGGAGTATGCCTTGTTGATTACAGGTTTGTGCCCACTGCCCAGTTATGCTGTATTGCTCCCTTGTGAGCTCTAAAAAAAAAGGAGCGACGATAATAATTTGGAAAAATCTGATATAATGTAAATTGCTGTATGTTTAAAGGAATATTTCTACGAATATTTCTCATTTCTTAATGATAGTCCTCCAATTAATATGGCATTGTAAACTATGTATATCTAATTTAGTATTTTTGAAGACTAAATTGCCCCTACCTTTTCCTACAAAGATCTATGTCTAATCATCAATGGTGAAAGAAAAAAAAGGGAAGAGAAGAGGAGACCATTCGAAGGGATTTTCCATCTTCACAAACCCTAATTTTCCATCTTCGTAACATGGTATCAGAATCACCACCTCACAAACCCTAATTTTTTTATTTTATTTTTTTTGGAATCCTTCATTGCCATCGTCGTCGTCGCCGACACCGTCGTCATCGTCGTCGTGCCGCTCCTGTCGCTACGCGCCCTGCCGCGCCGCCGCGCTTGCCGCCGCCTCTGCCACGCCGCGCTGCCCAGCCGCACCCTGCCGCCACCGCACGCAGCCCTGCCGTTGCCGCGCCCCTGCTGCGCCGGGTTCTGCCGCGCGCGCCCGAGAACTTACCCGAGCGCCTGCCCTGCCGCACCCGGGATCCTACCCAGGTTGCCCGGGATCCTGCCGGAGCGCCTGGCCCTGTCACGCCCGAGCACCTGCCCTGCCGTGCCCGGGAACCTGATCGAGCGTCTGCCCAGCCGCGCCCCGGAATCTGCCCGAGCGCCTTCCCTGCCACGCCCGGGATCCTACCCGGGATCCAACACAGGTTGCCCGAGATCCTGCCCGAGCGCCTGGCCCTGCCATGCCCGAGCACCTGCCCGCGCGCCATGCCGCGCCGCCCCTCCCTCGCCCGCGTCGCGTGATCAGCGCAGATCCGCACAATCTTCTGGATCTCCCAGGAATATGTCCCGGACAGCATCCCGGATCTCCCAGAAATCTTCCCGGATCTCCCAGAAATCTGTCCCGGAATAGCATCCCGGATCTCCCGGGAATCTGTCCCGGACAGCATTTTGGATTTCCCAGGAATTTGTCTCAGACTGTATCCCGGATCCCCTCGGGAATTTGTCCCGGGTAGCATCCCGGTTCTCCCGGGAATTTGTCCCGCGTCCGCACGTGCCCGGCTCCATGACCCGATCCGGTACCAGCTCCGGACCCATTCCGGACACGACCCGGACACCTGCGCCCGACTCCAGGACCGATCCGGGACCCGACCCGCAAACCCGAGACCCGACCTGGTACCAACTCTGGACCCTGTTCCGGGACCCGACCCGGAAACCCGAGACCCGACCGGTGCCAGCTCCGGATCCAGTTCCGGGACCCGACCTGGAAACCGAGACCCGACCCGGTGCCAGCTCCAGACCCAGTTCCGGGACCCAACCCGAAAACCCGGCCCTGCCCAACCCGGTCCGGTCACCCGATCCTGCCCGATCCGGATTTCACCTCAGGTCATCTTCGATCGCCCTGCGGCTTCCCGGCCGCCCTCTATCGCCTCTCGGCCTGGAGACTTCGAATCACTAAACCGGACATAACTTTCTCTCTGGCAGTCCGATTAAGGTGTTCGAGGAGTCCGTTTTGATCAATTTTTCATCTTCGACATCATCATCTCGTCTTTAGCAAAAAAAAAGGGCAACTATTCTATAACGTCTCCTCAGTTATCTTCGTCATTCATCTACGAGGGAATTTTGGGGGCTGCTCCTGCTGTGGATCTCCATAAACCACGTTAACGAAGACCTACTAAGAAGCGTCATAGACCGAGAAGACATGGACATCGTCTTCCTCCTATCGCCGCTGCGACTGCTACTCTGCTTGCCTCCATTCAGCCACAATTGGGTCAACCTGATCAGATCAGTCAGTGCCTCGACCACCTGATTCTGCTGCAGCCTTTTCCTGGTTCTTCTACTCCCTTTGCATTGTCTTCTACTACGGGTACTACTGTTTATTTGATCTTTGATTCAGGTGCCTCACATCACATGACACCTGATAGTTCTGTCCTCACTGCATGCTCACCTGCACCCTCTCACCTACCATCGATTCATACTGCTAATGGCTCTCCTTTGGTCATCACGCAGTGTGGATCGATTACCACCACCTCTGATTCTACTGACCGACTTTCATTGCCATTTGTTTTGCATGCTCCTGACCTTTGCATGAATCTTGTGTCTAGTAGTCGACTGTGTGATTCTGGAATCACTGTTACCTTTATCTCTTCTGGGTGTTCTGTGCAGGATCCACATTCAGGGCAGAGGATTAGTGTTGGTCATAGGATTGACGGACTATATTATGTGGAGTATCTTCATCTTTCTGTACCCGATCCCTCAGCTTTCTATGGAGTTGTCACCTCTGATGCTGATTTGTGGCATAAAAGGTTAGGTCGTGTTTCTGAGTCTCGACTTAAAGCCCTTATTCAATCTGGTGATTTAGGTCGTGTTTCCTTTTTTCCTCTTTCTGTTTGTGAAGGTTGTAAATTGGCCAAACCCGTTGCTACTCCATTCCATTCCAGTAATCATTAGTCCTCTATTCCATTTTAACTTGTTCATTCTGATATCTGGGGTCCTTCTCATATCACATCAAAAAGTAGTTTTTCGTATTATATCAGTTTTATTGATGACTATTCTCGTTTTACTTGGATTTATTTATTGCGTCATCGATCTGAGGTCCCAAAAATATATGAGGTTTTTACCACTATGATTCACACCCAGTTTCAGACTCGCATCAAAATCTTTAGGTCTGATTGTGTTCGATAATATATTTCTTCCACGATGCGTTCTCTTGTTCAATCTCATGGCACTCTTTTTCAGCAATCCTGTCCTTATACTCATGAGCAGAATGGTGTCGCTGAAAGAAAACATCGCCATATTCTTGAGACCGCTCGTTCCCTCTTACTTTCTTCTTCAGTCCCCGGCACATTTTGGGCTGAGGCTGTTCTTCTATCTGTTCATCTTATCAATATCACTCCCTCTTCTGTCCTCTCTGGTATGACTCCTCATGAGCGCCTTTACTCCTCCAAACCTGATTATAGTAGACTTCGCACTTTTGGATATACTTGTTTCGTGCTTCTCCCTCCTCATCAACGCACCAAGTTTCCGCTCGGTCAGTCAAGTGTGTATTCTTGGGGATTAGTTTCGAACACAAGGGATATGCTGCTACAATCCTGTTGGAGATCGTTTTTGGCTTGCTCATCATGCGTCATTTGTCGAGGATGTTCCTTATTTTTCTTCTACACCCACTGTCTCCTCCCCTCCTGTGCCTTCTCCTGTTCAGGCCTCTCCTCATTTGACTTCTCCTGTTTAGGCCTCTCCTCCTGTGCCTTCTCCTGTTCAAACCTCCCCTATTGAGTCTCTACCTCTTCTCAGGCCATCTGTTGTGCTTGAGTCCACTCCTAGTTCTACTCTCTCTGAGCCTCATCTCAGCACTCCTGCAGCCAACTCCCCTGATCCTCCTGGTTCTCCTCCTATTGTGTCTCCTCTTGCTTCTCCCACAGATGACTCCGCTGGTACTCCATCTTCCTCGACTGACGCACCTCCCTCTGATGTGGATCCTCGTCCCTCGACTCGCTATCCTCAGCGTGAGCGTCATCCGTCTACTCGCTTCAGTTTTAACTCTGGACCACCTGACCGATTTGGCTTTGCTTCAGTGAGTACCTATTCTCCACAGTTCCAGGCTTATCTCACCGCTATCCATGTCCATCGTGAGCCCAGATCCTATCGAGAGGCAGTTGAGTACCCTGAATGGAAGCAGGCCATGAATGAGGAGTTTCAAGCTTTTGAGCAGACACAAACTTGGGATGTTGTTCCACTTCCGGATGACGTTACACCTATCAGTTGCAAATGGATCTTCAAGATCAAGCATCGACCTGATGGATGCATTGAACGACATAAGGCTCGTCTTGTTGCTAGAGGTTTCACACAGGAGTATGGCATTGACTATGAGGAGACCTTCGCTCCCCTTGCTCAGATGACTACGTCCGCACCCTTCTTGCAGTTGCTGCTGTTCGTCGCTGGCCTCTCTTTCAGATGGACGTGAAGAATGCCTTTCTTTATGGTGATTTATCTGAGGTTGTTTATATGCAGCCACCTCCAGGTCTCAGCACTCCTCCTCAGCATGTCTGTCGTCTTCGGCGGGCTATATATGGTCTCAAACAGGCTCCTCGTGCCTGGTTTGAGCGTTTTCGCAGCGTTATTCTGGCAGCTGGTTTTGTTGAGAGCTTTCAGGACCACTATATGTTTGTGCGATCCTCATCGCAGGGCCGGGTTATCCTTCTTCTATATGTTGACGACATGATTATCACTGGCGATAACTCCGCCGGTATTACTCTGGTCAAGAATCACCTCAGTCGACAGTTTCAGATGAAAGATCTCGGCACCCTTCGCTACTTCCTTGGTCTTGAGATTGCACAGAGTGATCGTGGGATTCTGCTCTCTCAACAAAAGTATACAGCTGACATTCTCGAGCGTGCTGCCCTCTCAGATACTCGCAGTGCAGATACTCCTCTTGAGCTTCATGTGAAGCTTCGTCCTACAGATGGTGAGCTCCTTCCAGACCCAACTCGGTACAGACAGATTGTTGGTCAACTTGTGTATCTTTGCATCACTAAACCTGACATAGCTCATGCCGTCAGTATTGTTAGTCAGTTTGTTTCAGCTCCTCGATCAGTGCATTATGGTGCTTTTATGCGTATTCTCAGATATTTACGGGGTACTATCACTAGATCGATTTATCTGTCATCCTTTTCACCTCTGGTTCTCAGGGCCTACACTGATGTTGATTGAGCTGGTGATCCGACTACTAGACGCTCCACCACTGGGTTCTGCATATTTCTTGGAGATTCCATCATTTCTTGGCGCAGCAAGAAGCAGGAGGTTGTTTCACTGTCCAGCACTGAGGCTGAATATCGAGCCATGACCATCACCACCAAGGAGATTGTTCATCTTAGACGTCTCTTGGTGGACCTAGGAGTTACTATGACTGGTCCTACTCCTCTTCATTGTGATAACCGCTCTGCTATTCAGATTGCCAGCAATCCAGTTTTTCACGAGAGGACCAAACACATTGAGATCGATTGTCACTTCGTTCGTCAGCACTTTCTTGCAGAGACATTATCGCTTCCGCACATCTCATCTGCCGAGCAGCTTGCTAATTTCTTTACGAAGTCACATCCAGTTCCTCGATTTCAGTTTCTCCTTCGCAAACTCACTTTGTATGATCCACTGTGAGTTTGAGGGGGGCTGTTAGATTATATGTGTTATCTCATTATATGTGTAGTGCATTACACGTGTGACTCCTATTCATTTGTCTATATAAAGGGATTTAACCCTAAATGGAATACAAGGATTCTCATTATTTCATTCTCTCTTCGTAATAGAGGCTTATTAGGTCTCATAGGCTTCAAGGAGGTTGCGTTAAAGTAATTTGGTAATCTAACATGTTTAGTGAGGGTTAACCTTGGAGCTGGTTAGATGAGGTCACGACAGGGATTAAAACAACAAATTTTAATTAAGACAGAGACCTATGGTGATTTAAGGATTTCATAGGGACTAAAATTGATTTATTTAACTTTAATGGGAGTTACGTCAATTTATCCCTAATAATTTCGAGATCATAATTCAAGTAGTGGTCCCTACCACATGTAATGAAACTATAATTTTTTCTTAAAAAAAAAAAAAACACTAAAATCCATTGTCTTCTTTAGCTCCGGCAAGTTGCTAGCCGTCCGATGAGGTTCACTCCCAACAAGAGTTTTGGGTAGCCAAGGAGGGACACACACATCATTTGGATGCTAATTAGGAAACATAAGATTAGTACATCTTCTTTATATTATCTATATGCTTTTAGCCACACTGCTTTTGATAATCATCAACTCCATTTTCCATGAGCACCACCATATATTGTTTGTTTTCTTTTCTTGACTAAAGATAAGACAACAAGCAAGACTTGATTGCATGTGGGTGTGATTAAACTAATCAATCAAGTTGAATAATACAACTTTATTATTCAATCCCCTGTTACAGTGATTGTTAAAAACAACAAATATGGCTCAAGATATTTTCAAACATGCATCAATTATGTACACAGAAATATGTAGACAACCACCACGCACAAAAAAAAAAAAAACCATGTTCTCTCTCAACAAAGTTTTGGTTATGAAGATCCCACCCACTAGATTTGTTTTTTGTCAATGGGACCTTTGACAAGGATCCTTATCAACTGCGAATTAATGCACATGTTGTATTAAAACATACAATAGTATTTTTGTATTCGTATATATGTATAAATATTTATATATAATGATATAGTACCGTCTGCATGGTTCGTATGAACTGAATTTTTTTAAAGGAGCATATGCGTCGATAAGAAAAACATATGTATCATTGAAGATATTTTATGTCTTTTAAATAGTTTATCTATACATAATGCATTAACCATAAAATAATAATTATGGGATAAAAAATATTATAAAAAAATATCTTTAGATAACTATTTTTTTTTTTTTTTTTTGGGGTATATATCTTTAGATGACTGTTTGTCTTTACATACCAACCCCTCGTGGATAAATTTAATTATTATTCCAAAACAGGCCATTTATTTATTTTGGATTTGAGATGTTCTTTTATCATTCCAATTCAGACCAATTGTACCAACCTCGTTTAGTTATAAAAGATAAATCTTCCACCTAACAAAAACTATATCCATCGCCTTGTACTAATCCATCGTGGATATTAATCATAGCACCTAAACAGACTATTAAATTATATTACATATAATATACTTTAACATAGCCACAAAACGTAATGATAATAGTCAATGAAAAGAAAGAAAAGAAAACATCACGTGACATGCAATAAAGTTGGGTTGTTGACAGCTGTTGCAATTATATCCTCCTTCAAAATATTTTTTTTAATAATTATTATTATCATTATTATTATTAATTTTAGAAAAAATTTATCCAATAAACTGTTAAAACTTTATATAACTCCTTAATTTTTTTTTAAATTCATATAACCCCCTTAAAACATTTATATAAATTTAAATAACTCTTTAAATTAAATTTTTGTTAACAGATGAGAATATTATGTGAAAATTTTATTTGATTAACTCTGTTTGAAAACACAATAAATCAAAAACCTCCTATAATGCGTTAGAAATATAAAAAACTCTCTCTAAATGATTATTTTAACTTTTGAATAAATTATGAAATCCTATCCGTAAGAGTAAAATAATCATTTTCAGATAATTTTTTATATTTTTAATAAATTGTAAGAGATATTAATATAATATATTTTCAGTCAGATTAATAAAATAAAATATTCATAAAATATTCTTCATCTGTCAATATAAATGTAATACATGTAATTATTTAGATTTAAGATGTTTTCAAGGATTACATGCGTTTAAGAAAAAATAAAAGAGTGATATGAATTTCAAACATTTTACAGGGAGTTTATATGGATTTTTTAAAATTTAATATTATTAATGTTTATAATAAAGTCAGGTGAACCGACCAGCCCAATGTATACGTTTCTGTTTCATTCAAAGTCTGCCATGCCGGGTCACCGTGGTGGGACCCACTCCCATACAAAGGTCCATCACACATCTCCCCACCTTATTGGACGGACATGATTCGTCGCACTAAAAATGATGTTCCCCACATCACATCCCAGCCTTTAATTCAATGAACCCAGCCCCCCATGATTGAAGCCGACACATGTCTTTCTAAAGCCTCACATTAATTGCTTTTTAAAGACAATTGATTTATCATTAACACTTGTTAATCTCAATTTTAGATTGACGCTAATACCCTCTCTTGTCTTTCGTTTGATTAGGTAGTTTTGGAGGAGGGGTGGGGGTAAAATGGTAAAATGTGGGTTCGATATATAAAGCGCCGTCTGTTGTGTCCGAAACCGATGAGTCCGGTGATTGTGTTCAGGTGAGATTTTACAGGGTCGCTTTTTTAGGGCAACATCGGCTACAGAAACCCTAATTTTCCATTTTTTGGAGAGAGAGCGAGTGTCACAGTGTGTGTGTGTGTGAGAGAGAGATTTTCGGGGGGGGGGGAATTCAAGGAGCTTCAATGGCGGTCTCGGTTTTGAAGTGGCGGGGGAGCTGAGGATCTCGATCGGTTCGATCTCTCTCTTTCTCTCTCTCTTTCTCTCTCTCTTTCAATTTTTGGTACTTGGCGGGAAAGGGAGACTTGAAAAGATCTCTCGTTTGGAGAGCTGAAGTGATTCGATTGGACGATTAGATCTGAAACCCCCAAAAAAATGGCTTTTTTTTTTGTCTCTTTTGATGTCTTTCCGCCATTTTTGTCTACGATTGGAAGAGTTTTAAAGACTTTCTCTTTCTTGCATTATCTTTTGAAAATATTATATTTCAATTGGTCAGAGATGAAGATAATGTTGTGAGATAATAACAAATTTTTTTTAAAGTAATATAAATAAAGGTTAGGTTTTTTTGAGAGGGGTCTCATAAGTACTGAATAAATTAAAAAAAGTGACCACTTTTTCTCCCTTTGTTGGCAGGTCTTACCGTCAGAAAACCCCAATAAAAGCTTCAATCGCAGCCGTAATTTCAGAAATCCAAGGTCTGTAGTGATCGCTCTCTCTCTCTCTCTCTCTCTCTCTTTAATGGCGAAGCTAGGGTCGGTGGTCTTAGACTGCTTTAAAGACTAGATTGGTAGGGTTTTCAGGATCGAAGACTTCGAAGTGTGGGCATTGTTTTTGCATATCAGTGTTTCAGTACTACTGCATCCGGTGCTTAATTTATAATCCGTCCGTGTTTTTTTGCAGTCAAGCCCCTGTCTTTTTTTATCGCCATCGTTTCATCTTTCTCAAGGCGTGCCCTGCAAAGGAAAAGCTATCAATCAGACGACCCGGATTCCTCCTCCCCAAACCCAAAAAGGTCCTTCCTTTTTCTCTGTTCGTCAGTACTATCAATGCTAAACGACACCCCACCAGTGCCCTAATCAACAAACACCCATTAAACCCAACTTTCACAGGAGTTGAGAGAGAGAGAGAGAGAGCTGGGTCTGCTGAAGAGGCATGAAAGCTTGGTCATGGAAGTGGAGGAGAATCAGACGACCCAAACCCACAAGAGACTGAGAGTCGCCGGCCGAGCCCGAGCCAACAACAATGAAGACGAAGAAGAGACCGATGGGGTTGGGGGTTCTCTGGGTGATCGGATCCGGGCGTGGCAGGGCAACGGAGCCCACACGTCATCGAGGATCTTCCGAGTCTCCCGGGCCTCCGGCGGGAAGGACCGGCACAGCAAGGTCTTGACGGCGAAGGGCTTGAGAGACCGGCGGGTCCGGCTCTCGGTGTCGACCGCCATCCAGTTCTACGACCTCCAGGACCGGCTTGGGTGCGATCAGCCAAGCAAGGCCATTGAGTGGCTCATCAAGGCTGCCGCCGATTCCATAACCGAACTCCCCTCCCTTGACGCTCATCCTTCCCCACCCCAGCATCTGTGACCGGTCCGCTGCCTCTACCGCTGAAAGGGGACGATCCACCCTTTGATCGGCCTCACCAGCAGAATCAGCAGTCGAAATCCGCTTGTAGCACCACATCGGAGACTAGTAAGGGTTCCGTGTTGTCACTGTCGAGGTCAGAGAATCGGGTGAAGGACAACGACGACAACAACAACAACAATAACAATGAAAGTGATGCCTTTGATACGATCAATGGCGGCGGCCATCACCAACACCAACACCAACACCAACACCATCCCAATAGCCACAGCTCCTTCACTGAGCTACTCACCGGAACCACTGCAGCCGCTGCCGGTGGACCAAATCTCTTCTTCCACCGCCCGATGAGGTCAGACTTTTTCGGGCCAACAAAAGGATCCTCTGCTGCGGCGGCGGGGTTCTTCGCCCATGCCCAATTTGGGAATGGTGGAAGTACGGCTTCTCTGCCTCCGGCGGTGGTGCCACTACAGCTCAGCAATGGCAGTGGCGGTGGGAATCACCAGCAACAGCACAACCACCACCAGGCGGAGATGCAGCAGTTCCCATTCCTGCAGGATCACCTGATCCCCGTTGACGGTCTCAATTTCTTGATCTCGTCTTCACCGTCGTCCGGATTCAACAGGGGGACCCTTCAGTCCAATTCAGCTATAGCAGCAGCACAATTACCTCCCCACAACTACCACCACCACCACCACCAACAACACCCGCAACACCAACTTCATCAGCTAAACCGCCAACATTTCCAGAGGCTCTCATCTCCCATTGTTGATGGGCCCACGAACAACCTGCCCTTCTTCTTTGCCACCACCGCAGCCGCCGCCACCGCCCCGGGACCCGCAACGGAAGCGCAGTTGGTGGGGTTTGACAGCCGCGGTCTGCAGCTCTACTACGACGATGGTGGGTGCAGGAACTCGGACCTTAAAGGGAAAGGGAAGGGCTAACACAAGAATAAGATCATGTAATAGAGAGAATGGAGCTCTTTTAAAGGTTCTCTCTTGCCTTCATCTTCTTCTCAGGTACTGCTCTCTGTGGCCCTCTCTTTGTTATTGTCTCTCTTTCATATTTCCTTCATTTCTTTAGTTGTGTATTGCTGTTATGTTGTTGGCATTCTGCTATTGATTGATTATTGGGGATCAAGGTGGGTAGCTTTATCATGAGTCCTTTGTTGCTTTGTTGTTCTTAAGATCTTCAAAACCCTAGGAAGCAGTGATTGGGCCATGATATATTGATTTTCTACTGCAAATTAAATGCGTTGCCTTTCCTGTCGGTATATGACAATTGTCCTCCTCTTTGCTTGAATTTAGGCTATGTTGTTTCTCTTGGTTTAAAGTAGCACAGTTGTCTAACATTTGTGTCAATTATTATATATTTTTTATGGCGGTGACAGGGTTGAATGACAAGTTTAGCAGTGTTCGGAAAATTAAAAAAGCATGACCCAATTGCGTGGGTTGTCGAAGTACTCTTTCTAACCAGAAAACAATAAGGAGAAGAGAAATTGAGGGTGTTATATTAGGAAGTTTGTAATGGAACCCCGATCAAATGTGAAGGAGAATTTAATGAAACATTTTCATATTGATACCTGATGGAAGTGTGAGGAAGAATTTAGGTTTTGCTTGAATCTGCGGTGGAACGGATTCTGGGCAAAAAAGCCACATAAATATCACCATGGATCCAAACGCATTTGCTGCTTCCACAGTGGCATCTCTGATCCTCACACACATAGGGCCATTTTGACTCGCGTTTTAAAAACCCCAAAAAAAAAAGAAATTTCACTGTGTCCCTGCGGGCATTCCTGCCATGATCCCAAATGAACCCTTTTAATTATATGTTTTCATGTTGATACCCGATGGAAGTGTATAGGAGAATTTAATAAAAACATTTTCATATTGATAAGATATTAGAGTCATCTTATTAATTAGAAATCCCTTAAACAATAGATGAGGGATCTCCAAACAATTATAAGAAACAAAATTTAGTCAGTGCATGATGGAAAATGAAGGAAAGCGAGAGAGAGCTAAAAAAAATTCCTTGATCATTAAAAAATATAGTTTGTGTGAATTAAGGAAAAAATATTTTCATCAATTTTCTTCTATTTTGTCTTATTAAGAAATGTGAGATTTTTTCCCCTTACATATGGGGTGTGTTTGTGCACAATCATTAAGGGAAAATGAAAAAAAGTGGGAGAATTTTGGCTATAAGAAAAGTGCTGAAAAATGATATTTCTACTTTTCATTACATGCACACGTTGAAAGTTTATTAAAAAAAAATCATCATATTTGTGTTTGCCCATCATATGTCAGGCATTTTTTTTTAATCAACGGTAGACCCTTTATCATAACTAGAGATTGATAGTTACATCTGGTCTGAAAATTTTAAAAGCAGTGGAAAAGAAGGAAACGGGATGGGAAAAAAAGGTGAAAAACCATGGAGGGGTGTATATAACCCACCCTTACGACATGAAAACCAATGAAGAATAGAGCATGGTTGCAGCGGAGGCATCATATGTGAAGCATTGAATCATCCATAAAGTGATTCTATCCACTACGAACAAATAGGAACCTAGAGACTCACTTTTGTGTTATTCTTGATTTTTTTAATCTCTTTGTTTCCATCATTCGTATCAACGCCTGATAAAGATGATTGTCGTGCTTTAATAAACTAGTGGAAGACATACATGCCATGAGATCCACTTTTTGATGAAAATACATCATATCCATCTCAAAAAATAGTTAATAAGATCTTTTTATATGCGCATTGTTAGAGGTTCAAAATATATGTAACTGTAGCCCTCAATGAATATACTGAATCTGGAATGTTTCATGACTTGATCATATATATTTTTTTGGCTTAAAGTCATCTACGTCTCTGTAAAGTTGCAAACATGGATAATCTTATATAAATCCCTATCAAAATTGAGGTGGTCGTATAAGTCTTTGAAAACTCAATTTTTTTTTTATTTTTTTTGTTCTTTTGTTCTGTTTGGATTTTCAAACGCAAAATCCCCCTTTTACACGAATCTAAGTTGGACCTGGGGCCAACTTTATAATGCTCCTCTTTTCCCCAATTACCAAACCCTCTCTTCCCACCATCACTACCAAGTACCAACACCCAAGCCTACGATTTCAAATTTTGATTGCCCTCTTCGATGATGACGTCGTCCTTGATAGGGTTGAAGGTGAGAAAGGGATTTATTTTGCTGATCTTTATTTTTTTGTATAAAGGTTTTATTGTTGTTGTAGCATTTGAGATTTAATTTGAATGGTTCTTTCATATTTAATCTTTTAGTTTTCATAGTCAGTCCTGATTTTTCCAATAAAAAAACATTCAACTGGACAAATTAATGAAGCACAGACAATGAAGTCCATGTGAATTTTCTTGATTGCTAGACAGATGTTCTGTGAAAACAGTTGATCCATACCTTGAACACCCTTACATACAAAAGCCCACCACTTTTTCCCCTCAGTCACAAATACCCAAACATGAGAGAAGTCTTTATCTTTCCGACCATCTTTGGTTTGGAAAGAATAGATGGACCACCATGGATGTCATGCTATCTGAATCCTTATCACTTTAGATTAATGAAATGTATTTCTTTCATAATGTATGTTTGTGTGTTTCCATCTTCCTCGGGAGCAATACTGGAGAACTCCACAACAGATTTCTCGGTTCCTCTTTTGGCTGATTATTTGTAATTTTTTAAGGTAGAAAGGTAATTTTCATATTGAAACACACATGATCATAGGAAAAGAGTGGTTTAAACCGTGTTCATTAAAACAGTGGTCAGGAAATAAAATAAGCAATGTGCCTTAAAAAGCTTCTTCCCTTATTTTATGTAAATACCTGCTAAATTTTGAAGTACATAGAAATAGAGGGAATCTGATCACAAAAAAGCTCCAATGATGGTTATAATTAAGGTAAGATGTTTATGATTTAGGCACATTAATGCAATTTTTGTCTTAGCCTAATTTAACACCATGAGATGAGGGCCTCACAATTCTTCATCCTGACTGTGGTCTGGGCTTATATAGAGAATGTTTGGGACACTGTCATTAACTTTATATAGATTGGGGGGCTTGTCTCTGAGGGGGACAAACAAGGTAGCATATTCGGGAGGAAAACTTGCCGTTGAGGAGTTGGTCCTGAGAGGTTTGTATTCTGGTAGAACCCTCCCCCCTGTTTTTTATATAACATCAAGGCTTATGCCCGTTCCATCAAAAAAAAAAAAAAAAACACATGAGGTGGTCCTCAGAACAATATACTGAAATAATTTCGTCCATTGTTTATAACTCAGATATAATATCTGCTATTTATTTGTCCATTTGACATACAACACTAAATCTCACATCGAAATTCAGTAATCCTCAATGTCCTACAGTTTTTTTTTTCATGTTACAGAATGATGATAACAAGTGATCAAGTTATGATGAATCTCTGTCAATCTGTCATTACAATCCATAACACTGCAATCGCTCCTGCATTCATGTATTGATATCAGCAAAAGTTTTGTTTTTTGTTTTTGTTGCCTTTCATGATGTTATATTTTGTTTCATCTCTGCTAATGAACTGAATACTGAGAATCTGCAGCTCATCAAACATGAAATAATCAATTTTTCTTGCATGGTCCCTTGTGCAGGAAAGGAAAAAAGAGGGCAAAGCCATTGAATGAATGAGAGAGGCTGCCCCACCTCCAGGCATCATCAAAATGGTCATATTGTAATTGTTATTATCATCACTAGTACTACTACTACTATTTATATTATTATGTTTGTGTTTCCATCTCCTTTTCCCTCCCTCCATTACCATGGTTATATCTTCCACATTTCCATGTCGGATAATTGTTGTAATGCAATATGTTTGACAGGCTATTAATTAACTTATTAAGTGATACATGGAACTCAGTGAGTCTTTTTGAATGGAGCTATTTGTCATTGGTGATGGTCTGTTATTATTCAGGAGTGATTCAAGGATGCAAAGTCCCACAGTGATGTGGTATAAAAATATTTTCCAATCTTTGCTGAAGCAGGTTTCAAAAAGGAAGGTTGAATGAGCTTTACATCAAGAGAGCACACCCAACAGGTAACACATTTCAGAATTCGAACCCAAATTATGCATGTCAATTGTTTGAAAATATCACCTTTGGCTTAGAATAAGCTGTGGATAAAAAATAAAGTTATGTTTGGTTATTCGCCCTCATAGTGTATATTATACATGCATCTCTTCTATTCATCTCCTATATCTCCATTAAGTCCATTACAAATTTGAACTTGGCCTAACACATGCATGATTAAAATTCAACAAACAAAACCCATAACCCTCCCGTTCAATATTTATAATGGGATATATAATAATCGATGCTGAATAAGTAAATTTCTATTGGATTTTTGAAAAAAAATAACTCTTGCAATCATTACTTTTATTCTATTGGGCGCTGCTGTTATATTCATTTTTTTTATAATTCAAATAATAGTCTTACGTGTCTCATTAGAAATCCAGTGAAGCATATACACCGTCTAACGATGTATATACCTTGTTAAATTTTTTTTTACATTTACTAAAAATGGATTTATTAAACTCAAAATAAAACGACATATATTTTTTTATCAAAAGATATACTTCATTAAATGCTGTTTACTATTTTTAAAAATTTGAAGTGTGGTTGAGTTTTGGACTCTAAAAATCACCGAGTCTAACAATTTCTATTTGGTTGCGTTTTCTGTTATTCTCATTGAGAAACATAAAATTGATATTTTTGTTGTTTGATTCACATTAAATAAAGTGAGAATAAATAGTAAATAAAAGATAGGTAAGAGTTTATTACTTGTTAAATGAAAATCATGCTCTTCCATAAATTGTTTGTGTTTGAGACTAAATTTGAAAGATGTGTGTGATATGATAGATGTGATATGTTTTTACAGTGCATGTGAGAGTAATAGATGAGATAATTTTTTTAAAATGACACAAAATGATATTTTTATCAATTGACATAGATAAGTCTTGACAAACAATTTCAACACCTCCTAGAATAGTACCATGGCTAATCTCAGCTTCTGTAGACATACTTATAGGTGTTTGTTCTTTCAAAACGAACTTTATTTTTCCTTGTTCCCCTTTATTCCCCCTTGATAAGCATATCGATTATACATACATAACCATGAAACCATCTCCTCTACTCAAACTCCATACTACTTCTTCAAGGCCACTACAAACTCATACACCTCCACAGGCTCTGCCATCGACTTGGCAATGCTCTCCCTCCTCTTGCACCGCTCCGCCCACGCGGCCAAGGCGGGGCATTCGCTCTCCACACTGAACCCTCCAAGCTTCTCCATGGTGTAGAACACGTTGGTGAAAGGCACGAGCGCCACATCGACGAATCCTAATGCATCTCCCCCAAAGAAAGGCGCATCGCCGAGCTCCCCCTCCAGTAGCTTCAGGTTTGATATGTAGTCTTCCTTGGCTTTCTCCCTCTCAGCCTCTCCTTTGCATCTCCCTATGTTCATCTGGCCTTCGTATACCTAAGGTTCCTTTCAGTATGCATGGTAAGTGTGTGCGTTATTCGTCAATCATACATGATAAATAAGATAAATTTATGAAGATGATTAAACTGTCTTTTAATCATGCATACATATATATGATGTAGTAATTCTCAAGGTACTAAATAGAAATATGTTAGGTTGATCCTTGCAATTCTTTTGTGCGAAAAAGTTCGAAATACTTTGCGACAACATAAACAATAGAAGTGAAAGGAATTTGAGATAGGGTCAGCCTCCAAATATCTAATAGAAGACTGAAAAACCATTAAAAATGATCAAACCTATGTTTAACATGTAAGAATGTCATAAAACAATCATGTATACCTTCTTATCAACAAAGTCCGCCCAAAACCTTGCGTTCGCCCGTCGGAGAGGATCTTCTCTTGGAGGCATGAGAGGGTGGCGCGAGCCGCCCCAGACCTCGTCGATGTACTCGACGATAACGAGGGACTCGCATATGGGCTTGCCGTTGTGGATCAGCACGGGGACCTTCTTGTGAACCGGGTTGGAATCGATCAAGAACTGGCTTTTCTTGACCAGAATGTCCTCTTCCATAAGCTTGTACTGCACCCCCTTCTCTGCCAGGGCAATCCTGACCCGGGCTGCAAATGGGCTGAACCTGAAGTCCAGTAAAATAAGCTCACCTTCCATGTGTGGTTTTGGTCCCAGAGAGAGCTCACAAAAACTACAGGTGGTGCTGAGAGTACTGGTTTTAAAGTTCCACAGAGTTTCAGATGGGAAGATTTGATCAACCAAAGCACCACCACATATATGAAAGTCACTGGTTTTGATTGACTTTGTCTATCTTAATATCTTTGTTGATTTACGTCTGGTACCATCTCAGTATTCAAAATATCTAATAAAAAAAAAGAGAGTAAGAGTGTGTACGTTATTAGGGGATATTTAAAAGTATGTTCAAACTGCAAAGCTGATTGTACAAATGACTGAATGTAACATTTTTTATTTTTCGTTAATATCCATCATCACAGAAATATTTTTTTTTCTTGGTGCCCTACACAAACCGGGATCAAGTTTTCAAAGATCAAACAAGACCTTTTTTTTTTTTTGGATTTTTTGTTTTAAGTCCTCATAAACTATCGAATTTAGCGATCGATCCATCACTTCTTCATATTTTGGTTTTAGTCCATACATTTAAATGATAATTTAGGAATAAGTTCCTGGGAGGGACTTATTTCTAAATTATTAAATTTGTTTTTTTAGTCTCTGGAGGGACCTATTTCTAAATTATCATTTAATGTATGGACTAAAATCAAAATATAAAGAAGTGAGGGATTTAAAACTAAAAATCCCTTTTTTTATTTATTGGTCGGTCCTGCTATAATAGTGATGTCTCAACAACTCTGATAAAGATGTACATAAATTGCATAACTTGCCATTGTATAACGATGCATATGCTTCAGTGGATCTATCTATATTACTAACCGAAAATGTTTTCAACTTTGTAATACTTTCATTTTCGAATTTACTCTTAATTTTTTATGACATTATTTTTTGGATCAAGGGTAAAATTGAAAAAAAAAGTCAATAAATTTAAAGAATAATATTAAATATTTATTAAATCTATTCTATTGAATTTCACGAATTCTTAATTTTAAAAATGAATTTGTATAAATACATGGTTTTAAATATAAAATATAATGCTCCAAATATCATATTTTACATATAAGATTACAAATTGATATTATTTTATCATGTCAAATTAGTTATATCTATTGGTTGGTTATGTTGGATCATATTTAATAGTTACAATATTAATAAATCCATATAAAGGTTAAAGTTCTCTCAACTTATCAATTTTTTTGGATTATGTATTGAAGGTTTAAAAAAAAATAGAGGTGATTTTCTTAAGATATATTAATTTTAATTTGAACGCACATCGTGCGTGGGGGAAAACTAGTTTTCAACTATCAATATAGGGTTGTATTTTGGGTTGTAAAATGGACTGAGTATAACAATTCACTAGATTTTTAACTATGCATATGTTTAGGGATTTTTGCATATATATCCCTATTAAATTCTAATTTTCCCAAAATACCCTTAAAAACCCACAGTACAAAAAAAACCCTGAAATTTTTTTAGTGCAATCGTACCCCTATACCACACACCCTGAAGAACATTGGATTAACTATGGTTAAAAAGTAAACTTCACGTATATATTGAGCTAAATGCCCTTACTATTTTTGAAGAAAGGTGTTTTGCATGTATACCCCTCTTAAAACCCATATTTTTAGAATTACCCTTTTTATTTCTACCAAAGCATAAATACCCTTGAAATTTTGATAAGTCATGCAAATTTGTTCCTCCACCAATCGCCGTTTTGAACACACGCCGAATCATGGTTTGACTAATTGCAAGTGACTAATGATGGCTAATAGATATATTTTAACCAATCCTCACGGGCACTACCCACAGGGACAAATTTGTATGATATATTAAAATTTCAGGGATATTGATGTAATAATGAAAATAAAAGGGATAATTATGAAAATACGGGTTTTAAATATATGCAAAACAAAAAAATAAAATAATAAAACTCATTTCACGTAACCTGAGAGTACAAGGATCATTTGAATGCCTCTAACAAAATGAAAATGGAGATTATTAACCTTACCAAAAGGAATTTGATCACAAGGTATGGCTGCACTCACTTAAAGTTTTGAGGGGTATTTTTGTACTGTGGGTTTTTTCACAAGTATATTGATAAAATTAAAATTTAATAAGGGTATATATGCAAAATCGGTAAACATTACAGGCAAGTTTGACAAAGAATTAAGATTTTGAGGATAAGTTGTCCTAATTTTATGGAATAAAAAGTCTATCAATTTTGTTCATATTTAAATTTGTCAAAATTTGGATAAAAAGTGAGGATAAATGCTATCCCAACCTTTAGGTGAAACAATTTCATTTCAAAATTGGGACAACTGTCCACAATTTATCCAAATTATTTTGATACTAAACATGGATAAACGGTGCTCTCAGTCACTTATCCTTCTAATTACCTCTTATCTTACAACTTATCCCAATGACAAACCAGCCCTAAGGCCTCGTTTGGCATTGGGATAAAGGGTTAGGATATACGGAAATAATTGGGTTAAGTCACATGTTATCCCATATAGAATAAGAAAAAAAAGGATAAAACATGAACAATTGTCTGTATTTTAAGAAAAAAAATGAAGATATTTTATTCTAAGTAAAAGGTGGAACAAACTTTATTCCAATTTTTTAACCACATTTTATAAAACATGAACAATCTTTATGATTGCCCTTCCCAAAAAAACAAAAACAAAAAGGGTACATCTACTTCCACCAACCAATAAACTAATCTCACAAAAAAAAAATCATAATTTGAACAACACTAATTCCACCAATCATTTGACAGTTTCCCTGTCAATATTCTTTTAAAACGATCGACAGTAAGTCAGTCAACCACCATTTAAAATATTCGACAGACGGTATGTCAACATTCCTTTACAACCTTCAACAGTTGGTCTGTCGATCTGAGACACATTCAACCACATTCAACATTCAATGTACATTAAAATATAAATGCATTACAATCACATTCACATTTCATTCAACATTTACAATATATTCACTCAACTCTTAACACATTAAAAAAAAACATGAACATAAATACAACAATGTGAACTCCAAAGATATCACAACCAGGCAGTTCAGTTAAATTAAATGTTATACAAATCAAAACTACAATTACTAGGGAAAAAAATGAAGTTAGTCATGCACTTCAACAATCTAACAAAACCATATTCGATTCAAGATTAAGAGTTTAGTTGTGTACCTTAAAAAATCTAACAAAATCATATTCAATTGATAGTCAATCATCATATCATCATATGAATCTATCCAAATTTGTTATTCTTAAATATCAATAACCATAAATCTAACTACACGCATTATGTAAACAACAAATGAAATTAAAATACCCAATGCAACAATCCATTCCTTATACCATACACAGAATTGCACCAAAAATTCACAACTACTCCAAATCCAAACAATACACATATGTGATTTGTTCAACCCAAAAGTTCTATATACAAAGCCCAACCAATTAACTAACATTAAATACAAACAACAACAAAATCGAACAAATTTAAATGGTCTTCTCAGGTCGACAAACTAACCGTTGAAGGTTTTAAAAAAAGGTTGACAAGAGTTTGTTGAATGGTTTAAAAGTGGTCGACAGGGAAACTGTCAAATGGGTTAAGCAGTGGTTAACAGGGAGACTGTCGAAATGTTGGTGAGATTAGTATTGTTTAAACAATAATGATTTTTTGGGCCGCAATTGGTAGACCTCATCCCAAGCCCCATGAGGTGGCAAGATTGAATTCTCTAAAATACTCTTTTATGTTATATTCACTTTTTTTTATCTCATATATCATAACCGATTCTCCATATCGTAACTGTCTCCTTAATTAATGGAGGTGAAACCAAAATTTCGTTGTTCTTTCTTTTTATGGGAACAATTAATTCAATCGGACAATTCAATTGGAAGCAATTGTGTATACTGAATACATTAATCGATTTAGATTGATTAGAGGAACAAAGAACAAAAAGTCAATTCTCTATTTTGTGGGGATTCCATTTGTTTTTATTTTTGTTTAATTTCAATCAATGGAAAAGAAAAGAATTTTGATTCATTTAGTTCTTTTAATGACCAGTTTATGGTGCAAACAATGACGATCCATTCATACTAATTATTTTTCGACCTGAATACATTATTTTGATTTTGATTTTGATTTTTTGTCATTCCTTTGAATCATCGTATACATGTATTAATCTAAAATTCATTTTAAATTTAGATACATGACTTGTATCTTGATTTATATGCATTGTTGTGTACCAAATATGATTTGTACAATCATTTAAGATTGTGTATTTGTGTATAATTATGCATAATGTGTCATTCATTATATTTTTTAGCTTTGTATCAACATTATTCGACTCATTCAAATTCAAGATTTTCAAATACAGTGCACATTCACTTGTATGGAATGTATATTTGTTAATTCAAATTCCTGATAAACGTATATCAGAACTTGAATTCCAGCCCATTGTTTTAAGGTATTTGTTAATTTAAATTCCAGTTAAATCTGTATCTAAATTTGAATTCAAACGCATTTTTTTAAGGTTGTTATTTTTATTTTTATGGATTTGATTAATGTATAATTAATTAATATTTAATTGTTTATTGTTGGCATTTTGAAAACTTTTTATGAATTTCCTGTGCAGTTCTTAGTAGCATGTAGACCATATTTGTTCATTTGGATTTTCAGATATATTATTGTATCTTAATTGATAACACGTGGTTGGTGTTCTTTTTTTTCACCAGGCAGTGATGGTGTTTCAGATTTTTTGAATATATGTTACGTCAGGTGAAGATTTAATAGTGTCGCCCTTTGTGAGATTCAGTTACAAGATTTAATGAGGATATTAATTATTTGGAACCGATTTTTAAAATGATAAAACGATAGTCTTGTCATTGTCATTTTGGTGGTTAGAAAAAATCAAATAGGGAACCAATAGGAGAGTGTTACATATTGAGGCTCACAAATGGGGCTTAATTTCTGGGGCCCGGATAGCAGCAGCCTTATTTAAATTATGATTTTTTAGTTTTTTTGGTTGGTGATATTAGTCAATTGGTTGGTGAAAATAGACGTGCCCAAACAAAAAACTTCTTGATAGTGCTGGTAAATGAACCAAGCAGCTCGGGCTCGACTCGGTTTAAACTCGTTCATGCTCGTTCATTTAGACAAATGAGCGAGATTGAACAATTTTTAAAGCCCGGTTAGGCTCAGGACATGGATTGAGTTTCATTTTATTTTCAAATTCGACTCATTTATGTTATAAAAAACTTAGTTAAAGCTTGACTAAACTTATTTATAAAATCAAAACCTTAAATTAATACAAAGTTATGCTCGTTTAAGCTCATGAACTTGGCTCATTTAGGCTAAAATTTTAGTTTCAATCCCTAAAAACCCTAAAATGAAGAAGAACGTTAGGCTCGTTGAAGCTCGTGAGCTTGGCTCAGCTCGGCTCAACTCGTTTATAAATAAGCCGAGCTTGAACATGTCACGTTCGGCTCGTACCACCCCTACTTCTTGAAACCAAAACAAACAATATTAATGCTCCATTAATTGAAAGTGTAGACTTGGTATTTTAATTTTTTTTTGAAGTTATCTCAAATTTTAAATCATGTGATCTAAATGCAAAGTTAAGGATAAGAACATAAAAAAATAAGGATAACAAATTACATTACCAAATATAAATATGGATAAAAATAATAATATTTTTTATCTCTATTAGGCTAACTTATCCTAAATATTTATCCATTTATCAAACTAGGCCTAAGACTATTGTTCACTCGGTCCATTTTATAGACCAAAATACAATGTTATATGGATAGTTAAAAATCCAATGAAATATGTGCATCGTTAGACGAAATATATACATGGTTAAATTTTTTTTACATTTACATTAATTCAATTTAAAATAAAATAATATACATTTTTTTATCAAAAAATGTATATTATTAGATGATGTTTAATATTTTTAAGAAAATAAAAATATATGTAATTCGTATTTTATATTGTAAAAAAAGGGAGTCTAACATTTTTCAAATATTAATATAAGTTTAGTTAAATTAACATTAGAGGATCAAATGACATTTTAATACCAGAGATATCCCCCAACATATCTGTTGTCAAATATTAAAGGGCAAAGATATATCCAGTAACCAACTTAATCTTTCTCACTATCCAAAATTATCAAAATGCTATTATTTTTTTTTGTCTCCTTTCCCACTACCCAGTTCGACAACGCCCAGTCGAAATCTTTTTCACCGGGACGACAGAAGTCCATCGAACTATCTGAATAAGTGTTGACAGAGGCCTAGTCAAAATATGTTTCACTAGGACGACAGAGATCCATCGATGTGTTGATATGGATGTGTCGAATCCTTCTAAACAACAACTTTCTTATAAAAATAAATCAATTATATAATCATTTAAGTCCTTACGAAAAACAAAAATGTCATTTAAATCATTTAAGTCTTTTTTAAAATCATTCATATATATATATATTTAAGTATTAGAAACAAAAATATCAAACAAAGAGTTATTTGAACCAAATAAACAGTAAACATTTCATATAGACAAGAAACATTTTTTTTCCTAAACTAGTGAAGTCTCATGTCGAAAATATATAGAATGTTTCTTGATTCTCCACTTGTGTAATGAAATATTTAATGTTTATTTCATTTATATGACTGCTTGTTTTTTCATTTTTACACATTGTATTTAAATGACAAAATAGGTGAATGATTTCCAAAAGAACTTAAATGACTTAAATAAAATTTTTTGTTTTTTTATAAGGATTTAAATGATTGTATAAGTAATTTATTTTTAAAATATATGTGTTGTTTTAAAGGGATCAACACGTCCTATCAACACTTACTCAGACAGATCGACAGACTCTATCGCCCCTGTGAATCAGATTTTGACTGGATCCCTATCGACACTTATATAGACAGTTCGACGAACTTTTATCGTTCTAGTAAAGAAGCTTTCAATTGAGTGTTGTCGAATCGTTCCGGTAAAGAAGCTTTCAATTGGGTGTTGTCGAATTGAGTAGTGAAAATGGGAGTTAAAAAGTAAAATAAATAATAATATTTTGGTAATTTTAGATAGTGAGAAAGATTAGGATAATAAAAATAACTTTGCCCAATATTAAAATATACTTACTCAAATTTTATACCATGTCATTCGGCCAAAGGAAAACATATATTTTCCTGGATCAATGAAGAAGAAAAAAATAAGGCTCATTTGGCTTGATTTCCAAGAAGACTGTCAGCCAGTACATTGAATTAACATCATCTCAACATTCAAAGCCTCATCTTGCAATCTTTGCAGGATATGTGGAACTGAGAAGACCTGAAATATTAAAATGTCACTCTATTTCTAAGCTCAATTTCAGTTGCATCCATGAATCACTCCTGAACAGAACATGACCATTGACCAATGACAAATAGCACCATTTAAACATAGACTCACCGAGTTCCATCACTTAATATGTTGATTAACAACCTGTCAAAACACTTCGCGTTACAATAATCATCCGATTGACCGATAAAGAAGGCATATATAATAACCATGGAAATGGAGGGGAAAAGCAGATTGAAAAGCAAACATGATAATAATAATAGTACTAGTAGCAGTGATGACAAAAACAATTATAATATGGCCATTTCAAGGATGGCTGTAGGTTGGGAAGCCTCTCTCATTCACTCAATGGCTTTTCCTCCTTCCTTTTCTTTTCCTGCACATTGGAACATTACAGGAAAAAGGTGATTACTTTATGTTAGATGAGCTACAAAATTTGAGTATTCAGTTCATTTGCTGAGATCAAATAAAATGTAAACTCATGAAAGGCAACGTTTTTTTTCTTTTTTGCACATTTTAAGAGTTATGGGTCAGAAGAATTCAAAGACATTAATGTAGCATTCATGAGCCACCCCGTGACTTCAATATGCATGAATGGAAGAACCATGTATTGCCTATTTTAGTGGAGTATTCAGGATTATCAAATTTTGACATGAAATTTAGAATCGCATGTCAAATTAATAAATAAATGGCCGGTATTACTTGATTTGTGATGTAAATAATAGATGAAATTATTTAAGTTTTCCATGCTTGTAATTAATTACTTGTAATCTAATTTCCCCCACTTCCAGATTCTCAAAAGTTAAGCAGACATTGCATGCTTTTGTCACTTTCACTTCCCCAGTCACATTTTTGAGCAAATTTGTTGCTTCTTAAGACATGTAATGCATCACATCAAAGTTGTAGGTATATATCAGATAAAAATTTCCATCCAAAAAAAAAAAAAAAAAGAAAAGATACAAGTATACAATCAGGACAGATAGTGGGGCAAGTATATTGCCTTAGTCCAGCTAATCCAATATGGTGCATGAGTTCAAATGCTTTTAATACGTGAATAAAAACAGTCTTAAGTGTAAAGAGTTCTAAAACTACTCTTTCTAACCATTGATTTAACCAATATAATCATGGAATTCCAAACCACTCTATCTCGATAAAAAAAAGAAGTCATTTCTAGTATTACTCCTATGGAGAATGAGGAAACTCACAAATAGATATGCTTCTCTTAGCAAAACATGATGAATGAAATACATTTCATTAATCATAATCATTTAAAAGACTTAGACCACCCACACCCACCCCACCCTGCTCTTTCCCCTCACAGTGATAAGATGTCAGCTAACATTACATCCATGATGAACCATTTATTCTTGTCAAACCAAAGAGGATATATTAAGTGTATGACTCTCCTCTTAGGCTTGGAAAGAAAAACCACTCTCAAGTTGAATGTTGAGAGAAAAAAAAAGTTGTGGCTTCGTATGTGGATCAACTGTTGTGCATGAAAAATCAAAATCTCAATATCTGATAATCAAGTCAGATCATGATGGTTTAAAGACTAAATTTTTTTTTTATTCAAATTAAATCTCAAATGATTTGGACTGTCTACAGTGGAAGGTTAAATTATACTGTCAATCAATAGAGTTTTTTGGAAATTTAGATCATCATGGTTGGTTCTAATAATACAATTAGATGTCAGACCAAAAATAATTACTGAAGCATAGAATAGACAAATATATTAATGTGGCTTTCTCCTAATTGGAGAGATTGTTATCTTTTAAAAAAAAAAAAAAACTTAAAACAACTTATTCAACTCAACTCCTCGTGACTCCAGGATATGGTACACCAAAAAGTCCCCTTGGACCTCCACAAACTCCAATAGAAAGCTTACCAGAAAATTAAAATGCCAGACCTAGACTTTCCATTCCTCGAGAGTAATTCATTCCCCAAAAGTAGTATATATTCAGTGAAAAAAGAAAATTTTATCCCCCAATAGTAGTATATGTTCAGTGGAAAAAGAAAATTTTCACCTTATTCCACTAGGTAAGTTGCACCGAAACCCCAGACCTTTTTCTATGCATCTCCATTATAATTCCACAGGTAATTTCTCTTTTTTCACAGAAGATTCCAAAAGAAGCTTTGAAGATCCAAGGGAATCTGGTAAAGCTCTCTGGATAGGAGAGGTGCACAACATCCTTACTTATGAAAAGCATTCTTCTGTTTCAAGTTTCAACCAATGACCTAAGTAGTAGTATTAGGCCTGAGGAAAATGACCTATGCAACCCCTACTTTTTCCTTTTAACTCTCAGCCTTACAAGGGAATGGTTGAAAGATTGTTTAAGGACATAATATATAATTTTGTTTAATAGGTTAGGGACAGGATTTTTGATGTGCGATTGAAGGCAAAGGAACATCGATTTTCATCATTATGTGTCGATTAATGATTTCAAAATTGTTTGAAGGTTTTTTTGGGAGGAGAGGATGATGTTCTACTTCTAACTAGTCCTACATTTAGCCCTATTTCTCGTACCAAAAATAAGAAAATGCATATGCTTTAATTTGGAAGATGCATTGGTCCATAGAAAACACACTTTTTTTTATTGAGACGAGAAATAAGACTAAAAAGTAGAATTGATTTTAATAACATCCTATAATAGACTCCCCATTGAAACATGGTGGAAGGTGCAAGGGTCCAGCCTAAAGTCCATTGAGTAACACTAAGTTTTCCAATGTAGACATTTTGAGAAACAAGTGTCCAAATCCAACCAATATGACAAGAACAGCTATGACATGTTTTATGTTTTTGTGAATTATACGAGAGAAGATTCTATGGTGGTCATTTATCACATTTTTCACCAACCAGGGATTACTTTAAACATACTACAAACCTCTCCAATCGGTCATCATTTCAAACAAACAAATTAATTTTTGTAACATAATTTTCCTCTCACGCGCCACATTTTTATTCATATATATATATATATATATATATATATATATATATATATATATATATATATCATTCCACTTTTTTATTCCATGTCAGCTCTTTCGGTAATATAAAAATGCTATGGATACCATCCAAGGCTCTATCCTTTCATCTACCCAATCAAACAACTAACAATACATCATAAAAGCCACACATAAACATAAAACTATTAGACTCAGTCTGAAAAACAAGCCAACAGTTTTATGAAAAATATGTAACCACTTATTGTTATCATTTTCATTGTTACCAATAAAATGACAAGCATAAATAATGAAAATGATACAACACCTTGGTGAACATGTGAAAGTGAAGGCACATGAGAGCAGGACAAAATTTGACTGTATAATTTAATTAAAAATAATAGAATTTGCAATCAAGTAGTCATGAGTTCAAATCCCAGCATTTACCAACCAAACAAAATGGTGACTGATGGGAGAAATTCTCCCATTTTAAGTAGTGATCGGTTGAAAAATAAGTGTATTACAAAACCCAAAAAAATGTGGCAAACTGAACTATCATATGATTGATTGTTGATTATCACACTGCTTTCTTCTGTACTATACTAGTATAGAAAAAAAAAACTGGACAAGGACAACTAGATTATAATTGGACGACCTACATTTTTCCAATGATACTGAAACTATTGAATTTTCTTTGGTGAAATAAAAAATACACAATGACCTTATACTGGTTATGCACTCAAAAACACAATGAGAGAATCTTGAGTTCCATTAACTTCCTTTTTTTCAATGTACGCCTCCCTTTCCTTCACCAGTGTCACAAATTATTACAATCTTTGCCAAATGATTGAAAAAAATTCAGTGACTTGATACCTCTCGTACTATCAACCAAAGTATTTATATTCATCAAACTATATTTAGTATCTTCATAGACCTGATATCTTCTAAGTTGGATGATCTATCACATTTTTCGTAATTCAAAAGGCTAAGTCGAATTATTTAGTCAATATAGAAGTTTTTTCATATATTTTTCATTACATAACCGTATATAATCACAATACATAATCAGTAGAAAACAGTTTATTTCTCTGTATTTGGTAAATTTACAAATGCATCCATACCATATCAAATGGAACCTCCACCGAATATCTGTTGGTCACAAAACTTTGTGACCATGCCTCTCATTGTGGCACATGCACATTCAATCAGCATTAGTGTTACCACCTCTGTGGGTAGAAAACACAAGAAATATTAGGGTTGCACGCAATGGGCAACTTCAACACAAGAGGTGCTGGGTATATGTCATGTATTCCGATTTTTGGATGTTAAAGAAATGCAAAATCAGAGTTCCCTACATGGTTAACATATTATTTGCTCATACCATTAAGAGGCAATCCTAGGATTTTAAAAATGAGAGTCAGGTTTGTAGCTTCCTTACCTGAATTCATAAAAATAATGAAAATTATCTTTCTCTTTGTGGATGTAGACAATCCTTTATTGAACCATGTAAATTCTCCTATGTAACTGTGTTTATTTATCGTCTTCTCTATTTCAATTCATGGCGGTGTTATTTTTCCACAAGAGTTCATTGTATTAGTGATGGTTATGTAATGGTTCTCTTTGAAGGGCAATCAACATTTTTGGCCTTTGGTGCTTTTGGGGCGGCCAAGGATGCGGAGGGAGTAATGACAAGCAGGTTAATCGGGTAAAGGTTTTGAGTTAATCGGGTAAGGGTGGAGCATAATGCAGTCAATATCCTAGAAGAGTAAAAAAAAAGTTCCAAAATTTACTAATGAATGGATTTTAACTTTCTATTTGGGATCCAGCGTTTAAATATTTATTTTAAATGTGACATACCGGACGGGGAATAGAATTTCACATTTTGTCTTTTTTCCATTTATGATATTATAATAAACCAGATATTTTGCCATCACCCTTTCTAAAATAACAACAACAAACAACAAATGAGAGTACTCTTTTCACTACTTTTTCTTTCTCACTATCCAATTTTTTTCAGGGAAAAAAACTCATCAATTTTTCATGAAAGTTTCAATTTTTCAATTCATCCACTGACATTTCGTCAGTCCAAATGAGGAACATTACAAACTTCCTAATTAACACCCTCAATTTTTTTTCTCGATCTACATTGTTTTTTAAGTTAGGAAAGACTGAAAGAGTGATTGGACACCAAATGCCACATGATCATGCTTTTTGTTTCCCAAATAATAATAAACTTGTTATTCAACCCTAAGACTTCCACATGAGATAATATAATCAACACAAATGTTGGACATCTGTGCTATTTTAAACCCTAAAAGAAAACAACCTAAAATCAAGCAAAACAAGAGGTTGACACTTGTCACATATCCCGACAGGAAAGGCAACACATTTGCAGGAAAGGATCAATATATCATTAATTACCCAATCAGTACTGCTTCCTAGGTTTTTTGAAGATCTTAAGCAATCAAAAGCTACAAAAGACCCATGTAGCTACCCCATTGATCCCCAATAATTAAAAATAAAACTTCAATAAATAATTAATGAAAAGTAAAAGAAATTAACGTAACATAAAGAGAGAATAATAAGAGAGGTCACTGAGTAATACCTGAGACGAAGATGAAGGCAAGAGAGAACCTTTTGAAGAGTTTCAGTGACTACTCTTCTCTATCTATTTTCACTATCTTACTACTCTTGCATTAGTCCTTCCCCTTCCCTTTAAGGTCCGATTGCCTGCATTCACCATCTTCGTAGTAGAGCTGCAGGAACCCGGCCATCTGGGCCTCCGTCGTGGGTGCCGCAGCCGTGGCAGAGAAGAATGGGAGGTTGTTTGTGGGGCTGTCGATGATGGGAGAGTTGAGCCTCTGGAGGTGTTGGTGGTGGAACTGATGGAGCTGGTGGTGGTCGTTGTGAGGAGGCAATTGTGCTGATATAGCTGAATTGGACTGAAGGGTCCCCCTGTTGAATCCTGACGACGACAATGATGAGATCGAGAAGTTGAGGCCGTCCATGGGGATCAGGTGATCTTGCAGGAATGGGTACTGCTGCATCTCCGCCTGGTGGTGGTGGTGGTGGTGGTGGTGATCCACCGCCGGGGGCGGAGAAGGTGGTCCTCCGCCATTCCCAAAGTGGGCATGGGAAAGGAACCCAGCCGTAGAGGAGCCTGTTGTCTTAGTGGCCATGGCCGTTGTTTGCCCGAACAAGTCTGACCTTGGGCGATGGATGAAGAAATTCGGGACACCAGCGGCGGCCGCGGCGGCCCCAGTGAGTAGCTCAGTGAATGAGGAGCTGTGATGTGAGCCGTGGACATTGTGGTGGTGCTGCTGCTGGTTATGGCCGGCATCAATTGCAGCAAAGGCATCATCTTGGTTGTTGTTGTTGTTGTTGTCACTCTGAACTTTGTGTTCCCTCTCCTCCTTCTCCTTCGCCGAAGTCCGCTCCCTCGCCCGCTCCCTCGCCTTCACCCGGCTCTCCGACCTCGACAGTGACAGCACGGAACCCTTACTAGTCTCCGAATTGCTGCTACACGCCGACTTCGACAGTGAAATGTGCTGATTTTGCTGGCGTTGCTGATCGAAGGGCGAATCGTCCTCTTTCGGCTGCTGCTGCGCACGGTCAGGGAAGCGGCGGTGGGGAAGGAGGAGGCGTCGAGGGACGGGAGCTCGGCAATGGCGTCAGCGGCAGCCTTGATGAGCCACTCGACAGCCTTGCTTGGCTGGTCGTACCCCAGCCGGTCCTGGAGGTCATAGAACTGGATGGCAGTCGAGACCGAGAGCCGGACCCGCCGGTCCCTCAGACCCTTCGCGGTCAAGACCTTGCTGTGCCGGTCCTTCCCGCCGGAGGCCCGGGAGACTCGGAAGATCCTCGATGACGTGTGGGCTCCGCTGCCCTGCCACGCCCGGATCCGATCACCCAGAGAACCCCCCGCGGGACCGGCGCCATCGGTCTCTTCTTCGTCTTCATTGTTGTTGGCTCGGGTTCGGCCGGTCACTCTCAGTCTCTTGTGGGTTTGGGTCGCCTGGTTCTCCTCCACTTCCATGACCAAGCTTTCATGCCTCTTCAGCAGACCCAGATCAATCTCTAGAGATCTTCTTCTTCTAGCTTCTTATGTGGTGTCTTGGCTTTAATGGGTGTTTCTCGATTAGGGTACTGGTGGTGTGTCGTTTAGCATTGATGGGGGTTGTTCAGCGGCACAGTTAGTACTGCTGAACAGATAAAGGGAGTACCTTTATATGAGTTAGTCTGATTGAGAGAGAGAGAGAAAGAGTAGCTTTTCTTTTGCAGGCACGCCTGTACAAAGATGAGCTGTTTCACTACTCTCTCTGTATGAAACACTGGCGATCAAAAGACAGTCTCGACTGCGAAAAAAACAAAGACGGATTATTAAGCATCGGATGCTTTATGGAGAGTGGGGAAGAGGACGCAGTAGTACTGAAACACTGCTACGAACTCCGCCCACACTTCAAAGATCGAGATTTTGATCTGAAAAACCCTAGCTGGTTTCAAAGGTACTACCAAGACCACCGACCCAGGCCAATAAGAGAGAGAGAGAGAGAGGGAGACATCACTACGGACCTTAGATGTCTGAAATTACGGCTGCCATTGGAGCATTATTGGGGCTTCTTCTGACGGTAAGACCTGCCAAACAAAAGGAAAAATGTGGTCACTTTTTTCAGTACTTCCGACCCATCTCCAAAAAAAACACCACCACCTTTATTTAATTTATTTATTTTCCTTCTTTTTCTCTCTCAACATTATCTTCATCTCTGACGGATTCAAAAAATATAATATTTTTCAAAAAAAAAAAGAAGCTTGAAGCTCCTGTTCTGAAACATCAGACAACAATGGCGGAAAAAACGCCAGAGACAAAAAAACGCGATTTTTTTGGGGCTTCATATCTGATTGTCCAATCGAATCAATTATTCAGCTCTTCAATCGAGATCTTTCCAAGTCTGCTTTTTCCCGCCAAATATCCAAAATGGGAGCAAAAATTGAAGAGAGAGAGAGAGAGAGAGAGAGAGAACCGATCGGGATTTTCAGCTCCACCGCCAGTTCGGTACCGAGACCGCCATTAAAGCTCCTTGAATTCCCCTCCAAAACACAAACACACTGTCACACTCTCTCGCTTTAAAAAAAACGGAAAATTAGGGCTTCTGGAGCCGATGTTGCCCTAAAAAAACGACCCCTTAAAATCCTCTCAAGAACAGACTCACCGGACTTTATCGGTTTCAGACACAATGCACCGTCCGTGCCGCCATTTTATATCCAAACCCGAATTTCCCATTTTGCCCCAACCCTTCATTCAAAACTACCATCCGATGTGGACACCGTGAACCCGCACACTTAAATTTACTAAACAACCACCATTGGTGGACGAATCATTGAAGCACGTCTGAGGGTATTTTAGTCCACATGAGTTAATCTACCTTTTTTAATTAATTAGAGGGTAAAACGCGTTTGAACCCTAAAGTTTTTAAACCTATGAAAACACTTTTTATAATTAAAAAATATACAATTATACTCCAATCGTATAGCTATAAAGTCATATAGAAATTTCTCAACCATTTATTTTTTTTATTCAAACTTTTATTCAAATCAAATGAAACTTAAATTTTTACCAAATTTCAAAATATTATTTTTTCGTTGAATTCCATAGTTTTGAAAGATTTGAATAAAACAAAAAATGATGATTAAAAACACGCAATATTAAATTAAGATTTTACTAAATTTTTTTATAATATTTAGATATAGATTTGAATAAGGGCCACAGATGGCCTAAAATGAGATAAAAATACAATTTTAACCTTTTAATAAATACTTATTGATATTTTCACTTTTTGATATATTGTTTTCATCCTTTACTTAATTGTTGTGTTATTTAGTTTTCACAAAAAGTCATATATACGCATTTGAAAATTAAAAATTATAAGTTAATATTCATAAAGCATATTAGAATTAATTAATCGATTGTTTATTGAATATCAGAGAGTTAAAAGGTAAAATAATAATTTTAAATTAATTTTATCCCAGCCTTGATTAATTAAGGTTGTAAACAAAGCAATTAATGAGAGGTTTTAGAAAGACATACGTGTCTGCTTTTCCACCCCACTTTCAATCATGTTAAAATGGACTTTATTGGTTGGGGGAGGAGTTCATTGAATGTAAGGTTGGGATGTGAAGTGGGGAAACATCACGTGAGTGAGACAAATCATGACCGTTCAATAAGTGGGGTCTAGTGATGGACCTTTACAGATGTTGAGTGGGTCCTACCACCATGACCGACACGGCAGGCTCTCAAACAAAAAAAAAAAAAAAAAACAAAAATCCAAATAACCCCTGAAACTGCCTGAAAGGCATATGACCCTAACTTTTCTGAAAGTCTATAAAAACACTTATATAAATTCAAATAACTCTTTCAGTCAACCTTTTTTGACGAGGAATTTCTTAACTCTGACTGAAAATACAATTAAGGATTAAATTTTCATTTACAAATAATTTTTTATTATTTTTAATACATTGTAAGAGAGTTTTAGTATATTATGTTTTAATTAGGACAAACTAGACTAAATATTCATAAAATAATTCTAATTTGTCAAAAAAATTAATTAAAGAGTTATTTTAATTTTCATAAATATTTTAAGGATGTTATATGGACTTTTGAAAAATTAAAAAAATTATATAGATTTCTTAGAGGGGGTTATTTGGATCTTGCAAAAAAAACTCAGGGCTGGGTCGATCCACCAAACTTTATTTTTTAAAAAAATTAAAAAATTATTTATGATTATCCTTTGTGATATTTTTTGAAGGAGATATAATTGCGACAGCTGTCACCAACCAAACTTTAAATGCTTGAATGAATGTGCAAAGAAAAAAAACATCCTGCATGTCACGTGATGTCCTCGTCTCTTTCTTTTCATTTACTATTATTATATTATTATGTGGTGTATATATATACTGTATTTATACCCAAAAAATAATGTATGTGTGTTTCAATACAGTACAGCACGTGTTTTATTTCGCTATTCATGATGAGATCTTGTGAGATTGTTGTCTGAGGCCCCATTGTTTGTTTGAGAGAGAATAGGTTGTGGTTTGTGTCCAATGAATTAATTTTGATGTTTGAAAAATATCTGGTGTTATTTTTTTTTAATTATTTAAGGACTATATCAACATGGAATAGAATAAGATTGTCAGGTCATACTCATCTTTTTTTTTTTTTTTTATAAATGATGAATCAATATTTTAATGACATTTTTTTTATTGGTGTTGATTTTTCTAAAACTCCATCGGCTGATTCGGTTCACAACTTTAATGTTTTTATGATATAAAATATGTTTTGTACAACTCTTTTTATTTGAAAAATAATATGATTTTCTATTTAATTCGATTTCTAACCAAACATTTACAACTTTAATATAATTAAGGATTGTCATTCAACATTATGTTCTCTTGTAGTGATATACATTTTGAAAATTGAAGGTGTTTTTTTTATTCGGGCTTATTATATAACCTTTTCGATTATTAATCAAATATAAATAAAATCTAAACTTTTTATCATGAATAATGCACTTATTATATGCTACTAATTTAACCAAATCATTGAGTTTATGCCTTACAATCTAGTTTTGAATCATCAACAAAAATTTGTAAAAGATGACACATTGTGAAAACTTGCTTATCAGTATGAAAGGTCAAGCTTTTTTCGACCTAATAATAATATGTTGTAATTATTTATTATAAGACATTATGGTTGTGTACGAGTCCGCACACCGCACATAATCACTCATATATATATATATATATATATATATATATATATATATATATATATATATATATATATTTACAAAAATATTTCTTATAATATTGAGATGCAATACTATTTGAGATGCAAGTAAAACTATCCGTACTTTAAGTTCCAAACTTCCATCTATATATTTTTAAATATACATAAGTTTCATCTATTTTCAAACATAATTCCATCAATGTTCCTAGCTTGGTGTCTAGCTTCCATCAACTTTGTCATGTCACATTTTGTACACATGAAGTGACTTTCATTATACAACTCAACTTCCAATTAGCAACCCATGGATCATATCTAATCTTGTTTGTATTTTTAATTTGGAATTGTTGGAACTATTTCGAATCTTTTGACTCCTCCACCAGAAACCAAATATTTCATGACACCCACATCACTGTTAATTCACCAAACATCACAAAAAAGTATATATATATAAAAAAACAGTCTAAGAAGCATTGGTATTCCAACACTACATGATTAATAAAGAAAAAGAAAATGTAAAGAAAGGAAACATGGTGGTGTTTATGGAATGGAGCGGATTATCAAAAGCAGTGTGGGCTGAACATTTATAATTTAATTTAATCACCTGGATTAGTTTAATCAAAGCGCATGTAATCCATCGATGCACGATTAACATACTTTAATGTACTTTTTATATGTAGATAATATGTATAAATTAAGAAGATCTAGTGATACTTTGTTTCCTTCTTAGCATCCAAATCATGTCTATGTTCCTCCATGGCTAGCCATGTGGGGAGTGAGCTTCCTCGAACCCCTCCGCGCTCTTATCGATGTCCGGGTCACTTGCCGGGCCTAAAGAAGACAATGGATTTTAATGTTTTATTTTAAATTAAATAATAAAAAATTAAAATTATATTTGTATGATGTTTAATGTAATATGTTTATCTTTTATAGTTTTCAAATTTATCCATAAGTAAAATTTTTAATGATAAAAAGAGATGAGACGAGTGCTTGATCACTTTTTTTATTAATATATTTATATAAAAATATTTGCTTTATTTATAACAGAAGATAAAAAAATTACGGTATAATTCGGTAATTCCCAATGCATATCTAGTGTGGACTAATTAAACCATTGTTTAAAAATAAGAATGGTAGTCTAATAAAGAAAATATTCTCAACACATCTTTTTGTCTATTTTTTATATAAAATAATTTCATCTTAATTTTTTTAAATATAACATATACATATGAAACAAACTATGAGTGATTTATTATTTTATTTATACTAGTAGATATAAAAATAGGATATAAATCTTAATCCATCTATCAAAGATGAATTGATTAAACCATTGTTTAATGATAAAAATAGATATTCTAGAAATTGGTATTAAATGTGAATTTGATTGCATGATTTGGTAGCTCTTGCAATTGTAGGAAGCTGCATTTGCAATGTGCAACCAAACAGAAAAAATGGGGGGAGCTTCCTATATTCATATTTCAAACAAATTATGTTTAAAAGCTGCTTTTTTCAAAAGTTGGGATGTGCTTCTTGCAAAATCAATTTTAAACTCAATTATTGTAGAAAATTAGTTTTGCAATCTCGCAATCAAAAGCACCCTAAGACAATATAATATTTGTTTTAACTTTGAATAAGAGTGGTATTGAAACTAGCCACGTGCACCACTAAAGAGATTATCTTGTGAATTCCATTTGATGTGGTTTATGTGTACAAAACCACATTAATTTTGGACCTAGTCTTGGGTGGATTATAGATAGCTAGGCCATGTTTATATCTTTGTTAAAGATTTTGGCTTGATCTATAAATGTTATAAATATTTATGTTATAAATATTTTTTGTCCATATTGGATATAGAGGTGTGAGAAAGTGTCCAAATAAAGCCTTGTTGCATGTTCACATGTTGGTTGTTCCTATCTCAACTCCTGTAGTGAAAAAAAAAAAAAACTATTGTGCCAATAGTAATATGGATGTGAGTTTTGGCTGTGTGTGTGGAAAAAGTGAAACCTAAGTCTTATTATAGATTTATGATCATGACAAACCAAATTTAAAAAAAAAACATCATTGTAGTTACAACAATGAGCAAGTACCAGATAAATTTGGGCACTGATCTTTTTTATATATACATAAAAAAAAAAGATCACTAAACCATGTGTGGTTTGTAAAATTGATTGTATGAATATTTGCTTACACAAAAAGATCAATAAACCAAACTTTTGAATGAGTTCGTGAGACATGACAACATTTGATTGATGTAAATTTTTCAGTGTTACATGAAATCATTAGTTTCAACACAAGCAAAATACATTTTGCTTATATGTATAATAGTTATTAATTAATAAAATGTATCATTATGTAAATCAGCGCAAATTCATATGGGTCCCGTACACTGTACTGAAAAATACACTACGAAAATTGGACCTTCAGATGTATTACTACAATGTACTACTACTAAGCTAAAATCTAATAATAATAATAACAATAATAGTGAAAAATGAATGAATGAATGAGTGATGGAAATTAAGATCCGACAAAGATGGAGCCTACATGATCCTCACCATCCCACGTTATATGTCTTCGACACTTGGGACAGACCATAAACACTCAACAGAAAGATAGAAAGAGAGAGGGGATACACTCCATTAAAGAACAGTTTTACCTGACCCACAAAACAGTAGAGAAGAAAACAATGAGAGATTCAGAGAGAGAGAGACATGTGGGCTTCCTCCCTGCTTTGGTAATGGTGTGTCTCAGGCATGCTCAACTGTCACTCCTTGTTTTCCTCCGTTTGGGAGTGCGTCGTCGTAATGTTTGTGTCGGCGGACGCACTCGAATGCCAACTCTAAACAACATATCTAATTTTATATTTCACAATTTTTAATTAAAAAAATATTTAAATCACAGTTCAATAGTAAAAAAATTATCAATTTTTTTTTTATAATCAATTATAATTAGACAACTAAACCTATAAAAGAATGCAATATCAAATTGGATGGGTATATGCAACGTTGAATAACATAGTTGCTTTACACAGACCCTTCTCTTTCTTTTAAATATTGATTTACCTAGAGGCTTGTAAATATTAAAAAAAGGAAGAAAATAAAAAAAATATAGAACGAGCTTCTACATGTCATACATGATCCTAAAATTTTATATCACGATAAAGCTCGTGTCCTAATTTTCTATCACAATGAAGTTCTTATTCTTTACTTCAAACCTATAATAATAATAATAATAATAATAATAAAACAATAGTTTATACAATTGATACATGCATGGCTTGCACCATGATAAAAGCTAAAAGCACCAACCGTACTATAATTCATTATCTCGTAGGCAAAAAAAATAAAAGGCATGACATGTACTGTTTAAAAAAAACTCAAAACACTTGTAAATTGGATTTAAGATTGAAAAATGAATTGGATATAACATTATCCAAATTCATTTTTACTTGACACCAAGGACAATATACTCTGGGGTGCTAAAAAGCTGTATATTAATTGGGAGAGCGTTGATATACTTAGTCTATTTTGTAGCCTGTTTTGCAGCCTTATACATAGTGTATATGGTTTCTAATATCATAGTGTATATCACAAAAAATATTATCATTTTTTAAAGATAAAAAAATACACTAATGCATCTCAATATATACTTCATTTCATATAATTGTATGTACTTCAACGGAAGAGTGTATGATTTAAAAAAAATAAAGAGAAAACCAATGTGGATTGTAATTGGGTTGTAATGGGGGCTGGACTTATCATTTTCCTAATTGGGGCCCTAAGCAAAAAAGCTCACAAAACCTGATACACGTGAAACTTCATTAAATATAAGCCTTCATTTTGAAAATAAAACAACTCACATTAATAAAAAATAAATTATCAAAGAAAGAAAAGAGATTAAAGATTTCCAATATATAAATTTTTACAATTGTCCTTGTTAAGATTTCATATTTTGAAATTGTTGCATAATAATTTTGACCTGTTCGTCCGTAAGTGATTGACAAGTCCGCCGACTTTGATGGAAGACAAGGGGTCTCCCACTATTTTTTTTAGAAAGTGGGGTAGGATTTTGGGTCAATGTAAGGTTGGATTTGATTATTTAAAAAAATTGAATGGACCCTACCACAATATATGTGCCGTGTTCTTTTATAAGTGGTTTTGGGTTGGGTTTGAATTTTTTTTTAAAATTTTTTTATGGGATCAATTGACTCCACAACAAAGTAATGTCACCCCTGAATATAATGATATATATATGTGGGGAGCCGATTACGTGCGGTGTGCGGTCGGTGCGGTGCGCGAACGGGCCGTCGATCACGGGTATCGCATCACGGTCGGGTGCGATACGTCGACCGTTGGATGCGATACCCGATCGGACGACCCACGTCGCGCACCGCACCGACCGCACACCGCACCTAATCGCCATATATATGTGAAGTAATTTATTCATCTTAAAATAGATTTGCCGCGGTCACTTGGGAAGGTCACTTACGAAGAGATGGCCTTAATGGTATATTTATTTTTAAATTACTTCACAAAATGCATGAGTATATCTTCAATCAAATCCCATATGCAATCAGGGATTACACCCTCATCTTCCTTTCTTTTTTTTATTATTTGTCCTTCCATACAATGAAAATGCACGCACAAAAAAATTATTGATATTGGGTGTGAACTGTGAAGCTCACTGTAATAATTAGGGGTAGTTTTTAAATAAGAATGTGATAAACCATCCAAATTAAACCGATCATGTCTCCATTTTTTTGTTTTATACGTATCATGTAGTCAAGGGTCTCTATTTTTTTTTTTCGGGTATAAAGGCTTTGATCGGGGGACACAATATTCCTTTCAACCGGTCCAATAAGGCTGCAACTATCATATATTTGAAAAATGTTACATTCAATTCATTTTATAGTTTAAAATACAATCCTTTGTGTTTTCATATTTTAACATAAAAATATATATCTCATATAATAAAGTATATATATATTTTTGATAAAGATAACGCATATACTTCAATGATATTATTCATAGAAAATGTAAATTTTTTATAAAAGGAACGTAACACGTCTATTTTTCATCACCTTTGCTTGTAGCAAGGATGGAACCATGTACCAATAAAAAAAAGACAGAAAAAAGGATGGAACCTAAGCCCCCGTTTAGATACAGAATAATACATATTCTTGAGTATATAGTTATTCCGGCATAAGTGAGTATAAATAAAGTGTATCAAGCGAAATGGTGGAGGAACGAGCAAACGTGGTGCAGCCTATGAGGAGACGCCCCGGAGTCCACCGCGCACCTCTTCCATCATTGCCAGTTCGCCCAAGATCTCTGATGGGTTATGGTGGAGTAGTTGATTTCGCTACTTCCGTTCGACTCTTTGGCCGGCATGTGGGAGGCGGACGCTGAGCTCCGGCAGAGGTTCGCATCAGGTCCCCAAAAGCTCATCTTGCGATCGATCATCCCAGTATGCGCTTGAGTGATTTGGTGTATCATAAATGAGGCAGTGTTTAAGGGAACGAGGGTATACAACGAGAACATACGGTTCACAACGCTAGTGTTCATCAGATCATGGGCGCGCGAATTGGCTGTCGTGCAAGGAGTGCTGCTGCGCGATGGAGCCACGAAGGTCCTCACCTAGTCCTCTTGGGTGCCGATCCAAGCACGCCTCTCGACGATGGGTAAATGCCTAGTCTATCCTCGTCGGGCGCGACCCAAACATATTGCCATTGTCTTATTGTGTATTTTGCATGCATTGCATTATGTATCCTCTCACCCCCTATTCGTTATAAAAGTGATTGGTAGTGACTGTCTACCTTTTTTTTTTTTAAAAAAAATGAGTATAAATGAGAATAAAGATTTTGTATTTGGTTGTGTTTTGAATTATTCTTATTGGGAAACATAAGAATACAATTTTTGTTTTTTGGATAAAATATGAATAAAGTATGGATAAAGATTTATAAAAGATAAAAAAATAATTATAAATAATTTGATATGTGATTTATTAGAGGTGATGATAGTTGATTTGACAATGAACCCACTTATTCTTTGGGTAGAATAACCTAGAATAATTTTAATTCTATGTATTGGTTGGAATCTATATACCACTTTATACCAGTTTATTTTGCATAAGATATCCCATGCTATACTAGACATCCAAACAAAAAAAAATGATATTCTACCTAATTCTCAATTATTCCGGGGGTTATTCTCTAAACAAACAGGGGCTAACAGTGAAAAATTAATGATTTTTGTTCTTATACCCCCCGTTTGGTGGAGAATAAAGGGTGAATAGGAGAGAATACAAAATGTCCCAAACAACTGTGTTTGACAAGAATAAACCTTGATAGTTATGTCTGGAAGTAATAAGGTCGTATATTCTAGAAAATGGTGGATTGCTTAAGGGCTTATTATGTTAATGGATAAAAATACCCTTCTCTGTCATTTTAAAATATTTATCTCACCTAACACTCTCTGAAATTCCAAAAACTCCATATAACCCCTTCTCTTATACTTATTCCCAAACACAAATAATTTATACAGTAAATTGTCATTTAAAAAGTCTAAACTCTTATCCATCTCTTATCTACCACTTATCCTTATTTTATTCAAAGTAACCAAACCAAAAAGATCTTTTACGTTTCCCATGAGAATAACAGAAAAGACAACCAAACAAAAATTTACCTTTCAAAGTTGTTATCATCCCATAACTATCAAGGACGAATAACTTATGTCAACCCCAACGGGCCCATAGGGTTCAAAATGAAACGTGCATCACAAGTAACGGATAAGTATTGAAATTAAAATAAGGAAAAAATCCATATAACCCCTTGTAAAATGTCTAAAATTCATGTAACCCCCTGATGTTTTTTAAAGTTCTTATAACCCCTTAAAAACACTTATGTAGATCCAAATAGTCCCTTGAATTAAATTTTCATAACATATTAGGATTATTTTGTAAATATTCTTTCTTGTTAGCACTGGTTGAAAACATAGTATACCAAAAACCCCCTTCAACGTATTAAAAATGTAAAACAATTATCTGTAAATAACGATTTTACTCATCTAAATAGAGTTTTATAATCTGTAACTCCCCAGGCTTACACAACAAGAAATTGTCCGCTTTGCCCCTAATGAGCTCACGGGTTTAAAACGCGTCTTGGTGTGTAAGAGTTGTGCTTACATATAAGCACAGATTATCTCCTCTCATTAGGCGATGTGAGATTAAACACTCTTACTCTCACCTCAATCTATAAGCCTCTTGAGACTCTTGGGCCTGGGCCAGGCGTCACATAATCTATCTAAATAGATAACATTGTCATTTGTAAAGAGTTTTATGCATTTTTAACAAATTGTAGGATTTTTTTTATATATTGTGTTTTCAGTCAGGATTATCCAAATATAATATTCATCATTTGTCAACAGAAGTTTAACTCAGGGGATTATTTGGATTTACATATATGTTTTTAGGGGGTTATATAAACTTTAAGAAAAGTCAGGGGGATATATTGATTTCAGGCAGTTTATAGGGTGTTATTTGGATTTTTCCCTCATATTTGTTTTATTACAATCCAAATACACACTCCAACAAACCCACTTTTAAAACAAACATTCAACACCACACCACACACATCATTGCATAAAATGCTTATTCAGGAATCCAAAATGCTAAGAACAAGACTGAAAATAAAGAGAGATTGCCAACCGAAGAAGAGCAATCAGGTGCTCAATTATTCCAAACATCAAACCTGCACAGATTGAAAATCAAATAAAATGAAAAAAATTCATGGACAAGCTCCATTTCTGAATGCGAGATAGACTGAGCAGAGAGGAAGTAGATAGATGTAAATAAACATTAAATCAACTAAAATAAAGTTATACAGAATAAAGTCATAAGTATTCAAATTTGTATTTATCAAATATATACCTGAAACACAAATACATGCATCACTGAAACAATATGAAGAACATGCATCAAAACTGAAATTCTACAACACCAATTAAGTCAACAAATTTGAACAGAAAAACTGATACTCTATAACACCATGTTAATTAAAAATTAAAAGCAGAAAACTCACTGTTTACAAAAAATTGAAAATATATTCTTACCAAGAGTAGTAACTTCTCTTTCACACCATAAATAGATCTTTGTTTCTATCCAAATCGATGTATGTAGCACTGCATGTACAATGAACAAACCAAAACTTTAGTACACAAAAAAATACTGTGCCTCTTTGTATCAGAATTTAATTTTGATGTAAAGCAATGAATAAATTCATACATACAATTCAACAAGACAATGTTTCATGGAGACTTACTCAATCCCCTGGCATCATGTAATGCCATAACTCAGGATCAGCAACTAGATCAGGATCATGATCTTCATATAGATGTATATATGTAGAGAAAAAAGGGAATCAAGCTTCCACAAGGTCAGCTTCTTGAGGTTGGGTGGCAATTCTTCTTCAGGTTGGTGGTTAGCATGTAATAACATCATCTTCAGACTCTTTCAATTGATTTTCGATGTGGTTGATTATAACATTCGAATAAAACCAACCTGAAGAAGAATTGCCACCCAACCTCAAGAAGCTGACCTTGTGGAAGCTTGATTCCCTGACCTCCATCATCTTCATCAGAATTTCAATTGATTTTAGTTGCGGCCGATCAAAGAAACGTA